>OU342742.1:543988424-544621459 GCA_910589775.1 Avena eriantha
TAAAACGTGTCTGGATATATAAGAATTTAGACGAATTAATAGTCACTTATTTATGGACGGATTGAGAATTAACTTTGGCCGTGCTTCTTGTTTAAGATCGCTACTGCCCAGTCTAGTCCGTTTAGAAGAAAAAAAACAACTCAACAAGAGGAACCTCAAAAATCATATTTGCTACTTATCTGAATTAGTTGCATAACTATTGCGGAGTATACAGATAACTCACTTTTGGGTGCATCTCTTCTTGTTGTAGAGGTCGGGAGTTCAGTTAGAGAAATTTAGAAAAATCGTGAACTTGAATCCTCAAGAAAACAACACGTACCTTGATTATTACACCAGTAATTTTACCTTATTGGTCTAGAATATGTACTTTTCACCCCTAATTTTCGCAATAAAAGTTGCCGTGGTCAATGGTCATGGCGTGATACGGGTGCCATATATACTACTTATAAAGGAGCAAACATTATCTTTCTTAAGGGCATCTAACACATGTACACAGATGGATCACCACTCTCCAATCTGCCCTATTTAATTAGATCCAACCGCCCAGATCAATCTAATGCTGAGTCAGGTGTGCACTTAGCAAATAATTGTGACGGACTGTGCTCTGCCGGTAGAAGAGAAAATATCGCGCCTTCCGCAACTCCTCCATCCCTAAAAGAACTCCTCATCCGTCCAGAACACACGAAGCCAAAAAAAAAAGAGATCTCCCGACCCCATCGCACTGCCCGCGCCGTCGTCCTGCGTCGTCATCATCCCGCCTACGCCTTCGTCCTACCTTGATGCCATACGCCCCCCGCCCCCTACACCCTTGATGCGCTCGACTTTCAACGTAGACCTCGTTGGGAATCCGAAGAGGAAGGTATGATGAGTACAGTAGTAAGTTTTTCCTCAGTTATGAAACCAAGGTTTAATCGAACCACTAGGAGTAAGGAAACACCCCAAAGGTGTTACTAGCTGAGTTTTGGCAGGGCGCACTACCGGTGCTAGTAGCAACATGGAGACCTGCACAACACAACCATAGAACTTTGTCCCCAACTTGCGATGAGGTTGTCAATCTCACCGTGTTTTGCGAAAAACAAAGGATTATACGTATCGAATGGAAAGAAGTAAAAGTTTGCAGAAAGTAAACACAAAACAGAAGTAGTTTATAGATTGTATGTAAAGAAAAAGGACCGGGATCCATAGTTCACTAGAGGTGGCTCTCCTTAGATAGATAACATGTTGGGTGAACAAATTACAACAGGGCAATTGACAAACACCGAGAAAGCAATACATGCATATACTCATCATCTTGACTCCTCTGAGACTTGATTGGACATTACAACATAATACATAGACCGCCATCCAACTGTATCTATGACTAATAATCCACCTTCAGGTTATCATCCGAACCCCCTCCAGTATTAAGTTGCAAGCAATAGATTATTGTTTTATGAACTGCATGTAAAGTAAACAATACAATTGTTATATGAACAAAGGATTGTTGTTTTCTCCCTAGTAGCAACAGCACATCTAGTACCTTAGAGATTTCTGTCACTTCCCCAGATTACCAGAGACATGAACCCACTATCGAGCATAAATACTAACTCTTGGAGTTGCTAGCATCTACTTGTCCAAGATAGCTATTAACAACGAAAAGCATGCAAGATCTCAAATAATAAAGACATGATAGAATCAATAATAAATCTGAAATAGCATCTCAATATCCATCAGATCCCCGCAAACACAACATGCAGAATTACAAATAGATGATCTTGATCATGAACGGAGCTCACAAGATCTAAACATGAAAGCACAAAGGAGGAGAAACCAGCCATCTAGCTACTACATGGATCCCTAGTTCAAGGATGAACTACTCACGCATCACACCGAAGGCTTGCATGGTGATGAAGAAGGCCTCCAGGGTGAATTCCCCTCTCCGGCAGGATGCCGGAAAGAGTTTCAGATCCCTCCCGATCTAGGGATGGAGATGACGGCGGCTACAGACTCTTTCGTGGATTTTTGATCGGATACTTAGGGTTTTCGTCCCGAGAGCAGTATATAGGCGGAAGGAGAGGCCGAGGGGTGCCGGGAGCTGCCACACCACCCCCTGGCGCGGGCCAGGCGGTGTGGTGGCTCCCTGGCCCTTCTCCGTCTCGTATTCTGGCACTTGATCACTTTCGGAAAAATAGGCACTTTGGCTTTTGTCCCGTCCAATTCCGAGAATATTCATTTTCTGACTTTTCTAGAACCAAAAACAGCAGAAAACAGGCAGCGGACACTGTGGCTCTTGTTAATAGGTTAGTTTAAGAAATCATATGAAAAATACTCTAAAGTTGGAACAAAACACAAGAAAGTGGATAAAACCAAGCATGGAACATGAAAAATTATAGATACATCTGCAATGTATCAACCCTCCTAACCGGCGCGTCACCCCTCCACCTCCACGCGCCCTTCAACGTCGCCCGAACCGCGCCTCCTTGCCGGATTCGTCCACCTCCTCTTTGCCAGACGTGTCTGCCTGGACGCCGTGGTCGAAGCCTCCCAATTTCCCATGCTCCAGTATGCTGTAGCCGCGCCGGGAGGGCTACTCGCCATCTAGATGCATCTCTTTGCCTCGCGCCGTTGTTGCTCGCCATGGAGGATGGCCGTCATAGCCGCGTACGGAGCGAGAGCCACCGGCCGTGCTCATTTTCCCGCTGTACCTCAGGCATCACTGTTGCTTCAACAATTACACAGGTATGGCCATTATCCGAACACGGGCGTCTCATTTTCACATTGAGAATAATTAGGTACACAATGGGATGTCAAATTAAGATTGAAACTATCTAATTGCAAGTTCCAACTCTATTCGCTTTCATGCACATTGTTCATAAAAATGTTGGGTGTCGAATTAAGAGTTGAAAGAAATAAACTGTCGGGTGCTTTTGAGGCAACCAGCACCGCTTCTCAATGTGAAGTGCCCGCTGTTGTTGTGTGACATGCCTGCCACCATTTTCTACTCCATGACTCAATGCCCTCCAAGTATCTGCACTCCTCCCCTTGTCCTCCTCTAGATATAATCAGCCGCTGCATAAGTCTATCAACTATTGTGCAGTGTTTTCATATATTACTATATGCAGGTCTGACTTTGTTTTTCATAGAGGAGCATATGTGTTCTCTTCATAATGGTCAAGCATATTGCCGCTAGGTTGACAAAGTTTTGGCTTTAAAAATCTCTTTGGCTTTGCTGCCTTGATGATTTTTCTTTTATTCAGATTTACATGTTTGTCCACACCTTTTATAATTCAAATATCATTTAGATTCCTTTGTAAATTTATGAGCGGTCTACTTTCTTTATTTTTGGTAGGTTCAGTGTGAGGAGCTTGCTTGATGGATAATTTGATATGGCCATATGTTCAGGTATGCATAGTGAACGTATTTTTGAATCACGACCTCAATTACTTCTCTAGCGTAGGTGTCCTCCTTCTTTTGGTTAGTCTAAATTGAAAACTTTCATTAATCTATTCCTCGCTTTATATCTTCTCTAAAATGTTAATTCGTTAATCTGTTAATCCTTAATTATTTTATGTTGCAGATGTTGCACCAAAACCAATCAGAGACCAATTCTCTGTGTATGTACCTGTGATGCAAACATTTTGAGCATCAAGCATACTAGTCCTACCTGATGTTGTTTCATTAAGCATCCTGGTGCAACTTGGCGGTGATGAAAATTTGCCCGGGGAAGATTGACCTGGATCCTGGTTTTCTCTTTCCATAAAATTAGGCATGTGAATTGTTCTGTTTTTTTATGATACTTGGAAAGAGAGCATGTGGTGGGCATTTTTTATGATATGAAAATACTTTGTATTCTACCCTCACTAAAAAAGAGACAATTTCAGACCTGGGTGTAAATGGTGCAATTTTGAATGGCCTTTGTTTTCCAAATTGATCATTTTTTTTACGGCGCTCGAAATATAAGGTATTTTTCATTCAAAATTTGTAGACATGTATTTCATATTGTCAGCTACATGTAAATATTTTTTCCTTTGAAAAAATAAAAAAGGTCCCAATGTGGACGGGAGCCAAAATGATTTTCTAGACTATATATCCATCCGTTCCAAAATATAAGATGCTTTAGCTTTGTGAAACGATGTATCTAGATGTTCACACTAAAAGACATCCACATACATTCGTTTCACAAAACTAAACCGTCTTATATTTTTGAACGAAGGAAGTATATATATATATTGTGAATGGTGATTATGATCTTTAGGTATGCAATTTGTGAGAACTTGACGTCTTGTTGAATGCATAGGCGAGGGGGACATTCAGCTTACTCGGGACATGTGCCGCATGCGTGAGGGGAACATTCGAGACATGTGCCTAAAAGAACACGTGCATTGCACGGACATGCTTACTAGTCTCATCCAAACAAAGATAATGCTGCCCTAATAAGATGAGAGCTGCGGCAGAGAAGTTCCAAAAAGAAGACGAGAGAGAGCTACGGCAGAGTACCCAAAGCAAAATCGAAAAAGGACTGAAAAAATATACTACCAGGGGGTGGACCGAGCGACAGCGAAAGCGTCAAAGCGAGGACTGAAATGTGAGAAAAGAAAAAAGAAAAAGAGCTTAGATATAGGGGGTAGTAGATAGAGTCGGGAGGCCAAACCGGTCCTTTTCATTTTCTCCTGCCCTTGCTTCGTCTACTTGTCCAACTCCCCCCCTGAAAAACTATCCAAGCGGCGCCCCCACACGGCCATGGCCGCCTACCCTTCCTCCCCTCCCGTCCCAAACCCTAGGTAGCCTCCACGGAACCCTCCCCTCTCTCACAGGTCTTCTCCACTCCAGCCCCGCGCCGATCTCAACTCCAGCCGCTAGATTTCCGGGGCAGGGAAAGCGCGTTTTTTATTTAGTCTTCTTCTCTTTCTTCTTCGGACCGTGCTTAGTGGAAGGAAGCTCCCGAGCTTTGGTGGGATTTTTTTGGTGGGGGGCGACGGCGGGATGGAGCCGCGGGTCGGGAACAAGTTCCGCCTCGGCCGCAAGATCGGGAGCGGCTCCTTCGGGGAGATCTATCTCGGTGCGGGCTGCTCTTGCGCTCGGAATTTCGGATTCCCCTTTCTTTTGAGGGGGATTTTGTAGTAGTTCCTCGATCGGTCTGACATGTTTTTTTGTGCGCAGGGACTAATATCCAGACAAACGAGGAGGTCGCGATTAAGCTGGTACGCCCTCTGCTGCTGCGGATGAACTGCTTGGATCTTTGCTAAATCCCCAGCTTTGTTGTGCTTACGTTTCGATGCTACTTAGCTGCTTTGGATACACCTTAATAGTCGAAGACCGCCGCACCCTTAGTTCCAGTTGTCGTCAGTGAGATTGTGGGTTACTGTAGGATAGTATATGCTGCTCTGCTCGCGTTAGCAGCTTTAGTTCTCCATGGACGAACCAGTTAGGTTTGTTGATTGGCCAATGCCTTCCCGGGGCATAACTGGTACGGTTGACTTGGTTGGACTTGATATCTGTTTTTCAGTCAATCATAGCTGCCAAGTATTGGATGATGCATAATAATTAACAAATGAATTTGAGATACAATGAACCAGGAGACCAATGAGAATCAGGAACTTGATATTTCCCTAAAATATATGTTGCTACTTCTTCTGTAGTCTGGGGTGATGGTCTAGAAATAGACGTTTTTTTGCCTGTAGACACAACATAAATCTGTGTCGTAGCAGCTTGTCACATTTATAAACTATCATTGAATTTAGAATGCTGGTTATTCATGTTGATTGCCGGTATCAGATTTCTGAAGTTAACATTTGATTACTCTTTTTCGTGCAGGAAAATGTGAAGACAAAACACCCTCAGTTGCTCTATGAATCGAAGATTTACAGGATTTTGCAAGGAGGAAGTATGGAAGCTACGCATGGTGCACAATTTTTTAAGACTTCATAGTACAGCAAGTGTGATTTGACTATGTTTGTTGTGGCAGCTGGAATACCAAACGTCAGATGGTTTGGTGTTGAAGGAGACTACAATGTCTTGGTGATGGATTTGCTGGGGCCAAGCCTGGAGGATCTATTTAATTTTTGCAGCAGAAAATTGTCTCTTAAGACTGTGCTTATGCTTGCGGATCAGATGGTACGCATGCTACAACCTTTAATGCTATCCCTTCTGAGAGCCTTCATGCATACTTACTGTATATTTGCAAAGAAATCAACTCCATACCTGTCCTTAATTAAATTTTCATGGACCTCAACTCCATTGATTGGTACCACACTTGCACCTGTGCAGAGACACATTTTCACTGTTCTTTTTATCATTTTTTGTTATATATTCACTAAGCTTTCTTCTTCCTCATTTTTATACTTTGTACACTGGATTTATTTCTTGTATTTTCCTACCTTATGAATATGAACTATATGTGATCTGTGCTCTCCTGCTTGTAGATAAATCGGGTGGAGTTTGTCCATTCCAAGTCTTTTCTGCATCGAGACATCAAGCCAGATAATTTTCTCATGGGTCTTGGTAGGCGGGCTAATCAGGTAGGTAGCGATGTAGCTTTTAATAATTACTTTAGTTTTATTGATTTAGTTTCTTGTGCTCATTTACCACTTTATGTGTACTCTAAAATTTCAGGTCTATGTTATAGACTTTGGTCTTGCCAAAAAATACAGGGATACTTCAACTCATCAACACATCCCGTACAGGTACAAGAAAAAAGACATTACTGAATGATCCTTTTTATTCCTCTGCACATGCATGGGCAAGCAAGCATAAGCATATTAAGTTATCTGGTCTTCGTGTCATTCTTCTCTTTTAGAAAATACAATAGCACATCAAGTCATTTTGATATGTCATCTCTCAGTCCTCACTTTAATGTGGAAGGGAGTAGAAATATAATGACACTGCCTGGTTATGTCAATTCCCGTTCCAATAGTTTTCTTCAAGATGCCAATATTTATGTGAGCACCTTTTGTTATATTATTTTTCATTTGCTGATCGTAATACTGCAGAGAGAATAAAAACTTGACTGGGACAGCAAGATATGCTAGTGTGAACACTCATCTCGGTATTGGTGAGAAATGATGCTGTACCAGTTCATAATTGTTTTGACGTTATAACTTCCACATGTTTGGACTTCGGTCTCTTTTCAGTGGAATGCAAAACATCTTTGCTCTGCACAGTTCTTTTCTGATCATTTCCTTTCACTTTTTTTTATTCAACAATCAGAACAAAGCCGAAGAGATGACTTGGAATCTCTTGGATATGTACTGATGTACTTCCTAAGGGGAAGGTTAGTTTAAATGTTGGATTTCTTATTAAGTGTCATATTTGATGTATCAGATGTAACATTGTTTTTGTTCAGCCTTCCTTGGCAAGGTCTGAAAGCAGGAACAAAGAAGCAAAAGTATGAGAAGATCAGTGAGAAAAAAGTTGCAACATCAATTGAGGTACGTGCAGTAATAACGTCTTTACTGGGTGTTGGCATTCTCTTGATTATGATGTTATTATTATCATTCTGTTTCAGGCTTTATGTCGTGGGTATCCTACTGAGTTCACATCATATTTCCATTATTGCCGCTCGCTTCGGTTTGATGACAAGCCTGATTATTCCTACCTTAAGCGACTGTTCCGTGACCTCTTTATCCGTGAAGGTTGGTTCTTTTTTTATTATTGAAGAGGACCACGTAATTTTCCTATGGTAGGGTGCACCAGGATTCCATCAATTATGAAAGAGGAAAATTAAAGTACCAAGCATCTGAAAGGATTATGATGTATCTATTCATATGGTTCTTGATCAGAATAATGCTTTTGCAGGTTTTCAGTTTGATTATGTATTTGACTGGACAATACTGAAGTATCAGCAATCTCAAATTGCTAGTGCTCCGCCTCGTGTTGTGGTGAGTCTTTTCCTCAAGTACCCATCAACCAAACCTTTGTATTTCTATGTAGCCATCTGTGGGAAAATATTTATGCCTTACCTATATTCTACAGGGCCATGGCGCAGGACCTTCTGGGTTGACAACACCTGCATTGCAGAATGATAGTCAGTCTGGTAATTGATTCATTTCGATCAGTTCCATATGAGTATTACTGTTTTTTCAGTCTATCGTCACGAGTAATTGACTTACAATGAAGTTCCTGCATGGTTCCTTTGCTTCTGTGACTAAATTACATGATTACTGTTTTTTCAGTTAATATTGATGAGTAATTGGTTTATAATAAAGTTCCTGCAAGGTTCCTTTGCTTCTATCGCTAAATTGAGGCAGAGAGGATTCTTTTATTTGAACAGTTAATAGGTTGGCCTTCTTACCTATGTTCATTTATATATTTGTTACGATGTAGGTGCCGCTGAAGGGAGGATTAGTGGTTGGTCAGCAATGGACCGACGCCGTGCCCCACCACCTCCTATTGCAAGTGTGGGCAATCCTTCTAAGCAGAAAGCCCCTGTAGGAAATGATGCTCCTATCTCTAAAGACCCTGCGGTGTGTTCTCTCCCTATTCCCTTTGTTGCTATATGAGACTCAATATTGTGATTGCACGATTAGGGGCAGATACTATTTTTTTCAGTTTCTAGTGCAAGAGAGGAGTAGTGTAAGATCTAGTCAACTTTCAGTCCATGATTTGCTTCTTATGATTTACCAAAATTCATCCCACAAAGAACTTCATAAACTGCCATTTCCCTGTTGTGCAACACTGCATCCAATAGTGCTGAATACCCAAGCATGTCCTGATCAGTGTGTCATATGGCTTGCAGAATACTTCCAGCAATTGTGCAAGTGTTATGTTTTTTCATGGGCTTTATTATCTATTATGACTCTATAACCTTAGCATCTCGTGATTTTCAGTTGATCGAGAACATTGTATTTTCTCATGTATGATTCCAATCATAATTTCTTACTTTTTGGCTGTTTCTGTTGTTTAGACATCTGGCTCGAATTTTTTGGGACGGTCAAGTGGATCGTCAAGGAGAGCTGCTGTTTCGAGTAGCCGGGATGTTGTGGCAAGTGATACTTATGAGCCTTCACGTTCACGCACAACTGATGCAAGCCCTGGGGCATTTCGTAGAATCTCTGGTCCTCAGAGAAGCAGCCCACCAGTCGACTCTGCGGAGCCGAAGCGCTCTTCTTCGGCACGGCACTCATCTAACCCGAAGAACTATGAGTCTGCTCTCAAAGGTATTGAAGGTCTTAATTTTGATGGCGACGAGAGGGTTCAGTACTAGCATTGAAGAATTCTACTTCTACATGTGCCCTGTATAAATCATAATCTGAAGATAAGCACAGCATTTCCTGTTGAGTTTTGGATCACAGGAGATGTAAGGAGGAGGATATGAAGTGCTATTGCCAGATGATGGTCCTCTGGACACAGTAAATAAGTGGTCAGCCCGAGGCGCATGGAATTCAGCTCTCATCATAATTTATTGTGGTTGGTCTGTAAATGTCTTTATAGTTTGTTTGTCTGGCGCCTCTTGAGTTCATGGGTCTTGTATTATTTCTATTCCTTCGGGTGCCACCTTGTTCAGTTACTGTGTCTGGCTCTCTGGACAGCCAAGATCAGCTGGTAAAACTTTTATTTGGAAAGTGAATCTTGATCATGTAGAATGTTTCATCAGTTCATTGAGCAAATTTGCCACATAACAATCCTGATGATTAATGTGCAATTGTGTTGTGATTTGTTCAGACTATTTTTTCCTGTATATTTCTTTTTTTCCATCAGTTAATGAATATTTTTGCACTGATAATCGAACCAGAGAGCAGCTGTGTCCGTTGTTTGAAACAGAAACCTTCGTTGATCAAGCAATGTGATCACTAACACATTCTTCAGTCGCTGTTCTCGTGGCTGTATACACTTCACTCTTTATTTTCAATATATTGCTCAACTGATTGAAAAAGGAAAAAAGAACTCTTCGATATTCCTACGTGAATAGAAGAAAAAAAAGAACTGGAGAGGTTGGTGCGGCCTAGGATTAATTTGCATCCTAGTAATGCAAGGGTTGGTTTATCGAAATCAGCTTGTAGCTCCTGAGCTACAGTTATCTCCGTTTTTTAAAATTTGAAAAGGTATTTAGCATGTATGATCAAATTTGTATCGAAGTAGCTTTCATATGATCTATACAGAGAAGACAGATGTTGGAGGAAAAAAATGGGTTATTTTTTGCCTTTTTGGAGTCACTTTATAATTTTTGTGTAGCTTACAATAGAGTAGTACTCCCTCTGTCCCAAAATAAGTGACTTCGATTTGTCTAGATTCGTACGGACCTAGACGCATTTTAGTGTATACTAACAAATCCAAGTCACTTATTTTGGGACGAAGTGAGTATTATCTAGGAAAACTTTGTAGATATGTGATAACATGTGTATGTATACATATAATTAATTTTTAGTTTCCTTTGAAACGTTAAATATTGTTTTCGATTTTTTTGAAATACTCTTGAGCTCGGGAGCCAACACCTCTCTTTGTATCGATTGACAAGATGATTGTGAAAAGAACATGTTGTTATTGGGTTTATGCTATTTTTGCAAGTTCTATATGGTCATTGATACCGTTTCTATGGTACTAGCAAGATGCACGCACAAACGCCTCTCTCTCTAAGAAAACCTAGCCACTTTTACCACCTCCGCATCCTCCATACGTCAGCCCCTCCTCCTCTGGTCGGTCTCGTCGGTGTTGGGAGAGGTGGGGAATTTGATCTATGAGTGAAGTATTAATAAAAGTACTCCCTGCGATCCGTAATTAGTGTCGGGAGTTTAGTTCAGTTTAGTGCAAATTTAAACTAAATCCCCGATACTTATTATAGATCAGAGGGAGTAGTTTTTCAACAGATTAGGTTAGGGTTTTGGTAGTCGTTTTCTTTTTTGGCATCCACATTAGTGGAATGTCATCATCTACCATAAGTGATCTTTGGCTCTTTTTTTGACGACGAGATCTCTTTCCCGACGTCAATGGTGGTGTTAAAAGATTAAATTTCTCTAGATATGGTCCTTCAGATCTTACTTTGCTGAATGAATTTTTTATTTCTTCTCATGGTTGTTGCGAGCAGAACTGCCCTTGCAATACTTGTCCCAACTAATGACAATGGTGATTTATACTCTCGGCTCCCTAATGACGTTGACTAGACTATTTGATTGCTTTTCCATAAAATACTTGTCCCATGGTTCAAAATTAAAATTATGGGAGAAATCTTGGTGGTATTTACAAGTCGGTGGTTTGGTATCTGTCATTTTTCTATGACTGTCAGAAAAGTACATAATTGTGTCATAGAAGAAGAAAGAGTATAAAAAACTCGAAGATTTGTTCGTGTCTAAACTATGTCATTTTTCTATGACTGTTAGAAAAGTACAAGATTGTGTCATAAAAAAAAAGAGTTTGAAAAACTTGAAGATTTACTTAAGGTCTTTAGACTTTATTTTGTAATCGCTTGAGATAGCTTATGTATCTCTACTATATACTTCTACTATAAATATATCGTGGTGTTGATTTATTAAGAAAAAATTGCAAAATCACACCTTAGAAAGGCGACAGCCCCGTTTGTTCAGTTTACCTCGGTACCTCAGGTTGGTTTAGTTTATCGGGCAAGGTATTCACAACAGATAAATGCAAAGCGAACAAATTTATAACCCTGTGTGCATTTGCTCACACTGTTCCATTCATTCAAAGGGTAGATACACAATCTTAGACTTCTCCACCAGATTAAGTCACAATCGAACGTACAGGTTTACATGGAAGACAACCAACAACCAGAGAACAAAAGAGAAGGATAATTGCAATCCCAGTGGCCAGTTCAGCAACACTGGTGCTAGTCTGCTAGATGAGCAACAAGGGACGCAATGTTACGATTCCTCTGCTGCTTTTCCATAGCCTAGCTCGGTCATCTCCCAACTTGTGCGCGAGGCCACTTCCAGGTGTGAACGGGTGTATTGCTGAACATAATCAAGAGAATCATCCAAACAATAACAATGTTAGCTCTGCGGTTTGTCAACGAGGCTACGAGTTTTAAATCGAATGGCAGGTATTAAAAGTGGGTAATGAGGCCGGTTCACCTCCATCTTCGTCAGTAGTTCATGGGCAGTTGGCGCCGACACAATTATCTGACGGCAATCGGCCTTAATAAAACCTTCCGCCGCGCCCTTATCAAATAGCGCAAGCAACGGATCGTAGTAACCATCAACATTTAGCAACCCAACCTGTCGTAAGTCAATGATGATGAGTACCCCTATATTAGTTCTTTGAAGACTCATTGTCAATTGCCATAGCCCACAGTATGATAATACTCACTGGTTTGTCATGGATTCCAAGCTGCGACCATGTTATCATCTCTAACAACTCTTCCATTGTTCCATAACCTCCTGGTGTCAACAGAGTAATCATCTTTAGCATGTGGATTCGAAGTATTATCCCAACCTTGTAAGGATGCCAAATTCAAAAGGGTTAGGGAAAAAAATGGTAGAGTCGTGCATACCAGGAAGAGCGATGAATGCATCAGATTGTCGCGCCATCTCAGCTTTTCTCTCATGCATGTCAGACACAATCTTTACTTCTCCAACACTTGCACCAGATATCTGGAAGAGAACTTTTTTTGTTACATTAGGGCAATGAATAAAGTAGCCTATAGCTGCAGGAGTATCATTTTCATATGTGTTGTAGGAGTTTGTGGTTGTAGGTGTTGTTGTTATGGTTGCCTAGTTTTCTGCTAATTAACTTGGCAATTTTCTCTTCTTCATAATTAATAGATTGGAGCAAAGCTTTTGCTCCCTTTAAAAAAAAATATTTAAGATTCATCCTATCACCATCTTTCAAAGTTAAAACATGTGCGGACAGTAGCACTTCCACATCAATTCACTATATACGCATGACAATGCAATCTTGCCCCTACTGCTTACTTTTCTCCCTCATCAACTTGTGATGTCCTCATGGCAAATTGAACACTAATTATTACATCCACCGAGCGGCAATCTTTATATTTTCCAAGTTGTACCGCCGAAAAGTCTAACCTTGACAGTTCAGTTTTTTAAGTCTAAAAACTGACGGCCTGCAATTCCAGCCCTGTTATGGTCCGAATTCCTCAATGATCACCTATTTCTAACCCCACATGCAAAGGTGAATCCGTCTGGACCAACAGGGAGATCACAGGAATCAAATGGTGAGTGGGTGGCTACAAGAAGATAGATAGCACTAGTAGGTGATCACGAATGGCCCATCTGTCAGCAAGTGTTGGGGAACACCGTGACAAACTTTGCTTCAAGCTAGGCAGAGAGTTGGACTACTTCACCGTAACAGAACCTTCTATCCATCCTACTATGAACCAATGAGGCGAGTCTAGACTTTACAATTAACAATGACGTAGCAACCAGTGTTTTTTTTCTACGCATACATAGACAAAACGAAGAAAACCTAAAGGAAGAGAATAAGAGATTGGTACGCACCTCAAGGGGCATGAGTGCTCTTGGAATCACCCTGCAAAACAGCCAAAGATAGAGCTACCGCATTAGGAAGATTGCAGATTGAGAAACATGACGTACATAGTACTGCATATATGCGAATGAAAAGGGGCAGATTTATTTTTTTCTCAAGCGCAACGGCGCCGTACCCGAGGACACGACAGCCGCCATCCAGAACCGTCTGCGCGATCAGACCCATCAGCCCCACGCTGCCGCCGCCGTAGACCAGATCGATCCCCCTCGTCACCTGCAAGAACGGGGAAACCGCCACGAAATCCCACCGTGAACGCGCGCGGAGAGCGAGGAACCGACAGCCCAGATAGGCAAACTGTCAGCCGAACCCGAACAGGGGGCGTCGTCCAGCCCGGGGGCGGCGCCGAGGTCGAGTGAATTTTGGGTCTGGCGCGGGAGCCCCGGCCCTCCCCGGAACAAGGAGTTGCAGCATCGGCATTCGAACACATTATATGACTTACCAGGCCCTGGCCGAGCTCGAGCGCCGCGTCGCCGAACACCGGGCGGTTGCCGGAGTTGCTGCCGCAGAAGACGCAGATCCTGCCGAACCTCCTCGTCGGCGCGGCCGCGGCGGTGTCGCCCATGGCTTGGATGCCTTCCTCGGGTTCGGGGCGGGACGACGATGGGGTTGAGGAGGGTAGTCGTGGAGGAGGAGAGGGAGAGGTGTTTGGGTTCTTCTCTCTTCTCTCCCCCTTTGCCCTGTCCCCGTGTTATCTCTTGTATCTTTCAGAGCTTCAAACGAAGGCGGCATTAAGGATTCTGACGTGACTGTCCTTTTATTATGTCGTAATTAATTTGGTGGGTCAAACGGCCAATGTTGCATCAGAAAAGCCCGCGTGTCAGGCGACCGTTTTACTTGCAGTTTGGTCCTGCACTTTGCATCATATATAAATTCATATGGCAATGAAGCCCTTGGAAATTCTTTCGGTGGCATGCTCTGTTAACAATAAAATTTCCTTGGGTGAGAAGAGGTTGTAGAAACAGAAGGGTAAAATTATTCCAAAGACCACGATTGTATTGTATTTATCTATAAAGAGATAAACATCAAAGAAATTCTAAAATGGAGAGAGGTAATTTGGAGGAGAATATCGAAAGGGCATTGATTATTTGTCAGCTGGCCTAAAATAGTTCTAGACATCCATAACCGCTCGATAAATATGTTCTTTTTAGTTGCCTAAAAAATTGCAAAACCATATAAAAAATCATTTATTTTATGTATGTTTTGTTTTATTCTTCCTATTCTAGAACATCGGCGAGGACTAGTTGTGGTTTCATAGAGGCTAATGTTTGAAATTCACAACAAAAAATCAGCGAAAATAAATAATCTCAGAGTTTGTCTTCATGCATGTCCAAGTCCATATTTAATATCCAATAACATTTTCATTATTGGAGCCACTTCTCCATCTGATTCCTATATAGCGAGTGTTCACTAAAACACCGTGTGTTGAAGTTATGTCCTTCATCGTCTCAGTGGATCAAAATCCTCATGGAATGGGACCAAGCAACATGGCAGTAATCCACTAAGGATAAAACAAAGGACTAAGTAGTGACTTATTACTAGGAGAGCATGTTGGGGTCTCCCCTATTCCTATCCTCCTATACATATCTCATGGGGCTCACATCTGCGCCCTCCGGTGTGTGTGTGTGCGCGCGTGGGGGTGGGGAGGGATCACATTCCTCACACCAAAAGGTGTAATAGAACCAGTATATTCCATCTTTTGTGACCAAACATAGAAACAAAACCAACCTATTCCGGTGGAATTAAATCATGACATTGCATTCTAACCGGTTTCCCCAACCAAACACACCCTAGTGTATTTCTATATTTTATTTGTAAGACTTGGTGCTCCATGATTCTCTCTTGTAAATCTTTAATGCGAAAACAAAGGCCCTTTCTCCCGTGGGCTATTAGTCGTTGATATTTTTTTCTCAGGCTATGCAAGTAGCAGAAAAGGATAAAACCTACCATTTGTGGCTCTTTCTTAGTATTAAAATCAATAACCTTTAATAGAGAAAAAGCACGTCAACAATCGGAAAATGGCCTTTCCAGGTAGATAGAATTATTAAAGAGCATAGAAGTAAGAAAACATGAATGTAGCGAGGACCATTTGACATGGCAATTTGGCTCCCAGGTCTAAATGCACCTATTATGTAAAATCCATTTAATATGAATTTTAAAATGTTGAAAAATTCCGAAACAAAATCTCAGGTGTGCATCCGGACATGCTATGTCCTCACACAATTTTTTGCGGTGAGAAGACATTTTTTGAGGTCAATACAAAAAAGACAAAAAAATGTCTCGTGAAAAACTATTTTGCAACACCAAAAATTGTCTTTTTTACACAATCCACATAAAATGTCTTTTCTTTGTGAAACTTGGTGTACGAACATAGAATGTCAACATGTACACCTGAATATTTTTTTTTAAAATTTTTCAACATTTTTAAGTATATCTTTTTGGCAGTGGGTGCATCTACACGTAGGAGCCAAAGTGGATTTCCGGGACATTTTGAAGTATTTTCGGGAATAAAAGTTTTTAATGGTTGTCTTTGCATGGTTTGTATGAATAAAAAAATTGAGAAGAGAGAAGGGAGGGAGGAGTAGATGCGATGGAATTTATAAAAAGAAGTTTGGGTAATTTACTAGGATGTATACTATCATTCTAGGAAAAATGTTGTGATACTCCAAAGTCGTGACATAAAAGTCCAACACTCTTAAGAGGCATAAGCTTCTACCTTAAAAGATACCAAATATGTCTTTCCTAGGAGATCTAGTTAGAGTAAACTAAAGACGGCGGTGGTTGAAACGGATACGGAGAGATCTGGTTTGCCAGATTCGAACCTCTGCATACGCCAAAGAGGTGGTGACATATGTGGCGATGTCACCTGGCGACTGGCGTGCTGGTGGCCTGGTGCGCAGAGAGGCTGCTAGTTAAACGTGCCACAGTGACAGCCTCATCCTAACAGTGGCCGAGTGCCCGACGTCGAAGCTGCAGAGAGCACCTCTGCTCGCAGCACAACACACTCGAGCAAAAGATTTCTGAGGTGTGCCTGTTGAAATGGCCCTCTCAGACAGTATGCCCTCGCGACTAGTACGTGCTAGTCGTATGATGGAGTCGCAGTAAACAGCAATCTTCCACTTAATGTCAATCGAGCTCATGGTGGTCGTTGGCCGCATCGAGTTCCCCTACAAAGACTCGCCAACCGCCACCGTGCCCCGCAACCGGCCGAGTGCTCGGCAAAAATCGCATTCCCCGAACTCCACCACTCCGGACTCCAGTCCAGACATCATCATCCCTCGGCGAGGCCGGGTACACCATCAGCCACCGCTTACGCTGACACGACGGTTCGGGTCGCCGACGAAAGCGCGGCGAACCTAGCTCTGTCGACGCTCCAAGCGACACATTCTGGACGAAATTCTCCGGTCCGACTCCGGCATGAGGGCTGTTGTTGTCTTCATGGGACCGGCTCGCTTTGCACGACAAGGGTGCTGCCGTGCGCCTTCCCGCGCGGCACGGTACGAGCCAGCACGCTCTCTCCGTTCCGTTGGTCATGCTAAGTTACCCGCATGATACTCTCCTACCTGCGATGTCACGCTGTTGCGAGACACCAGGACACCGGCACTGCTGCTCTGCTAATTGTTATGTTCTCCAGGGACACTTCGGACTTTGTTTAGTCTTCAGGGATATAGTGTTATGGCGGAGGATGTTGCCAACATGGAAGGTGGATTAGCAGCAGCAGGATCTGAGTCCACGTGGAAGATGCTGTCTGTTTCATGTCTCCCATGTGTTGGTAAACCTTGGAGGATTCTGCACTCGACTAAGATACAGGTGGCCACACCAGGTATCCTACGACAGACTGGAAATTTCTTGCACTTTGGTTGCAAAGCTTGACCACCCTTTTTTTGAAGTCTATCTGTCGTCCAAACACGATTTTAGAGGATCAACCAAGCAAACAACACTTCAGGGGCGCCTAAGGGTTCTAAACCAAAATAGTCTTCGTGGAGATGTTGAGACCCCTCAAATTGCATCCTATATGCTGACTCTACCAAATAGTTGCCATCATTGGAAACCTTCCAAGTGATCTCATCGGGTGTGTCGTTATCTATGTGGACATTTTGAAGCATTTCCCAAAGCTTTGCCAATTGAATGATGTGCTCCAAGGATAGTCCCCTTTGGGTATTATTTGGGAGAACCAAAACTCATTCTCCAAGGCTTTCCTCGTCGAGCAATTCCTTTTTTATAGGTCGAAGATTAGGGGAGTGGTATCTTTTGGCCTTGTCCCATTTAACCAAGATGCCTCCAAAAAGAGAGCCTTCTTGCCCGACCTTTGTAGCCGTCGCAAAAAGTTCAGAAACATGGGAGTTGCAAGGGCTTCCAAGGCCGGCCCAAGGCTTGGGGTCATCACTCCACTCATTCCAAAGCCATCACAAGTGAAGGGCCGAAGCAAACTTTGTGAGGTTGAGGATCCTAGGACACCATGGTTAATAGGCTTGCAAACCATATCCCAAATCACTTTGCACTTGCCACTGGTGACCTTATAGCAAGACGCCCAAAGGAAGTCCCTTCTAATGCTATCAATCTTCATGAGCACCTCCAAAGGAATGTCAAGACAAGTGATGTAGTAGATGTCAATGCTAGTAAGCACCGACTTGATGAGTGTGTTTCATTCGACCATGGTGACATGCTTCCCCATCCAAGGTGGAGTTTTGCGGTAATTTGTCCTCCAAAGGTTGGAAATGGATTCTCCTTAGATGATTGACCGACAAAGGAAGGCCAAGGTATCTCATGGAGAAGGGGCGGGAAGCCAGGAATGCTTGTAAGATATCCTCATGATAAATACCATCACACCGGATTGGTGCTACTTGGATCTTTTGAAAATTTGTAACTGTTCCGGCGACATCATCAAAATTTGCCAAGGTGTAAGCAAGGAAGTTGATGTCATTTTTTATAGGCTTAACAAAGATTGCGGCATCGTTGGCAAAAAGAGAGGTGTGTATCGTGGGAGCCCTCCCACGAAGATCATAGAATACAAAGATCATAGAGGTGGGCTTGATCTCTTTACGAAGTATGTTGTGAAGAGGATCAATCGCCAACATGAAGACAAAGGTTTTGGGAAACGCGCTACACAAAACCAAAAAATTCTAGCGCATAAACTGGTCCAAATTATACGGAAAGGGAAGGCAATAGATCATACCCTCGAAGATCAATCTAGCGGAAGTTGTTGGTGATGAGGTTGATAAATATGAGCGTCGATCCCTGCAACAAGACTTGTCAAGTCACGAGGAGATGTATTATCCCACTAACCACTCCACGATTGTCGATTCCCGCAGCTAGTCGATTAGCCACGAGAAGATTCTCCTTTGCGAAGATCCACATGATCAAGTGTCCCAAGTGTTGCACCTCCCACAGTGTGTATGATGTTATCAACACCGCATCGAGGTGAGGCCAAACTCACGGACGAAGCAGGAACGTGTCGATGAAGATCCGACAGTGCTTCCGCAATCACCAACTAGATTAGATCTAGTTGGAGGGTAAAGATCCGGTAGCGCTCTGGCATCATAGTAGAAGAAGAACCTGGGGCACACGAGCCCTAGGGTTTAGGTCACCATCATGGAGGAGATGATGAGAGGAGGATGGCAGCGTCGGTGCGATGGGAGGCTATGTGGTGCATGCGGGGTGGTGGCGACGTGCGTTGGCTAGGGTTTAGAGGTGGCGGCGGTGCTACGGCTTGGGGAGGCTAAGGCTAGGACTTGTGTACCTATTGTGGTGCTATTTCGCTTCCTTATATAGGTCCCCAATCCCCTTGGGTTGTCCAAGGCCTAGTCCCAAAGTGTCAGCGAGTTTCAGTAGGTTTTTGTCAAACGAATCCTACTAGAAAACTGCTTCTTTTTTGCCAATCCGAATTGGGATAGGGAAACTTTACTTGCCCCTTGGGTAAATATGGATGTACCTATTATGGAACCTTTCATACATCCTAAGATAGTCCGGTTCATCTTGGACTCTTCTGGAACCTTCCATAACCTTTTGGACCCTTCTGGTCCTTCCAAACCTTCCATATATGCCTGGAACATTGCGGACACTCATGAAACCACTTCACACACTTCTAGGATCATCTAGTACCTCCAATAACCATTACGAGATCATCCGATACACTCACGTCACCCTTATATCATTCCATATATGCTTAAAACTCATTTCGAACACTCTTTGTAATATTCCAGACACCTCTCATATATTCCGAGACCCTTTGAACACGCTCAAAATTACTTCTCTACAAAATATTTATTCACACTCATGTTTTTAATGTCACTAACTCTTAAGTGTGTAACACTATGGGTTCGTATATGCTTCGTCATGTCTGGAATACATTCCATGGCAATGATCTCAAAGGGTCTTTAGATAGCCATTAAGATCCCTACTCATAACACGAAGATCTTTATCGTGTGAACCTTCTATGTTACTTATAAATACATGTCCAATTACTTATCGATACTTGACATAATTTGAGGTGAAACACTAGGTTATCCTTGATACCCAGTATGTACTCTTTTACTCATTATGTATTATCGATATTCTTGTGATCATCACTTTGATCATGTGTCTGGCCAGACGATAATAAACATCATAATGCATGAGTTGGCCCAGAGTATATCTTCATTGCCAGGAGTGGAAATTCCCACAACTACACCATATAGAACATTGGCATACCATCCGGTAAGAACGAATACTGATGTTATGATTGTCCTATCAAGAAGTAATGTTTGAAGGTCTCGTCACATCCTATATGTGTCTCATGGTCCAACGATATTTTAGTAACTGTAATACTTGTCACTGAGAAACTAGCGATAACAATATTAACAATGTCTTTCATCGTATATCAAATTTGGTATATATATCATCATTGTTTTCTCAACAACTTCAATCACATATATCATCGAAAAACCTTCACAACACTTTGTATTTTCCCAATAGTCAAGAAATCAATACTATCAATAATACATGAATTAGTCTTAGAGTCAAGACTAGGTATATCTAAATGGTGTTTATAAATTCACACATGTATTGGTGTTCCTCCAAATATTCATTACCTGTAACTAATAAAATTATAGCCCATAATAATAAACTTAATCATGAACATGAAATATAGAATAATATAACTTATTATCGTATATAGGGCATATTTCCAACAGAAGGGTGAAAACGGGTCTCCTTGTCTAACACCCTGTCCATGCTTGATAGGGTCACCAACAATGCCATTAAGAAGCACTCTTGAGGATGAGGTGGATAGGAGAGCCGAAATCCAATCCTGGGACTTGCTAGGGAAGCCCATGTGTTGGAGAAAATCCATTAAATAGTCCCATATAACTGAGTCAAAGGCCTTATTGATGTCAAGCTTGAATAGAAGCATGAACATTCTTGACTTATGAAATTTTCTTGCAAGGTTTCTACTATAAAAAAAGTTGTCATGAATGCTTATTTTCTCTATGAAGCATGCATGACAACTTTTGTCCACTGCAACCTTTACTTCCTTTTCTGTGAAGGGTGCATCATGCTCCGCAAGGTCACATTGAAGTGTGGGAATGGTGGACCAGTTAAAATTGGTAACATGAGGGGGGCCTTTCTTCATTATATTTTTGAAGTGAGTATGCATGATGGCCTTTTTTGGGCATGTTCTATGACCCATGCATTATTGCATTTTAGCTGATGGATGTGGTTTTTCGGCTGCCGGGCATTGACACAAAGGTGGAAGTATCGAGTGTTTGCATCCCCTTCCTTAAAATTGGTGACTCTTAAGGCTTCTCGTTTCCTAGTTTTATCAAGAGTCGCCAAGCCAATGATCCTTCTTTTTAGACATTTTCTTAAGTCTCTTTCCTCATTGCTTAGGGATCTACTTTCTTGCGTCACATCCAAACTTAGAATGATTTCAAGAGCCACGTGTAGCTCCACTTTTATATTGGAGAATAAAGATTTTCTCTATCTTCTTAGGCCTTTGTCGGTGATACATTGCAAATGTATCTATAATTTTTGATGTTCCATGCTTGGTTTTATCCACTTTCTTGTGTTTTGCCCACACTTTGAGTACTTTTCATATGATTTCTTGGACTAACCTATTAACAAGAGCCACAGTGCCAGCTGCCTGTTTTCTGCTATTTTTGGTTCCAGGAAAGTCAGAAAATGAATATTCTCGGAATTGGACGGGACAAAAGCCAAAGTGCCTATTTTTCCGGAAGTCATTAGATGCCAGAATACGAGACAGAGAAGGGCCAGAGGGCGTCCACACCACCTGGCCGCGCGGCCAGGCTTGGCCCGCACCAGGGGGTGGTGTGGCCAGCCTAGGCACCCCCTCGGCCTCTCCTTCCGCCTATAGATTACCCTCGGGACGAAAACCCTAAGTGCCCGATCAAAAATCCACGAAAGAGTCTATAGCCGCTGTCATCTCCATCCCTAGATCGGGAGGGATCTGAAGCTCTTCCTGGCACCCTTCCGGAGAGGGGATTTCACCCTGGAGGCCTTCTTCATCACCATGCAAGCCTCCGGTGTGATGCATGAGTAGTTCATCCTTGGACTACGGATCCATGTAGTAGCTAGATGGCTGGTTCTCCTCCTTTGTGCTTTCATGTCTAGATCTTGTGAGCTATGTTCATGATCAAGATCATCTATTTGTAATTCTGCATGTTGTGTTTGCGGGGATCCGATGGATATTGAGATGCTATTTCAGACTGATTATTGATTTTATCATGTCTTTGTTATTTGTGATCTTGCATGCTTTCCGTTGTTAGTAGCTATCTTGGCCAAGTAGATGCTAGCAACTCCAAGAGTTAGTATTTATGCTCGATAGTGGGTTCATGCCTCTGGTAATCTAGTGAAGTGACAGAAATCTCTAAGGTACTAGATGTGCTGTTGCTACTAGGAATAAAACAACAATCCTTTGTTCATAGAACAATCGTATTGTTTACTTTACACGCAGTTCGTAAAGCAATAATCTGTTGCTTGCAACTTAATACTGGAGGGGGTTCGGATGATAACCTGAAGGTGGATTATTAGTCATAGATGCAGTTGGATGGCGGTCTATGTATAATGTTGTAATGCCCAATCAAGTCTCAAAGGAGTCAATATGATTAGTATATGCATGTATTGCTTTCTTGATGTTTGTTAATTGTCCCGCTGTAATTTGTTCACCCAGCATGTTATCTATCTTAAGGAGAGCCACCTCTAGTGAACTATGGATCCCGCTCCTTGTCTTTTACATTCAATCTATAAACTGTTTACTACTTTGTGTTTACTTTCTGCAAACTTTTCCTTCTTTCCATTCGATACGTTTAATCCTTTGTTTTCCGCAAAACACGGTGAGATTGACAACCTCATCGCAAGTTGGGGACAAAGTTCTGTGGTTGTGTTGTGCAGGTCTCCACGTTGCTACTAGGACCGGTAGTGCGCCCTGCCAAGGCTCAGCTAGCAACACCTTTGGGGTGTTTCCTTGCTCCTACTGGTTCGATTAAACCTTGGTTTCATAACTGAGGGAAACTTGCTGCTATGCTCATCATACCTTCCTCTTGGGGTTCCCAAAGAGCTCTACATCAACACTGAGCCATCAAGCATTTTTCTGGCGCCATTGCCGGGGACGTCAAGGACATCTTCACAAGGGGAGTCCCTCATAGCCAATCTCTTTACTTTGTTATTTTTGTTTTGCTTAGTTTCTTTTTTCTTTGTTTGCTTGTTTCTTTATCAAAAACACAAAAAAATAGTTTTACTAGTTTGCTTTCTTATTTGAAAACACAAAAAAATCAGTTCCTTTCCTAAGATGCCATTATGTCTAGCCTTGCTCCTGTCACTATGTCACCCGAGGAAATGATTTTCACTTTTAAACAAGAAATTGAGGAAAGTTTGAAGGAAGCTTGGTCTAGAATCTCTGATCTACATGAAAAAACTAAGCCTAAAATGACTCAAAGCTTATTCGTTAGCAGTTTTTACCTTAGAATTGCTCTTTGCTATAGATATGCTTTAGATGCTATTGTGGGAGGAGATTTCCTCCAATGTAATGAGGATGATGCTATTAATGCTATAAAGAAATTGATCCTCACTTACAACTTGCCTAGCCAAACTGATATTTCCTTCGCGAAAATATTTGCTAGATTGAACACTCTTGAGACTTGCACTGCTAGCTTAAAAGATTGCTATAATACGCTTAGGGAGCATCATAATTATGTTTCAATAAATTCTGAACCATCAAAGTGGCTCCCTACAGTAAAGATTGAGATAAACACTGAAACTTTTCAAGCTCGCTGTGATATCATGTCTGAATTTTGTCTTATGCCCAAAGATATTTATGAATCTCTAAATACTTGGGGGCTTACTAAAGGAGGAAAATAAATATCTCTTGCTAATAATGCTACCATATTACCTCTTGGAATAGTCGAAGGAGTGTTTACAACGATCCTTGGGAAAATGATTTCTACTGATTATCTTGTCATTGAATGTGCAGGAAAAGGACATATTACACTTGGAAGGTCCCTATTAGAACTTCTTGAAGCAATAATAGATGTGGAAAAGGGGACCATGCACCTTTGTTCTCCACCAAACAATCACATTTTCCCCAAGGTTAAGAATAAAAGTAAGAGAGGTAAGGGCAATAATTTGGTTTTAATGCTTCTTCATTCGAGAACACTTGATCCTTTTTCTTGCTTCTTATGTCTAACTTAAAGGCGTTAAAGAAAAGTACTTATTGGAAGATTACTCAAAAGTTTTAGATGAGTCTTGAAAGTTATTACTTCAGTAATAACCGCTCCTTATCCTTTTTATTTGCTTTTTGTGCCAAGAGTAACCTCTAATGAGAGAGAAGTAATGATTGGGAAAGTTGCTGTCCCGAAACAGATTTCTGTGCTTCACCGTAAAAATTCGTGTAAAATATCTGAACGTCTTTTTGAGGCGTGAATTTTTGTGCTTCTGACCCAGGTTGTTATCTAACTTTCGTTAGTTCAACACTTTTTGATTTGAGTAACAGAAGATCTTCGAAAAAATTCGTCTTTACCTGCTGCTCTGTTTTGACAGATTTCTGTCATTTTCTGCATGTGCTTCTTGTTGGTTCCTTTTCGAGTTTTTTGGGGAATTGAGATTTTTGAGGGAAGTGCTACAGTATCTATTGTTCTAATGGAAGTTTTATTTGGTGTTAGAACTGAACCTTAAGACTTATTTATCTTGAGTGCACTCACTACAAGAAATGTGTTGACTAGTGACCTTTTCTTAACGACCATGAAATTTTTGGTCATAGTTTTATGAACATCCTGAACCAAATAGACGCAAGGCATCTTGGAGGGTCTAAATCTTGAAGAATTATGACCAATTTTTTAATAGTCTTAATTTTCTGACATGAAATGGTCATAGACGGATATCATCGGTTTAGTGCGTTACATTTAAACGATTACGACCAATTTCAATGGTCATGCATCCGGCCTTAAAATGACTGGTTTGCCAGTCAACAATTTTACCGCCCACGTGTCAACCTCCATTCACATATCTAAATTTATCAATGACATGCGCGACCAAGTGAGTAAGTAAAGATCGGACGAAAAATTTCGGAAACTTGCGCGCGGGTCGGAATCCTCTATCCCGCCTCCCGAAATTTTGGCCCAAAGTAAATATCCCCCATCCCCTTCCCAGGATAGCCTAACCCTAATTCCTTCCCACAGTCCTGTGCATGCGCCGCCGACCCATTGTTTTCTCCCCCTCTCCACCCCCCGGCGAGCCCCCATATCCTTCGCCCCATGTATCCACAAGATATGAAGCTGACGAGATCGGCAGTCCTGTCAACGTACGCCTCTGCGGTGTTGCAGCTACCACGATGCCAGAGGAGGTCTCCCGACGGTGCGCGTCGGGGTGATGTTCCGGGTGTGCGTAGCGACGCAGGGTCCCCTCCGTCCCCGCCTTCCTCGTCATCAGGGCTAGCCCGGTAAGCCTCCCCCTCTGTTTCACACCTCTGTTCTTTTCCTCGATCTGATCCCCCTATGGGATTTCTATTGCATCCATCTTCATCCTGAGTCGATGCTCAGGAAGATGAATCAGGCGGAGGGCTGGGCCGTCGAGAAGAAGACAAGGCCCTGGGGAACTTCAACCTCATATTGCTTGACCGACTACGCATCATCGCATGCTGCATCGAGCATACACGGGGAGTATGCAGGGCCCTGTGGCATCGACGCCTGCACCATCACGCTCACCGTCGACGGTCTCAACGCCATCGCCGTAATCCACATCGCCGGTGGCCCAACTGCAACGACTAGGCACAACTGCATCCTCCATCACACCATCGGCATCCATGACTTGTCCTAGGATCTCCGCTGGTTCCAGACGCGACGTATATGTTCAATCTATGGCCTGCAATGTCGATATCCTTGGCCATGCTGCTGATGTTCACCCTAGGTATGTGCATTTCGTCCTCTCCTCTCTCCTGCATATTATCTATTCAGTCCTCTAGACGCAATCTTCAAGTATCATAGTTGTGTCCTCAACCATCATGGTTAGTGACCATCTGCATATTTTCTTTCGTCTCGCCACACATGTGGATTCATACAAATTAGTGATGTAATTATGGTCATGTTGATGTGGTTTCCTGATATCCTGACTACACCTAAATATTCAACATCATTTACCCGCTGTCAACTATTGGGGTTCTGATACTACAAATTTAGACATTATTTTGTGCTCTCTGTACTTCTTTTCTTTACTGATACACTGAAATCTTAAATTTATGTCCCCTTGTTTATTGAATCATGCATCAAGCATCTGCTGTACTTGTGGATTGCTTTTCTTAACATACATCGCCTTGTGCGTTACAGAATCTTAACCACTAACTAACAATCAGGGAAAGAGAAAGTATGCATCATACTGTTGGGAATTATTGTTTTTAAAAGATGTAGAATCTTGAACAGATGCTTACATGAGATATTTCTAATATTTGTATCGGGGCTACCACATAATCTCATCAACTTGAACCTTATGCATTAGTGGTAGCAATCTAACGGTTCTAAGCAATATTCTGCATGCCACTAGCTCTTAAGATTACTGTTCCGATTTTCCTCCAATTTTCCTAGTATGTCCCTTATGAGTGTTTAGAATTTTATTATCAGTTATAATGTACCTCTTGCTGGGTTATATATCTTACTTCCTTCAGTTTATGTAGCACAACAACAAAGTAGCATGGTTGTTTCCATGTTTGATTTAGTAAGTAATTAATAATTGAAGTGCTTGACTCTCTAATCCAAATTTCTTGAGCTGCTATCAAACTGAACCAAGGTGTCAAGCTCTCTATTTGCTTTGTTTAGTTGTTTGCACTAAGAATGGGGTTACTTGTTGAGTTGCTGGTAAAAAATGCATCAATCTGCCGTTTTGTTTTATTGTGTGCATGTTCGACCGGCTATTTTCTGATGCGTATGAAGTTCCTTGGAGCTAGGGGAGTCGAGGGAGAGGGATCAGGTTTCCTGGCTGCTAGAGGATCAGTGTAATAGCTTTGGTACATACTTAGAACCATCAGATTAATTACTGTGCTGCTTTGGACAATAATCTACTTGTATGTTATGAAAGCAAAAGAAATATCTACCTATTGTACCTATATTTGCTGGCCATGGATTTCTTCATCACCCTACTACCTCCCAGGCCGAGTTCCTCATGGTGACCTGTACCCAGAGATTGGGGTGGCACGACCCTTGGTGCCATAGGCTGCGTGTGAGCGCGCAGAGGTCATGGTGAGGGATTGGAAGGAGGCGGTCAAGCTCAATGAAGGGGTTGAAGGGGCCAAGCCCCCTGCCCCCCAACAGGCACGCCTTCCTACAACACGTTCGCGGTTGCAGAGATGACTGGTATGTGCTCGCTTCTTGCCTGTTGATGTATTTCTTGCTGCAAATTTTGTTTGCCAGTTCATTAGGCCTTGTGCATACCAATTGTTTCTTAGGCCTTAGTGCACTCAAATACTTTAGACAGTCCACTGAAATCCAGTGGTCTGCTATTTCGGGCACACTATGTGAATCCTTTGTGGTCTCTTCATATGGATTCGAATAGTATAAGATAGAAACTGATTGTATCCAATTCTATATGCTCATCGTATGAATGCAGATAACTACATAGTAAGATTTTTTCAATTGGAAGTGTTAGCTTTAAAAAAATGTTACGACTGCCCATGTGGTCAATTCAATAACATGAATTATGTGAATAACACCATACAGTTTTCTGCTCCTTTATCTGTATGTAATACTGTAATATCGAAATAGCAAAATCAAGCCTTGTTGCACAACTTCGAAACCTTATTTGCCTAATGCTAAATTGTGATTTTGCTTAACCTTGCTTTAGTTTTTATATCTGTGCTGATAGATTTTGATACCCATGTCAAGGTTGTAGTTTGGTTCGTACTTCAGAAGCTGTGATTTTTTTTCTCTTGACACAGAATGTCCTGTACTCTATTTAAGAGTGACTTTGTTTTAGTTTAGTAATGCCTTAACTTAGTTTTTATTTCATCATATTCCTTCCTATGAAGTATGAATAGATACTTTCTATCTCACACATATTACCTATCTTTTGTCTGAAGCATGATTATGTACATGTCGTATAATTCATTTAGATATTAGTCAATATTTTCCAGGAATGGATCATCAATCTTATAAAAAGGTTTATTTTCATATTGTTGGTTCTATTCATTAGAGATGTGATATACATTTTCTTTTTCTCTAGTAGCTATAGTACTTCTAGTTATGAACTAATACTCCCTCCGTTTAGAAATATAAGACGTTTTAGCTTTGTAAATCGAATGTATCTAGACATCTTTTAGTGTGTAGATTCGTAGAGGTTCGGAATGAACCTATATACTAAAAAGTGTCTAGATACATTAATTTCACAAAGCTAAAATGTCTTATATTTCTAAACGGAGGGAGTAGTTTGTATATCTCATATGATCTGATCAAGATGTGTATACCATGTAAGCTTCTTGGTTATTAATAATGATTGTAGCTCTTGCGGTCCTAGACCCTTCTTGCTCTTTGTAGCTAATTAGCTAGCTTAGTCTTGATCTCCAAGATCAATTTGGTATCCCATGTCCTTAATCTCTGAACGTAGTACAAGAAAAGCAACCGACTTGTTATGCCTTTATTTTGGTATCTGCACATCATAGATTTGGTAAATGCACAACTTAAATATCTTATGCATGTATCTATTTTTCCCTTACCTTTTACTTACTTTGACCTGCAGCATCCTTGACATTCTGCTCCACATGTCTTACAGATATCCCAGTACAACTACAGCTTGAGACAGTCGCCACCAATTTTCAGTGTCCAAGAACCACAGCAAGCTGGATACTGTAGTTTGATTTTCTTTATATTTTAGTGGCTGGATATATGATGCAAACCATTCATGATTGTAATGTACTATTGTATCAAAATTTTAGTGGCCCTGTTGAATCAGAATTATTTCATGTATCTGTTGGTTCTAATAAAATCTTTTGCTGTTAATTATACTGTTTAAATGTCAGAAAATAAAGACATGGGAAAACTTACAAGCGGGACCTAATTTGTGCATCTGACCATTAGGGCCTACGGACTAGTGGGACCGTAGCAAATTAAAAGGCCGAACATTTAGAACAAATTGTATGTAAAAGGCCATGGCCCATAAATAAAATGGTTGAATTGTTAGGTTTGGCCTGTGTAATGACTAAATTTATAATTAATAAATGGGAAAGTTGTTGGGCTAGGCCCATTTAAAAGCTGAATTTGACTAGTCTCAATTTGCTCCCACGTCAGATTCCACGTCAGATTGGCTTAGGTGGACAGGCCAGAATGCCATGACTATAATTTTGGTCATGGACACTATGACCATCTATTTTGGTCATAGTAGTCCGCTACCAATTCAAAAAATAGGTCATGAGTTGTCTATAGTGACGCTCGCTATGTGACCTACTGCTTTTGGTCATAAAAAGGTCATAGATGGACTACTATGACCTTTCTATGACCAATATTTGGGGTCACTACTTAACATATTTCTTATAGTGACTAATGTTGCTAATAAAGTTTGTGTGAAGTTTTGTATGAGGGAAAAATTTCAGGTGTATGGAAGGAATGAGTAATGAGATGAAGGATGGACTAAATCTCAAGCTTGGGGATGCCACGCGTGTCACCCCAAGAAATATCCAAGAATTACAAACGTCAAAGCTTGGGGATGCCTTGGGCATCCCCTTCTTCATTAAGAAAAATTCCAGGTTTCTTCCAAACGCTTCATTTTTATTATTTCATGCACAGTTGTGTTGTTCTTGGAGCGTCTTCTTTTTCATTTTCGTTTTGGTTTTTTGTTTGCTTGGTTTTCTTAGTTTTCTGAATAAATTGGTTGGACCCCCTCTTTCATACATTGGTTTGCAAATAGTTTGGTTTGGTTTGGAAAAGAGTAGGAAATTTCATACTTATGTGGTAAAAAGAGCTTGTTTTTGACTGTGGCCTATGCTCTGTCATGCCATGCTTGATATTGTTTTGGCTTTATGCTTAGTATTTTTTGCTGTAGCATGACTTGTTATAAAAAATTGAGATTGCTTAATATGCCTTGGATGAATCATGCGTTGTTTTAGCATATTAAAGCATAGTATAGTGGTATTCTCCTTTGATGCTTTACTTGGGTTGACTTGGCACATGCTCACACCATGTTATGACTATCTCAAGTCACCATAGCCTTTATGATCCTTTAGTTTTCAACTTGTAGTATCACTTTATGCTTTGATCAATGATGTTTTGTCGCTCTGCATGATTATGACCATTATTGCTCTCTTAGTTTGTCGCTCCCAGTCTTTTGCTAGCCTCCACAACCAAGTATGAGTTCCACTCATGCGTCCAACTCCTTAAACCAAGTTATTCCAAAGAGTCCACCATACCTACCTACTAGCTATGCTATTCCAAGTATATTCATGCTTTTGTTTACCTTCCAAATTAAACTTGTTATGAGAAAACTAGTGATTAAAGCTCTCACGAACTTGATGGCACACTTTACCTTTTTGCATCTAATAAACTTGAACCATTGGGTCCTTCTTTGTTGCATATATGCTTGCGCTTTATAAGTTCAAATTAGCAGAACCATGTATCATGGGGAACGCTTTCAACATTGCACTTGTACTTTGTACCCCGTTGATATCATGTTCTTTTGCTTACGAATCCCGGCAGTGTGAAAAGTGGAACTTGTAAGATCATGGAGTTTGTATGTGTGTTAGAGAAATGCCTGGGCCGCTAGCCTAAGCCATGACTAATCATGGTGGAAACTTGCAGCATCACCATAATGAGCACTCTATGAAGCATCCTCAATAAAAACCTATGCAAATAGCAAATAAAAAGATCGCTGAGATGCTCATTGTCTGCTTGCCTTTGTCGGTGATACATTGCAAATGTATCCATAATTTTTGATGTTCCATGCTTGGTTTTATCCACTTTCTTGTGTTTTGCCCACACTTTGGAGTACTTTTCATATGATTTCTTGGACTAACCTATTAACAAGAGCCATAGTGCCAGCTGCCTATTTTCTGCTGTTTTTGGTTCCAGGAAAGTCAGAAAATGAATATTCTCCGAATTGGACGGGACAAAAGCCAAAGTGCCTATTTTTCCGGAAGTCATCAGATGCCAGAATACGAGACGGAGAAGGGCCAGAGGACAGCCACACCACCTGGCCCCGCGACCAGGCTTGGCCAGTGCTTGGGGGTGGTGTGGCCAGCCCAGGAACCCCCTCGGCCTCTCCTTCCGCCTATATATTGCCCTCGGGATGAAAACCCTAAGTGCCCGATCAAAAATCCACGAAAGAGTCTGTAGCCGCCGTCATCTCCATCCCTAGATCGGGAGGGATCTGAAGCTCTTCCTGGCACCCTGCCGGAGAGGGGATTTCACCCTGGAGGCCTTCTTCATCACCATGCAAGCCTCCGGTGTGATGCGTGAGTAGTTCATCCTTGGACTACGGATCCATGTAGTAGCTAGATGGCTGGTTCTCCTCCTTTGTGCTTTCATGTCTAGATCTTCTGAGCTCCGTTCATGATCAAGATCATCTATTTGTAATTCTGCATGTTGTGTTTGCGGGGATCCGATGGATATTGAGATGCTATTTCAGATTGATTATTGATTTTATCTTGTCTTTGTTATTTGTGATCTTGCATGCTTTCCGTTGTTAGTAGCTATCTTGGCCAAGTAGATGCTAGCAACTCCAAAATTTAGTATTTATGCTCGATAGTGGGTTCATGCCTCTGGTAATCTAGTGAAGTGACAGAAATCTCTAAGGTACTAGATGTGCTGTTGCTACTAGGGAGAAAACAACAATCCTTTGTTCATAGAACAATCGTATTGTTTACTTTACACGCAGTTCGTAAAGCAATAATCTGTTGCTTGCAACTTAATACTAGAGGGGGTTCGGATGATAACCTGAAGGTGGATTATTAGTCATAGATGCAGTTGGATGGTGGTATATGTATAATGTTGTAATGCCCAATCAAGTCTCAAAGGAGTCAAGATGATTAGTATATGCATGTATTGCTTCCTCGATGTTTGTCAATTGCCCCGCTGTAATTTGTTCACCCAGCATGTTATCTATCTTAAGGAGAGCTACCTCTAGTGAACTATGGATCCTGGTCCTTGTCTTTACATTCAATCTATACATTGTTTACTGCTTTGTGTTTACTTTCTACAAACTTTTACTTCTTTCCATTCGATACGTTTAATCCTTTGTTTTTTGCAAAACACGGTGAGATTGACAACCTCATCGCAAGTTGGGGACAAAGTTCTGTGGTTGTGTTGTGCAGGTCTCCACGTTGCTACCAGCACCGGTAGTGCGCCCTGCCACAGCTAGCAACACCTTTGGGGTGTTTCCTTGCTCCTACTGGTTCGATTAAACCTTGGTTTCATAAGTGAGGGAAACTTGCTACTGTGCTCATCATACCTTCCTCTTGGGGTTCCCAACGAGCTCTACATTAACACTGAGCCATCAATCGGTCTTCTTAAGCTTGTGGAATATAAGTTGGCTTGGTTCAGAATGAGGTATCAAACTATTCCAAGACTCATTCACAACATCCTTAAACCCTAGAATTTTGGTCCAAAAATTCTCAAAATGGAAGAACTTTGATCTCTTTGGTCCACTACCATTTTCAAGAAGAAGAAAGGCAATGATCGAATAAGGACGACGATAGGGCCTTGAGGATGTGCTTACAGAATGCCATGTCCTAATCCTCATTGCAAAAAAAGGCATCAAGCTTGCTCATAGTATGATATTGTTGCTCATTACTCCACAAAATCTCTGATTTTGGAGGTGAATTTATTTAAGGTCACAAGTGCTGAGGGCATTTAGGAATCTAAGAGAATCCGGTTTCGGTTGGCATTATTACGATTTTTATCCCTAGCAGAGTATATTTGGTTGAAATCTCAGGTTACAAGCCACCTAGTTCCAAGCGGGGCTTTGCGACAACAATCTTGAGAAAGAAGGCATCCTCGAGATTACTATGAGTAGGCCCATAGACCGTGGTGATCTTGAAGTTGATACCGGAATCGATGATAGAGATATTGGCCGAGAAAGAGAAGGTGCCATCTTCAATATTTGTGGCCTGAATCTTTGAATCATCCCACATCATCAAGATTCCCCCTCTAGTTCCTAAGGAAGGCCTTTAGGAAAATTGCTTTAGCATGGGCCCACCCAAGTGAGCTGCAATGGAGGAATCAACATGCTGCAATTTGGTTTCGTAGAGACAAAGAATCTAACACGGTGTCGAAGCCACAAGATCACACATCACATGTCTAAGCTTGGAGCAATTTAAACCACGAGGGTTCCAATTCATGAAGTTTTTTTGTAGGAAAGTTCCAAATATATTTCATGAATTCATAGGAAGTACAAGCACCCCAAACACAATAAAAATTACATTGAGGTCCTTAGACCACCTAACGACCACTACTACCACAAGAGCGAGGCGCCGATGCACCGCTGTCGCTGTTCCCTTACTAGATCCGACCCGACGTTGTTGATGATGATAGTCGAGAAGTCTTCGTGCACGTGCCCCTAAGGAACAATGCCCTATACATGAAGTCGTTGCCATTAAACCCTTGATTTGATCTGAAGCTTCTAACACACCTGATGAAGGATAGTCTAACATCCTAGCATTAGGATCCAACGAAGGGTAGAAATTGGAATCTAAGTTTGTGCATGCATGCATCTATAAAATCAGGGTAAATTTTTCGCCAAACAAAAACCTAAAGGGATCAGAGTTTCTTTCACTAACTGGAGGTAGGAATAGCTCTTATTAGTGATTGTTATGAATTTTGACATGACCTTTAGGGATTATTAAGTTTTGGGGAAGTTATTTTGAATTCAAGTTTGAAATATAAATAAATTTGAAAGTGTTTGAAAACTAGAAGATGGTAATATTGAATTGTTTCCCAAAATACCTCATTAACATTATTTGGTTAAGTTATAGATATAGTAAACAACAATAAGGATTGGAGACAGTGAAAAATAGATGAGAAATAGATTGTTATTTTCTGATTACATCACAACATAACAAATTATAATAAATACATCAAAAGTAGAAGATTACAGAGAATAGAAATACAACTTTAATATCTTATAATAAATCTTTACAAAAAGAATAAAGAAAAGAAGGTTACAATTAAGACCTATGCTACTTATCTATTCCTATCCTAAATCTTGTATCTCTAGATCTTGTTCCTGCAAATAAGATAAAACAACTAAAAAGGAAAACAATGGTTAATTAGTTAGTGTTACTCTTAGTGGTGAACAATGAAATGCATTGTTTAAACTACATCATCGAGTAATAAAAGTGGGGCAAGTTTCACCAGGCAGTAATTAGTAAAAGGGTAACAGGTGGAGATATTTTCACTTGAGCTGATCCACACGACCAGGCCACATAGACACACAGCTTAGTCACCAGAATGCATGCAGTGTGCTGTTAATACAGTAGCATCACTACTAGCACTCAAACAGAGCACTCAGTCGAAGCTCATCCACAGACAACACAACTCTCCTTCTCAAACACCAAACCAGAAACACATTAATCATGCCAAAGGCAAGCAAACCACCAGCCAAACCATACACCTGATTATCCAAACGCTCACCAGATGGTGACATAATGAGGGGGTGGAGCAGGTGGACAGAAACATCAAGGACAAGATTCCAGGATCCAGAAGTAGCAGGAGTAGCACCAGGAGGTGAAGGACAAGATCAAACCAGCAAACCAAGCTAGCAAGATTAAACAACAAGATCAACCAGCAACAACACCAACAACTCAACTATTGTGGTGAGTAATATAAAACCCTCACATGATCTAACTATCTCATCTAGATAAGAAGTCATGTGTTGTTTTATACTTAATCTCTCAGAAATCACCCAAGTGGGGTGAATCCATCATATAGGAATTTTGAATACAAAAGCCATCAGTAGACTATTCAAACTAAACCAGGATCTTAGACCAACATCATTGATCCTGGATATAAAGTTATATGCCATATTCCAATATAAACATAGCCAAGGTTATGAATTCTGGGCACATCTCTTAAAAGAGTAGCACCCCAGAATCCATAGATCTTATGGATCCATATAAGCACACCAACCATTTTATCAAAAGGATTCCAGAATAAGTAACTGGTATCAATACCAACACATATCTATGAGGGATAGCAATGTAGGAAACTAGTTCCTATGCCTCAGACCAACATCATAGGCAAAGATGCTTAAAAGAAGCTTTCAACTTATCTTGGGCATTTGTCCAATCTTAAGCACTGACAGAACCACTGTCAATAACAAGCTCATGATAGTAGAGAACTTCCAGATTACAAGAATCCACAAGTAATAATCCCAGAGTAGCACCACCACTTAGCCAATGCCCAATAATCAATTGGAATTAGACTATCAAAACCAATTGTAAACAATGATAACATGATCTACTTAATCACCATCCTCAATTACCATCAATTCTAGTGTAAATTCATCGACTATAACCAACACAGAGGGATGAACCCTAATCAATTATGAACCCTAATTAGGGATAACCACTAGAAGCATACAAAGGAGCTCAAGAGAGGCAGAGGACAGAAGGCACATAAAGCTTAAACTCACCAGTGGTCCTCGCTGTAGATTAGAAGAGGAAGCAAAGGGGTCGACGAGCGCACGGCGGTACGGGGAGCACCCAAAGGGCGCTGCAACCCGCACCGAGCCGAGGCGGAGGCCACAACATCGCACGAGGATGAACAAAACCACCATAGCAACGCATAAGCACCTCACAGCACCACTGGGGCAGCGGTGAAGGCATCACCAGCAGCACCCCAAACCCTAGGGTTCGGAACGGAGCCAACCTAGCCGAAGGAGATCCCTAGAGCCAAATCCAAATGGACCAGATGAAGGAGCAGGGTCAGCAACCTCGCCATACACCACAATGGCGGCCAGGCAGACCCAAGGCAGCATGAATCGCACGACGGCGGTGTTGGAAGCACCACGGGGTTGATGAAGAAGTCGAGGTGAAACGAGAGAAAGAGAAAGGGGAAAATTGAGTGGTACTGGGCCGCTTGTGACAGGGGGGTTTGACCAGCCCAGATGGGCCGGGTCAGGGCCGAGCCAGCCCAATGGGCTAGGTCCAATTTATAAAAGGAAAAAGCCTAATTAAAATGTCAAATGACCAAAATACCCCTAGGTCTTAATTAGTTCTAAAAAAATCCTAAAAATATAAATAAAATATTAATGGACTCATAAAAATGTCCTCTATTTAAGAAAAACAACAAATGAAATTTTAGGTAATTAAAATTAAAATTATTATTACTAAGGTATATATTCCTTTTGAAATTTCATAAAAATATACACACACATAAAATTGAATAAAATTCATTTTTACAATTCTAAAAGGAAGGGCTATTATAGAAAAATACTAATTTGTATTTTTGAAAGGTAAATTAAATATGATAAAAATAAAGTCCTATTTCCTTAAAGGAATTTTAGTTAAATATTTAAAAGAGTTAAAAAATTAAATAAATTCAATTTTAAACTCTTTAAATAATACTAGTCTTTATAAAAATACTAAATATAATGAAAATTTCAAAGACTTAAAGTAATAATTTTTTTCTTTTAATTAAACAAAATATCAAACTTTTACTAAGAGGGTAAAACATGCAAATAAACAAATAATAAACCTTGCATGACATTACTATGCATTGCATATTGCTTCTTTAAATATTGTCCTTACCGGGCAATAATTGTTCGTTGTAGAAACCGGAGCTCAAGGTCAGGTGGAAGCATCGGACTTCACTATCTTGTAGTCACAAGACAAGTTCATCACTTGCTCATGTCCTTTGAAGAGTCTTTCTCAAAGATATTGCAAATTGTGTGTTATCATCTATGATCTAGAGAAAGAAAATATTATCTTCTCTAATAAATAAGATGTAGTTATCATCCTAAGTGATGATAAAGATTGGCAATGGAACTTAGGGTTCCAAGTGCACAAGTCACCATTGGATTAACAACCCATGACATCAGTGATTCTAGCGCCGTATATTACATGTTAACCATGAGATTTGGAATGGGATGGAGAAGTCAGCTGTATCTTCTTCCTTTCATATGTAGGCAAGATGAACTTAACGTGACGCTATGAATTCCTTGTGCAGATCCAGCATATGGGTGGGCACCCTTAGGCTCCACGTTTTTGGTATCTAGATTATCTATGAGCGGTTGCTAGAGGTACAGTCAGACCTTTATGGAGCTTGCTAGGGGCATAATCGGCTCGTAAAGTCTTCGAGAACTCACCATGGTTGTAGCTTGCCCGAAAGGGGGCTTAACGGAGGTGTAGTCAGCCCCGGAGGATCGTGCAGATATATGGGGTCGCGGAGAGGGCAGTGATTCGCTTGGATCACCTACTAGGCCCTACATCACGGAATTGTGGACGGGAAAGTTAGCTCGGTTGTGCAACAAGGAGTTGATCTCTCATGGGTAAAGGAACACACCTCTACAGAGTGTAAAAACTATAACTTGTTACTCCCTATTTCGGGAAGGAGCTACGAACGCGGCAGGAAGGAACTCCATGAAGTTCTGGTCAACCTGTGAAGGCTGATGGGCATAGTTTTTGATAATAAAATCAATCTTTGAAGAAATGTTTATGAAAACTGCATAGAGCCAAGGACTGATAGTCCGAGGTGGTAGATAGAGCATCAAACTTCCCACCTTTGATATAATGAACTTGCTGGGTAACGCTGTTACTCACTCTTCTTTGAACCCCTGCTTAGACTCTGAGAATCCAGAAGACCCTTTGATGTACACAGCTGAAGGGCAAGAAGATGTCTACTACGAGGAGCCAGACCTGTCCAGATGAGTTGAAGGGGTGGACTACGAAATATGCTATGGAGTGGAGGGCAACGAGTCCGAGTAGTTGCCTTAGTTCTTAGTAAACCAATTGAGCCGAGCAGCATAAACTTTATAAAATAGGTTGTTAAGCTCAATTCGGAGTATGAGTTTGAACTTTACATCTTCTGCTGAAACTACTTAAGTTTGGTTTGTAATTTTGTAACACTTGAAGTTTGGAACTCCTGGTTTGTAATAATAGTGAAGTGTGTATGTTTGTAATGTGGACCCACAATGTTTCTGTTGTACCACTCTAAGGGATGTGATATTTACAGAATGGTGTTCTGTGGATGTCATGTCAACGACTGTAGTGTACTACACATGCAGTGGTATGCTAGGTCACTGCAGCTGGTATCAGAGCAATTGCTTTGACCTTAGGTTGGAAACCTAGTATAGGGAATTACCTGTAGGAGTCTAGGAGCAATGGTAAAGAGTTCTCTAGAATATATGATGAATATTCAATGGGGAATATTCCGTTATATTTTTTAGTGCGACAATTCTTTATTATGATGCATCATTATAACTAATGGATACTAATTATATGTATTTTTGTTATATATATACAGTGGAAATGGCACCAAAGTTTCCAAAACAGACGTTGGCAAGGAAAGAAGAGACTCTCGATGACTATCAGGGGGCTTTAACTGAACAACTTCGAGAACTTCTGATGGTATTTGGTTGCACCACTAATATCCCAGTCAATACCATGACATACCATGACGAGTGAATATTAGCCAAATATCGTGTTAGCATCCAACTACCAAAGAAACTTGGTTTATATCACGATTTACCTATGGGAGAAGGTAGAAGTCACTTAGAAGCATACCATGTTGCTATTGTGGAGGCGATAGCCAATGTTCGGGAGCACAAAGAAGAAGAGTTAGCTGGAAGCAAATATTCTGTGATTCCTCATGACTCTATAGACGAGGAACCTGAACCAGATCATCTTACTTTAGTGAGGAAGCATCCAAAACTAACTTCCAAGTTTATGGATCTATACCGACTGATGGTTGGGTCTTTGTATAAGACATCAGGTTATTGTAGAAGATCAGGTTGATATGCTAGCGGATTTAACGAATCTCGAAAGAAGGGAGAGGTTAGCATCTAAACTGGAGAATGAAGCAGTGGATAGGGCTAACCCAGTTTTTAAGGATATACCTATAGATCTAGCATCTTTCACACCATATCCTTACTCACCTATACCAGAACCCACTAGATATCCTGATGAGGGCACTAGTCATCCAGTACCACAAAGTTCTTGGGGAACTGAGGACTCGGAACTACCTATTGGAAATTCTGAGGGATGGAGGTACAGATCGATGGATGGATCTGCCAGGAATCCTATTCCTATGGAAGATTCAGTTGGTGATACCGGGCAGACTAGTCGCATGGGCGTGAGATCTGATTCCGTTGATTGAAGAGATGTCCATGTGGAGGATGTAGAGTCCGATGAGGAAGATCCCGAAGAAAGGGTGTTTGAGTCACTAGAACATTATCCTACTCCAGATAACGTGCGCTATCCAATCATAGCTGAGGACTATCGTACCCAGCAGAGTACTTGGGGAGCACCGGAAGGGGAATATTCTGTTGATTCCTCTAGAGTCAGGATGCAGGAGATGGATGAAGAAGACAACGATGAGGATAATTCTGAAGATACTTCAGATGAGTTGAAAGGTATGGATGCACTTCAGCTGAATGATGTGTCAAGTCCGGAGACTTCTGATACTGAGTATCGTCCATCGAAGAGGCAAGTCTTCCACAGACGGTGCGTCGTACTTCAAGTCAGCACGGTTGTCTCCGGGTATGTACGATGAACGTCGTAGCTTCTGGGGAGTGTGACTTTGAGTTGGAGTATCCTAGCGGTGATACAGAAGTTAGAGTGTGATAAATTAATGTAATTAAATAAGTGGGATAGTATCCACATGAGCTTGTAATACTTAAATAGTATGGGCTTGTAATCCTGATGTATCGACTATGTTGTTTGTAATGTATAATATGTGTAATGCATATTTGGTTCTTATTTGGATCTTATTTTCCATTGTGTGACTAGTTCTATGCATGAAGTTGAACTCAGAACACATATGCATGATGTAATTATGAGTGTTCGCTTTATGTTACAGGACTAGGGGGGTATGGAAACGGGTGTAGGGAACGAGACTGAACAACAGCGCATGGAGCGCGAAGCTAAGGAAACGGCGGATGAAGATGCCAGAATGCAAGCAAATTTACAACCACCACCATTGAGGCCATTGATGGAGCAGAACTTTATGCAGTACATGCAAATGATGCAAGAGTCCTAGAACAAGTTCATGTAGGGGTTAGTAGATCGAGTGGGACAGTAGAGGGCACCTCAAGGACGTGGTGTTAGTCTTTCGGATTTATAGGATACCAGGCCTTTACCTTTTGCATCCACTCCAGAACCAATGGATGCAGAGGATTGGTTAGCAGATACCGACAGAAAGTTGAAAACGGTAGGATGCAATGAGGAAGAAAAGTTGAGGTATGCAACACATCTATTAACGGGACCTGCAGCAGCATGGTGGGAGGGTCAGTTAGCTATGCAACTTCTAGGAAGAGAGTACAACTGGGAGGAGTTCAAGCAGAGATTCCGTGAATATCATGTTCCGGAAAGTATCATTGAATTGAAGCGTAGGGAGTTTGAAGAACTTCAACAAGGTTACTCCAGTGTTATGAAGTACATCCGAGAGTTCAGTGATTTATCTCGTTACGCTACTGAAGAAGTCAACACAGAGGCGAAAAGGAAGAAGAGGTTCATGCGTGGACTAAATCCATTTCTGAAGATGCAGTTGAGGCTTGCCAACACCCAAACTTTTCAACAGTTGCTTGATGCAGCTATAACCTTTGAAGATGATTACAAGAATGTCCAAGAGGACCGCAGGAAGAGAGCAAAGAAGGAAACAAAGAGGATTCAAGCAAGTAAACCCAAAATAAATTTGGAATTCAAACCCAGAAATAGACATTACAACAACAATAACAAGAGTAGCAACAACAATGGAGGTCAGTTCAATCCTGGAAAGAATGTCATATGTCACAATTGCAAACTTCCGGGGAATATTAGCAAGGATTGTAGGCAGCCAGTGATTATTTGTTTTGGTTGTGGACAAAAGGGTCACATTAAGCCTGATTGCCCAAACAAACCACCTGGTGGTTGTCCCACAAAGGGTGGAGGACAAGCCAGTGGAGGCGGAGGTGGGCAACCTAACAGAGGTGGAAGCTATACCAAAAATAACAATGGAAAGAGAGGTAGGCCTACTGGAAAGCTAAATTGCGCAACCTTGGAGGAGGTGGATAACTCGGATCAAACGGTGATAGGTACGCTCAATATTCTCACAAATCCCAGAAAAGTTTTATTTGATACGGGTGCAACTACTTCTTTCATATCTAAAGAATTTTGTGATAAATTCGGGATTACAAGGGCACTGTTAGAAAAACCTATGACCATAGTTACCGCCGGAGGGATCGTGGTAGTTAGAAACATTAAAGTAAACCAAGTCATTTCAATATGTGGTCAAACCTATTCTGCGGATCTTTATGTGATCCCATTAAAAGGAATAGCAGTAGTGCTGGGAATGGATTGGATGGCAGACTATGGAGCTCAGATCAATTGCGAGGAGAAAACCGTTTCAATCAGGTCCCCAAGTGGAGGAAGGATAGTCTATCAGGCGGATAAACATAGCCATGTCATGGTGGATCTGTAGTTGAACTCAATGAAGGAAGTCAATTTGGAAAATATTTCTGTAGTGAAGGAATTTCAAGATGTTTTTCCAGCAGAGTTACCAGGAATGCCACCTGATCTGGAAATAGAGTTCACTATTGACCTGATACCTGGTACAACACCAATAGCCCAAGAACCATATAAGATGGGGCCAAAAGAATTAAAAGAGCTTAAGGAGCAAATTGAGTTAGCCAGAAAAGGATTTATTCAGGAAAGTGTATCCCCATGGGGAACTCCGATAATTTTTGTAGATAAAAGAGATGGAGGACGAAGAATGTGTGGGGATTACAGAAATATCAACAATGTCACCATCAAGAACAAGTACCCATTACCAAGAATTCAAGATCTATTTGACCAAGTCAAGGGAGCTGGAGTTATTTCCAAGATTGATCTTAGATCAGGATACCATCAGATAAAAATCAAACCCGAAGATGTTCCTAAAACAACATTTGTGTCAAGGCATGGACATCACGAGTATCTCGTCGTACCTTTTGGTTTAACCAATGCACCAGCAATATTCATGAATTTGATGAACAAAATCTGCATGCCTTACTTGGAAAAGTTTGTCATAGTATTCATTGACGATATTTTGATATACTCTAAGGATAAAGAAGAGCATGCAGAGAATTTGAGAATAGGATTGCAAATCCTAAGAGAACATAAGCTTTATGCTAAGTTCAGTAAGTGTGAATTCTGGTTGGACGAAGTAGAGTTTCTTGGTCATGTGATCAGTAAGGATGGAATTGCTGTAAATCTGTCCAAAGTTCAATCAGTGGTGGAATGGAAGGCACCAACCAATGTGAAGCAAATCCGAGGTTTCTTAGGCAAGGCCGGTTATTATCGGAGATTTATAGAAGGTTTTTCCAAGATAGCTGGACCCATGACCAAATTGTTAAGAAAGAATACACCATTCATACGGGATGATAAGTGCGAAGCGAGTTTGAGTTGAAAACTTGATTAACTACAACACCAATCCTAGCAGTTCCAGAACTAGGAAAATATTACACAGTATATTGTGATGCATCCGAAGAAGGATTAGGTTGTGTGTTTATGCAAGATTGTAAGATAATTGCTTATGGATCTAAACAACTGAAACCACATGAAGTGAATTATACAACCCATTATTTAGAGTTAGCAGCAGTAGTCTTTGCTTTAAAAGGATGGAGACATTTTCTCTATGGGCAAGATGTGAGTTATACACTAACCACAAAAGTCTCAAATATTTCTTCACTCAAAAGGAATTAAATATGAGACAGAAGCATTGGCTGGAGTTAATTAAAGATTATGATTTAGCAATGAATTATACCCCTGGAAAAGCAAATATTGTGGCTGATGCTTTAAGTCGGAAAAACACAGATACACAACCTGTGAATAGAGAATTGCCAAAAGAACTACAGATGGATTTGGAAAGGTTGGGAATACAATTTATAAGAATAGCAGTTCTTGGAGGATTAGCTACCATGAGAGTAATTGAAGAGCGGAGTAGTGATCTTTGGCATGAAATTTTTAGACATCAATGTGAAGATCCTTTCATTACTGAAGAAGTTCGAAGAATCTCCCAAGGTCAGACATCAGCTTTTCACCTAGGATATTATGGATCTTTATGGTTTCAAAACCATCTTTGTGTACCAGATGTGCCAGAGATTCGAGAGGTGATACTTTGGGAAGCCCATGAAACACCATATTCTATACATCCGAGAAGTACAAAGATGTACATGGATTTAAAAGAGTTGTTTTGGTGGAATAATATGAAAAGGGATATTGCAAAGTATGTATCTGAATGCCATACTTGCCAAAGGGTAAAAGCAGAACATCAAAGTATATCAGGACCATTACAACCCTTGGAAATTCCAGAATGGAAAAGGGAAGAAATTGGTATGGTTTTTACCACAGGGTTACCCATGACACCGAAGCGGAAGGATATGATATGGGTGATTGTGGACAGATTCACAAAAAGTGCGCATTTTATTCCAGTAAACCAAAAGGATAATGCCAAAAAATTAGTAGAAATCTATATCAAAGAGATTGTGAGTAAGCACGGGGTACCCAAGAAGATTATATCAGACAAAGGATCTGTGTTGACATGAGCATTTTGGAAACAATTACATGAAGCACTTGGCTCAAAGTAGGATTTTAGCACAACCTATCATCCAGAAACTGGAGGCCAGACAGAAAGGACCAATCAAATCTTAGAGGACATGCTTAGAGCTTGTGCATTAGATTTTGGAGGTTCGTGGGAAGATCATCTACCGTTGGCAGAATTTTACTACAACAATAGCTATCAGAGTAGTCTGAAAACAGCACCTTACCAAGTACTATACGGAAGAAAGTTTAGATCACCTATATGCTGGTATGAACCTGGTAGTAGCAAGGAATTTGCACCAGACTATATCAAGGAAAAACAAGATATCATCTCTATTATTAGAGATCGATTGAAGATAGCTCAGAGCCGACATCAGAGTTATGCTGATCAAAGCCGAAGATCATGGCATCCAGAAGTGGGGGATATGGTATATCTCAAGGTAAGTCCGATGAAGAGAGTAAAGATATTCGGAGTCAAAGGAAAACTAAGCCCAAGTTATATTGGACCATTCAAGACACTAAGTCAGAATAGAACAATAGCTTATGCTCTTGAGTTACCAAGAAGGCTAGCTCAGGTTCACAATGTTTTTCATGTATCACAACTCCGAAGATGTCTTAAGGTTCCCGATGATGCCATCACACATCAAGAGATTGAGTTACAAGAAGATTTGACTTATGTCGAGAAACCTTGTAACATTCTAGAGGAGAACTAGATAAGGTTGAGAAATAGGGCAATCAAATACTGCAAGGTACAATGGGAACATCACCCAGAGAGAGAAGCCACATGGGAGAAACAGGATGATTTTAGGGAAGCATATCCAGAACTATTCAGGCACACATCCACAAACTACGGGACAAAGTTTAATTTAAGGGGGGAAGTCTGTAACATCCCAGCATTAGGATCCAACGAAGGGTAGAAATAGGAATCTAAGTTTGTGCATGCATGCATCTGTAAAATCAGGGTAAATTTTTTGCCAAACAAAAACCTAAAGGGATCAGAGTTTCTTTCACTAACTGGAGGTAGGAATAGCTCTTGTTAGTGATTGCTATGAATTTTGACATGACCTTTAGGGATTATTAAGTTTTGGGGAAGTTATTTTGAATTCAAGTTTGAAATATAAATCAATTTGAAAGTGTTTGAAAGTGGTAATATTGAATTGTTTCCCAAAATACCTCATTAACATTATTTGGTTAAGTTATAGATATAGTAAACAACAATAAGGATTGGAGATAGTGAAAATTAGATGAGAAATAGATTCTTATTTTCTGATTACATCATAACATTACAAATTGTAATAAATACATCAAAAGTAGAAGATTATAGAGAATAGAAATACAACTTTAATATCTTATAATAAATCTTTACAAGATTCTTTACAAAAAGAATAAAGAAAAGAAGGTTACAATTAAGACCTATGCTACTTATCTATTCCTATCCTAAATCTTGTATCTCTAGATCTTGTTCGTGCAAATAAGATAAAACAACTAAAAAGGAAAACAAGGGTTAATTAGTTAGTGTTACTCTCAGTGGTGAACAATGAAATGCATTGTTTAAACTACATCATCGAGTAATAAAAGTGGGGCAAGTTTCACCAGGAAGTAATTAGTAAAAGGGTAATAGGTGGAGATATTTTCACTTGAGCTGATCCACACGACCATGCCACACAGACACACAACTTAGTCACCAGAATGCATGCAGTGTGATGTCAATACACCAGCAGCACTACTAGCACTCAAACAGAGCACTCAGTCGAAGCTCATCCACAGACAACACAACTCTCCTTCTCAAACACCAAACCAGAAACACATTAATCCTGCCAAAGGCAAGCAAACCACCAGCCAAACCATACACCTAATCATCCAAACGCTCACCAGATGGTGACATAAGGAGGGGGTGGAGCAGGTGGACAGAAAGATCAAGGACAAGATTCCAGGATCCAGAAGTAGCAGGAGCAGCACCAGGAGGTGAAGGACAAGATCAAACCAGCAAACCAAGCTATCAAGATCAAGCAACAAGATCAACCAGCAACAAAACCAACAACTCAACTCTTGTGGTGAGTAATATAAAACCCTCACATGATCTAACTATCTCATCTAGATAAGAAGTCATGTGTTGTTTTATACTTAATCTCTCAGAAATCACCCAAGTGGGGTGAATCCATCATATAGGAATTTTGAATACAAAAGCCATCAGTAGACTATTCAAACTAAACCAGAATCTTAGACCAACATCATTGGTCCTGGATATAAAGTTATATTCCATATTCCAATATAAACATAGCCAAGGTATGAATTCTGGGCACATCTCTTAAAAGAGTAGCACCCCAGAATCCATAGATCTTATGGATCCACATAAGCACACCAACGATTTTATCAAAAGGATTCCAGAATAAGTAATTGGTATCAATACCAGAACATATATATGAGGGATAGCAAGGTAGGAAACTAGTTCCTATGCCTCAGACCAACATCATAGGCAAAGATGCTTAAAAGAAGCTTTCAACTTATCTTGGGCATTTGTCCAATCTTAAGCACTGACAGAACCACTGTCAATAACAAGCTCATAACAGTAGAGAACTTCCATATTACAAGAATCCACAAGTAATAATCCCACAGTAGCACCACCACTTAGCCAATGCCCAATAATCAATTGGAATTAGACTATCAATACCAATTATAAACAATGATAACATGATCTACTTAATCACCATTCTCAATTACCATCACTTCTAGTGTCAATTCATCGACTATAACCAACACAGAGGGATGAACCCTAATCAATTATGAACCCTAATTAGGGATAACCACTAGAAGCATGCAAAGGAGCTCAAGAGAGGCAGAGGACAGAAGGCACATCAAGCTTAAACTCACCAGTGGTCCTCGCTGTAGATTAGAAGAGGAAGCAGAGGGGTCGACGAGCGCACGACGGCACGAGGAGCACCCAAAGGGCGCTGCAACCCGCACCGAACCGAGGTGGCGGCCACATCATCGCATGAGGACGAAAAACACCACCACAGCAACGCATAAGCACCTCACAGAACCATTGGGGCAGCGGCGAAGGCATCACCAGCAGCACCCAAACCCCAGGGTTCGGAACGGAGCCAACCTAGCCAAAGGAGAGCCCTAGAGCCAAATCCAAATGGAACAGATGAAGGAGCGGGGTCAGCAACCTCGCCATACACCACGGTGGCAGCCAGGCAGACCCAAGGCGGCGTGAATCGCATGGCGGCGGTGTTGGCAGCACCATGGGGTTGAGGAAGAAGTCGAGGTGAAATGAGAGAAAGAGAAAGGGGAAAATCGAGTGGTACTGGGCCGCTTGTGACAGGGGGGTTTGACCAGCCTAGATGGGTTAGGTTAGGGCCGAGCCAGCCCAATGGGCTAGGTCCAATTTATAAAAGGAAAAAAGCCTAATTAAAATGTCAAATGACCAAAATACCCCTAGGACTTAAGTAGTTCTAAAAAAATAAAATATAAATCCTAAAAATATAAATAAAATATTAATGGACTCATAAAAATGTCCTCTATTTAAGAAAAACAACAAATGAAATTTTAGGTAATTAAAATTAAAATTATCATTACTAAGGTATATATTCCTTTTGAAATTTTATAAAAATATACAAACACATAAAATTGAATAAAATTCATTTTTACAATTCTAAAAGGAAGGGCTATTATAGAAAAAATACTAATTTGTATTTTTGAAAGGTAAATTAAATATGATAAGGATAAAGTCTTATTTCCTTAAAGGAATTTTAGTTAAATATTTAAAAGAGTTAAAAATTAAATAAATTCAATTTTAAACTCTTTAAATAATACTAGTCTTTATAAAAATACTAAATATAATGAAAATTTCAAAGACTTAAAGTAATCATTTTTTTCTTTTAATTAAAGAAAATATCAAACTTTTACTAAGAGGGTAAAACATGCAAATAAACAAATAATAAACCTTGCATGACATTACTATGCATTGCATATTGCTTCTTTAAATATTGTCCTTACCGGGCAATAATTGTTCGTTGTAGAAACCGGAGCTCAAGGTCAGGTGGAAGCATCCGACTTCACTACCTTGCAGTCACAAGGCAAGTTCATCACTTTCTCTTGTCCTTTGAAGAGTCTTTATCAAAGATATTACAAATTGTGTGTTATCATCTATGATCTAGAGAAAGAAAATATTATCATCTCTAGTAAATAAGATGTAGTTATCATCCTAAGTGATGATAAAGATTGGCAATGGAACTTAGGGTTCCAAGTGCACAAGTCACTATTGGATTAACAACCCATGACATCAGTGATTCTAGCGCCGTATATTACGCGTTAACCATGAGATTTGGAATGGGACAGAGAAGTCAAATGTATCTTCTTCCTTTCATATGTAGGCAAGATGACCTTAACGTGACGCTGTGAATTCCTTGTGGGGATCCAGCATATGGGTGGGAACCCTTAGGATCCACATTTTTGGTATCTAGATTATCTATGAGCGGTTGCCGGAGGTACAGTCGGACCTTTATAGAGCTTGCCAGGGGCATAACCGGCTTATAGAGTCTTTGGGAACTCACCAGGGTTGTAGCTTTCCCAAAAGGGGGCTTAACGGATGTGTAGTCAGCCCTGGAGGATCGTGTAGACATATGGGGTCGCAGAGAGGGAAGTGATTGGCTTGGATCACCTACTAGGCCCCACATCACGGAATTGTGGACGGGAAAGTATGCGCGGTTGTGCAACAAGGAGTTGATATCTCATGGGTAAAGCAATGCACCTCTGCAGAGTGTAAGAACTGTAACTTGTTACTCCCTATTCCGGGAAGGAGCTACGAACGCGGCAGGAAAGGAACTCCATGAAGTTCTGGTCAACCTGTGAAGGCTGATGGGCATAGTTTTTGATAATAAAATAAATCTTTGAAGAAATGTTTATGAAAACTGCATAGATCCAAGGACTGATAGTCCGAGGTGGTAGATAGAGCATCAAACTTCCCACCTTGCATATAATGAACTTGCTGGGTAACTCTGTTACTCACTCTTTCCTTTGAACCCCTCTTAGACTCTGAGAATCCAGAAGATCCTTCGATGTACGCAGCTGAAGGGCAAGAAGATGTCTACTACAAGGAGCCAGACCTATCCAGGGGAGTTGAAGGGGTGGACTAAAAAATACGCTATGGAGTGGAGGGCAATAAGTCCGAGTAGTTGCCTTAGTTCTTAGTAAACCAATTGAGCCGAGCATCATAAACTTTATAAAATAGGTTGTTGAGCTCAATTCGGAGTATGAGTTTGAACTTTACATCTTCCACTGAAACTACTTAAGTTTGGTTTGTAATTTTGAAACACTTGAAGTTTGGAACTCCTGGTTTGTAATAATAATGAAGTGTGTATCTTTGTAATGTGGACCCACAATGTTTCTATTGTACCACTCTGAGGGATGTGATATTTACAGAACAATGTTCTATGGATGTCATGTCAACGACTATAGTGTACTACACATGCAGTGGTATGCTGGGTCACCGTAGATAGTTTTCACGATCCCTCCACAATCCCGCTTCCGAGAAATTGGAAGAGGGTTCATTTGTTCGGCGAACAGCTCGGGCCAGTAGGTTTGGATCTCAAAGACAAAGATATGTAGATAATAAGAGGAATCCCTCAGACTTTATTCATAAGGTGATCAAGAGATCGTACAATATGTCTATAAGATAATCCTAGTGGGTTATAATGATACTCGATGAGAGAGATGAATTTAGAACTATGCCTAAGCCTAATAACGAAGACTTGGGAGATTATGGTGTGTCCTTCTCAGGTGAATGTCTTCATGTACTTATAAGCGTCGATGGTAGCCTAGTGCTTCTTAGTCATGTCAGGTCTTCATATTGTCTTGCACATAATCGTGATATCTTATCTTCCTTGTACGTCCGTCTGGTCTTCAGGATCTCTAGAGAGCCATCTTGCAGCCCCACAGGTCAGGTCGGTTTGAGAGCTTCTAGATGTAGGCCTTCGGGTCCTTGATCGTTAGAGGCCTTCATGGGTAGGACTCGTGGATTCAGGCCCATGACGGGTATAGGCCTGAGTCCACCCATCACCAAAAAGACCTTGATCAGTACCTTTAATAAGATGGCCTTCCTTGCAGCAGAGTTGCTGTAACTCGTACTCAACCTTCGTCTAGTGAGCTCGATGACTTATTCTTGATCTTGAGGCGGGAGGTCCTTGTAAATGCTCAAGGTCTTGGTGCAAGGTCTCCGGCATGTGCATCCGTCTCGATCATACAAAACTTCCCGTGTGCCCATTCTCAGAACATGTCTAGTGAGTCTTCCCATCTTAGTTGTCCCAAGGTAATGGGCTTACGGCGAGGTCCTGAAAATGGTTAATAATAAAAGGGAAGGAAATGATCCTCTTATGTTGTGGTGCGAGTACCTTAATGACCATAGGAGGTCTAAGGGAGAGGTCTCGTATATGACGTGGAGTACTGAATCGAGAGCCCGAGAGGGTATCCGTAATTTCAATTCTTATCATGTTGGAACCTTGCATGTGGGCCCATCTGACACAATGAGGTCATAGTGGGGTTTAGGTCTAGTCCATGATGATGTAATGAGTGACACAATCTAATGCTTTAACTTCTTCTATGACCTGAGGAGGTCTATTGAGAGGAACTTTCCTGAGGCTGTGAGGACCTGAGTCTAAACTAGTTGGTGAGGTTTTTCCATTAACTTTTGCTTCTCAGAGCTCTTTCTGCCATGTGGGAATCTGTTCCGTTTGACGAAAATAAAGGTGGTGATCATAATGAGATTACTACCCATGATGTTGACCAATGGGACATGCCGCTGTGATTTCTCAGGGATTTTTTCCATTCGTGGATGATCTTCTGCTAGCTTTCCGCACACGACCTGCTAGGCCATTTTTCCACTTCTCCATTCAATCCGATCTGAACATTCACGATTAAACTACGAGGAGGTAAGAGGTTGCCAAACCTCCCCCTTATAAAAGTTAGCCATCCCTGAGACGGGAGAGCTTCCATATTCATCCAGTATTCTCCTTCCTCCGGCCAGAAAATACCTCAAAATACGGGAGCCATGGTAGCTAGAAGCCATCACAATGGCCTTTCCACTTGGCCTTTGCGAGGTGGAGCATGTCGACCGGGAGGATATCTAGCCCGCCCTGATGATTGCTAAGGGTGACATAGAGGGATGTGCTTGGAGAGGATCATCCCCTCGTCCTTTGTTATCCTTCCAGCTGAAGGAGCTGGGAGCCCTGAGGTCCACGCTGAGCATAAAATTGTCCCGATTGACCACTTCAAGTGTGGTCTCAACTTTCCTGTTTCTACCTTCACATGTGATATATTAGGGTTCTTCGAGATCCAATTGATGTATCTCACCACCCATTCCATCTTAACACTTACCTCATTCGCTCATCTTCTAGAGGCATACATAGGGATCTGTGTTTCATGAGGGATCTTATCCTTCTTCTTCTATCTTTTGCGGACCCGACTGAGCCCATCCCAGGTAATCTCAACCTGCAGCTTCCTTCTGAGACCAGACATGGAGGAATAACATCCCCCCACACCCCAGACCCATGGATGGTCGAGTCCGTCTACCAGCTAGGTGGTCGCAGAAGGTTTGAGAGACATTCTCATCTTCGAAGACTGTCCAACAGTCATGGCCGAGGACTAGATAGAGGACCCAGAGGAGATCCCGCTCTTCGTGCACTGCTGTGATGCCATTCGGGAGCTGCAGGACAAGGGCCTGACGATGGGTCACGTCTCGGAGGACTTCATGTCCCATCGGCTACGTCCTTTGAAGAACAAGGGGTCAATGTAGGCACACGTTCCTAGGAGTGATCTATTGCAGTAGTACTGTGGTAAGCTCTTGTTGTGTCCTTGTTCACCCTCGTGTCGCATGTTCCTTCTTCTCTTTACTTTTATATCCTTTTCCTTCTCCTTCTAGAGCCCTTGCTTGGTGGTGAGCTAGAGAACCGGTTGAGAGCGTTATTCGCCAACCTGGTTCCCTCCAGCACCCTTATACCATCTTCCCATGGTTGAGAGAGAGAAGATCGTTACTGAAAGCTCTTGTGTCTTTCTCTTCCATCGTAGGTTTATCCCTGACTTCCCTGGTGATATTTGCGGCCTTTCAGGATGCTGCCACGTGGTAGACGCTTGAGATGCCCCTTGCTACCGCTCCTCCTCTAGCGGGAAGCTCTTCCTTCATGGGTGAAGCCAAGAGAAACCTTCCTGCAACCAGGATGAGATGCAACAATCCTCCTCCATAGGTCCCAAGCATAAGGTAAACTAACCTCTGCCTCAACTAGAGACCTTCTCAATGTGAATATGAACTCTCCCTTCCTTGCCAGCCCAAGAACAAGTTGTCGTTGGTGCTGAGTTCAGATGACGATGAACTAGCTAAGAAGGTCCTTCCCTCGAGGTCCATGAAGGTCCTGAGTACCGCTAGATCTCCTTCCCCCGAGGAAACTTTCTCCATGAGGTGATGATGCCGAGGAGCTCTTTCTTTCATCTCCCTTGCCTTCTTACTTCCTCAGTTATACCCTAATTTCCGCATCTGCCTGATTGTAATCTTCTAGGGTAGTAGTCAGATCGGAGCCACGCCCGCCTCCTAGGACCTAACAATTGTGACCCAGGGAGCCCGAGGGTCGGTAGCGCCCCAGCTGTCGTTCATTAGTTGGAGGATAGCCTTCCACTAATAAGGTCGAGCTTGCAGGCCATCCTTCTACCCCCCTTCTTTTTCCTTTATTTAGAGTTTGCTAGACCTGGCTTCGTGAAATGGTACCAACTATTTTCTGCTTGTTCCCTTTGTTTTTTGGGTACAACCTCGTCCCTGTAGTGTGTTCAAAGCTTGGTCGGCCTATCCAGGGATTCGAGAGCTACTATCAAGGCTTTGAAAGCTGTCGAGGCCAAGGTCTTGGTGCTGAATAATGAGCTGGTCTGGGTGTCGGGGGAGTCCAAAATATTCTCCCAGGAAGTCCTCGAGGCCAACTATCGAGAGACCAATGCTCGCAACGCGACCTCGCTCCTTGCTCAGCGGGTCGTAGGTCTGATGAACTCTAAGGGCTTCCCCGGGAGCCCAACGCTATCCGATACCCCACTGAGGAATGCCCTTGCCTCTACTGAAGACGTGTTAGAGCTTTTCCCTAGGTTCTCTACTTGGATCGATGAGGACCTCTAGAGGGAGGCGTCTCAGCGAGCTTCTGAATGCGTGGAGATTTCTGTGGAATGCCTTCAAGCTGCCTTTCCTCGAGGTGAGGGAGAGGCGCGTGTGGAGAGTTAGTGAGACGCTGTGGAGGCTTTTGTCTCTCTTCAAAACTTTAGCACTGAGGAATCCAGGGACGAAGGTGCCAGCGAGGATGATGACGGGAGGGATGAATAGGAGCTTATCCCTCCCTCCTTCCGATGTAATGGTTCTTGAGGACCTTATCTTTTGAACGGCCATGAGGTTGTGTGTATCTTGATACTAATGTCTATTGCTGATTTAATCCTTTTCCCAAATCAAATCCTTAGGCACATGCCTTTTCTGTGACCGTCTGGTGCCAAGGTTCTTGGGTTCATTGGGTCTGGACGCGTCGAGTTATCTCAGGCGCTATTACATGAGCTTTATAGAATAGGTCTGACTGAAGTTGACGTCTTGGGGGTTTTGTGGTGACGTGTCTCCCGTGGGCCAAGGATAGTAGCTCGGGCTTGGTGTGGGTGTATCGCTCATAGGCTGAGGTTAGTAGCTCGTATTTTACGTAGGTGTATCACTAGTTTGGGTCCCCATACAATTGTCGCCGTGTTTAATATGGGTGTGAGTTTCCGGCTAGCCCGAGACTTAGTGCTCATGTGGAAGCTTTCCACCTCTCCCCACTGGCAACATTCCTTGGGCCATTACCTCCGTCAAATTACATCAGGGTTCATAACTTCGCTACATTGTGCCCTGCAGTGGCGTTTTGGTCATGGGTTCGCCCGAGTAATCCCTGCCGAAGGTCTTTTGTGTTTTAGTTGCTTGTGCTAGAGGTTTTTAAGTCCTCCTACCTGATTTTAGGCTATTAGAGTGAGTACCAATCCCTCGGTGGCCTCGCCGTCACTCGCGGTATCCACATGCATGTTCTCGCTAGTCTAGGTGAAGGGAGGATCTTGAGCGTTTTCAGCGAGTTTTTGGTCTAAATAGACTGGAGAGCATGCAAGTTTTAGTTTTGGGGATCAGGTCGTGCAGGTTAGTAGCTGCGTGGACGATCATTGTCTGCTTCAGGCCTAGGTCGTACGAGTTAGTAGCCACGTGACCAGTCATTGCTTGTCCCAAGGTGAGAGCGTATTCTCCTGATTCTTTCTGGCGATTCCTATTGTCACGACTAGGGTATCCAGGGTAAATAACAATAAACGAGTATTGAATTTGAAAACTTCAAATTTAGAGTATGAAGTACCCTTACATGCAGCCCACGGGTGTCTGGTCCGTGAATGAATTTTTCGGCTAGCCTCGTAGGTTCGGGCATGTAGTACCTCTGTTGGTATAATGCCTGATGGGTTGATGTCTTGGGGTCCGTCAGACGACGTCCGAGCACCCGGGTCCATGCCACCACCATGCATGTGACGGAGGTCCTGGCTCTGCAGAGGATCTAGTTCAGGTGCTTTTTCCCTCGGGGTAGCGAGGAATTTGTCCTTCCATTGTTCCAGTACAGGGATAAAATTTCCCATTTGACCCCGAGCTGATGTCAGAGATATCGCTGGTGTTGAAGTCCATATCATTTCTACTGCAGGAGCCTATGTTTCGGTGTCGCGCCCCGACGTTTTCCATATTGTAGTGATTTTCCATCCTCTAGCTTCCCCTTAGCTGCATCTGTGTGACCTAGTGTGACAAGGGGACATCTTTTTGGGGGATACCCTCGAGGTAAATCCGGTAGAGCACCCAAGGACTAATTGCTCCCATGCGACAAGGCCCTGCCCAGCTCGGTTCACCAAGCGAGTGAGCTCGGGAATTTTGATCCATGTAGTCCACCATGGTTACAAACAGGTACAAGGGGTGCAACTGATCTGTTCCGTGGTTGTCCATAGTCCCGCAGAGCGTGCCGACTTCCCGGTGGCCTGTTATTGACGTACTCCTGAGATACCCTGGGCTCTGGGTGGATGGTTGGCGCTGGGTCCCTCCGGAGTTCGATCTCCCTGCTAGGTCTTAACCCTCCGAGATCCTCGGGTTGAGAGGCATGTGGCCTGGGCCATTTTCCTTGACGCGTGGCCTCTTTCCGTGCTTGCTGGGACCCTGAGTCCTTGTTAAAGGCATCACGGAGCTACCTCCGGTGGGATCTCTGTGTCGTGACCCCGGGCTCGGGTAGGACAGACCGGATGAATACCATCGCAGTTGCATAGGCCTTGGTGAGGAGGGAGTCTCCTGGTGGGCTGTCTTCTACTGCCGATCTTGAGTTTGACTGGGGCGCGCATGCGCCTAGTTCCCTAGGCTCAGTATCTTGTCTTGGCAGGTCCTCGTGTACCATGAGAGACCCCATTGGACCAATGAGGAACAACGCCCGGTTTATTGGGTTGAGGTAGGCTACAAATTTGGTTAACTGCCTACATCCAAGTACAACCAACAATCGCATCGGTCGGTTCACGACCTCGAACATGCAGAATTGTGTGACGAACTTTCCTATCTCACCAAAGGTAACATGGAGAGTTACTTCTTCGGTGTATCGTCCGTGTTGCTGGTTTCACACTCCAGCCTGAATTGATTAACAGGGACCTGCAGGTAATCCAAGAGTCTAAAATAGATTGTAGTCGGATCTGAGATGCTCCCCCCTATTCGCACATTTGCGATATATGGGGAGACGAGGAGCATAGATCTGGGTTGGTTGCCCCAGGTGGAGGGCTGCAATTCGCGAGGTCTGAGGTCTCTGCGGACCCGAGCATAGCAACCTAGGCTATACTCCCATCGACCTATCTTGTCATGGATTTGATCCATAGGTGGTTCTGCTTGTAGGGAGGGGGTTCTATGGGCTGAAGGGCATTGGTAATTCCGTCTCCCTGTCCTCATTTTCCCTTAGGACCATATGTGTTGGTAAGTACCATGTGACACCGGTTGTATCCTTGAGAGCTCGTCTCGTGGTATCTACACCAGTTATCCCTTGTCCAACAGGCCATCGACGTCCCAGTGTAGGGTGCCTCTGCCGTTGATTGTCTGCCCACCATTTGGTGAGATCCTGATGGTGCTCAGTGCGTCCCGATCTGATGTCGGAGGAGCAGGGTCATTCATAGCTTGTTCTCGTGCTCGTCCAGGTCTCTGCGGCACGTGGTGTTCACATCCGACCTCTATGTGTTCCTGCATGTAGGTCTGGTTCCTGCCTCCCGACTAGGGGCCTCCGCATCTACGTACCCTGGGCATCGTTCCTCCAAGCAGATGGGTGATATCTGACTCCATCTCGCCAGCCTAAGTGGTCGGTCGGGACTCCAACTAGGTGCATCGAGCCACCAAGCTCGGGACAGTGGTGTGCGTCTTCTGTCCGTGTATCCCATCAAGTTGACATGCTCCATCCTTCTCCCGTGGTCGTACTCCATGGCGGGCGACCAAGACTCCCTGAGGTCTGTGTGGCTATCCGTGTGGTGCGGGTCACCAGATCCGTGCTCCTCCCACCATGCGTCGTGTGGGAAGAATCTTGTCGCTCTTCTACCGAAGCTGAAAGTGGCCTCCGGGCGAGATCTGCGAGTCCCCGAGTTTTCCTGACTGTGCCCGAAGTGGTTCTGGTTGTCGGAAGTCGTGTAGACCCGGCGGTCCAGACTCCCGGGTGTTTTCGCGGTAGACCCGATCTGCATGACGCGGGCTCCCCCCGCCTAGCGCGCCAACTGACGAAGGATAGTTTTCACGATCCCTCCGTAGTCTCGCTTTCGAGGAATGGAAGATAGTTTATTTAGGCCAGCAGGTTTGGATCTCAAAGACAAAGATATGTGGATAATAAAAAGAATCTCTCATACTTTATTCATAAGGTGATTGAGAGATCGTACAATGTGTCTACAAGATGATCTCGGTGGGTTTATAATGATACCCAACAAGAGAGATGAATCTAGAACTATAACTAAGGCTAATGGCGAAGACTTAGGCCATTATGGCGTGTCCTTCTCAAGTGAATGTCTTCGGGTACTTATAAGCATCGATGGTAACCGAGTCATTCTTAGTCACGCTAGATATTCATCTTGTCCTGATCGTAATCGTGATCTCTGATCTTCCTTGTACGTCTGTCTAGTTCTCGGGATCTCTAGAGAGCCGTCTTGCAGCCCCATAGGTTAGGTCGGTTTGAGAACTTCTAAATGCAGGCCTTCAGGTCCTTGGTCGTCGGAGGTCGCCGTGGGCAGTAATCGTTGGTTCAGTCCCATGAAGGGTGCATGCCTCAGTCCACGCATCACCGACAACACCAAATCTAGGACACACATAGATCGGACGAGATCCACCACTTCATGGAAGCTACGACCAGATGAATTCCTGCCCTTCTCAACGCCAGCGACAAGAACGCCACAGACGAGGGGGAAGAGGAGTCGGGTATACCTTATTCTTCTCTCGCACAACGCCACCATAGACAACAATGTCGAGTTGATGAAACTCTAACTTTAGGGACCCGTCAACAGCGACAAGCGTAGGTCCTAGATCCCCACCCCCTCCCGCTGCCGGGACGGCAAGCGTCGATTCCGGTCGTAAACGGCGAGGAGCAGGCAGATGGCAGCGGTGGTCTAGGGTAGCCGCCTCTATTTCTTTTTCTGGAGGAGAGCTCCAATTCATGATGTTGATATTAAGCTCTGACATTGATAACTTGTTTTACAACTCGAACACTAGCACACACATAGGACCTTGCCGAGGTCAACAAAAGCAGCCCCTGGAGGATGCAAACAGGCATACAAGCTAGCAGTCCAGCACATCTGCAAGTCTGTAACATTACAGGCATACGAACTAGCAGTCCAGCACAGCTACAGTCTGCACAATATTCTTGATTTCTTGTAACGTGCTGCTCTTTATGCTCCTGCAGACTACTCAAAATTAGGCCAAAGGAACGCGAGATGTAGCTGCGCAGTGGGTCGGTTAACAGGAGTATTTATTTAAGTATGGCAGCGATCATGTCAGAGAGTAGCAGATCTACCTGATCGAGTTTAGTTAATTGGGAAGATCAGTTGCTATATAGCCAGCCAGCATCTGGTATGGTGTACATATTCAACTACGAGTGAGACAATCAGTTAAGGAGTGTCCAGATACTACCTCCGTTTCACAATATAAACCTTTTTACAGCTTTCTAAAAAGCTTATATTATGTAACGGAGGTAGTATTACCCAGGCACTCCATTAGAAGTGCAGTCTGCACCCTCATCGGTGAAGAAGGCCTGGATAGATTCATATTGCTTTCGAATTGCCTCTCCGTTATCAAGCGAATCCGATCACCCTCGAGAGACCGGTCGTTGGTTGGGGTAGTAGTGGAGGATATCAAGTCCCTCGCTACTTCCTTTTCATCAGTGACGTTTCGTCATATTGGTCGTTTACGTAATAATTCAGCACATGCCTTAGCTTGCTAAGCACAACGTTTTAGTAGTAGTTTCTTCTGTGAATCTGTGCCGGAGTTTATCCGGGACAAACTGTATTGATATGATTTGACCAATAAAGTGCTGAAATCTCAACAACAAAAAAAGGAGTGTTCATTGAGGACTTACTTTGTTCTGGTCTGGGGGGGTTCATAGCCAAAGCAGGCTCTTACGGGAAAGTTGGTACTGTTCCTGAGTGCAGACCAGGAGTACTTGGTAATGCACCAACGCTGAAAATCCCATAGTATAAGCTGCAGTTAGACAAGTTCAAAGCTCATGATTTTCAGAGGGACTATGACGCTGTACATATTTGCTCTGCAATTCAGAAAATTAAGCAACAGTGCGCCGCACATTCGAAAATAAATAAAAAATAAAAAACTTACGTGCAAAGTAGTATTGAGGTTTGAACAGACAATTAACATTAGGCCAATACAATTAACATGTTGCGAGATGCGGCCAGTAAGCATTTAAAAGTTTGAGAGTTGCAGCAAGAAAGGAGCACATGATTCATTGTCAAACAAATACATAGAAATCCTGATCGCTTCCTTTCTCCAATATTATAAATTCATTTGTAGTAAACCGGCTGAACTGCCTGAGTGCATAACAGGAGTATATGGGAATGCACCAGCTCTGCAAATCAGCTCAACAGATTTCCTCATGTATTACAAAGTGACACTGACTGACTGCCTTTTGTCATCTTAAGCACAGAGTTTAACAACGGATTTCATCCTGTGCATATTTTCTCAGCAACTTGTACAATTAAGCACCAAATGTGTAGCTCACTCGAAAATAAAATAAAAACGTTGTGTTTAGGCACAGCATTGGGATTTGGATAGACAAAGCACACGAGGCCAATATGTAGAATTAACATCTTGCGAGCTGCAGTAAGAAATTATACACTTAACAGCTGAGAGTTGCAGCAAGCAAGAAGCACATGATTATTTGACAAAATAAATACATCTAAACTCGTATCATTTCTGCTGTCCAATATTATAAATTCAGTGCTAGTAATCCAGCAGAACTAACCATAGCCTTAACTTCACTTAGAATCCTGAGATTTTACAATGCAGCAGGCACAGAATAACAATTTCGACCTTTGGCTAGTTCTCACTTGTACATCATAATTATGGATATCAGAATAAGCAATGAGGCATTGAACTGACAAAATACATACATGTTAGCACCTAGACCACTAAATGGGAATAATTAACGAGTCCTAAAGGAAGGAACTAGCTTGATCATCATTCTCCTTGTCCAAACTTCTTCTAGTGCCTCGAGCTTTCAGAGTCAAACTGTTCAACCTCTTTGAAGTGACTGAAATCTCCGAGCCCGCTGTGCTCTGTACATCTGTGGACGAGAATGCCCCCCTGCTGTAGTTATGTGTATCACATGATCCTTGTCTTTGAAGTGGTGGCTTATGGGTGCTGGAACCACTAATCCTTGCTTTAGCTGATTTGGTCAAGCCCATATAGCTCGGTCCACAGTCAGATCTTCTTTCTGAACTTGCGAAATTGTTGGCAGACATTGGAGTAACTGAAGATGTTGATGGAGCACTCTCGTCACACACTGCAATCACCGAAGGAGGCTTTGCTGACACCCTAGTTGTGACATTGTTTCTTCTGATCTTGACTGAGCTTGCTTCAGAAAGCTTTGAGCTGACTTCGTTCGTTTCATCGATACTCTCTGAACACCGCGAAGTGGTCTGCTCACTATGTGATTGCTCCATAAGGCGACTCTCCCAAGGTTTTGTTGCCATCCACCCATCCAAATAGCTCCACTGGTTGTTCCTGTTAGTCCCATGATTCTTAAGAGAAACAGCAGGAGAGCTAGGTCTTCCGCTGTGGCTTGAGCTCCGCTGCTGAAACAAACACGAGAGCATGTCAAACAGACTCAAAGAATTTATTTGTGTGCCCAGATTATTCCCGCAGGATGTACCTGATGAGAAAGAGCATAAGCGATCGCCCTCTCTCTCTTGATTGCACCCTCACGCCTCATATGTATCTTTGATCTTACATCATCCACAGTTCCTTGAATATCACACCATCCTGTCTGCAATGTGATCAATTTCAGCCAAACATGGAGACGTCAGCGTGATCATCATACAATAACTTCTCTTTTGGAGCAGCAAACTGTGTTTCCTATGTTCAGAGCTAAAGAACTGTGGAGGACTACATGCAAATTAATTTTTCAATTAGGCAATACCCTGAAAGAATACAAATGATCAAGCCTGACTTAACAAGAATAAGTTGCAAAAATGCATTATTGGTAGCACTTCGGAGGAAGGCATAACAAACTACTAAATTGCCCCACTATGATGACTCATTCACCATGGCCAATAGAACACATGACCTGAAATTCACTGCTCAAAATCAATGGAGCGAAATTTCTATCCAGCTTTCATCATGATTGAAGAGAGTAATCCTAGTGCAGCAAGTCCCTATCTAGTAAAAGCAGCGCACCACATTCCTTTCAAAAACAAACAATAACATCACATCAACAGATTTCAGTAGCATACCCTGCGAATCTCCATCAAGTGCATTCAAAGTGGTATAATTCTTTACTTGCACAAGCACTTGAACATAATGCGCGTAGCATTATCGTGCGTGCAAAGTAGCTCGTTCCTCGTGAACATTGTGCAACAGAATCTCTGAACAGAGTATATACCTCTGCTTCTTTGACGGGATCCGCGTGGCTACCGCGGTCGTCGGGCGTGTCCTGGGAGTCGCGGCCGTCCGCCGACAGGCGCGTGCGCCGGTCCCGCGCCCGCGCTTGCACCCGCACGAGCGCCTGCATGCACTTGACCGTCACGGCCAGCTGCTTGCGCACGCGGCGGCCGCGCACCAGCGCCTGCAGCCGCACAATCCCTCGCAACGCCCTCAACGCTCTCCTGGCCTGCACACACAGAGATCCAAGAGAAAGTGTAAAGAAGCTGACTTTTGCGAGGGTAGGGTAGGACTGAACGACGCGAGCGACGGCGGCGGCGTACCAGGAAGCCGCGGAAGGCGGTCTGGATGCGGACAGCCGCCCACTCGTCTCTGATGACGCGGAAGTCCTTGGGCGGCGCGCGCACGACGGCCGCGACGACGGAGCTGAGCGCGTCGGCGGGCGAGGACGACGTCTCGGACACCTCGGAGGCCGCGGCCGACGCGGCGGCCCTCTGCTGCCCGGCCAATGAGCTCCGCCACAGCCGGCTCCACTTGCGCCCCTTGCCCCCGCCGCCGTGCTTCTCCTTCTCCGCCGCAGGTTTGAGCCCCACGAGCGTCTTGATCCACTTCCCCGACGCACCCATTCGATCGATGCTCCGCGACGCCGACGAAACCCCGATGTATTTTTTTTGTTTGCCCTCTCGCGTCTTCCCTGGAACCGGATAGCTACGACGAAGGAGGCGAATGGGGAACGGCCAAACGGGTGGATTTGACTTGTTGGGCGTCGTGCGCCTGCTTCGGTTACGGCTTACGAGGCAGAGGGGCGAGCAAGGAGCCGTTCGGGGGGCGGCGGTTCAAAATTTGAAATGGAAGACGAGCCCGGAGCCGGGAAAAGCCACACCAGTCGGGCCCGGGCCCGCCCGTGGCGCTTTCCGGACGCTGGCGTGTGGTCCCCTCCTTGGCGACAAAGAGGCGCGGCATTTGCGGCGGACGCCGTCACGCGGACGCTTTCTTTCTGCAGTCATATGGGGCTTCGCGAAAGGAGGCTTGTTGGATTGATCAGCTTTTTCGACGGAGGGGGCCGCGGAGGCTGCCATGTGGCCCGGCTTGGTGGTGTCTTGGCCGGAGATGGATGGCGGGATCTGGACCGTTGGCGAACGCCCGCGGCTCGTGATTTCGAGCTCGTGGCGTCTTTTCATTGTCCGTTCGCTTGCGGTGACGAGACGCGGCGGGCGCGTACGGAGCTCGGAAGCGCGCCAGGAGCGGACCCGTGTGTTGCAACTTTGTTTTGGTTCGGTGAAGCGGAAACCAAGCGCAGTTGCACGGTCATCGTCGGCGTCTGACATCGACATTGATGCCGGAGATCACGAGAAACCAGCGGGGGCGCGCCACTGCCGCAGGGGGTGGCAAAAAAAATAATTAAGTTGCACGGGTGGCACCTTGCAGATAGGACCTTAAGCCTGCGGAAGGAAAATTTATTTCAAACTAGACTAGTTTTGTTCTAAAATTTTAAATTAGACTAACTAATTTTGTTTACAAAGCGGGATAGATCGCCGCTCTGCAAATCTACTTGTAGATCCCGTTCCTATCCGTCACGGGAAACCACGCTTGCGCAATACTCGCGCTGGTGGAGTGCTGACTGACCGGTTATAAAGAGAATTTTGTTAACGAAACATGCAATATTTCTCTAAAGCTTGAATTTATTAGCGCATGACCAACGCTTCAACATGGATAGCTGCCTCGTCAGTCCAAATAGGCTCGGATGGTCCAGGAGATGAAAAGCTTATGCTTGCAGGTCAAAACGGGATCCTACAGAGGAGGCCGCCTCCTCCCTGACGAAAGAGAAAAACGCAGAGAAGATTAGTCGGGGAAGATGAGCTCCACTCTTCCTACTAGTTTAGAATCTGGAAAACCCATGAGAGGTGTAAGATAGGGGAACCACACGTAGTGGTACCTTGTATTGCTTATTATATAGGAGGATTAAAAAGGGAGTCCTAGTCTTATACAACACGAACACATACAATAAGAATACATAATATGACCGTATACCTATACAAACACGATATGGTCACATATTCTAACACCCTCCCCAGTCAAAAATGAGCGTCCGACGAATATTAAGACTATCCCGAAAATCTAAAAAAAGAGGCGACGGTAATCCTTTGGTGAAGGTGTCTACGAACTGGGATGAACTAGGAACGTGTAGAACCCTAACCTCGCCAGTTGTCACACGATCTCCGACGAAGTGTAGATCAATCTCCACATGTTTGGTGTGCTGATGATGCACTGGATTCTATGTCATGTAAACTGAACTCACATTATCACAGAAGACGATGGAAGCATCACGCACCGGTCGATGAAGCTCCTGAAGTAGTTATCGTAGCCAACACAGTTCGGCTACCACATTTGCTAATGCCCGATACTCGGCCTCCGCACTCGAGCGTGAAACATTGTGTTGTCGCTTGGCTGACCAAGACACCAGATTTGCGCCGAGGAACACACAATAGTCAGAAGTAGACCGTCGAGTGTCTGGACAACCTGCCCAGTCAGCGTCAGAGTAGGCCATCAGTTTGTTCGAGGTGCGTCGATACAAAGTGAGACCATAGTTGGTGGTGCCACGGATATAGCGTAGAACACGCTTCAAAAGGAGCAAGTGATTAGCGTGTGGATCATGCATATGAAGACATATCTATTGTACTGCATAGGAGATATCACGCCGAGTAAAAGTGAGGTACTAGAGACCTCCTGCAACATTGCGATACTCTGTAGGATCAGCCACAGGATCACTACACTGAGCTTCAAGCTTAGAAGTTGTATCAACTGGTACGGAGATAGACTTGCACTATGATATATCGACGCGGTCAAGGAGCTCCATAGCATACTTCTCCTACGAGAGAAAGAGACAGTCCTTGCTGCGCTTGATGGAGATGCCTAGAAAGTAATGTAAATCACCCATGTCCGTCATGGTGAACTCAGAATAGAGTGAAGCAATCAAACTGTGAAGTAATTTCGAGGAAGACGCGGTCAAAGTTATGTCATCCACATAGAGAAGGAGATAAGCCATATCGGAGCCACGGCGATAGACGAACAATGAGTTGTCAGTCTTGGCACTTAGATACCCAAGAGATGCAATATAGGAGGCAAACCGCTGAAACCATGCCCGTGGAGCCTGTTTCAACCCGTACAAGGATTTGTTTAGGCAGCACACCTACTCAGGAGAATTGGGATCAATGAAACTTGAGGGATGTCAAGCATAAACCATCTCATCAAGTTTGTCATTGAGGAAAGCATTCTTGACATCCAACTGATGAATAGGCCAATCACTGGAAAGAGCAAGTGACAGAACTGTCCGTATCGTGGCGGGTTTAACAACCATACTGAAAGTTTCATCAAAATCAATACCTTCACGTTGCATGAATCCTCACAAGACCCACCGCGCCTTGTACCGATCAAGAGAACCATCATACTTTAACTTGTGACGAAATATCCACTTGCCTATGACAATATTTGCATTGCGAGGTGGATCAACTAGGTCCCAAGTGTTGTTGGAGAGAAGAGAAAAGTACTCATCAACCATCGATGCATGCCAATTAGGGTCCTTGAGCGCTCCACGGTACGTCTTCGGGAGAGGAGATAACCCCTCAACATGAAGATCAAAAATGGTCTTTGGCTGCACCATGCCTGTCTACGCACACGTAAGCATGCGGTGTGACGGTGGCATGTTGAGGGGCGGCGGTAATCCTTTGGTGAAGATGTCCGCGAACTGAGATGAACTAGGAACGTGTAGAACCCTAACCTGGCCAGTTGTCACACGATCTCTGACGAAGTGTAGATCAATCTCCACATGTTTAGTGTGCTAATGATGCACTGGATCCTGTGTCATGTAAACTGAACTCACATTATCACATAAGACGATAGAAGCATCACGCACCGGTCGATGAAGCTCCTAAAGTAGTTGACGTAGCCAACACAGTTCAACCACCACACTTGCTACTGCCCGATACTCGGCCTCCGCACTCGAGCGTGAAACATTGTGTTGTCGCTTGGTCGACCAAGACACCAGATTTGCGCCGAGGAACACACAATAGTCTGAAGTAGACCGTCGAGTGTCTGGACAACCTACCTAGTCAGCGTTAGAGTAGGCCACCAATTTGTTCGAGGTGCGTCGATACAAAGTGAGACCATAGTTGGTGGTGCCACGGATATAGCGTAGAACACTCTTCACAAGGAGCAAGTGATTTGCCCGTGGATCATGCATATGAAGACATATCTGTTGTACTGCATAGGAGATATCATACCGAGTAAAAGTGAGGTACTAGAGACCTCCTGCAACACTGCGATACTCTGTAGGATCAGCCACAGGATCACTACACTAAGCTTCAAGCTTAGAAGTTGTATCAACTGGTATGGAGATATACTTGCACTATAACATATCGACGCGGTTAAGGAGCTCCATAGCACACTTCTCCTGTGAGAGAAAGAGACAGTCCTTGCTGCGCTTGACGGAGATGCCCAGAAAGTAATGTAAATCACCCATGTCCGTCATGGTGAATTCAGAATGGAGTGAAGCAATCAAACTGTGCAGTAGTGTCGAGGAAGACGCAGTCAAAATTTTGCGATCCACATAGAGAAGGAGATAAGCCATATCGAAGCCATGGCGATAGAAGAACAATGAGTTGTCAGTCTTGGCACTTAGAAACCCAAGAGATGCAATATAGGAGGCAAACCGCTGAAACCATGCTCGTGGAGCCTGTTTCAACCCGTACAAGGATTTGTTTAGGTGGCACACCTACTCAAGAGAAGAATTGGGATCAATGAAACCTGAGGGTTGTCAAGCATAAACTGTCTCATCAAGTTTGTCGTTGAGGAAAGCATTCTTGACATCTAACTGATGAATAGGCCAATCACTGGAAAGAGCAAGTGACAGAAATATCCGTATCGTGGCGGGTTTAACAACCAGACTGAAAGTTTCATCAAAATCAATACCTTCACGTTGCATGAATCCTCGCAAGACCCACCGCACCTTGTACCGATCAAGAGAACCATCCGACTTTAACTTGTGACGAAATATCCACTTGCCTGTGACAATATTTGCATTGCGAGGTGGATCAACTAGGTCCCAAGTGTTGTTGGAGAGAAGAGCAATGTACTCATCAACCATCGCTGCATGCCAATTAGGTTCCTTGAGCGCTCCATGGTACGTCTTCGAGAGAGGAGATAACCCCTCAACATGAAGATCAAAGATGGTCTTTGGCTGCACCATGCCTGTCTTTGCACACATAAGCATGCGGTGTGACGGTGGCAAAGGCGGAGGGCACGGTCGATAGACCGGAGGCGGTGGTGGAGTTGGTGCAGAAGCCGCATGTGGTGAGGAATCGTCCTCAGCAGATGTGGCGGATGACGAGGCGGGCGACGGGCAGTCGTAGGCAACGAGGGGGCCGCGGCGGGAGAGGCGGCCGTACTCACGGAAGAGCGGACGTGCACGGTTGTGGAGGCAGCCACGGCATGTTGTCGAGCGCCCGCGACAGGCTGCCAAGCACCCATGGTAGGGCTTCCGCACGCCCACGGGAGAGCTTCCCGTGGCTGACATAGTGAACAGCGTCGACGACATCGGTTGCTCAACCTGTAGAAAATCATAAGTGTGCAGGGAAGGAGTAGGAGATGTGGCGGGCGCGGTGGTGGAAAAGGGAAAGACAGACTTGCCAAATACAACATGGTGAGAGATGATGATCTTTTGAGTGGAACGGTCAAGAAGTGATAGTCATGATGTTGGGATGGATACCCTGAAAACAAGCAGGGCACGGAGCAAGGCGCAAGCTTGTGTGGTGCAACGACAGTGGTGTTGGGATAGCAAAGACATTCAAAGACCCTAAGACCAGCATACGCAGGGTCGACGCCATGAAGATCTTGAAAAGGCACACTATCCAGATTGCCTTGGAAGGCAGTCGATTATGCAATAATACGGTTGTATGAAGAGCCTCGGCCCAAAAGCGTGGCGGCATACTTGCTTGAATTAGAAGTGTGCGAGTAATGTAATTGAGGGTGCGAATAATCCTCTCGGCTTTACCGTTCTGTTGCGAGGTATATGGACATGAAAAGTGGAGTGATATTCCATGGCGTTGGGCAAAAGAGTAGAGGAGGGAATTATCGAACTCCCGACCATTATCACACTGAATAGCTTGCAAGTTTGCACGGAACTGAGTACGGGCTAAGGCATGAAGGGACGATAAGTGCGAGAAAACTTCTGACTTAGCACATAGAGGATAAACCTAGGCATATTGTGAAACCGTCGATGCAAACAAGATAATACTTAAAGCTAGAAATACTCTCAACCGGTGATGTCCACAAATCATAGTGAATAATTTGAAACCGAGAATGTGTCACACGATTAGTAGAAAAAAAAGGAAGACAAACACGATGACCTAATTGACAAGCATGACACAAACTAGATTTATTCTTATCCCTAGGAATAATCGAAGGGCGAGCTAAAGACTCCATACGGGTCGTCCAGGGTGTCGAAGCCGCCGGTGCCATAGAGCGGGATCAACAACGAGGAAGGCATGTGGGCGACTGGTGGAGGAGGTGCGGATAGGATAGAGAGCTCCGAGGCTATTGCATCTGAGAATCTCATTCCTGGTTTGAAGATCCTTCACAAAAAAACCAAGAGGGTCAAATTCAACGGAAACACGATTATCAATGGTGAACTGATGAACTGACAAAAGATTTTTAACTATGTTAGGATCAACTAAAACATTGCAAATATGAAGGGGATGCTCGGAGGTGGAAATAGGAAAACATGCATGTCTGGTAGCGGTGATCGGAAGAGTGGAGCCGTTACCGACAACAACAACACGAGGAGAAGAGGTAGGAGAGACACGGAGGTGAGCATACCGGGATTGGCCGCGAAGTGGGAGGAGGCGCCAGTGTCCATTACCCATTCAGTGGGTGCTTGTAAGCCCATCATCTGGAACTGGTGCATGAGCGCGGACTGATCCCACGAGGCGGTTGATGGAGTCAGTGATGACGGTGCCGGTGATGAAGGAGTGGCATTGTAGCCGTAAGAAGGGGGCGGGGCGCGTATCCGTAGCCGTATCCATAGGAGGAGTACGGCACACTATAGGGCCCCTACGCATAGAAGGCGTGTGTCAAGGGCAGGACCTGGCATGTAGCTATGTGTCCGACTGTAGGGCCACATCTGGATCGTGCCGTTCCATAGGAGTTGTGGCATGTGCTAGGTTGGCGAAGTGACGACCGGTGGTGTAGCAGGGGCCTGGTGCTAGATAATAGCACCCTCCTTAGTACCCTCAGCCGCAACCTTCTTCTTCTTGCGGCGATTGCCATTGCCTTTGCCAGGGTTGGTGTCGTCAACGATGAGAGACATGTCATAGTTGCGGGCTCGGCGATTTTTGTGCTTCATATCTTGGAGCGTAAAGAGAGAATGATACTTCTCGAAGGTGATCTCAGGCAGGAGGGAGATCAAGTCGACGGTGTGCTCGTACTTCTCGGAGAGGCCATTGAGGCACTGGATCACCAGCTTGGCATCTTCTTCCGATGCTCCGAGATCTGCTAGACCATCAGCGAGGGCCTTGATCTTCTTCAGGTACTCGGTCATGGAAAGTTTGCCTATCTTGATCTCGATGAGCTCGGTGGAGAGGTGGAGCTGGCGATTTATCTTGTGGTCATTGAAGAGGTCGTTGATGCTTGTCCACAGATTGACGACAAGAGGATCTTCACCCGGCATCATGACGACATCGAGGAGGCCGAGGGAGACGGATCTGTAGAGCCACGAGACCACCGTGGCATCCAACAAGGACCACTCCGGAGTTGGATCGATTGGAGCGGGTGCGTCGATGTGGTCGAGCAGCGCGTACTTGCAGAGGGTGGCGTGGAAGAAGGTGCGCCATTGGCGATGAACGCCGGTGCCGAGGGCCAGCTCGACTGGTATGTGCCCCTTGATGGAGTGGAGGCCGACGGCTTGGGCATACAGGGAGGTGGGCAAGAAGGGCCCCGCACTGGAGGAGGGGGTGGTGGCGAGGGCCACTTTGGCCTTGGAATCGATGGCCTCGCGAGCCTCACGATCTTCCTTCTCCTTGGCGGCCTACACGGCCCGTGTAGCATCGTTGCCCATGGCTCCAAGAGAGGCAGTGCAACAAGAAGGGGGAGGTGGTTGGTTTGCAGATTGGCGGCATCGAGATCGGCGACAGAAGTAGGGGCTACATGGTCTGTCTAGGGTTTTGCGTCTGATACCATGTAAGATAGGGGAAACCACATGTAGTGGTGCCTTGTATTGCTAATTATATAGGAGGATTACAAGGGGAGTCCTAGTCTCATACAACATGGACACATACAAAAGGAATACACAATATGATCGTATACCTATACAAACATGATATGCTCACATACTCTAACAAGAGGAATAGGATAAGTACATGAGGTAAGAGAAAGTAGGAAAGTAAGCCCTCTAGAGCTAGAGGCGGAGATTTGGCTCTCAAGACCAGATGAACATATTATCTATACCATTGAAAGATGCATCGGGATCTGTTCTGGCAGCTTTAAACACAAGAAAGAGACGCATAGAAAATGCAGTATACAGGCGATCAGAACGCACCATTCTGTAGATTGCACGAAGCGGTATAGAAACAAATGGGGCAGTTGGCCCCACCGTCCACGGATTCGACGACGGGTTTTGTGGGTCGGTGGTACATGAAAATCGCCACAAGAGTCAAATAGTATAGGAAATCGTGTGTAAGTTTGTATTGGTGGTACATCATTGTCGTGTCATTTGCGTCTCGGTCATTTACTTTTCTCCACAGGATTCCATTCAGATAGAGTCCCTAGCGTCTGTGAAGGGGGATCGGTGACACGGCCGGCGGCGCAGGTGCGCATGTGTGTGAACTTGCGAATATTCATAGGGTTGAGATTTGTTGCACTGGTATCGGGGATCGATCAAGAGGTTCGTGAGCGTCATACAAGTTATCTCCACCAACTATCATCATCTACCACCCTCGCTTACTGAGAAGATTGGGCCACCCCATATCACTTTATGTCTTAATGAATCCTATGCTTGCTCATGAAAATGGCCTTAGGACCAACCATGAGGGGTGTATTTTCTCATGTGTATGGCTACACGTAATTTAGGCTGTGTCCAAAGAGAATAAAACTTGACAACATACTTACATGTTGCTATAGAAATCTGTATGCTAAGTAAATCCATGCCGCCCTTGGGAGTGTTTGTCACATATAAGAACACAAACTTGAGCTTGGCCTTTTGCTACATAGAGGATTGGGCTTTCTATGAAAAGAGCATTTACTTTACTTGTAATTTACTTTATAGAAATTTACTTTTCTGCAAACTATAAACCACCAAACACCAAACATTTGCATCTTTTATTGTTTTACCTATTAGACTTACTAATCAATACCTTCATATCCTCATGGGTTTGATAGACTTTTCTTATTGAAAAGTACTACAGTATATCTTTTTCACTTGGGAGACATCACCTGCTCACGAACCGCTACGCCCACGACTTGTTTGGCTAATGCACAACCACAGTTGTGGTATGAATACAACCTCTGTTTTGTAATGACCAGCTGGTTATAGTGGCATGTATATGACAATTGTGTTTATGTTGTACATATATGGACAGTAGCTCGAGCTAGTTCGATTTCTTTTTCAAGCATGTCATTGATACATCATCTGACTTCGAATCTGACGGTGATACCGAAATTGTGATAGCCGCGGCTGCCCTCATCCACGACCACAATGAGAGGATGCAACCCATCCTAAGGGGCTCTATGAAGGGATGCAAATCCAATTTTAAGTGTGATCGAGTTGGCCATGAATGACTCTTCAGGGAATACTTCCATCCCACTGAGCCACTATACCTAGAGTATGTATTCCGGAATCCCTTTTGGATGTCAAGGAAGTTGTTCTTGACTATTCTCGATACCTTGAGGGACTACGATCCACACTTCGAATGCAAGAATGATGCCACCGATAAGATCGATGTACAAGTTATGGAAAGTAGTGGTTGTAGTGTTCAGTGAAATTTACATGAGAGAGCCAAATGATGCTAGCATTGCTCAACTTTTTTCCATCTACGAGTCAAGAGGGTTTATCGGGATGCTTGGAAGCATTGATTTCATGCATTGGGAGTGAAATAACTCTCCTTTTGTTTGGAAGGGGCAATGCAATGGGCATGTGGATGGGTGCAGAGTGATACTTCATACTATTGCACCACAAGATCTTTGGATTTGACACAATTTCATAGGTATGGTAGGTTTTAACAATGACATCACCGTTTTCCAGTGCTCACAGGTGTTCTCTAGGCTTGCAAAAGGCAATGCTCTAGTAATTCAATATTAAAGGGAATATGCCGTGAGAGGCAATAATAAAGTTGTTATTATCGTATTCCGGGTATATGATAGATGTTTATTTTGCATGTTACAATTGTATTAATTGGAAACGTTAATACATGTGTGTTTAATAAACAAATAAATAGTTCCTAGTTATGCCTCTCTTATAAACTAGCTCATTGATTAACAAGATGGTCAAGGTTTCCTGATCATGGACATTCGATGTTGTTAATAATGAGGTCACACCATTGGTGGAATGATGTGATTTACATTCATCCAAAGTATAACATAACAATCAAAGTCATTATGTTTATATTTCTATAACATCATACGAAGTAATCTTAGTCCTTAGACCATGATATCATGTTAATTGCTAACACTGGAAGAGTAACTTGATAACATCAAACGTCACACCATAACATGGTGACTATAAAGGTGGGTTCAGATACTCCGAAGGTGTTATGTTGAGGCTCATGGATCAAGGGTGGAATTTTTCCATCCCGATGACGGATAGATATACTCTGGGCCCTCTTGGTGATATCACATTAGTTAGCATGCAATCAAGTGATGTGATCACTAGAATGTTATATCACGGGAATGAGAAAAGAGTGCATGTTGGTAATGGGATCAAACTAGGTATGGAGATACCGATGATCGAATCTCGGACATGTAATATATCGCGAGACAAAGGGATTGAGTTACTAGCATTAAAGGTTCTCACGATCACAGAAGTCATCGTTGAATGTGTGGGAGTCAACATGGATCTCCAGGTCCTGCTTCTGATTATTTATCTGAGAGGGGTCTCGATCATGTCTGCATTATTCGTGGACCATAGGGTGACACACTTAAGGGATACTGACACCATTTGGAGCAAATGTGTTCTAGAGAAAAGATTGACAAAGCGCTGGAATTATTTCAATGGACACCAAAATTGTTTCGGGTGAAATTGTTGAAATTGGAGTTGATACGTCCAAAACGTATCTACTTTCCCAAACACTTTTGCTATTGTTTCTCCTCTAATTTGTGTGACTTGAATACAACTAATGCGGACTAACACTGTTTTCAGTAGAATTGCTTTGGTGTCTTGTTTTTGTGCGGGAAATCAACTTTCAGGAAAAATCCCAAAAAATATCGCAAAACTCCTATTTTACCAGAAGACTCACAGAGCCAGAAGACGAGACAAAGAAGAGCCATGAGGGGCCCACACCACCTGGCCGCGTGGGCTAGGCTAGGCCGCGCCAAGGGGTGGTGTGGTCGCCTCGGACTCTGCCTCGACCTCTCCTTTCGCCTATAAAATCCCTCTGACCTAAAACAGACGGGGGGTTCGACGTTTTTCCAGATAGAGTTCCGTTGCGCCACCACCACCAGAAACCGCGATTTTGAACCAGAAACTCCGTTCTGGCACCCGAGGAATTGGAGGAGATCATCGCCATCATCATCATCATCACTTCTCCATCAACCATCCATGATTCCCCCATCCATGAGTGAGTAATCCCCCACTTTAGGCTATGGGGATGGTAGGGATTGGATGAGATCGTTCATGTAATTGCATCAGATTGTTAGGGCATGGTGCCTAGTATCTATTGTTAGTGCTTTTTGACATTGTTGCAACTTGTTATGCTTAATGCTTGTCACTAGGGCCCGAGTGCCACGATTTCAGATCTGAACATGTTATTGATTCATGAGGATATTATTGTTTATGATGTTACCTGCAAGTTGTATACACATATTGTTGTCCGGAACCAAAGGCCCTGAAGTGACAAGAATCGGGATAACCAGAGGGAATGGCTATGATATGAGGATCACGTTTGTTCACGGAGTGTTAATGCTTTGCTCCGGTGCTTTATTAAAAGGAGCACCTTAATTGCCAGTCGATTCCCTAGAGGCCCCACTGCAATGGGCTGACAGGACAAAAGATGTTGTGCAAGTTCTCATTACGAGCATGTATGACTATATATGGAACACATTGTCAACACCCAGATTTTTAATCCCAGATGCCTGTTATGTCATACCTCGCAATCCCAGGATTACCATTTTTGCGAGACATAACAGATTGGATATCACAGTACCTCATCCATTACAAACCATAAATAAGGTCTTACACAAATAAGGATCTCATGATCTAGTCTTAATACAACAAGCAGCGGAATGAATAATAAGCGTAGCGGTGGGGTCCATCTTCAGGGGCACATGCAATGCTGACGAAGGCAGATAGTCCTAGTTATCATAGCCGTCCTACTGTCCGTCATCTTGGTAGTCTCCTTCATAGTCTGGCCATAGGAATAGCCAGGGACAAAAGCCATGAGAACTCTTTAAGTACTCGCAAACTACCACTAACAAGTAAGATAGTACTAGTGTAAATGCTAACTCTAAGTTTGACTATAAAGTTATGTTTGAAACCTAGGTTGAGTTCAGAAACAAAGAAAGATAAAATAAAGTTCTAGAATCACTTAAGTTGGGAAGCTAGTGTCATAGTCACAACCCTGTTGTGGTCAAGTCAAGATTCATCATTCATTTCAAAGTCATTTTGAAAACATCTAACAACAAAACAGTATGGCCACTCCAACTGTCCATAACTGCGGACGCAGCTATTCAACTAGTTTGACACTCTGCAGAGGTGGTACACTTTCACCACAAGATTCGATACATCTGTCAGGGATAACCCTGAATCATCATACTTAGTATGCAGATAATCAAACATAACCTTTCCTTTACACACTCTAGTATAAGCACCTCTCCTATGAGCATGGCCTCCCAACCATGACCATCTGTCATCTTGGGCACTTCATAGGTGGACAACATTGAGAGGTAGCCTCAGCTCAAACCTCTCCCGCGAGGGAACTAATACTAATGCATATAAATTTCCGGCTAAGCCTTGCCCAATTTAGGTATTGTGGTTGTACGGTAAAATTGGAATGGTATCGCATCCGAATCCAACCATCAGTTTTGTAAAAGGGTTAAGGCTCATGCCTCAATATTTTCATCATCATAAACCATTTGTGTTTCTCAACACATGTCAAAACATCTCAATAGAATGACTCATCATTCCAAGGTTTTCATAATTCAATTTCACCAAGTGTTCCCATCTAAAGTGACTCAAGTTTTGATCTAGCTCTAAGATACTAAGTTAAGAGTGTTCACTAAGGTGGGGATGCTAAGATCAATCTCATGCCATAGAATGACATCTAAGGTTATCTAGATAGGTTAAGTTTTATACTTTTTATGCTACCTTCAAAAACAAGTAAAGGACTTTGGTAAAGTAAGAAAGTAAAGCTTGGAATTAAATCTTGGACTAGGTATAAATCCAAATGGTATCACCAAAGCATGCCTAATGCCTTTGCTTAGGTTATCTAGCTGTCAAGGGTTAGCTTGCATTGTTAATGATGGCTTGCCTTGGTTGGTGCAGTGGTTGAAGTTTTCTTCCTCCTCCTCGTGGTAGAACTCCTCCTCCTCGAAAGCTTGGTCGATACTATCGTCTATACATGCATACGGAGTACACAATCACCAAACAATACTTAAGTACTCTACTTAGCACTCTAAGGCACATATTTGATGATCTATTATCATCACAAGCATCACAAAGTTTTATTAATTAGGTTCATTCTTTTTATTTAAGAAAAGTAATTTCAACTCATTGAAAATAACTAAGGTTTAATATTCACCACTTAAAATATGGGATCATGTGGACACATGTCCTCACCACATATTCTAACATATGGGAATGTGATTTAAGGTTTGGATCACATTTTATTAAGTTTAAGTTTATTATTTAATGATTTAAAGTGACTAGAAATGCCTATATAGCATTATTTTGGTACTAGTCCAAAGTCACTGCATGTAAACCTTAATATTATTACATATTTAGATATGTATGGTTAATTGTGATTTTTGAGAGTTGGAATCAACTCAAAAGCTATTATGGTTGATTTTATAAAAAGGTTTGAATGTGCAAAAGCATCTGTCTTGTTATTTTTACTAGGAGAGATCTCTAACTCTAAATGAATTAAATACAATGGGCTTGGATAGATCTTTTCGGTAGCTTTCTAAAAAAAATTGAATCACTTAAATTGGTTCAGTAAATCTTCCTGAATTGATTTTTGAACTAAGGGACAGAAGTGAGTTCAAACTAAAATAGAAAAACCTATATTTGAATTCATGGGCTAGCGCGGGAAAACTAATGGGCCGGCCCAGTGGCACTCTGTGGTGCGAATGACACTGACGGGGGGTCTCGTAGGTCAGCGGAGACGCGAAGCAGTACGGGGCAACATGGACCGTGCGATTAAAAAGAAGATCTACGGCTGAGGATCATCGTCCCCGGCGAACAGGTCGCCGGCTTGAGCTAACCCTAGCGGCTCGGTGGGGGTCCAATGGGGGCATACCAGGGCTCCAGCTAGCGTGGCGATGGGGGCGATCGAACGTGCTGTCGATGACAGACTCACGCGTGGCCGTGGTGGCTCCTGGGGTGGACGAAATCGACGGCGCCTCTCCTCCTATGATGCGGCAAGCTCCGACTAAATTCCGGCGAACGACAGCCCGCCTTGCTCCGGGGATGGGGTGGAAGGATCAGTGGAGAGAGGGGAGTGAGATGGTGTGAGTAGTTTGTGCTGGGGTGGCCTCCTTTTATAGGGCGACGAAGCGACCAAATGGGATAGGCTGGCGACTCCGGCGAGGGTTGCACGGCGTGCTAGCGTCATGGCTGGAGGTAGGGGGCGGTGGCCTGCCTCCTGGCGGTGCTCTACGACTTAAATGCGCGGCTAGGGGCGGTGGCGTTTGGTCGGAGGAAGCTGGTGCTCTGCGCGGCAGAGGCGGCGTTCGACGCGGCGCACGGGGGCTATGGGTCAAGAGGCAGCGAAGAGGCATGTCCGGGCGATTCCCTGGGTCGTGGCGATCGGTGAGCGCGGGCTGCGGTCAAGGCGTGGCGTGTGCACGCTTATCGGGCGCGGTGCTCTGGCGCGTGCTCGGTATGGTGCAGACGTCCTGGGCACGGCGCTTTGCGAGTGGTCCACGGCTCGGCTCGGCTCGGGGAGGGGACAGTGGGCGGTGGTGTGGTCTGGTCTAGCTCCTAGACATGGCGAGAGAGAGAGATGGTCGGCTGCGAGCTATCCATGCTCGACCGGCGAGCATGGTGCTTAGGTGGCACGACACTGCTTCAAACGGCTATGGGGTAGCTTCTTGATGGCTGGGTTGGGTTTGGGGGATACAAGGGCATCTACTAGGGTTCAAATGGTTTGACAAAAATCGATCAAAAACAATATAAGTTAGGCCAGTTTGATTCTGTCTACAAGGTGTTCGACACAATGGCCGCAAGAGAAAAACATTTGAATTTTGGGCTGAAATTTGGTGGAGTGGTTGATCACATGCTTGAGCTTCTAGGTGCGCTTGGGTTTTAAAAATGGAAGTCATTTGAGTGGTTTTTGAATAAGTGTGATCTTGATACCTACACTAGATTCAATTTTCAAATGCCATTTAAAATTAGTGTTTGCAAGTTTTTGGTAGATCACAAAGTGGGCCTTGGTACATCACTACATGTACTAGCAAGGGGTGCAAAGATCCACATTTGTTTCTGTTAAGAACTGAGTTCTAGGAATAGCCAAAGTAGGCATGGTAGTTAAAATGGCACAAATGACCATTTGGTTATTTTATTCATTTTGATTTGTTTTTCTTTGGGATTTGTTTGGGAATGATCTAGATGATGTTTATTTCACCTAAGAATCATTTTACAATCAATGGATCACTTAATCATGGCAATTCAAAACAACTCCTATTTAAATGCACACACATATGAATGCTTTAATATTTTTAAATGGAAAAGTTTTTGTTAACTCTAAATTTGATGATTTGGATCTTGATCACTTGGATTAGAGTTTTGGGATGTTACACACATGCCTATGATTATTTAGTACTTGGATGCTTTACCTTATTTATCTGCAAATGCCCTATATCTTGATTGCTATATGAATTGTCTTGTCCATGCAACGTCTGTCCATCCATCCCTATGCCTACCACGCTTTAATCCTACTGTTTACTGCAATTGTTACTATTGTCTTTATTTTTACTAATGCTATTACTTTGCTATTGCTATTACAAAAATGTTGCTACTGATAAAACTACTGCGAGCAAGATTGTTTCCAGGTGCAGTTGAATTGACAACTCAGTTGTTAAGGCTTATAAATATTCTTTGGCTCCCCTTGTGTCGAATCAATGAATTGGGTTTTACTTCCCTCGAAGACTGTTGCGATCCCCTATACTTGTGGGTCATCAAGACTATTTTCTAGCGCTGTTGCCGGGGAGCATAGCTCTATTTATCAAGTTCACTTGGAATCACTATTGTTCGCTGCTATCCATTCATCATGGGTAAATCTCGTGATGGAAAGGTTCATATATTACCATCCACTACATGGAGAGGTACAATTCTGAACACCTCTGTTGCTCTTGATTCACCATCTGTGATGAGTAAGCTCCTTGCACCACCACCACACACACATGCTACACATACTGCTACTTCTGCTGAATCTGAAACTTCTGATACTTATGATGTTGCTTCTACTATGCTTGATAAGAGTGGTTCATTAGGTCCTTTCCTAGATGCTACGATTGCTAGAACTATAGCTGGAAATACTAAAACTCCTAATGAAAATACTACTACACCTGTCAGTTCACCTGAGTCTAGAGAGAGCTATGATATTGAAGACGAATATATATAAATGACTGATGAATTTATTAAAGAATGCCAAAACACTCATGGTAGGAGTGCTATTAAGAGTCTTCTTGAGAAACATACTGTTAGACCTAAATTGTCTCCTAATGCTAAGTTTGCTACATGTCCCATAAACATTAAAGATAAGGATTATGATTTCTCTCTTGATTTATCTTACATAACCATTGTTGAGAAAGAACCTTTTTGTGGGACTAAAAATGAAAGTGTTGTAGCACATATGACTGAGCTTTCTACCATGAGTGGCATATTTTCTGATGATATTAAGATGCACCCTTACTTTGTTGCTAAATTTTTCCTTTTTTCACTGAAAGGAGAGGCTAAAGCTTGGTTTAATAATTTACCTCCTGGATCTATTAATAGCCCTGATTGCTTGATTGATACTTTCTTTCAGAAATATTTCCCTCCTAGTGCTACACATGCCATTCTGCAGGAACTTTTTGATTTTAAACAAGGAGAAAAGGAGATATTGCCTAAATCATGGGCAAGGTTTTGTGCTTTGATTCATGCACAAACTGTGTGTCCATTACCTAAAAACGAGCTTCTTGATATATATTATAATGGACTAACTGAAGAATCTAGGACATACCTGGATAGTTGTGCTGATTGTATTTTCAGGAAGAGAACTCCCAAAGAAACTGAGGAATTAATGGCTAAAATAAGCAAGAATTATGATGACTGGACTTCACCTGAGTCAACTCCACCTGAGTAAACTACACCTGAGTTAACTATGCCTGAGCCAACACCAACACCAAAGAAGAGGGGAGTGATTGAACTAAATGATGAAGTGATGAAGGAAGCTAAGAAATGTCTTAAGGAGAAGGGTATTAAATTTGAAGATGTGAAGAATTTTAATCCTATAGAAGAATTATGTAAGCCAATCTCCCACTCATCAACTATTGAGGTACACTCTCTACAACATTTTGATGAAGGTGATATTCCTTATTCTAAACCTCCTAATCAATGCTAAGAAGAATTTGATATCTTTGTTGTTAAGCAAGATAATTTTAACAAAAGAGTGCAGAATCATTTGATGGAAAACTCTAGAGTTATTATTGAGTTAAGGGATATTGTGGAAAGAACCTCTAATGATGTTGAAATGCTTGTTAAACATTTCCAAATGGTTCAAACTCAAATTGATCAGCTTATTAAGGTACAAAAAGATTTGCCAATTAATGCTTCTAAAGAAAAACATGCTTATGAAATTAGAACTAGAAGTGGTGCTACCACTCAGGATCCTTTATATCTTGAAGGACATCCTAAAAGGATTGAGCAGGATTCTCAACAAACTGAAAATAGAGGTACTTCTTCTAAGAGAAAGAAAAAGAAACATAAAATAGTTGTAGAATCTTCTGAACCTACTAAAAATCCTAATAGTATATCTATCTCTGATGCTGAAACCGAGAGTGGTAATGAGAAAAATGATGCTCCTGATAAAGAAGAAATTGAAGAAGAACCTGAAAGGAACACTAGGAATGCTAAGTACACTAAGGAATATTTTGTTGCTAATAAACATGGTAGTGAAAGAGAACCCTGGGTTAAAAAACCAATGCCTTTTCCTAATAAGAAACACAAGTCAAAAGAAGAAGAACACTATAACAAGTTTTGTGAGTGGATGAAACCTTTATTTTTGCAAATTCCTTTAACTGATGCTATATAATTGCCTCCTTATTCAAAGGATATGAAGGATATTGTCTCTAATAAAAGGAAGATCCCTAATGAGGAAATTTCTACTTTGCTTGCTAATTATTCCTTTAATGGTAAGGTTCCAAAGAAACTTGGAGACCCCGGGATTCCAACTATTCCATGTTCTATTAAAAAAAAGCTATCTTAGAACTACTTTGTGTGATTTGGGAGCAGGAGTTAGTGGTATGCCTTTTTCTCTCTACAAAAGACTTCAATTGGAGAAATCCATACCAACTGATATATATTTGCAAATGGCTGATAAATCTACCACTATTCCTATTGGTATATGTGAGGATGTACCTGTTCAAGTGGCTCATAATTGCTTGATATTAACTGACTTTGTTGTGCTTGAAATGCCTGAAGATGACAATTTGTCTATTATTCTTGGGAGACCTTTTATTAATACTGCAAGAGCTGTCTTTAATTCCAATCAAGGCAAGGTAACTTTTAATGTTAATGACAAGGAGCATACTGGCTATTTCCCCAAGAAGATTGATAGGACTTATGGTTTAAATTCAGTTGAAAATATTGAGGGCATCCAAGTTGGAGAAATATATTGTCCCATACCAAGAGAAGAATATGAAACTATTATGATTGGGACCATTGCTATCAAGGTTGAGGTAACATAATAATTTAGTGAAATGCAAAGTTTTGATTCATATAAAATTGTTTTGGTAAAAATAACTGATCAACCTTGTTAACAAAGGGATTTTAATGAACAAAACAATGTTTTCACCATGATTATCTTTGCTTACTTTTATTTTATCTATTGTAATTTTTTCTTTCACTTAGTTTACTTTTCTTTTGCTAGTTTCTTGCATAATAGAGTGTCTTAGAACTTCTGAAATTTTAGTTTTTGTTTTGCATCATTCCAATATTATCTTTCTGTCAGAAAATCATTCATTAATACGTGAAAATTGCTATAAAAAAATAAAGTGTCTCAAAAAATTCCAAAAAATTCATATTAAATTTTTACGTGAAAAAAGGGGCAGAGAAGTACCTGGAGGGACCTAGGGGGGACCACCAGGAAGGCACACCACCTGGTGGCGCGGCCACACCAGGGGTGCGCCTGGCCATGGTGTGGACCACCCCTGTCCCTCCACTAACTCTCCTACCTGCAACTCCTTTCTCTCTCCCGAGAAAACACCAGTTCATTGCTCAAACCCGTGTTCTTGGTGTTCCTGCTCGTGATTTTCGATCTCCTTACTCAGCCCATCTTTGTTGCTGAGATTTGGAACATTTGATCTCCGGTATGTGACTCCTCCGCTTGTCCAAGTAGATTTGTGATTAGTGGATTATATCTTGAGTATTTTGCTACTATAGGTGACAGGTTATGTGAGATTGTAAGCTTGTTCAATTCTTAGAGAAATTAATTTGATGCATGTTTAGGGCCTCTTAAAAGTCCCTATAAATAGTTACCTTCATTAAGTAATCACTTTGCAATCACTTGTATGATGGTTGTTGATACGTCCAAAACGTATCTACTTTCCCGAAAACTTTTGTTGTTGTTTCTCCTCTAAACTTGTGTGATTTGGATACAACTAACATGGATTGACGCTGTTTTCAGCAAAGTTACCTTGGTGTCTAGTTTTTGTGCAGAAATTCAACTATCAGGAAAAATCCCAGAAAATATGCCAAAAATCCTATTTCACCAGAAGACGCACAGAGCTAGAAGACGAGACAGAGGAGGGCCACGAGGGGCCCACACCACCTGGCCGTGCGGGCCAGCCCGAGCTGCGCCTAGGGGTGGTGTGGCCGCCTCGGTCACCCCCTCGGCCTCCCTCTTTGCCTATAAGATGCCTCCTGACCTAAAAACCCAGGGGGGTTCGACGTTTTTCTAGATAGAGTTCCGTTGCGTCGCCACCACCAGATTCCGCGAATCGGAACCAGAAACTCTATTTTGGCACCCTGCCGGGATGGGGAATTGGAGGAGATCATCACTGTCATCATCACCATCGCTTCTCCATCAACCATCCATGATTCCCCCATCCATGAGTGAGTAATCCACCGCTGTAGGCTATGGGGATGGTAGGGCTTGGATGAGATCGTTCATGTAATGACATCAGATTGTTAGGGCATGGTGCCTAGTATCTATTATTAGTGCTTTTTGACTTTGTTGCAACTTGTTATGCTTAATGATACGTCCATTTTGCATTACTATTCTATATCATAATTTACTGTTATTCATTGATATATTTCATATTAAGAGATGATACTTATGTTATTTCATCTGTTTTTGCATGGTTGATGACTTTTGGAGCATGGACCATTGCAGTCAAGATTCTGATGGAAAAGGTGCTTTTTGGAGGCGAAATTCGCGAAGATCGGAAAATCCAGGAAAATACATGGAAAATTCTATTTTTCCATAAGACGGAGGATGCCAGAAGGGGGAGTGGAGATGGGCCACAGGGGGGCCACACCACCCCCTGGCGCAGGCTACCCTTGGCCGCGCCAGCAGGTGGTGTGGCAGCCCTGGCCTACTTCTGGCTATCCCCTTTGGCGTATATTATCCCCTCGAAACCCTAACACTTGGAGAGCGACCACAGAAAGATTCCGCCGCCTCTGTGGGGTGGAAAACTACAGAGAAAGAAAGATCTCTCCGGCAGACAGAATTCTGCCGAGGGAATTCCTTCCCGGAGAGGGGAGATCGTCGCCATCAACACCACCATCAAGCTGGACTTCATCGTGATCATCATCATCTCCACCAACACCATCATCACCACTTCATACCTCTATAACAATTGGGTTGAATCTTTCATAGTTCTTAGGGGAAACTTTCCCGGTGTTGATTACTCCTTGTAGTTGATGTTATTGAGTGAACCATTGAATTATTGTTATGTTCAGATTGTTGCTTATCATTATATCATCTCCGATCTTGATCCATATGATGTCTTGTGAGTAGTTCGTTTAGTTCTCGAGGACATGTGAGAAGTCATGTTGTTAGTAGTGGAATTGTGTCGAGAAAGATTCAATAGTTTATTATTTAAGTTGTGGTGTTATTCTTCTAGTGGTGTCATGTGAACGTCGACTACATGACACTTCACCTATATGGGCCTAGGGGAATGCATTGTGTATTTGGCTATTAATCATAGGGGTTGCCAGAGTGACAGAAACCTGAACCCCCGTTAGGAAACCTTTGCACAAGGGATGTCAGGATCTTAGAGTTTAAAGTTGTGGTTAGGTTTCTATCTTAATTACTCTATTGTACTTGCGTATGCTTGCAAGGGGTATAACTCCTGGGCCTGGGGGTGTCACTCCTGGCAGCTTAATAGGATATCTAGACTGGCCCCACAGACCAACACTAGTCTTTTCTGCGCACTTTGTCCTCACTCGTGCGCACCCGGTTACCCACTTCCCGGTCGGTCACCCATCCTAGAATTGCTCTAGGCCAAGCACGCTTAACCTTAGAGTTCTTTTCGAATGAGCTTCCAGAAAAGAAGTTGCAACTTGTTGATATGGGTATCCTATCAATCCTATTAAGCCATGTGCCTAGATCTCACATATAATCACAAGTATGTATTAGTCCTAGGAAGGTCGGTACATTAGCACAGGTTCACCCACACAACACTTGTCAAACTAAAGAAGATTAATCAACTATATGAAGCGAAAGCACTTGGCGATATTCCCGTGTGTCCTCGAGAACGTTTGGTCATCTCTAGTAATACAACTGGCTTGTCCTTTGCTAAAGAAAGGATTGGGCCACTTGCTGCATCTATTATTATTGTCTTTTATTTACTCGCACTTTATTTATCTGCATTATCAAAAAACCCTAAAAATTTGTTTGCTAAGTATTTGCAGAGAATTCATGCTCCAAGCCACTCGTCAACACCTTCTGCTCCTCGTTGGGTTAGACACTCTTACTTATCGAAAATACTAGGATACACCACCTATACTTGTGGGTCATCACTTAATGCTTGTCACTAGGGCCCGAGTGCCATGATTTCAGATCTGAACATGTTATTGATTCATGATGATAGTATTGTTTGTGATCTTACCTGCAAGTTGTATACACATATTGTTGTCCAGAACCAAAGGCCCCAAAGTAACAATAATCGGGATAACCAGAGTGGGTGGCTTTGATGTGAGGATCACATGTGTTCACAGAGTGTGAATGCTTTGCTATGGTACTCTATTCAAAGGAGCACCTTAATTGCCAGTAGTTCCCTTGAGGCCCTGCTGCAAACAGGTTGGCAGGACAAAAGATGTTGTGCAAGTTCTCATTGCGAGCACGTATGACTATATATGGAACACATGCCTATGATTATTTAGTACTTGGATGCTTTATCTACAAATGCCCTATATCTTGATTGCTATATGAATTGTCTTGTCCATGCAACGCCCGTCCATCCATCCCTATGCCTACCATGCTTTAATCCTACTATTTACTGCAATTGTTACTACTGTATTTACTTTTACTACTGCTATTACTTTGCTATTGCTACTACAAAACTGTTGCTACTGATAAACTATTGTGAGCAAGATTGTTTCCACGCGCAGCTGAATTGAAAACTCAATTGTGAAGGCTTATAAATATTCTTTGGCTCCCCTTGTGTTGAATCAATAAATTGGGTTTCACTCCCCTCGAAAATACTGAGATACACCCCCTATACTTGTGGGTCATCAAGACTATTTTCTGGCGCTGTTGCCGGGGAGCATAGCTCTATTTATCAAGTTCACTCGGAATCACTATTGTTCGCTGCCCTCCATTCATCATGGGTAAGTCTCGTGATGGAAAGGTTCCTATATTACCATCCACTACAAGGAGAGGTACGGGTCTGAACACCTCTGTTGCTCTTGATTCACCATCTGTGATGAATAAGCTCCTTACACCACCCCGTACACATGCTACACATACTGCTACTACTTATGAATCTGAAACTTCTGATACTTATGATGCTTCTTCTACTATGCTTGATAAGAGTGGTTCATTAGGTCCTTTCCTAGATTCTACGATTGCTAGAACTATAGCTGGAAACACTAAAACTCCTAATGAAGACACAACTACACCTGTCAGTTCACCTGAGTCTATAGAGAGCTATGATATTGAAGATGGATATATAGAAATGAATGATGAATTTATTGAAGAATGTCAAAATACTCATGCTAAAAGTGCTATTAAGAGTCTCCTTGAGAGGCGTACTATAAAACTCAAATTGTCTCCTAATGATAAGTTTGCTACATCTCCCATACACATTAAAGATAAGTATTATGATTTCTCTCTTGATTTATCTTACATAACTATTGTTGAGAAAGAACCTTTTAGTGGGACTAAGAATGAAAGTGTTGTAGCACATATGACTAAGCTTTCTATCATGAGTGGCCTGTTTTCTGATGATATTAAGATGTGCACCTAGTTTGTTGCAAAAAATTTCCCTTTTCACTGAAAGGAGAAGCTAAGGCCTGGTTTAATAATTTACCTCCTAGAACTATTGATAGCCCTGATTGCTTGATTAGTACCTTCCTTCAGAAATATTTCCCTCCTAGTGCTAGACATGCCATTTTGCAGGAACTTTTTGATTTTAAACAGGGAGAAAAAGAGATATTGTCTGAATCATGGGCAAGGTTTTGTGCTTTGATTCATGCATAGGCTAGATGTCCATTACCTAAAAATGAGCGCCTTGATATATATTATAATGGACTAACTAAGGAATCTAGGACATACCTGGATAGTTGTGCTGATTGTGTTTTCAGGAATATAACTCCCAAGGAAGCTGAGGAATTAATGACTAAAATAAGTAAGAATTATGATGATTGGACTTCACCTGAGCCAACTACACATGAGTTAACTGTGCGTGAGCCAACACCAACACCAAAGAAGAGGGGAGTTATTGAACTGAATGATGAAGTGATGAAGGAAGCTAAGAAATGTCTAAAGGAGAAGGGTATTAAATCTGAACATGTGAAGAATTTACCTCCTATAGAAGAATTATGTAAGCCAATCTCCCACTCATCCACTATTTAGGTACACTCTCTCCAACATTTTGATGAAGGTGATATTCCTTATTCTAAACCTCCTGACCAATGATTGGAAGAATTTGATATTTTTATTGGTAAGCAAGATAATTTTAATAAAAGGGTGCAGAATCATTTGATGGAAAACTCTAGAGCTATTATTGAGTTAAGGGATATAGTGTAAAGAACCTCTAATGATGTTAAAATGCTTGTTAAAAATTTCCAAATGGTTCAAACTCAAATTGATCAGCTTATTAAGGTACAAAAAGATTTGCTAGTTAATGCTTCTCAGGAAAAACAAGCTTATGAAGTTAGAACCAGAAGTGGTGTTGCCACCCAGGATCCTCTATATCCTGAGGGGCATCCTAAAAGGATTGAGCAAGATTCCCAACGAATTAAAATAGTGGTACTTCTCCTAAGAAAAGGAAAAAGAAACATAAAACTATTGTAGAGTCTTCTGAACCTGCTAAAGATCCTAATAGTATATATGTCTCTGATGCTGAAACTGAAAGTGGTAATGAGGAAAATGATGCTCTTGATAAATAAAATGTTGAAGAAGACCTAAAAGACACACTAATAATACTACATACACTAAGGAAGATTTTGTTGCTAATAAACATGGTAGTGAGAGAGAGCCCTGGGTTCAAAAACCTATGCCTTTTCCTGATAAGAAACACAAGTCAAAGGAAGACGAACACTATAATAAGTTTTGTGAGTGGATGAAACCTTTATTTTTGCAAATTCCTTTGACTGATGCTATTAAATTACCTCCTTATTCAAAGTATATGAAGGATATTATCTCTAATAAAATGAAGATCCCTAATGAGGAAATTTATACTTTGCTTGCTAATTACTCCTTTAATGGTAAGGTTCCAAAGAACCTTGGAGACCTAGGGATTCCAACTATTCCATGATCTATTAAAAATAATTATGTTAGAACTGCTTTGTGTGATCTGGGAGCAGGAGTTAGTGTTATGCCTTTTTCTCTCTACAAAAGACTTCAATTGGAGAAACTAATACCAACTGATATATCCTTACAAATGGCTGATAAATCTACCATTATTCATGTTGGTATATGTGAGGATGTTCCTGTTTAAGTGGCTCATAATTGCTTGATACTAAGTGACTTTTTTGTACTTGAAATGCCTGAAGATGATAATATGTCTATTATTCTTGGGAGACCTTTTCTTAATACTGCAGGAGCTGTTATTAATTGCAATCAAGGAAAGGTAACTTTTAATGCTAATGACAAGGAGCATACTATCTATTTCACCAAGAAGATTGATAGGAATTATGGCTTGAATTCAATTGAAAATATTGAGGGCATCCAAGTTGGAGAAATATATTGTCCCATACCACGAGAAAAATATGAAACTATTATGATTGGGACCATTGCTATCAAGGTTGAGATAGCATAATCATTTAGTGGAATACAAAGTTTTGTTTCATATAAAATTGTTTTGGTAACAAGACCTGATCAACCTTGTTAACAAAGGGATTTTAATGAACAAAACAATGTTTTCACCATGATTATCTTTGCTTACTTTTAGTTTATCCATTTCAATTTTTGTTTTCACTTAGTCCACTTTTGTTTTGCTAGTTGCTTGCATATTAGAGTGTCTTAGAATTTCTGAAGTTTTAGTTTTCTTTTGAATTTGCATTACTCTAAAGACATATTTCTGCCAGAAATTATTCATTAATACCTGAAAATTGCTAAAAAATAAAGTGTCTCGAAAAATTCCAGAAAATTCATATTAAATTTTTACGCGAAAAGGGGCAGAGAAGTACCTGGAGTGACCCAAGGGGCCCACCTGGTAGGCACATCACCTGGTGGCGCGCCTGGCCATGGTGTGGGCCACCCCTGGCCCTCCACGTACTCTCTCACTTGCCACTTCTTTCTCTCTTCCGAGAAAACACCAGTTCATTGCTCAAACTCACGTTCTTTCCGTTCTTGCCCATGATTTTTAGATCTCCTTGCTCAGCCCATCTTTGCTACTGAAATTTGGAGCATCTGTTCTCTGGTATGTGACTCCTCCGCTTGTCCAAGTAGATTTGTGTTTAGTGGATTATATCTTGAGTATTTTGCTACTGTAGGTGACAGGTTATGTGAGCTTGTGAGCTTGTTCAATGCTTAGAGATATTGTTTTGATGCATGTCTAGGCCTCTTACAAGTCCCTATGAGTAGTTCCTTTCATTATGTATTCACTTTGCAATCACTTGTATGATGGATGGTGAAATTTCAGAATAGAAGAGATGAACAACCACACTTTTGGAGAAGTATTTGAGAGGGACACACCCAGGAGGGAAAGGCCTTCGAGATCAACTTCTCAAATTAGGCCATCATATACTGAAGATCTTATTGCACCACACTTTGGCAATGAAGGAGATGAGGGAGATGCTCACCCATCTACCTTCCCTTGTTTTACCTTTTTCCAAGCTGCAGGGATCGTCGATGATTTCCTACTACTAGTTCAGAGGGTTGGTCTAACCACTTACATGGAAGATGAGAGTGACCAATATGCCATGCTCACCAAAACTTTTGTTGAAAGTTTCGTTTTCACCAACACCCCTCATCGGTCAACTGTTTCATTCAAAATTTATAATATGCCTATTACCATGCCATTGGAAAGATTTTGCAGCATTATAGGCATAGGCATAACTGGAACAGTGAAGAAGATCCAAGGTCGACCCGCTGAATTTGCTAGAGCTCTACCGAAGTGTGACAAACAACGATGACCGCACAGCTCAGCGTGGGAAGATAAGGAACATTCAACTCCCATCTATTAGATATTTTGCTTATTATCTTGCCACTAGCATCCTTGGTAGGGAGAACACTAGTAATATTTCTAACTATCATTTAGCCTATCTTGCTACTACACTTAATAATGATACCAAGTATAATCTGGGTTCTCTCATTGCCCGTCGCTTAGCTGATAGTTATTGAGAAAAAGAAAAAAATGATGAGAAAAGAGGAAAGAGAGAAAAAGCACCATTTTCCCATGGTAAATAAGAAGATTGCTGAGATGCTCATTGTCTGCTTGCCTTGTCATTTTGATATGGGGATTCTTCCATATCATCGGGCAAGGGGTACCCCATTGGCGATTCTCTATGATATGCATGTATTTACTATGACAAGAACTTACCGGTAACTAAAGTTGAGTAGCATGAGGAGCGGCCCTCGTACTCAAGGGACATGAGATTTCTAGTTTATGGTCTGTCAAGCATATAACTCGTATTGGACCTCACTTTCACCTTAACCATTTAAAGATGCTTATGATAGGGGCAATGAGAGCTCAAATCTAATACGTACCATACTTTCAGCATTTGGAAGCCTTTCAAACTTTTCAAAACCTTTTTGAGTCACCACTTATTCTATGAGCACTTTCATGAGAGCATAGTTGTCATTCTTAGTGTAATATGCTTGTCTCAAAATTTGGATTAATTGTGTCATGACTTTGATGCTTGTGTCTTTGATATCTTTACTTCTAGTATTCACTTGAACTTCAGAGGTGCCTTGGCATTTATGTTTGCTCTACAATCAAAGGCAAGTGAGATACCACTCTATCGTACCTTTTTATGAGCATTGTAATGTTGCTTATGTTTATGTTTCATGCTACTTACTATTTTTGAGTTAGAATCTCTTCATAGTTTGCAATGACCATTAAGTAAACTTATTTGCATACTCTTTATTATGAATTGCTTAAGTAGTTGACCATATGCTGAGAATATATACATCTTATGAAGCAAATGTGTTCGTGAAAGCTCTTTTATCGCACTCAGCTTTCAACTGAATTGCTTGAGGACAAGCAATAAGCTAAGCTTGGGGTAGTTGATACGTCCAAAACATATCTACTTTCCCGAACACTTCTGCTGTTATTTCTCCTCTAAACTTGTGTGATTTGGATACAACTAACATGGACTGACACTGTTTTTAGTAGAATTACCTTGGTGTCTAGTTTTTGTGCAGAAAATAACTATCAGGAAAAATCCCGAAAAATATGCCAAAAATCCTATTTCACCATAAGACTCGTGGAGCCAGAAGACGAGACGGAGGAGGGCCACGAGGGGCCCACACCACCTGGCTGCGCGGGCCAGCCTAGGTGTGTCCGCCTCGGTCACCCCCTCAGCCTCGGTCACCCCTTCAGCCTCCCTCTTTGCCTATAAGATGCCTCCTGACCTAAAAACCCAGGGGGTTGACGTTTTTCCAGATAGAGTTCCGATGCGCCATGATGTCTATGCACTTCTATTCTTGTAGATAGTTGTTGGAGGCTCGATTATTTATGGTTTCTGCATTAGAGGCTTCTTATAGGCGAAAGGGCAAGGTCGGTGGAGTGCCAGGGGCCCACACCACCCGGTGGCACGACCAGGGGTGACCATGGACACCATATGGTGTGGCCAGGCCCTGGCCCTCCTCTGTCTCGTCTTATGGCTCCGTGAGTCTCGGTAAAATATCGACTTTGGCTTTTGTCCGGTCTAATTCCGAGAATATTCATTTTCTGGCTTTTCTGGAACCAAAAACAGAAGAAAATAGGCAACTGGCACTGTGGCATCTTGTTAATAGGTTAGTTCCAGAATATGTGTAAAAGTACTCCAAAGTGTGGACAAAACATAAGAAAGTAGATATAAAACAAGCATGGAACATCAAAAATTATAGATACATTTGCAACGTATCAACATCCCCAAGCTTAACTCCTACTCGTCCTCGAGTAGTTAAGTGATAAAACGGAAGAATAATTTTTGAGGTGACATGCACCATCATAATCGTGATCAAAGTATGTGTAGAACATTGATAGTTGGGATCATAGTACTCTAACATAGCATGAAAGATATAGTTCTAACAATAAGACATAGCAACTATGTTGTAACATGAAAAGGTACAAACAAAAGATTCATGAATAACAATGCTTTGAAACATGTTTGTTTGTTGCACATATAGAAACATAGCATAGTGGAATTCAGCTTGTCCCTCATGGAGTAGCAAAACATAAATGCATAGGACACCTTCAAAGTTCATAAGGGTGACTAGATACAAATAGTTCAAGAACAAGCAATATCAAAGTTATGAATCAATCAACAAGTCTTGGGACAATGCATTTTAAACTAAGAATGGCCACTATGCTCTCTTAATAGGTGCATAAAGATAGAAGATGGAGACTCAATTATAAAAGTAAAAGAAAGGCCTTCATAGAAGGAAGCAGGGATTCAAGTCTCATAAAGCGCTTCCAAAAATTATGGTACTTATTAGCTTTCAGCTCTCATTGCCCCTATCATAAGCATCTTGAAGTGATTAAGTTTAAAGTGAACAAACTATGGAGTATATGCTTGACAAAGTATAAATTGGCAATCTCATGTCCCTTGAATATGAGGGTCGCTCCTCATGCTACTCAAGTTTAGTTACCGGTAAGTTCTTGTCATAATAAATACATGTGTATCATAGAGAACCGCCAACGGGGTACCCCTTGCCTGATGATACAGAAGAATCCCCATATCAAAATGACAAGGCAAGCAGACAACAAGCATCTCAGCAATCTTCTTATTTACCATGGGAAAATGGTGCCTTTTTCTCTCTTTCCTCTTTTCTCATCTTTTTTCTCTTTTTCTCTTTTTCTCAATCTCTATCTCTTTTTTTATAATAAGAATGCTTCATAGATTGCTCATTATGGTTACGCTGCAGGTTTCCACCATGGTTAGGCATGGATTAGACCAGCGGCCCAGGCGTTTCTCTAACACACATTCATAACTCCATGGACTTACACGCTCCCCTTTCATTTCACACCGACGACATCTATAAACAAAAGAGCATGATATCAACTAGGTACAATGTACAAGTGCAATGTTGAAAGCGTTCCCCATGACATCATGGTTCTGCTAATTCCCAACGTATAAGTGCATGCATATACAACATAGATGACACAATGCTTCAAGTTTATTAAGGGCAAGAAAAGTAAAGTGTGCCATCAAGTTCGTGAGAGCTTTAATCACTAATTTTCTCATAACAAGTTTAATTAGGAAGGTAGATAAAAACATGAATATACTTGGAATATCAAATGCTAATAGGTAGGTATGGTGGACTCTTTGGAACAACTTGGTTTTATTTGGAGTTGGATGCATGAGTGGAACTCATACTTGGTATGGGGGCTAGCAAAGGACTGGGAGCGACCAACTAAGAGAACAGTAATGGCCATAATCATGCAAATTGACAAAACATCATTAATTAAAGCATAAAGTGATATTTCAAGTCGAAAACTAAAGGAGCATAAAGGCTATGGTGACTTGGGATAGTCATAACATGGTGTGAGCATGCGCCAAGTCAACCCAAATAACGCATCAAAGGAGAATACCACAATACTATGCTTTAATATGCTAAAACAACACATGATTCTTTCAAGGCACAGTAAGCAATCTCAATTGTTTATAACATGTCATGCTACATCAAAAATCACTAAGCATAAAGCCAAAACAACATCTAGCATGACATGACAAAGCATAGGCCAGAGTCAAAAACAAGCTCCTTTTACCACTTAAGCATGAACTTTTCCTACTCTTTCCAAACCAAACCAAACTATTTGAAATATAATGTATGAAAGAGGGGGTCCAACCAATTTATTCAAGCAAACTAAGAAAACCAAGCAAATGAAAACCAAAAACAAAAACAGCGCCAGAAAAAAGCTTGATGGCTCGGTGTTAATGTGGAGCTCGTTGGGGAACCCCAAGAGGAAGGTATGATGAGCACAGCAGCAAGTTTCCCTTAGTTATGAAACCAAGGTTTAATTGAACCAGTAGGAGCAAGGAAACACCCCAAAGGTGTTGCTAGCTGAACCTTGGCAGGGCGCACTACCGGTGCTAGTAGCAACGTGGAGACCTGCACAACACAACCACAGAACTTTGCCCCAACTTGCGATGAGGTTTTCAATCTCACCAGTTTTGTTGAAAATAAAAGATTAAACATATCGAATGGAAGGAAGTAATAGTTTGCAGAAAGTAAACACAAAGCAGTAAACAATTTGTAGATTGTATGTAAAAGAAAGGACCAGGATCCATAGTTCACTAGAGGTGGCTCTCCTTAGATAGATAACATGTTGGGTGAACAAATTACAGTGGGGCAATTGACAAACATCGAGAAAGCAATACATGCATATACTAATCATCTTGACTCCTTTGGAACTTGATTGGGCATTACAACATTTAACATAGACCGCCATCCAACTTCATCTATGACTAATAATCCACTATCAGGTTATCATCCGAACCCCCTCCAGTATTAAGTTGCAAGCAACAGATTATTGCTTTACGAATTGCATGTAATGTAAACAATACGATTGTTCTATGAACAAAGGATTGTTGTTTTCTCCCTAGTAGCAACATCACATCTAGTACCTTAGAGATTTCTGTCACTTCCCCAGATTACCAGAGGCATGAACCCACTATCGAGCATAAATACTAACTCTTGGAGTTGCTAGCATTTACTTGGCCAAGATAGCTACTAACAATGGAAAGCATGCAAGATCACAAATGACAAAGACATGATAGAATCAATAATCAATCTGAAATAACATCTCAATATCCATCGGATCCCCTCAAACACAACATGCAAAATTACAAATAGATGATCTTGATCATGAACGGAGCTCACAAGATCTAGACATGAAAGCACAAAGGAGGAGAACCAGCCATCTAGCTACTACATGGACCCGTAGTCCAGAGATGAACTACTCACGCATCACACCGGAGGCTTGCATGATGATGAAGAAGGCCTCCAGCGTGAATTCCCCTCTCCGGCAGGGTGCTGGGAAGAGCTTCAGATCCGTCCCGATCTAGGAATGGAGATGACGGCGACTACAGACTCTTTCGTGGATTTTTGATTGGGTACTTAGGGTTTTGGTCCCGAGGGCAATATATAGGCGGAAGGAGGGGCCGAGGGGGTGCTAGGGTCAGCCAGACCACCCCCTGGCGCGGGCCAGGCCTAGCCGCGCGGGCCAGATGGTGTGGCCGGCCTCCAGCCCTTCTCCGTCTCGTATTCTGGCACTAGATGTCTTCCGGAAAAATAGGCACTTTGGCTTTTGTCCCGTCCAATTCTGAGAATATTCATTTTTTGACTTTCCTGGAACCAAAAACAGCAGAAAACAGGCAGCTGGCACTGTGGCTGTTGTTAATAGGTTAGTCCAAGAAATCATATGAAAAGTACTCCAAAGTGTGGGCAAAACACAAGAAAGTAGATAAAACCAAGCATGGAACATCAAAAAATATAGATACATTTGCAATGTATCAAGCATATCCTCATATTTGTTCACCTTAACCTTAATCACTTAAAGATGCTTATGATAAGGGCAATGAGAGCTCATAGCTAATGAGTACCATAATTTCAACATTTGGAAGCCTTTCAAACTTTTAAAATCTTTTTCTTTCACTTTTATGTTAAGTCACCATTTATTCTTTGAGCACCTTCCTGAGAGCATAGTTGTCATTCTTAGTGTAATGTGCTTGTCCCAAAACACGGTTAATTATGACATAACTTTGACACTTGTATCTTTGATATTTTTATTTCTAGTCTTCATTTAAACTTCAGAGGTACCTTGGCATTTATGTTTTGCTCCAAAGAAAGGCAAGCGAGATACCACTTTATCATATCTTCTTATGAGCACTACAATCCTGTATATGCTTATGTGTCATGTTGTTTATTATTAATGAGTTGGAATCTCTTCATATATTGCATGACTACTGGGTAAACTTATTTGCATACTCTTTATTATTAATTGCCTAAGTATTTGATCATATGCTGGGAATATATACATCTTATGAAGCAAATGTGTTCATGAAAGTTTCTTTTATCGCACTTAGTTTTCAACTGAATTGCTTGAGGACAAGCAATAAGCTAAGCTTGGGGGGAGTTGATACGTCCAAAACGTATCTACTTTCCCAAACACTTTTGCTATTGTTTCTCCTCTAATTTGTGTGATTTGAATATAACTAATGCAGACTAACGTTGTTTTTAGCAGAGTTGCTTTGGTGTCTTGTTTTTGTGCAGGAAATCAACTTTCAGGAAAAATCCCAGAAAATATCGCAAAACTCCTATTTTACCACAAGACTCATGGAGCTAGAAGACGAGACAAAGAAGAGCCATGAGGGGCCCACACCACCTGGCCATGCAGGCCAGCCCAAGCCGCGCCTGGGGGTGGTGTGGCCGCCTCGGTGACCCCCTCGGCCTCCCTCTTCACATATAAGATGCCTCTTGACCTAAAAACTGAGGGGGGTTCGACGTTTTTCCAGATAGAGTTCCGCTGCGCCGCCACCACCAGATTCCGCGAATTGGAACCAGAAACTCCGTTCTGGCACCCTTCTGGGACAGGGGATCAGAGGAGAACATCACTGTCATCATCACCATTGCTTTTCCATCAACCATCCATGATTCCGGATCCATGAGTGAGTAATCCCCCGCTGTAGGCTATGGGGATGGTACGGATTGGATGAGATCGTTCATGTAATGGCGTCATATTGTTAGGGCATGGTTCCTAGTATCTATTATTAGTGATTTTTGACTTTGTTGCAACTTGTTATGCTTAATGCTTGTCACTAGGGCACGAGTGCCATGATGTCAGATCTGAACATGTTATTGATTCATGATGATAGTATTGTTTGTGATCTTACCTACAAGTTGTATACACATATTGTTGTCTAGAACCAAAGGCCCCAAAGTGACAAGAATCAGGATAACTGGAGGGAATGGCTATGATATGAGGATCATGTGTGTTCACGGAGTGTTAATGCTTTGCTCTGGTGCTTTATTAAAAGGAGCACCTTAATTGCCAGTAGATTTCCTAGAGGCCCCGCTGCAACGGGCTGGCAGGACAAAAGATGTTGTGCAAGTTCTCATTACGAGCACGTATGACTATATATGGAACACATGCATATGATTATTTAGTACTTGGATGCTTTACCTTATTTATCTGCAAATTCCCTATATCTTGATTGCTACATGAATTGTCTTGTCCATGCAACGCCCGTCCATCCATCCCTATGCCTACCGCGTAATCTTACTATTTACTGCAATTGTTACTACTGTCTTTACTTTTACTACTGCTATTACTTTGCTATTGCTATTACAAAACTGTTGCTACTGATAAAACTACTGTGAGCATGATTGTTTCCAGATGCAGCTGAATTGACAACTCAGTTTATAAGGCTTACAAATATTCTTTGGCTCCCCTTGTGTCGAATTAATAAATTGGGTTTTACTTCCCTCGAAGACTGTTGCGATCCCCTATACTTGTGGGTCATCAAAATGTTGTAGGGGGTTTATGTGAATGTTTGTTAATTAAAGTAATTAACAAAAATCTTAATAAAATAAATGAAATAGTTTTATTAAATGAGAGTTGCATTAAATTTGGTGGAAATTTAATGCATTTTGAGTGGAATTTTGAGTGGAGAAAATGGAGGGCCAAATTTATGTGAGTGGAGCTTCACCACATGAATGAGAGGGGGTGGAGGGGATCCTCCATGGCTGTCGGCCATGGGAGGGGATGCCCCCTCCCCTATAAAAGGCCCCCTCTCCCTCCTTCTCACTCACACCTCCCCGTGAAGGATCTCTCTCCCCCTCTAGAATTATTCTCCCATGGTCTCAAATTAGCGATAGACATGTTACTGGTGGATTTTCATCTGGAAGGAGTTACTGCTTCCGCTGCATCACTGGATCAAGGAGGTGGAGGTTGTTTGGCGGTCTGAACGTGTGTGCGATCACGGATGCGCTGATGAGTTGCGGTGCTGGACTTCTTCTCGATCCTGAGATCAACAAGCGTTCGACTACATCATCCACGAGTTCAACCTTGTTACACTTTGTCGGTCTACAAGGGTATGTTATGTATGGATGTATATCCAATCATTTCTTGTATCTAGTAGATAGATCTTAGCGCTTAGTAGTTTCCATCATAGGATTTTTTTTGTTTTCTATGTTGCGAACCCAACAGTTGTATCAGAGCCTGATCTATGCATAGATGCTTTGCACAGGTAGTACACATATGAGTATGTGAGTGATGATGATCATGTTATTGCATCTTATATGTATTTTGGATATTGGTGGCATAGTGGGATGAAGCGGTCTAGACTAACTTTACATGTCCTCGCACTTGAGACCTATTCCACACTTGACATGCAACTAGTTTTGCATAAGTGGCTAGCGGGTGTCTGTCTCTCCTACTATAGTCAATATCTGATTTACAACAAGTTGCTAATAATTTGGTTATCATCGTTGTGGTTCCATCTTCGTAGGTAAGAACGGTTCTATCTTCGAAAGCCCTCAACCACGTAAAAACTTGCAATTGATAAATTAGAAGCGTCTAGTTTAGATCGTTATTGGGCTAGTGTCATGATATGGTAATGTTATAATTTGAAGTATAATTGATACTCATGGAAATTATAGCATGCCCATCGTGTAAGTTCCATTGACCTTGGCCTTACACACAAAGGAATGATAAATATCATACCATGTTGCACATAATAGTCATCAAGTGCAAGAACCATATCATTTCACTTTACACATATGATGTTTGCATCTTATATTGCTTGTTTGGTGTTTTAGTAGTATTATAAGATGATCCCGCATTTTAATATAAAGATAAAAAATGTGCTCTTCCTTAAGTACACACTATTTTATGTTTTGTCGCTTCAAGACATCATGTGATGATTGGGTGTACTTGAATCTACGTTCGTATAACGGGTGTAAGATAGTTTTACACATGCGAGTACTAAGGTTCTTACTTGGCGAGCCTAGCATGTACAGACATGGCCTCGGAACACGGACCGAAAGGTTAAGCATGAGTCATATAATTGAAATGATGCCCATATAGATGCTCATCTTTGAAGCTACACCGACTCACGTGATGATCGAACTTGGTATAGTGGATTTTGTTCACGTAATCACCAAAAACACACGAGGGATGTTGTTTTTGAGTGGGATTTCATTCATAATTTGGATTAGTTGAACTCGATCTATCATAAACTTAGTCAAAACTTTACAAATTCTGTTGTAGATGGCACCACCTACTTTTAGTTTCAATGTATTCATGGAGAAAGAGAAACTTGCGGAAAATGGTGGCAACTTTACCAACTGAGCCATGAATTTGAGGATTCTCCTCACTACTGCACAAAAGAAATATGTGCTAGAAGCACTGCTAGGCCTTCCACCAGCTCCTGATGCCCTAACGAGGAAAATAATGTCTATTTGACTTGTCAGGAGGACCACAACTTAGTTCATTGGAGCATACTGTATGGGCTAGAGCCAGAACTTCGAAAGCATTTCAAAAATGGCATTGATTTTGATACCATGGGTGAATTGAAAATGATTTTCGATACCCATGCTGCCGTAGAGAGTTATAATGCTTCTGAAAAGTTCTTTAGCTGCATGATGGAAGAGAACAACTCCGTTAGTGAGCACGTACTCAAAATTTCTAGGTATGCTGATAAGCTTGTGTCCTTGGGAATAACGATTCCCATTGACTTAGGCATACATCGTGTTCTCCAATCTCTGCCACCTAGCTACAAGAGCTTCGTTATGAACTATAACATGCAGGACATGAAGAAGTCTCTCTCCGAGCTTCTGTCAATCTGTCAATGCTTAAGACTGCAGTGGAGATCAAGAAAGAACATCAAGTGTTGATGATCAATAAGACCACTGGTTTCAAGAAAGACAAGAAGGGTAAACAGAAGGGAAAGAAGGGCGGCAAATCTATTGCCGCATCTAAATAGAAATCCCGAGCTGACCCTAAGTATGATACCGAGTGCTATTATTGTAAGGGGACTGGACATTGGAAGCGCAGCTGCCTCAAGTATTTGGTGGACAAGAAGGCCGACAAGGCAAACAAAGGTATATGTGATATACATGTATTGATGTGTACTTGACTAGTATTCCCAGTAGCACCTGGGTAGTTGATACTGGATCGGTTGCTAATATATGTAACTCAAATAAGGGGCTGTGGAACAAGCGACCGCTAGCAAGGGGTGAGGTCAAGATGCATGTTGGCAATGGATCAAGAGTTGATGTGATCGCTGTCGGAACACTACCTCTCCACCTACCGTCGGGATTAGTGATAAATCTAAATAATTGTTATTTGGTGCCTGCACTGAGCATGAACATTGTATTTGGATCGTGTTTGATGCGAAGTGGTTATTCCTTTAAATCTGAAAACAATGGTTGTTCGATTTATATGAATGATATCTTTTATGGTCATGCACCTGTGATGAATGGTTTATTTCTGTTGGATCTCGATAATAGTGTTATGCATATTCATAATGTTGATGCTAAAAGGATTAAACTTGATAATGATATATCTGCATATATGTGGCACTGCCATCTAGGTCATATTGGCGTTAAACGCATGAAGAAACTCCATTCTTATGGACTTCTGGAATCACTTGATTTTGTGAGGCATGCCTTATGGGCAAGATTACTAGAACATCGTTTTCCAATTCAATGGAACGAGCGACAGTTTTATTAGAAATCAAACATACTGATGTATGTAGTCCAATTAAAGTGTGGGCGTGAGGTGGATGTCATTATTTTATTACTTTCACGGATTATTTGAGTAGATATGGATGTATCTATTTGATAAAACACAAGTCTAAAACCTTTGAAAAGTTCAAGGAATTTCAGAGTAAAGTGAAAAATCATCATAATAGAAAGATTAAATTTCTGCGGTCCGACCGTGGAGGTGAGTATCTTAGTTACGAGTTTAGAGCACATATGAGAGATTGTGGAATAGTTTCACAACTCACGCCTGCCGGAACACCACAACGTAATGGTGTGTTGGAATGTCATAATCATACTTTATTGGATATGGTTCGATCTATGATGTCTCTGACTTACTTGCCACTATCATTTTGGGGTTATGCACTAGAAACCATTGCATTCACTTTAAATCGGGCACCATCTAAATCTGTTGAAATGACACTGTATGAATTGTGGTTTGGAAAGAAACCTAAGCTTTCATTTCTTAAAGTTTGGGGATGCGATGTTTATGTGAAGAAACTTCAGCCTGATAAACTCGAACCCAAATCGTAAAAACGCGTCTTCATAGGATACCCTAAAGAAACAATTGGTTATTCCTCCTATCACAGATCCGAGGGAAAGGTTTTCGTTGCCAAGAATGGATCCTTTCTAGAGAAAGAGTTTCTCGTGAAAGGTGTGAGTAGTCGAAAGGTAGAACTCGAAGCGGTTATTGAACCTTCTCTTCATGAAATGGTGAGTGGTGCAGCACCAGAAGTTGTTCCGGAGTTGACTTCACCAAATGAAGAAGGAATAAAGATCATGAAACTCCGAAAGAGGATACTGCCGAACCTCGCAGGTCAAGCAGGACACGTGCAACTCCTGAACTATATGGAAATCCTATCGTGAATTTCATGGTCGATGGAATTGATGACCCTACGACATATGAAGAAGCAATGATGAGCCCGCATTCCAACAAATGGCTAGAAGCCATGAAATCCGAGATGGAATCCATGTACGAAAACTAGGTTTGGACCTTGGTGGACTTACCTCACGACCGAAAGGCCGTTGAGAATAAAAGGATTTTCAAAAGAAAAACTAATGTTGATGGTAATGTGACCATCTATAAAGCTGGACTTGTCGCAAAGGGGTTTCGAAAAATTCAAGGAGTTGACTACTGACATAGGTATGATTACTTAGGTCCCTATGATTTACTACCTAGGGCCTGCGCAAAGGCTTATGGTCCATGACGAGTCAAGATGAAGATCCAAAGAAGCAACCGACAAAGAGTATAGTTATATTAGGAAAGAGGAAACAAAGACCAACATAGAGTTGGCATTGTAATCATGTAACCTATCTGCATATAGCTTTGAGAACGACCTATTATATATAGGGAGGGAGAAGCCTAGGAGAAGTACCTAACAATCCCCAAGCGATTGTAACCAAGCAATCTCTCGTAATATTCAGACGACTTTGATCTCATTGTTTCCTAACTTCCGACGAAATCCCCAGCATTCTCTTTTCCGCAAAACCCTCGTTAAATGGCGCCGTCTATGGGAAACTGGAACACTGGAACCATGGATTCGGTGGAATTCTCTCTTCCAAGCAGCAACCCAACAAAAGCAGATCCACGCCCTCCCACCCTTGTGATAGTACCCGCCGATTTCAACGGCGGATCCGATCTGATCATCGGAAGCTTCCACTTCCAAGTTGAAGACCTCCAAGATCCACGCCCCTCGGCCCTGATAACATCAGAACCGTCGGCGAAGCAAACTACACTTATAGCGATTCAAGCATCATCTATCAGATCCTCCATGGATATCACGACGGAAGTCGAAGCACCTGGCAGGAACAATCAAGATGAGACGGATTTGGGGGACCTTGATGGTGTTTACGACAATTTCTCCTTCAGATCAGATTCCCCACCAACTCTACCACACGGAACAAGTCCAGCAAACTCCGCACCCATAGAAAGCAACGAAAGCATCGACTTTGGAATAAGGATGGTGGAAATATACCCAGAGAAAAAATTCATGGACTTCGCTGATCCACCCGATAGTGTCTCCCCCAATTCGGATGACGACGCCACAAGTACATATATGACATGCCACAAAGTGTGCATGATCAATGGAGCCACCTCGACACCACGCGACTCTAGCAGTAACCCTATCCTCGACCCTAATGATATTTTATCGGATGTCAATACAGGAAATCGCAGCAGCGAAGGAAATCCTGGCAATGAAGGAAATCCTGACAATGAAGGAAATCACGGAAACAGAGGAGGTGCAGTAGATAACCGAATAGTCCTAGGAGGAAGAGAAGAACCAGGTGGGGAAGAGAGACGGACCCTTCGGCTACCAGCAACAGCACGACAAAAGGCCATAGAGGCAATTTCGGGTGCGGTCCCAATGACAGCTGACGCCTCACATGAAGATTTATTAGCATATCAATACCTGCTTCACCACAAAAAGAGAGACCTACTAAGGATGCAGAGGCAACTAGACGAAAGAAAAAAGCTAGCCGATGAATCCAGCCTATGACGGGCACAACTCAGCTCGACCCGAAGGTCCGGAAGCATAACAGGAGGAGTACCATCAGGAAGGGGAACATCTCGGCTGTAGAACATCCCCAAAGCGGAAATAAATGAATTGATCTGAAACCTTGATCTATCATTCATGTCAGTAGATAAACAAGAAAATATCAAAGCAAAAACGACCCAAGCAGCAATTGTGGCCACACAAACATACCTGATCACAACCCAACCTGCATCCGACGATCCTCGTGCAGCTCTTCACCGCTCTACCCTAATGAACCTCGGCATGGTGGGGAAAGCACTCGCACAAGCAGAACAAGGACCTACGTATCACTCCAATAGATCACCACGTTATCGTAGCAGCCCTGGACACATGGGCCACACTAGGCGATCACAATAGCCACATCAGGAGAGTCTTTCAGGATTAGAGCCATGAAGCAATACAAGAAATGAAAACCGCAGCCGAAGAGGGCATGACAATGACAATGAAGACGATCACGAATTATGCAGAACCAGCTGCTTCACTCAGCGAATCCGGAAAGCCGCAGTACCCAAGGATTTTAAACTTGCACATGACCACCAAAAAATAACGAGGGGAGATCTTAGCAGTGTCCATAAAGAAGGACTTAGGGTTTTGCATAAAAGAGAACGCTGGGGATTTCTTCGGAAGTCAGGAAACAATGAGATCAAAGTCGCCTAAATATTACGAGAGATTGCTTGGCTACAAATCGCTTGGGGATTGTTCGGTACTTCTCCTAGGCCTCTCCTGCCCTATATATAATAGGTCGGATCTCAAAGTTGTATGCATATAGGTTACCTGATTACAATGCCAACTCTATGTCGGTCTTTGTTTCCTCTTTCATAATACAACTATACTCTTTCTCGGTTGCTTCTTTGGATCTTCATCTTGATTCTTCATGGGCCATAAGCCTTTCCCCAGGACCTGGGTAGTAAATCATAGGGACCTAAGTAATCATACCTATGTCAACTACAATGAGATATTCTCTCACGTAGCGATGCTGAAGTCGGTTAGGATTATGTTAGCAATTGCTGCATATTTTAATTATGAGATATGGCAGATGGATGTCAAAACTGTGTTCCTCAATGGAAATATTGCAGAAGAGTTGTATATGATACAACCTAAGGGTTTTGTTGACCCTAAGGATGCTGATAAGGTATGCAAGCTTCAGCGATCCATCTATGGACCGAAGCAAGCATCTCGGAGTTGGAATCTCCGCTTTGATGAGGTGATCAAAGAGTTTGGATTTGTCCAAACTTATGGAGAGGCTTGTATTTACAAGAAAGTGAGTGGGAGCAATGTGGCATTTATGATATTATATGTGAATGACATATTATTGATTAGAAATTATATAGATCTTTTAAACAGTGTTAAAAGTTATCTAAACAACAAATTTTCGATGAAGGACCTTGGTGAAGCATCATATATATTAGGCATTAAGATCTATAGAGGTAGATCAAGGCGCCTGCTTACTCAATATGTTGAGCTCGTTGGGGAACCCCAAGAGGAAGGTATGATGAGTACAGCAACAAGTTTTCCCTCAGTTATGAAACCAAGGTTATCGAACCAGTAGGAGCAAGGAAACACCTTCAAGGTGTTGTTTCCAACTTGGAATCCTGCACAACACAATCACAGAACTTTGCCCCCAACTTACAGTGAGGTTGTCAATCTCACCAGTTTTGCTGGAAACAAAGGATTAAACGTATTGTGTGGAAGATAGTAATTGCTTGCAGAAAGTAAACATAAAACAGTAAATAGTAGATTATAGATTGATGGTAAAAGAAAGGACCGGGGTCCATAGTTCACTAGTGGTGATTCTCCTTAAGATAGATGACATGTTGGATGAACAAATTACAATGGGGCAATTGAAAAACATCGAGAAAGCATACATGCATATACTAATCATCTTGACTCCTATGAGATTTGATTGGGCATTACAACATTATACATAGACCGTAATCCAACTGCATCTATGACTAATAATCCACCTTCAGGTTATCATCTGAACCCCCTCCAGTATTTAGTTGCAAGCAACAGATAATTGCATTAAGCAAAGTGTGTAAAGTAAACAATACGATTGTTATATGAACAAAGGATTGCTATTTTCTCCCTAGTAGCAATAGCACATCTAGTACCTTAGATATTTCTATCACTTCCCCAGATTCCTAGAGGCATGAACCCACTATCGAGCATAAATACTCCCTCTTTGAGTTGCTAGCATCTACTTGGCCAAGATAGCTACTAACAATGAAGAGCATGCAAGATCACAAATAACAAAGACATGATAGAATGAATAATCAATCTGAAATAGCATCTCAATATCCATCGGATCCCCGCAAACACAACATGTAAGATTACAAATAGGTGATCTTGATCATGAACGGAGGTCACAAGATCTAAACATGGTGGCACAAAGGAGAAGAACCAACCATCTAGCTACTACATGGACCCGTAGTCCAGGGATGAACTACTCACGCATCACACCGAAGGCAGGCATGGTGATGAAGAAGGCCTCCAGGGCAATCTCTCCCCTCCGGTAGGGTGCCGGGAAGAGCTTCAGATCTCTCCCGATCTAGGGATGGAGATGATGGTGGCTACAGACTCTTTCGTGGAATTCTGATCGGGTACTTAGGGTTTTTATATAAGAGGCTTCTTATAGGCGAGAGGGGAGGCCGAGGGGGTGCCCTAGGCGGCCGCACCACCCCCTGGCGTGGGCCAGGTGGTGTGGCCGGCCCCTGGCCCCTCTCCGTCTTGTCTTCTGGCTCCGTGTTCCCCTCAGTGAAATATTGACTTTGGCTTTTGTCCCGTACAATTCTGAGAATATTCATTTTCTGACTTTTTTGGAACCAAAAACAGTAGAAAACAGGCAACTGGCACTATGGCATCTTGTTAATAGGTTAGTCCCAGAAATTGTATAAAAATACTCCAAAGGGTGGACAAAACATAAGAAAGTAGATATAAAAAAGCATGGAACATCAAAAATTATAGATACGTTAGCAACGTTTCAACATCCCCAAGCTTAACTCCTGCTCGTCCTCAAGTAGGTAAGTGATAAAAAGAAAGAATAATTTTTGAGGTGACGTGCACCATCATAAACTTGATCAAAGTATTTGTAAAACATTGATAGCTGGGATCATAGTACTTTAACATACACATGAAAGAAATAGTTCTAATAATAAGACATAGCAACTATGTTGTAGCATGAAAAGGTACAAACAAAAGATTCACGAATAACAATGCTTTTTCAAGACGTTTATCTGTTTCACATAAAGAAAACATAATGAGAATGGTATTTAGCTTGTCCCTCATAGAGTAGCAAAACATAAATGCATAGGACACTTTCAAAGTTCATAAGGGTGACTAGATACAAATAGTTTAAGAACAAACAATATCAAAGTTATGCATCAATCAACAAGTCTTGGGACAATGCACATTAAACTAAGAATGACCACTATGCTCTCTCAATAGGTGCATAAAGATAGAAGATGGAGACTCAACATAAAAGTAAAAGAAATGCCTTCATAGAAGGAAGCAGGGATTCAAGTTTCATAAAGAGCTTCCAAAAATTATGGTACTTATTAGCTTTCAGCTCTCATTGCCCCTATCATAAGCATATTCAAGTGATTAAGGTTAAAGTAACACAACTAAGAGGATATGCTTGACAAGTTATAAGTTGAAATCTCATGCCCCTTACTTTCGAGTACCGAAACTCATGCTACTCAACTTCAGTCACAAGTAAGCTCTTGTCATTGTAAGTACATATGTATCATAGAGAACCGCTAATAGGGTACCCCTTGCCCCATGACACAGGAGGTATCCCATATCAAAATGACAAGGCAACATACATTGAGCATCTCAGCGATCTTTTTATTTTCTATTTGCATAGGTTTTTATTAAGGATGCTTCATAGAGTGCTCATTATGGTTATGCTGCAAGTTTCCAGCATGATTAGGCATGGCTTAGGCTAGCTTCCCAGGTGTTTCTCTAACACACCTAAAAACTCCATGATCTTACAAGTTCCCCTTTTATTTCACACTACCGGGATCCATAAGTAAAAGAATCATGATATCAATAGAATAATAAGTGCAATGTTGAAAGCATTCCCCATGATACATGGTTCTGCTAAGTTCAACTTATAAAGCGCAAGCATATACGCAACAAAGATGGACACAATGGTTCAAGATTATTAATTGCAAGAAAGTAAAGTGTGCCATCAAGTTTGTGAAAGATTTAATGACTAATTTTCACATAACAAGTTTAATTCGGAAGGTAGATAAAAACATGAATATACTTGGAGTAGCAAATGCAAATAGTTAGGTATGGTGTACTCATTGGAATAACTTGGTTTTATTTGGAGATGGATGCATGAGTGGAACTCATACTTGGTATGGAGGCCAGCAAAAGACTAGAAGCGACCAACTAAGAGAGAAATAATGGCCATAATCATGCAAAGCGACAAAACAACATTAATTAAAGCATAAAGTGATATTACAAGTCGAAAACTAAATGATCATTGAGGCTATGGTGACTAGGGATAGTCATAACATGGTGTGAGCATGCGCCAAGTCAACCCAAATAAAGCATCAAAGGAGAATCCCACAATACTATGCTTTAATATGCTAAAACAAAGCATGATTCTTTCAAGGCACATTAAGCAATCTCAATTGTTTATAACGTGTCATGCTACAACAAAAATCACTAAGCATAAAGCCAAAACAATATCAAGCATTACATGACAAAGCATAGACCACAGTAAGAAACAAGCTCCTTTTTACCACTTAAGCATGAACTTTCCTACTCTTTTCCAATCCAAACCAACTTATTTGAAAACTAATGTATGAATGAGGGGGTCCAACCAATTTATTCAAGCAAACTAAGCAAACGAAAACTAAAAACTAAAACGAAGACGCTCCAAGAACAACACAACTGTGCACGAAACAATAAAAATGAAGTGTTTGGAAGAACCTGAGGTTTTTATTGATGAAGAAGGGGATGCCTTGGGCATCCCCAAGCTTTGACGCTTGTACTTCTTGGATATTTCTTAGGGTGACACGGGTGGCATCCCCAAGCTTGAGCTTTAGTCCATTCTTCACCTCATTACATCATTCTTTCCCTACACCTAAAAATTTCCTTCATACAAAACTTCACACAATCTTCATTAGCAATAGTGTATTCAAAATAATAAGTCTTTTGGTTCAGTTCCAACACAAGTAAAACTTTCATTAAATCACAAGCTACTGTATCACTTCCTTTCAAAAGTTCAAATGATCAAAGAGAACTCAAAGAGAAAGAGATTAAGAGGCAAATGCAAATAATGGCAGAAATCTATCAAAATAGACTAGCAGGTAAAAAACAATTTTTAGAAGACATTACGTTGCTCAGATCGAAAAGTATTGAACTAACGAAAGTTGGATAACAACCTGGGGCAGAAGCAAAAAAAATTACAGCTCAAACCGACATACAGAGATGTTTCACGAATTTTTACAGCGAAGCACAAAAATCTGTTTCAGGACATCAACTTTCCCAAGCATTACTTCTCTCTCATTAGAGGTTACTCTTGGCACAAAAACCACACAAAAATGATAAGGAGAGGTTATTACTGAAGCAATAACTTCCAAGACTCAACTAAAACTTTTGGTTTATCTCCCAATAAGTACTTTTCTTTAACGCCTTTAAGTTAGGCATGATAATTTCGATGATGCTCTCATAAGAAATATGAGTTGAAGTAAAAGAGAGCATCAGGAAGCAAATTCAAAACACATTTAAGTCTAACCCGCTTCCTATGCAAAGGAATCTTATACACAAATAAATTCACAAAGAACAAAGTGATAGGCATATGAAGTTAAAACGAGCGTAACTTCAAAACTTTCAGCAAATAGAGAGGTGTTTTAGTACCATGAAAACTTTTACAACCATATTGTCCTCTCTTATAATAATTTTCAGTAGCCTCATGAATAAACTCAACAATATAACTATCACATAAAGCATGATTTTCATGATCTACAAACTTATAAACATTTTCAAAAGAATAGACAGGAACATAACATTCATCCTCCTTTGGTAAGCATGGGGGACAATCAAATAATGTAAGGGGTAAAGAGTTACTCTCACTTGTTGGGGATATACTTTCTGGGTATCCTCACAGTTCCTCACTGACCAGGGTGGCCCACTTCGGGTTAGAGCTTTGCTTCATGGGCGGCCTAGTCAGGGAGAAGAGACGGAGTCTAATCCGTCTACGGGAAGGCCTAGAAGACTTACCGACATAGGCCCATAGTGTTACTTGTAGTTCAAGATGTACTCTGTAACCGACTCTTAGTCATAGCCGGATAGATCTCTCTTGTAAACCCTAGGCCGGATATCTATATAAGCCGTCCTAGGGAGAGCCTTTAGGGCACCTACCCTAACAATAGTCTACAATCTCAACTCGCACAGGCGAAACCCTTGTAACCCATATTCCGGCTCTGTCGTATTACTGGATTGCTAGCAGGAGTAGGATCTGTCCAAAGCCGGCGGACTCAAAACTGGGTAAACTTGTGTGCTCACCATCCCGGAACACCGTAAGTCTCACACCCCTCTCTTCCGCACCCCTCGAGGACCCCCTCATGGCGTACTTGTCATCAATCCGACAATAGTTGGCGCCCACCATGAGGCAAGTGAGCTTCGGATCTGTGTTCTGAGAGGAATATGCAAGGATCAGAATCAGCGAGACTATCGCTGTCAGTCGCATGCTCTACGCCAGTGACATCCCTCTTATCGTTCTCGACGAGACCTAGATTCTGGCTAGGGAGGCCGTGACTGCCTACACCATGATGTCTTTTGGCAAGATCAATGTATACATCGGATTCGCTGAACCTGCCCAACCCACCCTAATGGTGATGATAGAGGCAGAAGAAATTTTTGGGTCCCCTTTGTCTGCGGAGGCGGTAGAGTTTCGGATCTCAGAAAACCCTAATCCCACCCAGCCCGCACCAGTGGCGGAGATAGTGGAGAAATCCGAGCCTGAAGTAGACCTTACGGTTCAAGTCGAATTTGGAGTGGATCTCCCTTGCGAGGCCGAATCCCAGATCGACCCACCCGTTGAAGTCGAAATCTAGGAGGATCACAACAACAATTTTGGTTCCGACCCTTCCAACGCCGGAACAGATCAACCATTCATGAGGCATACGTTGAGGCGTATGATGATGCAAGATGCAAGCGTGGATGAGGTTCTCGAGACTATCAGGATCTTCGAGGAAGCCCACGAGGAAAGCTGCAACTACCTCGGGACCCACACGTCACACTTTGTCGGATACATTGGATCTAGATCCGGCTCTGCCGATGCTTGAGAAAACACCGACTCAGTTCTGGAGGCGATCGGAACAAACACCGACTTACCCGCATCCTCGGATGACTCGATGACGTCGGCAGATTTCCGAAAGTTCTCCGGGAAGTATGAAGCGGAATATAACTCCAAAGCTGCAGAGGAAGGAGAAGCCACGGATGAAGGATCCGGAGAAAACTCTCCCAAAGCGCAGGATGACATAGATATCGGAGATAATCCCGAGGTCCAAAAGTCCGAAAGTACCGATCAGAGCTTGACTCCGGGAAACGGACCCAAAGCCGTCTTTACTACTGGCGCGGCCAAGAAGGCAAACAAGAAGAACAAGACCCCGGCAAAAGATCCTCCGGCGGAGGAAGTGATTGCCGAGGAATACGAGGAAGACTCGGATGGATCATTGATCCTAGAAGAGCCCAAAGAAGATTCGGTGGATGGACACGTGATCACCGAAGGTGCGCGTAAACTCATCGATGCTGCATTAACCACACCTATTCCTATAGTTGCAGAACTTACTGCTGAAGAGCTGGACGAAAGGGCCCAGGCCCTAGAAGCGTGTCACCAAGTACTCCTCGATGAAGCCAAAAACCTTGAGGGAGAAAAGAAACGCATGGAAACTGCGGAGAAGTACAACTCCTGGCAGCATCAGAAGACTAGGAAGCATCATACTCATGACGATCAATTCCCGCAGATTCACAAAGTCCTCTTTGGAGGAGACCATGGGATGCCTCGATGCGACAGCAATGGAGACTGGGTGTATCCAACACCAGTGCAAAACACCGTTGCGGCTCGAGAAATCCTATCAAGTAATCCAGGCCCGAAGCAGATTCGATTGGGCATTAAAATACTCAACAAGGGTCTGGAGCAGTAGAAGGCCGCCATGTCCGGAAGCGGAAAACTGGTATCCCAATCTGACCAATGCCGCACGGATCCGGCCTAGAATGATGTAAGACCCCATAATGTTCCGGAATAGCATCACCGTTCCGACCGTCGAGAAGACAACTACTCAAGAACCGTATCTTCAGGACAGCACCACAAAACTGCACGTGACTGGCAATGTTGCCCCAGCTGCGGAGCAAGAGGCAATTGCTGCATTGAATCCGAAGAATCCTCCCTGGCGAGAGTCGAATGATCGTAGGGAAGAAGATAGAGGGAAACATCGGGAGGAGGACCGTCAAAGAATGCCACCTCCTAGACACACAAGCCGTCCGGCTGATGGACGAAGGAACAACGGACACCGTGCCGAGTCAAGCCGGTAGGGGGCTCGTCGTAATGAAGATCCTCCCTGCAACCGAAATAACGACGCTCCGGACAGAGGCCGGCGATCAGCCGAAAACCATCCAGCTGCTCCACCCTCTCCACCAACTAGCCATCACAACGGCTCCCAAGGAGGCCAAGGAGGGCGTCATGGTGGAAGAGGTGGTGGCAGAAGCCGAAGTCCGGCTCCAAGGCACAGCAGCCACAACTGTCACTGGGGACGATCTTTATCCCCAAGTGACGCAAGGCACAGGATTAACTCCAACATAGAGGCGCGGCGCTACGAAAACAATGATATATACGTGGGCCCAAAATGCTTCGGACCACACATAAGAGCTACAAAATTCTCGGAAGGATTTGCTATCTCATGACACATTCAAGCCTACGACGACATAGCTCGGCTAGATACTTGGCTCTAGGATTTTTTTTCCAGGCTTGCTGTATCGCCAAAGGTGGAAACAGCCTGGTCGTGACCCGATATCTCCCACTCATGTTGCGGAAGACAGCGCGATCATGGCTCAATGAACTTCCGGAGAACACCATCCACAACTGGTATGATATGCAAAGTGCGTTCTTTCGGAATTTGGAAGGCCCATATCGAAGGCCCTGTATGGTAGGAGACCTACAGCGTTGCACCCAGAAAGCCGGAGAAACTTGCCGGGATTATCTCAGACGGTGGATCGACACCAAGAACTCTAGTGAAGGAGTAAATGACCAAACTGCGGTTGAAGCTTTCATTGCAGGACTCCCAATTGGTTTACTACGTCATCGCTTAAAATATGACAAGGTCACTATTTGGGAGAGATGATAGAAACAGCGAGCAAGTACGCAAATGTTGAAGACGACGCAGAGGGATTACTTAACGCCCTAGTTGTGCCACAGTCGGCAAAACAACCAAAGCAGCAAGCTCAGAAGTGCAAAAACACCTCGGAAGAAAAGCCCAACGCGGAAACGGCAGTGGTCACTACTGCTTTCGGGTCTAGAAGAAAAGGAGGGCGCGGCGGTGGCCGTGGACGCGGTCGCGGGACATCAAGAGTCTAGGGTAGAGGAGACCAACAACCCGGCAAAACCTACTCCTGGGCCGACATTGCCAATAACCCGTGTGTATCACTTAGATGCCAATGGGGGCTCGTCCCACACAAACGCCGAGTGTCGTTTCAATGACGACATCAAGAAAGACTATACCACTGGCTATAGGGCTAAGCAGAAGAAGGGAAAGAAGAATCCCGAAAAGGATAAAGAGACCAAGTATGATTCCGACATGGAGGAAGCCAATGCTTCAAATCCCAAGCCGGAATGGAAAAATAATTTCCCGACAAAGAAAGACACTTACATCACCTTCCTCGGATCTCAACCAACAAAGGTCAAGAAAGCAGTTCTACATGAGCTCAATGCAACAGTTCCGGCTGTCCCTCAGTTCCTAGACTGGTCGAAAGTGGCAATCACCTTTGACTGCGCTGATCATCCGCCTAAGTTGCACAAGCGAGGAAAGTACGCCTTAGTCGTCAATCCACTTATTGACATCTATGGTTTATCCAAGACTCTCATGGACGACAACAACAACATCAACATTTTGTATGTCGAAACACTATGCCGGATGAAGATCTCGGAGACCCAGCTGAACTACAGCTCGGTGATTTTTCATGGAGTTGTCCCAGGAAGACAAGCAAATTCCCTGGGAGAAATCACTTTGGATGTTACCTTTGGAACTCCAAAGAACTACCGGACGGAAGCACTTTCCTTCGAAGTGGTCATGTTCAAGAGCGCATACCACGCTATATTCGGACGTCCGGCTTACTGGGATTTTATGGCTCGTCCGTGTTACATTTACAATATGATGAAAATTCTAGGTCCCAACGGCGTGATCACCATCCGGGGAGACCCGAAGAAAGCGTGAGAGTGCAAGGATGGAAATGTTGCCTTTGCTGGAGCTGTGCTACATGCCCAGGAGTACCAGGAGATCAAGAAGACCATAGATCCGTCCGAGATGCCCGCGACAAAGAAGGAGGTGACAAAGCTGAATCCGGTATTCAAGGCATCATAAGAGACGAAGAAGACGCTGTTGAAGGATCATGACCCCTCCAAGGTGACCCAGATAGGTGTAGGCCTAGATAGCGCATAGGAAAGCGTGCTCATCAAGTTCCTCCAAGCAAATCAAGATATCTTCACATGGCAGCCATCTGATATGACCGGAGTACCTAGGGAACTTGCTGAGCACTCTTTAAATGTACACCCGAATGCTAAACCCGTCAAACAGTCCCTATGACGTTTTGGTGACGAAAAGCGTAAGACAATAGCTAAGGAACTAGCACGGCTCGAGTTAGCCAGATTCATAGAAGAGGACATCCACACTGAGTGGTCGGCCAACCCTATAATGGTCCCTAAAAAGGACACCACTGATTTAAGGACGTGTGTTGATTATACTGCCTTGAACAAGGCTTGTCCCAAAGATCCAATTGCTCTGCCTAGGATTGATCAAGTTATCGATTCTATGGCAGGCTCGGAAATCCTATGTTTTCTCGACGCATATTCCGGTTATCACCAAATCCAGATGAAGGAATCTAACAAAGTCAAAACTTCATTCATAACCCCCTTCGGAACCTTCTGTTTCGTTACGATGCCCTTTGGGCTGAAAAACGCAGGAGCTACGTACCAACGCACAATGCAGCGTCGCCTCCACGATCAAATCAGACGCAATGTACATGCATATGTGGATGATATTGCGGTGATGTCCAAAAAGAAGGAAACCCTGATTTCTGACTTAGAGGAAACATTCGCCAATCTACGAAAATACAACATAATGCTTAACCCGAAGAAATGCTTCTTTGGAATCCCAGCCGAAAAATTGTTAGGTTTTATCGTGTGTCAAAGAGGCATAGAGTTAAACCGAGACAAAATCAAGGCTATACTCAATATCTCTAGGCCGACTCGCCTGAAGGACGTACAAAGACTAACTGGCTGCATTGCCGCAGTCAGTCGGTTTGTAAGCCGGCTCGGTGAAAGAGCCGTACCACTATACAAGCTCCTAAAAAATACCAAGAATTTTGTTTGGACCGACGAAGCTGAAGCTGCACTACAAGACCTGAAAGCAGTACTCTCATCTGCTCCCATCCTTGCAGCACCAGAACCACAGGAACCGATGTTGCTCTACCTTGCTTCAACTAACAAAGTCGCTAGTATCATCATGGTGGTGGAGAGACCGGAGGAAAATTAGGAACACTTGGTGCAGCGTCCGACTTACTATCTCAGTGAGGTCTTAACGGAATCAAAACAGCGGTATCCGCATTATCAAAAGCTGGCTTACAGTGTGTTCTTAGCATCTCGTAAGTTACGGCATTATTTTCAGGAACATCCAATTACCATGGTGAGCACAGCTCCCATGAGAGATATAATCAACAATAGTGACACCACAGGACGCGTCGCCAAATGGGGCATAGAGCTTTCAGCTTTCGATATTGAGTAAAAACCTCGTACATCAATCAAATCCCAAATCCTCGCTGACTTTGTCGCTGATTGGACAGAGACAACGGAGAGTATGACCCTGCCAGAGTCAGAATACTGGACCTTGCATTTTGACGGGTCTAAAGCGCTCGGGGGCTGGCGTGGTGCTCAAGTTACCCCAAGGTGATAAACTTTTCTATGTATTGTAGATACACTTCACAGCGACAAACAACATTGCCGAATATGAAGCACTACTGCAGGGAATCCGGATTGCTAAGGACATCGACATCCGATGTTTAATGTGTTATGAAGATTCGGATCTTGTTGCTCAACAAGTGTCGGATATCTATAAGGCAAACAAGCACATGGCGACATATAGAGTTGTCGTGGATGAATTATCTAAATCGTTTGAAGGGTTTGAGGTTCAACACATCCCTCGAACAGAAAATGAGGAAGTAGATGCACTATCTCGAATAGGCTCTACCCGGAAAAAGGTCCTGGATGGCGCTTTTCTAGAGCACCTCAAAGTTCCCTCTATAAAAGGACTAGATGAGGAATATCCGACCAAATCCAACTCACCTTTAGTAGCAGTTCTTGCTGTGATTCCCAGCTGGACTCAACCCTATCTTAATTTCTTGATAGACGGAAAATTACCCGAAGACGAAGTTCTGAGCCGGCAGATCGTCCGACGAGCAAAAGCCTATACTATAATTAGTGGTGAGCTCTATAAGCGGTGTGCATCTGGGGTCTTTCAGCACTGTGTATCTCCGAAAGAAGGAGTGAAATCTTACGAGAGATCCACGAAGGCGAGTGTGGTCACCATGCTACATCCAAATCTTTAGTGGCAAAAGCTTTCCGACACAGTTTTTTGGCTTACAGCCAAGGCAGATGCTGTACGGCTGGTCAAGACATGCAAAGGCTGCCAAAAGTAAGCCAAACAAGCTCACGTTCCGGCTGATCAGTTGCGGATAATACCTATAACATGGCATTTCGCGGTCTGGGGGCTTGACATGGTAGGACTGTTTAAACAGGCTCCAAGTGGATTTACACACCTCTTAGTGATGGTGGATAAATTCACCAGAAGGATTGAGGCTAAACCCGTCACTAGTTGTGATGGAGAAACAGCCAGAAGATTTGTTGAGGATGTTATAATCCGATACGGTTATCTGCATAGCATTATCACGGACAATGGGAGTAACTTTTCTATGGGAGAGCTTGCCGAGTTCTGCAATGAACAAAATATTCGGCTTGACATTGCGTTAGTCGCACATCCACAAGCTAATGGACAAGTCGAAAGAGCAAATGGTTTAATCTTATAGGGCCTAAAACCAAGACTCGAAGCACCACTATGACGTGTTGCGGGGGCTTGGGCAGAAGAATTACCTTCTGTAATATGGAGTTTACGAACAACTCCAAATAGGTCAACCGGATATACACCTTTCTTCTTGGTCTATGGCGCAGAAGCAGTTCTTCCTAGTGATTTGATGCACACCTCTCCTAGAGTGGCTGCGTATATTGAAGAGGATGCCGAAATTTCTCGACAGAATGATCTCGACTTAGTCAAAGAAGTTCGCATCGTTGCTGAGATGAGATCAATAGCCTATCAGCAGAAGTTACGCAAGTATCATAGCCAGAGATTCAGAAACCGATCTTTCAATAAGGGTGATTTGGTTCTCCGGCTTGTGCAACAAAGAAAGCACAAACTTTCCCCAATATGGGAAGGGCCATTTTTAGTTAGTCGAGTATTGCACAATGGTTCATACTACCTAACTGATATGCGACCAGTCAAAGAAAGACCTACTACTAAGAAGAGAAAGAGAGCTAGAGGTAGTACAAATCCGGATGAGTTAGACAGACCATGGAATATTGCTTAGCTATGTCCCTTTTATTCTTAGTTTACTTTTCTTTGTAATCATATATATGTACATGTTTAGTGAGAAATAAAGTCTTGGTTCCCTCAAAAAAATTCTGAGAAGTTTTTACCATCTTATTTCTGAATGATCATGTCGCAGTCGAAAATCCCAGAATACTTGAAAGTACTTTATGCTCATGTTTGTTCTGGTTTAGATTTCTGATTCTAAAATTGATACCTTTGGGTATGAATCTAAATTTTCTAGTCTATACTTTGGTTATTTGTCTGATTGCTAGATGTGGGCATTTTCCGAGTAGTGAATTGTTGGTACTGGAAGCCGGCTTTGTTTTCCGAGTTTAAACTAGTTTAGCAATTGTGCTCTGTTGCTCGGCAAAGTTTCCGTGCTGAAAGTTGGTCGGCTCATGAATGGGACGAGGCGGAAAGCCAGATAAACGATAAGTGCAGACAAAAAATACAAGTGCTTATGCAAACATTTCAGGCACATAATATCAAAGCCAAAAGTGCTGAGTAGATAAATTAAAACTTAGCACTAGCAAAAGTCTTGTACTACTTATTTACAAACCCAAATTGTTTTTCAGAATAACATATTGTTCTTCTGATACTCTATGATGCAGGAGGAGAGGTAGGAGCTACCGGCTCGCTGGATACATCGGCTTCGGCTTGATAATGTTCCGAGATGTTCAAATTCGATATGGTTTGATCATCGTCAGAAACTTCGGCTGTTTCTTCGGAAGGCGGAGACGGCGTGTCCATGCGGGTGAAGAAAGGAGTGTCGTAGCTGGTCAAATCAGCTACGTGGCACCCATATCCGGCGCAGGAGTCCATGATGGCTTTGATGTCTTGCTCATGTCCGTCTTCATCCACCTTGCAGTACCCTCTGGTTACTTGCCAGATCTCCATGTTTCCATGGTGGCTCATAACCATGGCGAGAGCATTTTGCACTGCGGTTCGTGCGTAGGACATGTTCCAGTCCTGAACAAGCTGCGGCATATCCTTGGTGTTGGGGATATACTTTCCGGGTATCCTCACCGTTCCTCACTGACCAGGGTGGCCCACTTCGGGTTAGAGCTTTGCTTCACGGGCGGCCTAGTTAGAGAGAGAAGACGGAGTCCAATCCGGCTACAGGAAGGCCCAGAAGACTTACCGACTTAGGCCCATAATGTTACTTGTAGTTCAAGATGTACTCTATAACCAACTCTTAGTCTTAGCCGGATTGATCTCTCCTGTAAACCCTAGTCCGGATATCTAATTAAGTCGTCCTAGGGAGAGCCTTTAGGGCACTAGATAACACCCAATACTTTAGACCCTCAACTCGCACAGGCGATACCATTGTAACCCATATTCCGGCTTTGCTGTATTACTGGATTGATAGCAGGAGTAGGGTCCGTCCAAAGCCGCGGATTCGAACCTGGGTAAACTTGTGTGCTCACCGTCCCGGGACACCGTATGTCTCACACCCCTCTCTTCCGCACGCCTCGAGGACCCCCTCATGGCGTACTTGCCCTTAATCCGACGACAGTTGGCGCCCACCGTGGGGCAAGTGAGCTTCGGATCTGCATTCCGAGCGGAATCTGCAAGAATCGGAATCGGCGAAACCATCGCCGTCGGTCACATCCTCTACGCCAGCGACGTCCCTCTCATCGTTCTCGACGAGACTTGGATTCCGGCCAAGGAGGCCGTGACTGCCTATACTATCATGTCTTTTGGCGAGATCGATGTTTACATCGGTTTCGCTGAACCTGCCCAACCCACCCCAGCGGTGATGATAGAGGTTGAAGAACCTTCTAGGTCCCCTTTGTCCGTGGAGGCGGCAGAGTTCCGGATCTCAGAAAACCCTAATCCCACCCAGCCCGCACCAGTTGCGGAGATGGTGGAGAAATCCGAGCCTGAAGAAGACCTCACAGTCCAAGACGAATCTGGAGTGGATCTCTCTGGAGAAGCCGGATCCCAGATTGACCCACCCATGGAAGTCGAAATCCAGGAGGAGCATATCAACGACACTGATTCCGGCTCTGACGATGCTGGGACAGACAGGCCTTTCCTTAGGTACCTCAGGAAGCACGCATCGCACTTCGTCGGATATGTTGGATCTGGATCCAGCTCTGCCGATGCTGGAGAAAACACCGACTCGGTGCTGGAGGCAATTGGAACAAACGCCGACGTTCCCGCATCCTCGGATGAATCTATGACGTCGGCAGATTTCCGAAAGTTCTCCACGGAATACGAAGAGGAGTACAACTCCAAAGCTGCAGAAGAAAGAGAAGCCATGGATGAAGGATCCGGGGAACACTCTCCCAAAGCGCAGGATGACATGGACATCGGAGATAATCCTGAGGTCCAGATGTCCGAAAGTACCGATCAGAGCTTGACTCCAGGAAACGGACCAAAATCCGTCTTTCCTACCGGCGCTGCCAATAAGGCAAAGAAGAGGAACAAGAAGAACAAGACCCCAGCAAAAGACCCCCTCACAGAGGAGGTAATCGCCGAGGAATACGAAGAAGACTCGGATGGAGCACTTATCCCAGACGAGCCGAAAAAAGAAGCATCGGTGGATGGACACGTGATCACTGAAGGTGCGCGTAAACTCGTCGATGCCGCATTAACCACACCTATCCCTACAGCTGTAGAACTTACTGCAGATGAGCTGGACGAAAGGGCCCAGGCCCTAGAAGCGCGTCGTCAACAACTCCTTGATGAAGCCAAAAACATCGAGGTGGAGAAGAAGCGTATGTCAAACAAGGAGTACATGTCCCGTCTGCATCAGAAGACACGGAAGCGTCACATAGATGACAACCAATTCCCACGTGTCCATGCCGTCCTTTTTGGAGATGAGATGGGGAAGCCACGAAAGGATAGCAACGGAGATTGGGTTTACCCAACACCAGTGCAAAATACCGTGGCAGCTCGCGAAATTCTATCGGCTAATCCAGGACCAGAGGAGATACGTTTGGGTATCAAGCTACTCAATAAGGGACTAGAGCAGCAAAAGGTCGCCCTATCTGGAAGTCAAAAGCTGGTCTCGGATTCCGACCAATGTCGCACAGATCCGGCATGGGCCGACGTAAGATCTCACTACGTTTGGGCGCAGTATCATCACCCCGAACGCAGGGAAGACAATTATTCAAGAACCGGATCGTCAGCGCAGCACCGCAGAGCTACACATAACTGGAGCAATGTCGCTCCAATAGCCGAGAAAGACGCGATCGCTGCACTGAATCCGAGGAATCCTCCCCGAAAGGGAGAAGATAAATAGAAACGCCATGAGGAGGATCGTCGGAGAATGCCACCTCCCAGACATGAAAACCGTCCGGCTGAGCCCCGCCATGGTGGGAACGACGGACGAAGGAACGACGGAAACCACGCTGGAACAAGCCGGCAGGGGGCTCGTCATAGTCAAGAACCTCCCCGGAGCCGGAATAATGACGCTCCGAACGGAGGCCGGCGATCAGCCGGAAATTATCCAGCTGCACCACCCTCTCCACCACACAGTTATCACAACGGCCCCCAAGGAGGTCAAGGAGGACGACATGGCGGAGGAGGTGGTGGCAGAAGCCGAAGTCTGGCTCCAAGGCACCACAGCCACAACCGACATTCGGGACGATCCCTATTCCCGAACGACGCAAGGCACAGGATCAACTCCAATATAGAGGCTCGGCGCTATGAAAACGATGATGTATACGTGGGCCCAAAATGCTTCGGACCATGCATCAGAGCTACAAAGTTCCCGGATGGATTTGCTATCTCAAGACATATCCAAGCCTACGACAGCATTGCTCGGCCAGACACTTGGTTACAGGATTTCTTCCAAGCCTGCTACATCGCCAAAGGCGAAAACAGCCTGGTCGCAACCCGATATCTCCCACTTATGTTGCGGAAGACGGCACGATCATGGCTCAATGAACTTCCGGCGAACACCATCCATAACTGGTATGATTTACAAAGTGCGTTCTTTCGGAATTTCGAAGGAACATATCGAGGCCCTGTACGGTTGGAGACCTACAGCGTTGCACCCAGAAAGCCAGAGAAACTTGCCGGGATTACCTCGGACGATGGATTGACACCAAGAACTCCTGCGAAGGAGTAAATGATCAAACTGCGATGGAAGCTTTCATCGCAGGTCTCCCAATTGGTTTACTGCGCCATCGCGTGAAGTGTGACAAGGTTACTAATCTGGGAGAGATGATAGAAACAGTGAGCAAGTATGCAGATGCTGACGACGATGTAGAGGGATTACCCAATGTCCTGGTTGTACCTCAGTCGGCAAAACAACCAAAGCAATAAGCTTAGAAGCGCAAAAATACCTCGGAAGAAAAACCCAACGCAGAGACAGCAGTAGTCAGTACTGTTTCCGGGTCTGGAGGACGAGGAGGACATGGCGGAGGCCGCAGGCATGGCTGTGGGACATCAAGGGTCCAAGGTAGAGGAGAGCAACAACCAGGAAAAACCTACACTTGGGCCGACATCGCCAATAACCCATGTGTGCATCACTTGGACGCCAATGGGGGCTCGTCCCACACCAACGCTGAGTGTCGTTTTAATGACGACATCAAGAGAGATGATACCGCGGGCTACAAAGCTAAGTGGAAGAAGGGAAAGAAAAATCCCGAAAAGGACAAAGAGACCAAGGAAGATTCCGACATGGAGGAAGCCGATGCTTCAAATCCCAAGTCGGAAGGGAAGAAAACTTTTCCCACCAAGAAGTACACTTACGTCACCTTCCTCGGATCTCAACCAGCAAAGGTCAAGAAAGCAGTTCTCCACGAGCTCAACGCAACAGTTCCGGCTGTCCCTCAGTATCTGGACTTGTCGGAAGTGGCAATAACGTTTGACCGCGCTGATCATCCGCCTAAGCTACATAGGCGAGGAAAATACGCCTTAATCGTCAATCCACTTATTACGGTTATGGTTTCTCCAAGACCCTCATGGACGGTGGTAGCACTATCAATATTCTCTATGTCGAAATGCTACGTCGGATGAAGATCTCGGAAACACAGCTGAACCATAGCTCTGTGAACTTTCACGGAGTTGTCCTAGGAAGACAAGCTAATTCCCTGGGAGAGATCACTTTGGATGTTACTTTTTGAACTCCAAAGAATTATCGAACGGAGGCACTTTCCTTTGAAGTGGTCCCGTTCAAGAGCGCATACCATGCTATATTCGGACGTCCGGCTTACTGGGCTTTTATGGCTCGTCCGTGTTACATTTACAATATGATGAAAATTCCAGGTCCCAACGGCGTGATCACCATCAGGGGAGACCCGAAGAAGGCGCGAGAGTGCGAAGATGGAAATGCCGCCTTTGCCGAAGCCATGCTGCACGCCCAGGAGTACCAGGAGATCAAGAAGAGCATAGATCTGTCCGAGATGCCCGCAACAAAGAAGGAGGTCACAAAGCCAAATCCGGAGTTCAAGGCATCAGAAGAGACGAAGACGACACCGTTGAAGGATGATAACCCCTCCAAGGTGACCCAGATAGGCGTAGGACTAAGTAGCACATAGGAAAGCGTGCTCGTCAAGTTCCTCCAAGCAAATCAAGATATCTTCGCATGGCAGCCATCTGACATGACCGGAGTATGTAGGGAACTTGCCGAGTACTCTCTAAATGTAAACCCGAACGCTAAACCCGTCAAACATTCCTTACGACGGTTTGGTGATGAAAAGCGTAAGGCAATATCTAAGGAACTAGCGCAGCTCGAGTTAGCCGGATTCATAGAAGAGGTCATCCATACTGATTGGTCGGCCAACCCTGTAATGGTCCCTAAAAAGGACACCACTGATTTAAGGATGTGTGTTGATTATACCGCCTTGAACAAGGCTTGTCCAAAAGATCCATTCGCTCTGCCTAGAATTGATCAAGTTATCGATTCTACGGCAGGCTCGGAACTCCTCTGTTTTCTCGACGCATATTCCGGTTATCACCAAATCCGAATGAAGGAATCTGACAAAGTCAAAACTTCATTCATAACCCCCTTCGGAACCTTCTATTTTGTTACGATGCCCTTTGGGTTGAAGAACGCAGGAGCTACGTACCAGCGCAGGATGCAGCATTGCCTCCATGATCAACTCGGACGCAATGTACATGCATACGTGGATGATATCGCGGTCATGTCCAAAAAGAAGGAAACATTGATTTCCGACTTGGAGGAAACGTTCGCCAATCTACGAAAATACAACATCATGCTTAACCCGAAGAAATGCTTCTTTGGAATACCAGCCGGAAAATTGTTAGGTTTCATCGTGTCTCAAAGAGGCATAGCGGTAAACCGTGACAAAATCAAGGCTATTCTCAACATTTCCAGGCCAACTCGCCTAAAGGACATACAAAGATTAACTGGTTGCATTACTGTGGTCAGTCGATTTGTAAGCCGGCTTGGTGAAAGAGCCGCACCATTATACAAACTCCTGAAGAAGACCAAGGATTTTGTTTGGACTGACGAAGCTGAAGCTGCACTACAAGACCTGAAGAAAGTACTCTCATCTGCTCCTATCCTTGCAGCGTTGGAACCTCAGGAATCGATGTTGCTTTACATTGCTGCAACAATTAAGGTTGTCAGTATTGTTATGGTAGTGGAGAGACCAGAAGAAAATCAGGAGTACCTGGTGCAGCGTCCGACGTACTTTGTCAGTGAGGTCCTAACAGAATCAAAACAGCGGTATCCGCACTATCAAAAGTTGGCTTACGGTGTTTTTCTAGCATCTCGTAAGTTACGACACTATTTTCAGGAGCATACAACTACCGTGGTGAGCAAGGCTCCCATGAGAGATATAATCAACAATAGCGATGCCACAGGACGCGTCGCCAAATGGGGCATAGAGCTTGCAGCTTTCGATATTGAGTACAAACCCCAGACAGCAATCAAATCCCAGATCCTTGCCGACTTTGTCACTGATTGGACAGAGACCAAGGAGAACATGGTCCTCCCTGAGTCAGAATATTGGACCCTCTTTTTCGATGGGTCTAAGGCTCGAGGGGGCTCGGGGGCTGGCGTGGTGCTCAAATCACCCCAAGGAGATAAACTTTTATACGTGTTGTAGATCCACTTCACAGCGACAAACAACATTGCCGAGTATGAAGCACTGCTACATGGAATTGGCATCCGACGTTTGATGTGTTACAGAGATTTGGATCTTGTTGCTCAACAAGTCTCGGATATTTGTAATGCATAAGCACATGGCAGCATATAAAGCTATCGTGGATGATCTATCTAAATCGTTCGAAGGGTTTGAAGTTCAACACATCCCTCGAGCAGAAAATGAGGAAGCAGATGCATTATCTCAAATAGGCTCTACGCGGAAAGAGGTCCCGGATGGCGCATTTTTAGAGCACCTCAAACTTCCCTCGATAAAGGGAGTACATGATAAATATCCGACCAAATCCGACTCACCTTTGATAGCAGTTCTGGCTGTAATTCCCAGCTGGACTCAACCCTACCTCGATTACTTGGTAAATGGAAAATTACTAGAAGACGAGGTGTTGAGCTGACAGATTATCCGACGAGCAAAAGCCTAGACTATTGTTAAAGGTGAGCTCCATAAACGGAGTGTTTCTAGGGTTTTTCAGCGCTGTGTATCTCCGGAAGAAGGAGTGGAAATCTTAAGGGAAATCCACGAAGGCGAGTGTGGTCACCACGCTGCAGCCAAATCGCTAGTGGCAAAAGCTTTTTGACATGGATTTTTCTGGCTTACAGCTCAGGCAGATGCCGGACGATTAGTCAAGACATGCAAAGGCTGCCAAAAATACGCCAAGCAAGCTCATGTTCCGGCTGATCAGCTACGAACAATACCTATAACATGGCCCTTTGTGGTCTGGGGGCTTGATATGGTAGGACCTTTTAAACGAGCCCCAAGTGGATTCACTCACCTCTTAGTGATGGTGGACAAATTCACAAAGTGGATCGAGGCTAGACCTGTCACTAGTTGTGATGGAGCAACATCCAAAAGATTTGTCGAGGATGTTATAATCCGGTATGGTTATCCGCATAGTATTATCACGGATAACGGGAGTAACTTTTCCATGGGAGAATTGGCTGAATTCTGCGATGAGCAAAATATCCGGCTTGACATTGCGTCAGTCGCACATCCACAGGCTAATGGACAAGTCGAAAGAGCAAATGGTTTAATTCTATAAGGCTTGAAACCAAGACTCGAAGCACCACTGACACGTGCTGCGGGGGCTTGGGCAGAGGAACTACCCTCTGTAATTTGGAGTTTACGAACAACTCCGAACAGGTCAACAAGATACACACCTTTCTTCTTGGTCTATGGCCCAGAAGCAGTTCTTCCTAGCGATTTAATTCATACTTCTCCTAGAGTGGCCGCGTATATCGAAGAGGATGCCGAGATTTCTCGACAAAATGATCTCGACTTAGTCGAAAAAGTTCGCGTCGTTTCTGAAATGAGATCTACAGCCTATCAGCAGAAGTTACGCAAGTATCATAGCCAGAGAGTCCGAACTAGATCTTTCAATAAAGGTGATTTGGTTCTCCGGCTTGTGCAACAAAGAAAGCACAAACTTTCCCCAGTATGGGAAGGGCCCTTTTTAGTTAGTCGAGTATTGCATAATGGATCGTACTACTTAACTGACATGAGGCCTGTCAAAGAAAGACCTGCTACTAAGAAGAGAACGAGAGTTGGAGGCAGTACAAATCCGGATGAGTTAGACAGACCGTGGAATATTGCTCAGCTACGTCCCTTTTATTCTTAGTTTATCCTTCTTTGTAATCATAAATATGCACATGTTCTGTGAGAAATAAAAGTTTTGGTTACCTCAAGGTTTTTCTGAGAAGTTTTGTACCATCTTATTTCCTAATGATCATGTCGTAGTCGAAAATCCCAGAATGCTTGAAAGTACTTTATGCTCATGTTCGTTCTGGTTTAGATTTTCGATTCTAAAACTGCTACCTTCGGGTATAACTCTGAAAATTCTAGTCTTTACTCTTGTTATTTGTCTGATTGCTGGATGCGGGTATTTTTCCGAGTAGTGAATTGTTGGTACTGGTAGCCGGCTTTGTTTCCGAGTTTAAACTGGTTTAGCAATTGAGCTCCGTTGCTCGGCAAAGTTTCCGGCTGAAGGTTTAGCCGGCTCACGAAAGGGACGAGGCGGAAAGCCAGATAAACGATAAGTAGAGACGAAAAAATTTCAAGTGCTTATGAAAACATTTCAGGCACGCAAAAATTCTAAGACAAAAGTGCTGAATAGATAAAAAACTTAGCACTAGCAAAATTCATAGTACTTAATATTTACAAGCGCATCATGTTCTTTCACAGAATAATACATAAGTTTGTGGTCTATGATGCAGGAGGAGATGAAGGAGCTACCGACTCGTTGGTTACTCCGCCTTGATATTGTTCCGAGATGTCCGTATCCGAGGTGGTCCGTTCATCGTCGGAAGCTTCTTCGGTTTCTTCTGGAGGAGGTGGCGGGGTATCTACGCGGGTGAAGAAGGGGATCTCGTAGCTGGTCAGATCAGCTACGTGGCACCCATATCCGGCGCAGGAGTGCATGATGGCTTGAAGGTCTTGCTCCTGGCCGTCTTCGTCTACCTTGCAGTACACTCTGGTCACTTTCCATATCTCCATGTTTCCATGGTGGCTCATGACCATGGTGAGAGTGTTCTGCGTAGCACTCCATGCGTAGGACATGTTCCAGTCCCGAATGAGCTGCGTCATCTCCTTGGCCTTCTCCCACACCTGGAAGTCCGACATGCTTGGCATGTCCAGAATCCTGAGAGACTCGCCAATGTCCTCAAGGGACTAGCGGTAGTCATGAAGAAGATCACCGACTTGGGTAAGCCGGTGAGTGTCGGGCTCGGAAGAGGAGGAGTCCTTCAAGTTCAGAGTACCTATACACAAAACAAGTCAAGGAAAATCCGACATTGATGAAAGTCGAAGAAATGATAAATCAGACAGATGGAACGTACCAAGAATGACGTCATCAATCTTGGTCTTCTCCTCCCGGAGACTCTGGAGTTCAGCCCGGAGCGCTTCGGAGAGATCTTTCTCTCTGCCAAGCTCATTCTTGAGGTCCGAGATAACTTTATCTTGAGCGGCAATCTTGCGATCGCGCTCTTTAGTGGCCATGGAGGAGGATTCAAGGACTTGAGCTATGCTCCTTTCATGATCCGCCTTGAGCTTATCCAGCTCTTGGCGAAGTCCCTTGTTCTCCACCACTAGGGTCTTGAGGTTCTTGGCCTCTTCAATCATAGCGATGGATTGTTTCACCAACGCTGTAAGTCAAAAAAAAGCAGTTCAGAAAAATTCGACATTGAAAAAGCAAAAGACAAGGTTTGAATATCGAAATGTTTACCTTCGGCTTCATCCTTGGCTACCTTGAGCTCAGCATTTTTAAGCCGGAGAGCTTTGATCTCTCTCCGCTTGTCACAAACATTGGTTAATAATTCCTGGTTATAGAAACATACTTTCTGTAAGTCAGAATACCCAAATTCAGAAAGCTATTTAAGACTCGGGCTAATATTTTTTGCTAAATATCAGCACGAGCCTTGGGGGCTACACTAGTTCGTTCTTTGGCATCCTAATGAAAGCATAAACCCGGATTTCTATATCCTACTTCATGCTTGGGGGCTAGAGGATATGATATAACATAATGTAAAAAACAAGAGTTGGAATTCCGACTTACATATTGCTCGCGGGTGAGTTTGTCTAACCCCGCGTTCACTTCAACTGCCACCTTCTCGGCGAGGGTAAGAGGAATTACTAGGGCTGTTGGAAGCTCTCCAGTCCTGATTCTCTCGTCGCGAAGGCGGACTTGAGCGAGAAGGTCAGAGAACTTGACGTCCTCTGCTTCTTGCGCTTCCTCTTCGGGGGATAGATGGCTTTTGTCCAGGACTTGCCTGGCCAGCCAGTGGATCTCCTTTGCAGATTTCTGGGATAAGCCAAACTTGGCAAGTCCGGGATTGCTGAGGAGGTTGTCGGCGAAGACTTCGGCCGAGGGATCATTACCCGAAGAGGGTTCACCCTTATCTTGAGCTGACGCACCCACGGTGACGTCAGTGTGTGACCCAAGGATCACAGGCGCCATTGGAGGAGCCGGATCTTCTACAACAACCAGAGAAGGAGTATTCGCCGGTGTTGTAGAAGGTTGAGGGGCAGGAGTCGGAGGAGTCGTGGCAGGGGAAGCTATGGTAAGCTTTGTTTGTCACAAGGGCTTCGAAGGAATCCCTTTCCCCTTGCCCTTGATGATTAGTTTTGCTCTGAGAAAGTAGTAAAGTCGAAAACATTACATCTCGGAAAGAAACTTGAGTAAAGTACAAAGGCGAAAATGTTGTGGCAAAAGGTTACCTTTTCACGACTGGCACCTCCTTTGTGCCAACTGCCACTGTCGGAGCTTTACGCTTCTTGAGCGCAAGATCCGGCAATGGGACTACTTCGGTCTCCTGAGAAAACTCAGGAGGATATCCTTCGAGTGGAGCAAGCTCCGACTCGGGGAGGTCAGCAAGCTGAAAACAGGAAAGCATATCAGCATTGCAGTATATAATTTAAAGATTGAAACACATAAAAGGTGTACTGATGGAAGCTTACCAGCACCACGGGGTTTTCCGCCGTGTGCATATCCAGAGAAACCTCCGGAATTTTCCTCTCGATCCGCTCCTTGATCAACCATTTGATCTGGCTTATGTAACCCTGGGCGGTGTAGGCTTTCGGGCTGATGCGGAGGGAATCTTTTTTGGAAGACGTGATGGAGTGCATCAGTCTGTCCCCGTGGTACTGAAGTGGCTGGATCCGACGTGAGACCCAACATTGGACCAAGTCGGATCCCTTCAGACCTTTGTGCTTGATCAAATACTCGATTCGCCTCTTAGCGAGGATCAGATCGTCGGTGAGAGCCGGAGCAGCCTCGTCCCAGGAAGGCTGGGCTGTGGCGGCTCCGTCGACAAAAGCCGGCAAAGCAGTAGCTTTGCCGGGAGCCGGAATATCCCTATGGTAGAAGAAAGTGGCTGGCCATTGTTTGACTGAGTCACTGGCAGAAATTTTGGGATAGGCCCGGTCTCTTCTAATAGAAAAACTAATGGTACCGGTGATATAAGGAACACCGATAGTGATGGAATTTCTCCGGACATGGAAATAGTACCGGAAGAGAAGCAAACTCGGCCTAATGCCGAGAAAGCCCTCGCAAAGCGCAGCATATGCGCTCATTTCTAGAAGAGAATTGGGAGGAAGATTGTGGAGTTGAACTCCATAGTGATCTATCACCTCGGAGAAGAACTCCGAGGGAGGAAAGGACAAACCTCGGTCTAGATGGGTGCCGAAGTGGACACGCTCGCCCTCGCGTGGGTTGTGGACGGTTTCGCCGAGGCCGGTCCGCCAGTCGCCGGCGGCGAGAAGCCCCTCCTTCTCCACATTCTTGAGGCCTGCCTCATCGAGGGCGCAGGGGATCCAGATTCCCCAGAAACTTTCCTTCTCTGCAGCTGCTTCCGCCGACGCCGCCGCCGCTGCCGCTGCCAAACCAGAGGAAGAAGAAGAGGAAGCCATTTTTTCCGGTGAAAAACGTGACCTTAAAGTGGCGGCGCTGGGAGCTCTGTGGGAGGAGGATGAGGAGGCTCTGGGTGCGCAGGAGGATTGGGAAGGAAGGAACGGCAAAGGACTGGTGGGGAGGAGAAGAAGAAATCTAAACCCCTTATATCCACCTACCTGCGCTAATATTCGTGCAAACGCTACAGTGTAACCGCCACGCGTCGTGGAAAGAACTGGGAAGGGCCCGCGCGTTGATTGTGTCGTCTCGATCTCCACGCATGCATTGAAACGGCGCCTCGGTTCCACGAACCGCGGATCCACCAACGGTCGTGCTGACGGAACGTCTGTCAGATGACGTGACTTGACCATGCTTATGTCAAGTGGCGTTAGAGACCAAGTTCCGGCTTAGTTTAAAAGCGAGCTGGAAAATCCGAGTAACCAATTGAAAGGTCCGACTTACTTTTAAGACCCAGATCGTATTTTTTGTTGTGAAGTTTCAGGAACCGTTCAAGATTCTGCAAGCCGAAGATCAAGCTAAACGATGATAAAATCCGACTTTGGATCTTGGAGGCCTCCGGGGGCTGTTGTTGGGGATATACTTTCCGGGTATCCTCATAGTTCCTCACTGACCAGGGTGGCCCACTTCGGGTTAGAGCTTTGCTTCACGGGCGGCCTAGTTAGAGAGAGAAGACGGAGTCCAATCCAGCTACAGGAAGGCCCAGAAGACTTACCGACTTAGGCCCATAATGTTACTTGTAGTTCAAGATGTACTCTGTAACCAACTCTTAGTCGTAGCCGGATTGATCTCTCCTGTAAACCCTAGGCTGGATATCTATATAAGTCGTCCTACGGAGAGCCTTTAGGGCACCAGATAACACCCAATACTTTAGACCCTCAACTCGCACAGGCGATACCATTGTAACCCATATTCCGGCTTTGCCGTATTAGTGGATTGATAACAGGAGTAGGGTCCGTCCAAAGCCGGCGGATTCGAACCTGGGTAAACTTGTGTGCTCACCGTCCCAGGACACCATACGTCTCACACCCCTCTCTTCCGCACGCCTCGAGGACCCCCTCATGGCGTACTTGTCCTCAATCCGACGACACTTGGCCTTGTCTTGCACCTCAAAACCGGACATGCTATGGATATCCAGAACCTTGAGAGCTTTGCCAATATCTTCGAGGGATTGGCGGAAATCATGTAGCAAATCACCGACTTGGGTAAGCCGGTGGGTGCGAGGTTCGGTAGAGGCCGACTCCGTCAAGTTCAGAGGACATGTGCATATAGTGCAAAGGGGTAAGTCAAATAAAACCCGGACACCAAAAAGAGTCAGAAGATGCATATAAGTCAGAAAAGGGAAACATACCAAAGATGGCATTGTCGACTTTGGCCTTCTCTTCACGAAGACTCTGGAGTTCAGCCTGGAGTGCATCGGAAATGTCCTTTTCTCTGCATAACTCATTCTTGAGATCCGAGATTTTCTTATCTTGAAGCGTAATCTTGCGATCACGCTCCTCGGTGGCCATGGAGGTGGATTCGACAATTTGAGCAATTCTCTTCTCATGATCTGCCTTAAGCTTATCTAGCTCTTGGCGAATTTCTTTATTTTCCACCACCAAGGTCTTAAGATTCTCGGCCTCTTCGATCATAGCGCAAGACTGTTTTACCAGTGATGTAAGTCAAAAGAACACACAGTTCAACAAAAATTTGACTATGAAATAAAAGACAAGGTTTGAGTTCGGAATGTTTACCTTCGGCCTCATCCTTGGAAACCTTCAGCTGTGCATTTTCAAGTCGGAGAGCTTTGATCTCTTTTCGCTTGTTGCAAACATTCTTTAACAAATCCTGGTTATAGGAATATACTTTATGTAAGTCAGAATACCCAGAGTCGGAAGTCTACTAAAGACTCGGGCTAATATTTTACTAATATCAGCACGAGCCTTGGGGGCTACACTAGTTCATTCTTTGGCATCCTAAGGAAGCATAAAACCGGATTTAATTTTCTAGCTTCATGCTTGGGGGTTAGAGGATATGATAAGAAATAAGGAAAAATGGGAGTTGGAATTCCGACTTACATATTGTTCGTGAATGAGTTTGCCTAAACTCGTATTCACCTTGGTGGAAACCTTCTCGGCGAAAGTGAGGGGGATCACCGGCCCAGTTGGAAGCGCGCCGGACCTTATCTTCTCGTCGCGAATACGAACTTGTTCAAGAAGATCAGAGTGTTTGATATCCTCTGCTTCTTGCGCTTCTTCTTCGGTAGAGAGAGTCCGCCTCTCCAGGCATTCCCGGGCCAGCCGTTGAATCTCCTCCACAGACTTCCGAGATAAGCCAAGTTTGGCAAGTCCCGGATTGTCCAAGAGATTCTCGGCAAAGGTCTCTGCCGAGGGATCATTACCCGAAGAGGGTTCACCCTTATCAACACCTGAGTCACTCATGGTGACATCAGTTTGTGATTCAAGGATCGCTGGCTCTAATGGTTGAGCCGGATCTTCTACAACAGTCGGAGATGGAATAATCTCCAGCGCTGCAGAAGGCTGAGGGGCAGGAGTCGGAGGATCCACGGCAGGAGAAGCCACTTTGAGCTTTGACTAGCGCAGGGGTTTCGAGGGAGCTTCCTTCCCCTTGCCCTTGATGAGTTGTTTAGCTCTAAGAAGATAATAGAACAAAGAACATTACATCTCAGAAGGAATTACGAGTAAAATACAAAGACCCTGTGAGGAGAGATTACCTCTTCACAACGGGCACTTCTTTGGTGCCGATGGCCAATGTCGGAGCCTTGCGTTTCCGAGGAACGACATCCGGCATTAGGAAAAATTCACCCTCATCCTGAGAAAACTCAGGAGGATATCCCTCGATAGGAGCGAACTCCAACTCGGGGAGGTTAGCAAGCTGAAAAGGAAAAGTATCTCAGTATTGCAAAAATAACATAAAGATGAGCACATAAAAGAGTTACTGCTGAAGTTTACCGGCACAACAGGATTTTCCGTTGTATGCATGTCCAGGGATAGCTCCGGAATTTTCCTCTCAATCCACTCCCTTATCAGCCATTTGACTTGGCATATATAATCTTTCGGCTTTAAGGTCTTGGAGCTGATGCGGAGGGAATCCTTCTTTGATGACGTGATGGAATGCATCTGTCGATCTCCATGATGTTGAAGAGGTTGGATCCGGCGTGCCACCCAGCATTGAACCAAGTCGGACCCTTTCAGGCCCTTGTGCTTCATCAGATATTCGATTCGTCTCTTGGCGAGAAACAGATCATCACTGAGAGTCAGAGCGACCTCGTCCCAGGACTCTTGGGGTGTGGCGGCTCCATTGACGAAATCCGGCAAATCATGATCTTTGCCGGGAGCAGGGATATCCTTATGATAGAAAAAGGTGGACGGCCATTGTTTGACCGAATCACTTGCCATAATCCGGGGATAAACTCGCTCTCGCCTAACCGAAAAACTAATGGTACCGGTAATATAAGGATTACCGGCAGTGATGGAATTTCTCCGGACATGAAAATAGTACCGGAAAAGAGTGAGGCTCAGCCTAATGCCGAGATACCCCTCGGACAAAGAGGTGTACGCACTCATCAATAAGATGGAGTTCGGGGGGAGATGGTGGAGATGAACACCATAATGATCTATCATCTCGGAAAAGAAATCTGAGGGAGGAAAAGAAAGACCTCTGTCAAGGTGAGTGTCGAAGTGCACTCGCTCGTCGTCATGGGGGTTGGGGATGGTTTCGCTGAAGCCGCTCCGCCAGTCGCCGACACGGAGGAGCCCTTCATCTTCAACGACGTGGAGTTTGGGGTCATCGAGGACACACGGGATCCAAACTCCACGGTGGCTCTCCTTCTGTGCCGCCGCCGTCGCTGCCGCTGCTGCTGTCGCTGCCAAGCCGGAGGATGATGAAGACGCCATTCCTTTCTGGTGCGCCGGTGACCTTGGATGGGCGGCGTTGGAGGTTTTTTCTGGGGGTAGAGGAGCGCAAAGTGCGTGGGAGGCGTAGAGGAGAAGGAAAGGGCACTTAGAACTGGTGAGAAGATGGGGGAAAGAATCCACACAACTTATATCCGCCAGGCGCGTCAAGATTCATGTAAACGCTACAGTGAACGTGCCACGCGTCGTGGAAAGGACGGGGAAACCCCCGCGTGATGATTATGTCGTCTCAATCTCCACACACGCATTGAACCAGCACCTCGGTTCCGCAAAAGATGGACCCACCAACGGTCGTGCTGATAGGAAATGTCTATCAGTGACGTGACATGACCATGACTATTGTCAGATTACGTTAGAGACCAAGTTCTGGCTTAGTTTGAATTTCGAGCTGGAAGCACTAAACTCACTCATTGGTCCGACTTATTTTTAAGACCCAGATCGTATCTTTTGTTTTGAAGTTTCAGGAACCCTTCAAGATTCTGTAAGCCGAAGATCAAGCTAGATGATGATGAATCCGACTTTAGATCTTGGAGACTACCGGGGGCTGCTGTTGGGGATATACTATCTGAGTATCCTCATAGTTCCTCGCTGACCAGGGAACGGGCGGCCCAGTCAGGGAGAAGAGACGGAGTCCAATCCGGCTACGGGAAGGCCCAGAAGACTTACCGACATAGGCCCATAGTGTTACTTGTAGTTCAAGATGTACTCTGTAACCGAATCTTAGTCGTAGCCAGATATATATCTCCTGTAAACCCTAGGCCGGATATCTATATAAGCCGTTCTAGGGAGAGACTTTAGGGCACCTACCCTCACAATAGTCTACAATCTCAACTCGCATAGGCGAACCCTTGTAACCCATATTCCGGCTCTACCGTATTACTGGATTGCTAGCAGGAGTAGGATCCGTCCAAAGCCAGCGGATTCAAACCTGGGTAAACTTGTGTGTTCACTGTCCCGGAACACCGTACATCTCATACCCCTCTCTTTCGCACACCTCGAGGACCCCCTCATGGCGTACTTGTCATCAATCCGACGACATCACTAGAAGGTAGGAATGGGTAGATCCATTCTCCCTCCTCTTGATCATCACTCTCCTCCTCTTTTTCATACAATGAGCTTCCAGTTTCAGCAATTTATTCTTCCATAGGCTCCTGCAAGGCATTAGTCTCTTCCGCTGGTGGAGAGCATCTATTAAGATATTCAAGAATATAGCCATTTTCTTCCTTGTAATTATCAAAGCAAAATTTAAGTGTATCATAAATCTCATATTTATAAGGTGCATCATCAGTATTTTCAAGCAAATAAGCTAGTTCGAATGCACCCTTCCAAGCAATAAATTCTTCAATTTGTTCCACATCATAAAAGTCATAATTTCCCTTAACATAAGAAGATATGGTAACATCATCATTATACTCACATTGAAAAGGGAGGTGTTTATATACCTCTTATAGCAACAAGATTTATCAAAGCAATAAGTAACATTATAAGTAGAGCACACGTTTCTAGCAATGGTATATAATTTATCAATTTATTTCCATAAGTGTTTGCCTTTTTGTGACAAGCGGTGTTCCTTATAATAATATTGTTGTTCTTCGATGAACCCACCTTGCCAATTAGATTCAGTTTCAAAGAAACCAACCATTGATAGAAAGCATGATAAAGCAAGACAATAACAGACCAACGAAAATAACAACTACAGTAGGAACTAATTTTTTATTTTTATTTTGCTAAAAAGAACAAGCAAACAAAGCAGAAATAAACTAAGCAAAAAAAAACAAAGTAAAGAGATTGGTTATGAGGGACTCCCCTTGTGAAGATGTCCTTGACTCCCCGACAATGGAGCCAGAAAAAGTCTTGCTTACTCAATATGTTGAGCTCGTTGGGGAACCCCAAGCGGAAGGTATGATGAGTACAACAACAAGTTTTCCCTCAGTTATGAAACCAAGGTTATCGAACCAGTAGGAGCAAGGAAACACCTGCAAGGTGTTGTTTCCAACTTGGAATCCTGCACAACGCAATCACAAAACTTTGCCCCCAACCTACAGTGAGGTTGTCAATCTCACCGGTTTTGCTGAAAACAAAGGATTAAACGTATTGTGTGGAAGATAGTAATTGCTTGCAGAAAGTAAACAGAAAACAATAAATAGTAGATTATAGATTGATGGTAAAATAAAGGACCTAGGTCCATAGTTCACTAGTGGTGATTCTCCTTAAGATGGATGACATGTTGGATGAACAAATTACAGCGAGGCAATTGACAAACATCGAGAAAGCATACATGCATATACTAATCATCTTAACTCCTGTAAGATTTGATTGGGCATTATAACATTATACATAGCCCGTAATCCAACTGCATCTATGACTAATAATCCACCTTTAGGTTATCATCCGAATCCCCTCCAGTATTAAGTTGCAAGCAACAAATAATTGCATTAAACAAAGTGTGTAAACTAAACAATACGAGTGTTCTATGAACAAAGGATTGCTGTTTTCTCCCTAGTAGCAACATCACATCTAGTACCTTAGAGATTTTTGTCACTTCCCCAAATTCCTAGAGGCATGAACCCACTATCGAGCATAAATACTCCCTCTTTGACTTGCTAGCATCTACTCGACCAAGATAGCTACTAACAACGGAGAGCATGCAAGATCACAAATAACAAAGACATGATAGAATCAATAATCAATCTGAAATAGCATCTCAATATCCATCGGATCCTCGCAAACACAACATGTAAGATTACAAATAGATGATCTTGATCATGAATGGAGCTCACAAGATCTAAACATCGTATCACAAAGGAGAAGAACCAACCATCTAGCTACTACATGGACCCGTAGTCCAGGGAAGAACTACTCACACATCACACCGGAGGCATGCATGGTGATGAAGAAGGCCTCCAGGGTGATCTCTCCCCTCCAACAGGGTGCCGGGAAGAGTGATGGCGCAAAATATATCGAGCTCGTTGGGGAACCCCAAGGGGAAGGTATGATGAGCATAGCAGCTAGTTTTCCCTCAGTTATGAAACCAAGGTTTAATCGAACCAGTAGGAGCAAGGAAACACCCCAAAGGTGTTGCTAGCTGACCTTTGGCAGGGCGCACTACCGGTGCCAGCAGCAACGTGGAGACCTGCACAACACAACCATAGAACTCTGCCCCCAACTTGCGATGAGGTTGTCAATCTCGCCGGTTTTGCTGAGACAAAGGATTAAACGTATCGAGTGGAAGAAAGTAATAGTTTGCAGAAAGTAAACACAAAGCAGTAAACAGTTGATTGCAGATTGATGGTAAAAGAAAGGACCGGGGTCCATAGTTCACTAGAGGTGGCTCTCCTTAAGATAGATGACATGTTGGGTGAACAAATTACAGCGGGGCAATTGACAAACATCGAGAAAGCATACAAGCATATACTAATCATCTTGACTCCTTTGAGATTCGATTGGGCATTACAACATTATACATAGACCGCCATCCAACTGCATCTATGACTAATAATCCACCTTTAGGTTATCATCCAAACCCCCTCCAGTATTAAGTTGCAAGCAACGGATAATTGCATTACGAATTGCGTGTAAAGTAAACAATACAATTTTTCTATGAACAAAGGATTGTTGTTTTCTCCCTAGTAGCAAGAGCACATCTAGTACCTTAGAGATTTCTGTCACTTCCCCAGATTACCACAGGCATGAACCCACTATCGAGCATAAATACTAACTCTTGGAGTTGCTAGCATCTACTTGGCCAAAATAGCTACTAACAACGGAAAGCATGCAAGATCACAAATAACAAAGACATGATAGAATCAATAATAAATATGAAATAACATCTCAATATCCATCAGATCCCCGCAAACACAACATGTAGGATTACAAATAGATGATCTTGATCATGAACGGAGCTCACAAGATCTAAACATGATAGCACAAAGGAGGAGAACCAACCATCTAGCTACTACATGGACCCGTAGTCCAGAGATGAACTACTCACGCATCACACCGGAGGCTTGCATGATGATGAAGAAGGCCTCCAGGGTGAATTCCCTTCTCCGGCAGGGTGGTGGGAAGAGCTTCAGATCCCTCCCGATCTTGGGATGGAGATGACGGAGGCTACAGACTCTTTCGTGGAATTTTGATCGGGTACTTAGGGTTTCTGTATCGGACGCAATATATAGGTGGAAGGAGAGGCCGAGGGGGTGCCTGGGGCAGCCAGACCACCCCCTGGCATGGGCCAAGCCTGGCCGCGTGGCCAGGTGGTGTGGCCGGGCCCCAGCCCCTCTCCGTCTCGTATTTGGGCTCTAGGTGTCCCTCGGTGAAAACTGACTTTGGCTTTTGTCCCGTCCAATTCCGAGAATATTCATTTTCTGACTTTCCTGGAACCAAAAATAGCAGAAAACAGGCAACTGGCACTGTGGCTCTTGTTAATAGGTTAGTCCAAGAAATCATATGAAAAGTACTCCAAAGTGTGGACAAAACATAAGAAAGTAGATAAAACCAAGCATGGAACATCAAAAAATATGGATACGTTAGCAATATATCAACATCCCCAAGCTTAACTCCTGCTCGTCCTCGAGTAGGTAAGTGATAAAAAGAAAGAATAATTTTTGAGGTGACATGCACCATCATAAACTTGGTCGAAGTATTTGTAAAATTTTCAAAGTTGGGATCATAGTACTTCAATCATAACATGAAAGACAAAGTTCTAGCAATAAGACAAAGCAACTATGTTGCAACATGAAAAGGCACAAACAAAAGATTCATGAATAACAATGCTTTGCAAGACGTTCGTTTGTTTCACATAAATAAAACATAGCATAGTAGCATTCAGCTTGTCCCTCATAGAGTAACAAACATAAATGCATAGGACACCTTCAAAGTTCATAAGAATGACTAGATACAAATAGTTTAAAACAAGCAATATCAAAGTTATGCATCAATCAACAAGTCTTGGGACAATTGATGGCTCGGTGTTAATGTGGAGCTCGTTGGGGAACCCCAAGAGGAAGGTGATGGCTCAATACACGGCGCCCAGAAAAGTGCTTGGTGCGTGGTGTTGATGTAGAGCTCATTGGGAACCCCAAGAGGAAGGTATGATGAGCACAGCAGCAAGTTTCCCTCGGTTATGAAACCAAGGTTTAATCGAACCAGTAGGAGCAAGGAAACACCTCAAAGGTGTTACTAGCTGAGCTTTGGCAGGGCGCACTACCGGTGCTAGTAGCAACATGGAGACCTGCACAACCACAGAACTTTGTCCCCAACTTGCGATGAGGTTGTCAATCTCACCGTGTTTTGCGGAAAACAAAGGATTAAACGTATCGAATGGAAAGAAGTAAAAGTTTGCAGAAAGTAAACACAAAACAGTAAACAGTTGTAGATTGTATGTAAATAAAAAGGACCGGGATCCATAGTTCACTAGAGGTGGCTCTCCTTAGATAGATAACATGCTGGGTGAACAAATTACAGCGAGGCAATTGACAAACACCGAGAAAGCAATACATGCATATACTAATCATCTTGACTCCTCTGAGACTTGATTGGGCATTACAACATAATACATAGACCGCCATCCAACTGCATCTATGACTAATAATCCACCTTCAGGTTATCATCCGAACCCCCTCCAGTATTAAGTTGCAAGGAACAGATTATTGCTTTACGAACTGCGTGTAAAGTAAACAATACGATTGTTCTATGAACAAAGGATTGTTGTTTTCTACCTAGTAGCAACATCACATCTAGTACCTTAGAGGTTTCTGTCACTTCCCCAGATTACCAGAGGCATGAACCCACTATCGAGCATAAATACTAACTCTGGGAGTAGCTAGCATCTACTTGGCAAAGATAGCTACTAACAACAAAAACATGCAAGATCACAAATAACAAAGACATGATAGAATCAATAATCAATCTGAAATAGCATCTCAATATCCATCGGATCCCCGCAAACACAACATGTATGAATTACAAATAGATGATCTTGATCATGAACGGAGCTCACAAGATCTAAACATGAAAGCACAAAGGAGGAGAAACCAGCCATCTAGCTACTACATGGATCCGTAGTCCAAGGATGAACTACTCACGCATCACACCGGAGGTTTGCATGGTGATGAAGAAGGCCTCCAGGGTGAATTCCCCTCTTCGGCAGGGTGCCGGGAAGAGCTTCAGATCCCCCGATCTAGGGACAGAGACGATGGCGGCTACAGACTCTTTCATGGATTTTTGATCGGGTACTTAGGGTTTTCGTCCCGAGGGCAACTTATAGTCGGAAGGAGAGGCCGAGGGGGTGCCGGGAGCGGCCACACCACCCCCTGGCGCGGGCCAGGCCTGGCCGTGCGGCCAGGTGGTGTGGTGGCTCCCTGGCCCTTCTCTGTCTCGTATTCTGGCACTTGATCACTTCCGGAAAAATAGGCACTTTTGCTTTTGTCCCGTCCAATTCCGAGAATATTCATTTTCTGACTTTCCTGGAACCAAAAACAGCAGAAAACAGGCAGCTGGCACTGTGGCTCTTGTTAATAGGTTAGTCCAAAAAATCATATGAAAAGTACTCCAAAGTTGGAACAAAACACAAGAAAGTGGATAAAACCAAGCATGGAACATAAAAAATTATAGATACATTTCAATGTATCAGAAGGTATGATGAGCACATCATCAAGTTTCCCTTAGTTATGAAACCAAGGTATAATCGAACCAGTAGGAGCAAGGAAACACCCCAAAGGTGTTGCTAGCTGAGCCTTGGCAGGGCGCACTACCGGTGCTAGTAGCAACGTGGAGACCTGCACAACACAACCACAGAACTTTGCCCCCAACTTGCGATGAGGTTGTCAATCTCACCGGTTTTGCTGAAAAGAAAGGATTAAACGTATTGAATGGAAGGAAGTAATAGTTTGCAGAAAGTAAACACAAAGCAGTAAACAGTTTGTAGATTGTATGTAAAAGAAAGGACTGGGATCCATAGTTCACTAGAGGTGGCTCTCCTTAGATAGATAACATACTGGGTGAACAAATTACAGCGGGGCAATTGACAAACATCAAGAAAGCAATACATGCATATACTAATCATCTTGACTCCTTTGGAACTTGATTGGGCATTACAACATTATACATAGACCGCCATCCAACTGCATCTATGACTAATAATCCACCTTTAGGTTATCATCCGAACCCCCTCCAGTATTAAGTTGCAAGCAACAGATTATTGCTTTTCAAATTGCGTGTAATGTAAACAATACGATTGTTCTATGAACAAAGGATTGTTGTTTTCTCCCTAGTAGCAACAGCACATCTAGTACCTTCGAGATTTCTGTCACTTCCCCAGATTACTAGAGGCATGAACCCACTATCGAGCATAAATACTAACTCTTGGAGTTGCTAGCATCTACTTGGCCAAGATAGCTACTAACAACGGAAAGCATGCAAGATCACAAATAACAAAGACATGATAGAATCAACAATCAATCTGAAATAGCATCTCAATATCCATCGGATCCCCGCAAACACAACATGCAGAATTACAAATAGATGATCTTGATCATCAACGGAGCTCAACAGATCTAGACATGAAAGCACAAAGGAGGAGAACCAGCCATCTAGCTACTACATGGACCCATAGTCCAGAGATGAACTACTCACGCATCACACCGGAGGCTTGCATGATGATGATGAAGGCCTCCAGGGTGAATTCCCCTCTCCGGCAGGGTGCCGGGAAGTGCAATGTTGAAAACGTTCCCCATGACAGCATGGTTCTGCTAATCCCCAACAAATAAGTGCAAGCATATACAACATAGACGACACAATGGTTCAAGTTTATTAAGGGCAAGAAAAGTAAAGTGTGCCATCAAGTTCATGAGAGCTTTAATCACTAGTTTTCTCATAACAAGTTTAATTTGGAAGGTAGATAAAAACTTGAATATACTTGGAATAGCATATGCTAATAGGTAGGTCTCTTTGGAATAACTTGGTTTAAGGAGTTGGATGCATGAGTGGAACTCATACTTGGTTACGGAGGCTAGCAAAAGACTGGGAGCGACCAACTAAGAGAGCAATAATGGCCATAATCATGCAAAGGGACAAAACATCATTGATCAAAGCATAAAGTGATACTACAAGTTGAAAACTAAAGGATCATAAAGGCTATGGTGACTTGGGATAGTCATAACATGGTGTGAGCATGTGCCAAGTCAACCCAAATAAAGCATCAAAGGAGAATACCACAATACTATGCTTCAATATGCTAAAACAATGCACGATCCTTCCAAGGCACATTAAGCAATCTCAATTGTTTATAACATGTCATGCTACAGAAAATGATAGTAAGCATAAAGCCAAAACAATATCAAGCATGGCATGACAAAGCATAGGCCACAGTCAAAAACAAGCTCTCTTTACCACTTAAGCATGAACTTTCCTACACTTTTCCAATCCAAACCAAACTATTTGAAAACCAATCTATGAAAGAGGGGGTCCAACCAATTTATTCAGCAAACTAAGCAAACCAAGTAGACTAAAAACCAAAACGAAAACGAAAAAGAAGACGCTCCAAGAACAACACAACTGTGCATGAAACAATAAAAATAAAGTGTTTGGAAGAAACCTGGGATTTTTATTGATGAAGAGGGGGATGCCTTGGGCATCCCCAAGCTTTGACGCTTGTACTTCTTAGATATTTCTTGGGGTGACACTCATGGCATCCCCAAGTTTGAGCTTTAGTCCATCCTTCATCTCATTAGTCATTCCTTCCATACACCTGAAATTTTTCCTTCATACAAAACTTCACACAATCTTTATTAGCAACATTAGTGCACTCAAGATAATACGTCTTTAGGTTCAGTTCCAACACCAATAAAACTTCCATTAAAACACTAGCTACTGTAGCACTTCCCTCAAAAATCTCAATTCCCCAAAAGTACTCAAAAAGGAACCAACAAGAAGCAAATGCAGAAAATGGCAGAAATCTGTCAAAATAGACCATTAGGTAAAGACAAATTTTTTCGAAGACCTTCTGTTGCTCAAATAAAAAAGTGTTGAACTAATGAAAGTTAGATAACAACAATGGGGCAGAAGCACAAAAATTCATGCCTCAAAAGGACATACGGAGATTTTACGCGAATTTTTACGGTGAAGCACAGAAATTTGTTTCGGGATAGCAACTTTCCCAATCATTACTTCTCTCTCATTAGAGGTTACTCTTGGCACAAAAAGCAAATAAAAAGGATAAGAAGCGGTTATTACTGAAGTAATAACTTCCAAGACTCATCTAAAACTTTTGGGTTATCTCCCAATAATTACTTTTCTTTAATGCCTTTAAGTTAGGCATAAGAAGCAAGAAAAAGAATCAAGTGTTTGAAGAAGCATTAAAACCAAATTTCTTGCCCTTACCTCTCTTACTTTTATTCTTATCCTTGGGGAACTTATGAATGCTTGGTGGAGAAACAAAGTGCATGGTGCCCTTTTCCACGTCTATTATTGCTCCAAGGAGTTTCAATAGGGATCTTCTAAGTTTAATTTGTCCTTTTCCTACACATTCAATAACAAGATAATCAGTAGAAACCATTTTCCCTAGGATCTTTGTAAACACTCCTTCAGCTATTCCAATGGGTAATATTGTGGCATTGTTAGCAAGAAATATTTCTTCTCCTCCTTCAAAAAACCCCCAAAGATTCAAAGATTCAATATCTTTGGGCATAAGACAAAATTCAGACATGATATCATAGCGAGCATGAAAAGTTTCATTGTTTATAGCAATCTTTACTATGGGGAGCCATTTTGAGGGTCCAGAATTTATTGGAACATAGTTATGGTGCTCTCTAAGTGTATTATAGAAATCTTTCAAACTAGCAGTGGTGGTCTCAAGAGTATTAAATCTAGCAAAAATGTTTATGAAGGAAGAATCAGATTTGCTAGGCAAGTTGTAAGTAAAGACCAACTTATTTATGGCATTAACAACATCATCCTCATTGCATTGGAGGAAATATCCTCCCACTACAGCATCCAAAGCATATCTATAGCAAAGAGCAATTCCAAGGTAAAAGCTCCTAAGGAACAAGCTTTGAGTCAATTTAGGTTTAGTTTTTTCATGTAGATCAGAGATTCTAGACCAAGCTTCTTTGAAATTCTCTTCAATTCCTTGTTTAAAAGTGAAAATCATTTACTCAAGTGACATAGTGATTGGAGCAATGCTAGACATAATGGCAACTTAAGATAGTAACTATTTTTTTGTGTTTTTAATAAAAAAAGCAGACTTGTAAAACTAATTTTTTTGTGTTTTTGATAAAGAAACAAGCAAACAAAACAAAAGTAAACTAAGAAAAACAAAAATAACAAAGTAAATAGATTGGTTATGAGGGACTCCCCTTGTGAAGATGTCCTTGACTCCCCGGCAACGGCGCCAGAAAAATAGCTTCATGGCCCAAAATATATCGAGCTCGTTGGGGAACCCCAAGAGGAAGGTATGATGAGCACAACAGCAAGTTTTCCCTTAGTTATGAAACCAAGGTTTAATCAAACCAGTAGGAGCAAGTAAACACCCTAAAGGTGTTGCTAGCTAAACTTTGGCAGGGCGCACTACCGGTGCCAGCAGCAACGTGGAGACCTGCACAACACAACCACATAACTCTGCCCCCAACTTGCGATGAGGTTTTCAGTCTCACCAGTTTTGCTAAAAACAAAGGATTAAACGTATCGAGTGGAAGAAAGTAATAGTTTGTAGAAAGTAAACACAAAGCAGTAAACAGTTGATTGTAGATTGATGGTAAAAGAAAGGACCGGGGTCCATAGTTCACTAGAGGTGGTCTCCTTAAGATAGATGACATGTTGGGTGAACAAATTACAGCGGGACAAACATCGAGAAAGCATATAAGCATATACTAATCATCTTGACTCTTTTGAGATTCGATTGGGCATTACAACATTATACATAGACCGCCATCCAACTGCATCTATGACTAATAATCCACCTTCAGGTTATCATCCGAACCCCCTCTAGTATTAAGTTGCAAGCAACGGATAATTGCATTACGAATTGCGTGTAAAGTAAACAATATGATTATTCTATGAACAAAGGATTGTTGTTTTCTCCCTAGTAGCAACAACACATCTAGTACCTTAGAGATTTCTGTCACTTCCCCGATTACCAGAGGCATGAACCCACTATCGAGCATAAATACTAACTCTTGGAGTTGCTAGCATCTACTTGGCCAAGATAGCTACTAACAACAGAAAGCATGCAAGATCACAAATAACAAAGACATGATAGAATCAATAATCAATCTGAAATAGCATCTCAATATCCATGGGATCCCCGCAAACACAACATGTAGGATTACAAATAGATGACCTTGATCATGAACGGAGGTCACAAGATCTAAACATGATAGCACAAAGGAGGAGAACCAGCCATCTAGCTACTACATGGACCCGTAGTCCAGAGATGAACTACTCACGCATCACACAGGAGGCTTGCATGATATGAAGAAGGCCTCTAGGGTGAATTCCCCTCTCCGGCAGAGTGCCGGGAAGAGCTTCAGATCTCTCCTGATCTAGGGATGGAGATGACGGCGGCTACAGACTTTTTCGTGGAATTTTGATTGGGTACTTAGGGTTTCTGTATCGGAGGCAATATATAGGTGGAAGGAGAGGCCGAGGGGGTGCATGGGGTGGCCAGACCACCCCCTGGCGCGGGCCAAGCCTAGCCGCGTGGCCAGCTGGTGTGGCCGGGACCCAGCCCCTCTCCCTCTCGTATTCTGGCTCCAGGTGTCCCTCGGTGAAAAACTGACTTTGGCTTTTGTCCCGTCCAATTCCGAGAATATTCATTTTCTGACTTTCCTGGAACTAAAGATAGCAGAAAACAGGTAGCTGGCACTGTGGCTCTTGTTAATAGGTTAGTCCAAGAAATCATATGAAAGTACTCCAAAGTGTAGACAAAACATAAGAAAGTAGATAAAACCAAGCATGGAACATCAAAAATTATGGATACGCTAGCAACGCATCAAAGAGCTTCAGATCCCTCCCGATCTAGGGATGGAGATGACGTCGGCTACATACTCTTTCGTGGAATTTTGGTCGGGTACTTAGGGTTTATATATCGGAGGCTTCTTATAGGCGAAAGTGGAGGCCAAGGGGGTGCCCTAGGTGGCCGCACCACCCCCTAGCGCGGGCCAGGACTGGCCGCGCAGCCAGGTGGTGTGGCCGGCCCCTGGCCCCTCTCCGTCTCGTCTTCTGGCTCCGTGTTCCCCTCGGTGAAATATTGACTTTGGCTTTTGTCCCGTCCAATTTTGAGAATATTCATTTTTTGACTTTTCTGGAACAAAAAATAGTAGAAAACAGACAACTAGCACTGTGGCATCTTGTTAATAGGTTAGTCCCAGAAAGTGTATAAAAATACTCCAAAGTGTGGACAAAACATAAGAAAGTAGATATAAAAAAGCATGGAACATCAAAAATTATAGATACGTTAGCAACATACCTTGATAAGATATTAAAGAAGTTTAACATGGACGGAAGTAAGAAGGGGTTCTTACCTACGTTGCAAAGGAAGACACTGAGTAAGACTCAAAGTCCGGCTACGGTGGAAGAAAGAGAGATAATGGATAAGACCTTCTGTGCTTCAGCCATAGGCTCTATAATGTACGACATGCTATGTACAAGACCGGATGTGGCACATGCTATTAGTTTGACTAGTAGGTACCAATCTGATCCAAGTTCAGAACACTGGATACCGGTCAAGAATATCCTTAAGTGCTTAAGAAGAACTAAAGATATATTTCTTGTATACGAAGGTGAAGAAGAGCTGGTCGCTAAGTGTTACGTCGATGCTAGCTTTGACACCGATCCAGATGACTCTAAGTCTCAATCCGGATACGTATTTCTCTTGAATGCAGTAGAAGTTAGTTGGAGGAGCTACAAACAACCTGTGGTGTCTGGATCAACAACCGAGGCGGAATATGTTGCTGCTTCAAAAGCGGCATAGGAAGCGGTTTGGATCAAGGAGTTCATAACAGAACTAGGTGTGGTTCCTAGTGCGTTGGACCCAATGGTGATCTATTGTGACAACAATGGAGCCATAGCCAACGCCAAGGAACCAAGGTCACACAAGAATTCTAAGCATATTAAGCATCAGTTTCACTCCATCCGTGAGCATGTCAAAGATGGAGATATAAAGATTTGTAAAGTACACACGGACCTGAATGTAGCAGATCCGTTGAGTAAAGTTCTCCCTAGGGCAAAACATGATCAACACCAGAACTCCATGGGTGTTAGACTTATAACTATGTAAACTAGATTATTGCTCTAGTGCAAGTGGGAGACTGAAAGGAATATGCCCTAAGAGGCAATAATAAAGTTGTTATTATCATATTCCGAGTATATGATAGATGTTTTATTTGCATGCTATAATTGTATTAATTGGAAACATTAATACATGTGTTTTTAATAAACAAATAAAGAGTTCCTAGTTATACCTCTCTTATAAACTAGCTCGTTGATTACCAAGATGATCAAGGTTTCCTGATCATGGACATTGGATGTTGTTAATAACGAGGCCACAACATTGGTGGAATGATGTGATGAACATTCATCCAAAGTATAGCATTACGATCAAAGTCATTATGTTTATATTTCTATAACATCATACGAAGTAATCTTAGTCCTTAGACCATGAGATCATGTTAATTGCTAACACTGGAAGAGTAACTTGATAACATCAAACGTCACACCATAACAGGGTGACTAGAAAGGTGGGTTCAGATACTCCGAAGGTGTTATGTTGAGGCTCATGAATCAAGAGTGGAATTTGTCCATCCTGATGACGGATAGATATACTCTAGGCCCTCTCGATGATATCACATTAGTTAGCTTACAAGCAAGTGATGTGATCACTAGAATGCTATATCACAGGAACAAGAAAAGAGTACATGTCGGTAACAAGATCAAACTAGGTATGGAGATACGGATGATCGAATGTTGGACATGTAATATATTGCGAGACAAAGGGATTGAGTTACTAGTGTTAAAGGTTCTCATGATCACAAAAGTCATCGTTGAATGTGTGGGAGTCAGTATGGATCTCGAGGTCCCTCTTCTGATTATTGATCTGAGAGGGGTCTCGACCATGTCTGCATTATTCGCAAACCGCATGGTGACACACTTAAGGGATACCGACACCATTTGGAGCAAATGTGTCCTAGAAAAAAGATTGACAAAGCGCTAGAATTATTTCAATGGACATCGAAATTGTTTCGGGTGAAATTGCTAAAATTGGTTCTCCATGTGATATTGAAATGTTACAGGGGGTTTTATGTGAATGTTTGTTAATTAAAGTACTTAACAAAATTATGAATAAAATAAATAATAAAGCTTTATTAAATGAGAGTTGTATTAAATTTGGTGGAAATTTAATGCATTTTGAGTGGGATTTTGAGTGGAGAAAATGGAGGGCCAAATTTATGTGAGTGGAGCTTCACCACATGAATGAGAGGAGGTGGAGGGGCTCCTCCATGGCCGCCGGCCATGGGAGGGGATGCCCTCCCCTATAAAAGGCCTCCCTCTCCCTCCTTCTCACCCACACCTGCTCGTGAAGGATCTCTCCCCCTCTAGAATTATTCCCCCATGGTCGCGGATTAGCGAGATACATGTTCCCGGTGGCTTTTCGTCTGGAAGGAGTTGCTGCTTCTGCTGCATTGCTGGAGCGAGGAGGTGGAGGTTTTTCGGTGGCCTAAACGTGTGTGTGATCACGGATGCGCTGTTGAGTTGCGGTGCTGGACTTCTTCTCGATCCTGAGATCAGCAAGCGTTTGACTACATCATTCACGAGTTCAACCTCGTTACACTTTGTTGGTCTACAAAGGTATGTTCTCTATGGATGTATATCCACCTGTTGCTTGTATCTAGTAGATAGATCTTGGCGCTTAGTAGTTCCCATCGTAGGAATTTTTTGTTTTCTATGCTGCGAACCCAACAAATATGATATCCGATGGCTCCGATTTTTTCCATCTTCCATTGAATTTAAATGTTGTTTTTGGTCAAGCAATTGCCAAAGAAACTCTCAACTCTTGCCACTAATGACTAATAATTGCAAAGATATGCAAATCCTCTCTTTGATTTATGTTGTGCAAGAAATCACAGCTTTTAATGCGAAATAAGGAGTCACAATGAAGGATTTTGAAAAAGTACACACAACCAAGTAATTGGGGAGTCGTTTCAGGGCGTCAGCAAGCTTAATGACCACGGGTACAAGCACGGTCCGCTCGTACCGCCCACCCGTACCAGGTGGCAACGACTTCGTCTCGTCAAACCCTATAACTTTCGTGAAGACGCCTATATATTTTGAGGCTCTAGCCATCGGCGAGAGGGCCACCATTCTCATCACACCACCACCAAACGAGATCCACACCATTGTTCATCACTTCCCCCATCCATCCATCCACTAGCCATAGCCATTGCTTTGTACTTTAGATCTTCTTGTGATTTGGCGACCATTATAAGAATATTTGATTTCAATCTAAGTATTTGTATGATGTTTTCTATCTCCGATCTATTTGTTATGAGTGAGTAGTCCTCACGGGCCGCGGATTGGGGAGAAACCTCGCAACGATTATGTGCATCTAGATCATGGGAGAACTGTATTTTGTTTGGAAGTGTGTTTTGTATCTTTTGTTTCTTCGTCTCTTGTCTTGATCTATGGACTTGTAGGTACCCAAGATCCCATAGATTGATAAAGGCTTGAGGTAGGATACTTGGCTAGCGGCGATCTCATAGAAACCCCAGTGACAGAAATGATAGTACGGTCTTCGCTTAGCGCCCCATTTGGGATCAATAACAACATCACAACTTAAAGCTTTGATCTGTATTTTACACTTAATAATTGTTTGTAACCCGTGGCTTCGGTGTGCTCTCGGTTGGATTAAAAGTCTATTGCTACGCCCGCTACATCACGGGGGCTCTAAAATATTAGGATGTGTTGCCTACAAGATATTATCTCCATTTAAACATTATACATACTATGCTTATTATTATCTTTTATCCCATTTGATGTGCACCTGCAGGTGGATCTTCAACCCTGGCCTATTTCCATTCATTGATTCAAACCCGTTATAAAATAAACTAGATTGGTCTGGTAAACTAAGGTAAAACGAACAAACAAAGTCTTATAGACGTGTCATTTTTATTACCATTTAGTAGTGCTTTCCGAGGTTTGATTAAACCTGGATCTTCTAGAGAAAAGGCTGTTATACTACATCCATGAATCCGGATCAAAGATATCAATATCAATGACCATGCATATGACAAAAGGTATTATCTAGCCGACGTCATATATCCTGATTGAGCAACACTTGTGAAGACAATCTGTGAGCTTGAAGATGAGAAATATAGGATGTTTGCGAAAAAAGAGACCTGTAAGAAGGATGTGGAGCGAATATTTGGCGTGCTCCAATCTCAATGGGCTATTGTTCGGCACCCTGCTAGAACATGGATCCATGGGACCTTGTGAGAGGTGATGACTGTTTATATGATCATGCACACCATGACCGATGATGAGCGTGATGATAGCCTCTATGATCAAGGGTGGGAATTTGAGGTCAACCGGTTGAGTCGACGTTGGGGCCAACGTCGCTTGACAAATTTACCATGCGTGCCACAATATCCATGATTGGAATACTCATAATTGACTTTAAGGGGATTTTATTGAGTATAAGTGTGCCCACTTTAGGAAACCGGTAGTCATCGTCTTTAACTTTATTTGTTTGTGAACTATATTTTTTATTTTCTTGTGAATATTTAAGACTTATTTGATTGTGAAGTACAACAGACCAGGGTCACGACACTGGGTGCACCCTGCCCTACGACAGACCACCTCTAGGCTGTTTGCGGGCAGACCATACAGACTAAAGCGAACACACTTGATGTCAACGAAATTGATTGTCCTGCTAGAGATGTCCTATAATATTGACCACAGTTTGAGGCATGTCGATGAAGATAAGTGACTTATGCCTAGGCTAAATCACGATGCAAACCGGAAAATAGACCTAGCTAGCGGACCGATTCGACAATGCACAACCATGATCGTATGCATCACGAGCCTGGCATGATCCGACATGGAGTGACCCGTTTAACGGTCGGACTAAGCCGGTCCATGCCTAGAATTCCCGATCCAGGCCTGACACGGTGGCTTAACAGGCCAGCCCGTTAAGTAAACGAGCTACATTTTTATGCTAATAAATAAATAAAATATATTTAAAAGCTTTAAAAGGCTAAATGGGCGTGTCGGGCCAACACGCGTGCTCCAGGTCGCAGCCCAGGCCGCGTGCCGGGCTAGACTCCACGCGGGCCGGCACGCGAGAAGCACGGCCCGATGGCAGGTTTGAGGAGAAAGAGAGCACGTCACGCGACACAGTAATTCTGCTTTCCTGGCAACTGGTGTTGATATTTAAGGTTTGGTCGAGAAGATTCTCCCGCATCTTACTCATCGCCCCATCGGCCACCGCCACTTCTCCCCTCCGACCTCAGCATTTTCTTTGTGTCGAAAAGAAAAAACACAAACAAGAGGAATACGCAAGCGACTCCGTGGCAGGTCGTCGCCCGCGGTCAAATCCGGCGGCGGCGGAGACGGAACCCCCGGCGTGCGTTCCCCGTCCGGCGGGATCCTTCGGGCCGGCGCCCCAGGAGGATATTCGTCGCGCTGGGGGTGCTTGATTTGGATGAAAGGAGCGCGCCTTCGGCATGGGTACCCCCTCGCAGGGCTCGGCGGCCGTGGCGGCGGCCCGGGTCGACCTCTGCGCGCTCGACCTGATGCCCGTCTTCGCCAAGGAGATGGTTGCCGGTGGAGTCGCCGGCGCTTTCTCCAAAACAGCCATCGCGCCGCTCGAGCGGCTCAAGATATTGCTACAGGTTCGTTTTGCTGCTCGCGCACGCAGAAAATAGGCCCGTACTGCGTTAAATTCAGTCTTCGTCGCTTGGGCACATTGATGATTGATCTAAATATAAATCTCCCGTGACTCCAGTATTGTTTGAGGCGATTTGCTAGTAATTTCGTTAGGGGAATTTCCGTTCGTTTGTGGCTTCAGGCATGATTTGCTTCAGGATGTCGACGTCAAAATTGTTAGTCGAAAAGTGACTTTGAAGCCTGTGAATGTGATAACTCGCTATTTAATACACGCCTCCCCTAGCCGAAAATAGCTCTTTCATGTGATGCAATGACAGGTACTGACAGCACGCCTCTCAATACGAGTTATGTGTTAATGAAACTGGTGCATAAGTGTGCTTTAGGCATCAGTTGTGTTGACATAGAACCTGTGAAACTAACGCAGGAAGAACACTTGGGGCTTGCATACTTACAGCATCCCAGGCTGTTCTAGAGGAGCTTATACATTCTGTACCATAAGCATGCCATGTCTGTAAAAAATTATACGGTCCTCCATTCAGCATAGTTGTAGCTATCCACTTGTCTTTAAGGGTTGAGTCGAGGAGATATGGCATGTCTGAAATATTGTCCATGCAACTGGTGCTGCCATTTGGTAAACCCTTCTTTTTTCGTAAAGAAGGCTGTTGATGTGACAGGTAGCAAGTTCCATTTCCAGCGGATTGATAATGCCTGCTCCCATTGGTCTTGTATGTGCAAGCTGCATGAAGTAACTAACTACCTGCTGTTTGATTAGTTTGCATGCCTAATTTTCATTTGGTACTATTTTGGGAGTACACATGTTCTCATTCAAGCTATAAGTTTCTAAGTGATTATAATTGCTAACATATGCTTAATTTCTGATTCTGCTTATAGACTAGAACAAATGAGTTCAGGTCTCTTGGAGTTCTCAGATCCTTGAATAAACTGAGAAAACACGATGGTGTGTTGGGCTTTTACAAGTATGTAGCAGTTCTACTTATTTATCCGTACAATATTATTGCACAACATGCATATATTATTTTTTAGCTGATCATGTCTTGGTACTACTTCAGGGGAAACGGGGCCAGTGTGTTGAGAATTGTTCCTTATGCTGCATTGCATTATATGGCGTATGAGCGGTACAGGTGTTGGATCTTGAATAACTGCCCCTCACTTGGCACAGGACCTGTGGTAGATCTTTTAGCAGGCTCAGCATCGGGGGGGACTGCAGTCTTGTGCACCTATCCCTTGGACTTGGCTAGGACCAAGCTTGCCTTCCAGGTATTGTATCTGTTATTTGTCTCCTTTGCTTCTCTCATCGGCTTGCTTACATTTTTGTGTTCTTATTACTGTCTGCTTCTGTGCTTGCATGTTCATACTCAATTGCAGAGCACAAACGTAGTATCCAGTATCAAGTTGGTTTTGTAAGTTAATAATTAATCAGACAGTCAACTGATCTGTTGTAATTTTTAGAGTTTATTCCCTTAAGATCCATCATTTGTATTCCCTCTGTTTGTAAGTTAATAATTTATTAGAACGGTGTATCTTTTCTATTTGCAACAACTGATTAGGATGTTGCTAGGCTGTTGGAGAATTTGGCGATGTAAGTTGCATGGACGGCAGAACCGTATTGCATTAACAAACCTGCCATCCGAAACTCCCTCAGGGTGTAATTTATCCTACCTTTTTAAGTTCGGGAGGTTGAAAACCTGGATTTCTTGATCAAGGGATTAAGTAGACTTTTGTAAAGTTCAGTGCATAAAATAGAAAGCCTACTTTTCTAATTGTATGTATTCCTGGTAAGTATTACATTATGCTGCTGCGAGAAAACAAACACCTCCTTTTGCAAGTTCTGGGAGTAGTAAGCTAGTATATCATATTGCTACTCGAAAATGCTGCCTAAACTCTGAATTGCCTGCCAGCCATCTCTTGTAAACAGGTATGTTGTTTGCCGGTATAGATTTTTTGTTCTAGGAGTGTTGTTCCCATGTTCTAGGAAGATCCCTGGGAGAATTTGGAGATGTAAGTTGCACGGATGGCAAAACCATATTACATTGGGAAACCTGCCATCCAAAACCTTCTGCATGTGTAATTTAACCCTCTTTTTTAGTTCGGGAGGTTGAAACCCGAACTTCTTGCTCAGGGGATTAAGTAGACTTTTGTGATGTTTAGTGCATAAAATAGACAACCTACTTTTCTAATTGTGTGTATTCCTGGTCAAGTATTACAGTATGCTACTGCAAGAAAATAAATACGTATTTGTGCAAGTTCAGGGAGTAGTAAACTAGTAAATCACATTGCCACTCGAAAATGCTGCCTAAACTCTGAATTTTCTGTCAGCCATCTCTTGTAAAGAAGTATGTTGCTTGCTTGATGCATATTTTTTGTTCTAGGAATGCTGTTCCCATCTTCTAGAAAAATCTCTATTGTTTGTATTGCAAACGCTGTTCACATCCTCTTTTTTAGTTCGGGAGGTTGAAACCCAAACTTCTTGCTCAGGGGATTAAGTAGACTTTTGTGATGTTTAGTGCATAAAATAGACAACCTACTTTTCTAATTGTGTGTATTCCTGGTCAAGTATTACAGTATGCTACTGCGAGAAAATAAATACGTATTTGTTCAAGTTGAGGGAGTAGTAAACTAATAAATCACATTGCCACTCGAAAATGCTGCCTAAACTCTGAATTTTCTATCAGCCATCTCTTGTAAAGAAGTATGTTGCTTGCTTGATACAGATTTTTTTGTTCTAGGAACGCTGTTCCCATGATCTAGGAAAATCTCTATTGTTTGAATTGCAATTCTTTTTTACTTTCGGCCTGTTGTGCTGAACTAGTTTGATTTTGCTTACAGGTCAATAACCCAGATCAACCTAGCACTGGTTTGAAAACTCCGAAGGGTCCACCAACATATGGAGGAATAAAAGATGTCTTTAGAGGTGTGTATTCAGAAGGTGGAATGCGAGCCCTGTATCGTGGAGTAGGTATGGATATAGCCCTTCTTATACCACCAGTGCTTTATTTAAACATCATCAATGCTTGCAGTGAGCTGCATTCTTATTTTGCATTTTTGTCTAGATAAGTTCATTATCTTTATTTTCACTGTGGTTGTTGTATTGTTGATGTCCCAACCTGAGCTTGCTGCATTCAGGTCCAACGCTCATGGGAATACTTCCTTATGCTGGTCTTAAATTCTACATATACGAAGGGTTGAAGGCACACGTACCTGAAAATTACAAAAATTCAGTCACGTTAAAACTGTCCTGTGGTGCTGCAGCTGGTTTATTTGGACAGACTTTAACCTACCCATTAGATGTAGTCAGGAGACAAATGCAGGTACTTAATTTATTCCATATACCGTTTCATAGTTCAAATGTACTTAAAAACTCTGTTAACTGTTTATCATGTTTGTATTTGCATCTCTTTTTAGGTTCAAAGCCATCTGCAACATGATCAATTTGGTGGCCCACGAATAACGGGTACATTCCAGGGGCTTAAGGTCATCAAACAAACGCAGGGATGGAGACAATTATTTGCTGGTTTGAGCCTTAATTATATCAAGGTAGTCCTGGTGTCCTTTGCATGTAGTTTTCTAGGGTACTTCCAAAATAGCATATTTAGTTTTAAACATGCTAAACAATCTTTATCTCTTATATGTTGCTACTGCCCATTAACTAACTCCTTGATAATCTGTATGTTTTATGAGAGCTGTGCACTCTGTTATGCTGTTAGAACCTGCCTGAATCATGCTTGCATTCATAGGGCATGACCTCGAACATCTTATGATACTCCCTCTGTCCCAAAATAGGTGACTTCACTTTTTCTAAATACATATGTATCTAGTCACAAAACATGTCTAGATACATATGTATCTAGACAAAGTTGAGTCACTTATTTTGGGACTGAGGGAGTAGATAGAAAGAAAAATAAAATCAAGCATCTCACAATTTTGTTGAACCCTCTGCCAGCAAACCGTTGTTTGTCGAGTAGATTATTCTGGTAATACTAAGTGACCTTTTTTCGAGAGAATAATACTACTCCCTCCGATCCAAATTAATTGACTCAGATTTGTCTACATTCGGATGTATGTAGACATATTTTAGTACTAGATACATCCGAATCTAGAAAAGCTTGAGTCAATTAATTTGGATCGGAGGGAGTAAGTAACCTCATCTAGAATCTGGTCATTTTTGTTGTGTTCCAGTTATAATTTACACAGAAGTTTCACATTTTGCACTTGTGAGTTGATGTCTCATTGGCATGCAGATCAGATCCATATCCATGTATTTAGTCTCACGCTTGGCTGTAAGATGCTTCCCAATGGCACTTATAAAACTTCGCCAAATCCTTCCTTGATTAACTTGATCATCACTGGATCCTTTTACATGAGCAACATCCATAAATTGCATACTTAGCTTACCTCTCTGTTCTCTGCTAGTTGCCCATGAAAAGTTTTTAGCTAAAACCCTCGTCCGATGAAAACATTCGTTCTTGCTAAGGAAGTTTGTAGTTCGCGTGTGTGTACATATAATTTTATTCTTTTACCAAGATGTTGCTTCTGAATACTGGTAATTCTGTAGGTGGTACCGTCAGTGGCTATTGGGTTTACCGCATATGACACAATGAAGCATTTGCTGAAGATACCTCCGAGAGAGAACATAAAGTCTGATCAAGGTTCTACTTGAAGTTCCCATCCACAAGAAAGACACATTGGCAAAGTGTATTTGGGAAGCTCAAGTCTCAAGTCCATCGCTGTTATGTAGTAACTGTATCTGCGTACTTAACCCAGCTGACATATTCTTTTCATTATATGGTTTCCAAATTCTTTTTATTTTTTCTTCGACATGTATATTTTATCCACTAGGTGGAATTCTGTCATTGGATAGTATTTGTATTTGACGATAAAATTACAGAAATGCAAGGAATTCTGGTCTTGAGCATCATTTCTCTTCACTGCCAAAATTGATCTTTATTTTCATTTGTGCTGATCTTTTGAACAGTGCGAGATTTCATAAGCACATTTCGTTGTTCAGAAAGTTCGTGTATTGTTTGGGTGGCATGCTCCGGTTAAATCGCAAATGTTTTTATGCCATATATCCTGGCTAAGTTAGTACTGGTATCGTATAAATTTTCCATGAACTCAATTAAGCCTCTTGTTGCGACTGGGTGCAGCTTGGCTGACTTTAGGCGGCACATAGTCAGGTGACATCCGACACATGCAGATCCTACATGTCAGCGATTACAAGTTCAGCTAATTACTCTGCTCTGGTATTTTTACGTGGAAAGTAATTACATTTTCATAAAGCAAAAGGCAGTTAATTTGAATGCATCAATTGGACTCACCAGAGAGTCCTTCTCCCGTTAGGAAAAGAGAGGCGGCTGATAGGGTGCCGCCGCAATCTATGTCGTCCTCGCCGTCTACGTTTCTGGTGATGGGAGGGGGTGGAGACCTCGGACCTGTGCTCGATGTTGTAGAAGGTCCCTAAAGTTAGAGTTTGGTCAACCGGCATCGACGCTATGGTGACTATGACGGTGTTGAGCGGGACAAGAATAAGGTATACGCGTCTCCTCTTCCACCTCGTCTGCGATGATCTTGCCGCTAGCGTTGAGGAGGGCGGGGATTCGTCTAGTCATCGCTTCCATAGAGTGGTGAATCTCGTTCAGTTCAGTCTACGTGTGTTCAAGGTTTGGTGTTACAAGTTTCAGATCAATTTAAGGGTTTAATGACGACTGCTTCAGCTCTAGGAAAGACTTTCCGACTGTCATCAAAATTGATGTCAGGCCGCTCTGGTAAGGGAGCAGCGACAGCAGCGCGTCGGCGGCTCGCTCTGGCGGTAGTAGTAGTCGTTAAGTGGTACAAGGACCTCGATGTAATGTTTATTATGTTTGGGCGCTTTGTACTTTCTGTGAACTTATGAAATAGATCCGGATCTTTTTCCAAAAAAAAAGAATGCATCAATTGGACTGCTTATGGTAACAACGTCAAAAGACCACCCTCCGACTTGTGCATCGTGGTTAGTTTAAGTTTACAAGAAAATTTTGCTCGGGAGGGTCTGTATTCAATTTATCCCAGTGGCAGGGTAAACAGGCGAAGGACACCGCCCTCTTGTCATTTGTTCCGGGGAAAAGCTTACTTGGGATGCATTATATGAACCTCAGGTCCTACACTCGTTAGCTAGCACACGGGCAATACCCCCATGATATTGTCAAATTAAACTAAACAAAAAAGAAAGGATAATATAGGACGAAACTGCGGCCTGCACGTCCGGGATCCACCCGCGCGCAAAGTGCTGAAAGACGGGTAGTCCTCTTTTTTTTGGGCTGATCATAATCTTCCGCACTTTCGTATACACCGCACACTTGTTCCGTGCTTCGTCGTACCATGCCGACCGATGTGGCCAACTCGCCATGGTAATGAATGCGGCACGGCCCCATTTATCGCACCAAATAGATCACCGCCCCGCGAGCACCGAGCCGCAAGTCAACCCCTTTTCCGGCAACGCTCCGTTGTCGCCGTCCAGGTCGTTTCGGCCCGCCCGGCGCGCGACAACGCCCACAGGCCGACCACCGGGACTGACTGACTGACACCGCGGCGTCTACGTACGTACTGTACACGGTACACGCAGGCGGTCGAGAGCACGCATGATTGGGCGCGCACGGGGCGGGAGATCCGGCCGTTGTGGCGACGTGGGCGGCCGTATCGGCGACGGGATTCGGCTTGTCCTGTTGCCGGCGCCGGGCAGGTCGCGATAATCCTGCACCCCCTCTCTGCAAAAGCGACGCGCTCGCCAGCCATCCATCCGTCCAGGGTCCAGCGGTAGTACGCGCGCTGCCCCGCGTTCGGGAGATGGCGACCGACCGTGCCGCTCTCGGAAGGTTCACGGATCGGGAAAGGCAGCGGAAAGCGACCCGCTCTCGCTCTCCCGGCCGGCCGGCCGGCGAGGCGGAGTCGGCACGGATTAGGCGCAGAGAGATTCCGTTGCGTGCGGCCTGCACGAAGGGTTCTTATCATCAGGAGATGTTAAACAGTTGCAATTTTTTCCCCTCATGCGAACAGTGGGCAGTTAGGTTCGGTACTATTCGATTCGTCCATATCAGTGATCAGATCATGTCTGGCCCCAGGCCGGGACGAGCTGGCTGCCTCGAGGCTGATAGGACGAGACGCAGCGCGCGGGACTGGGAGTCTCTGTAGTTAAGGCGCGCGATGTTCCTTTGTGAAAGTTCCTCCCGCAAGGTGTCGATCGTTGGTTATACAGTAGAGGAAAAGTGTGTGAAGAAGTCGTGACATGTCAGGTACTAGCACAGTACATGATGAATCTATAGGACTTTCCCGGCCGGGTTCGACGACCCCACGCAGGGACGTAGGGACGCCGCCGGAGCAGATCATCATCACACGGCCGTATATATACGTCTCGCAGTGGAGTACTACTGCCAGTGTGCCGTGAATCTCAGTGCACAGTTGGGACGGTGCATGATGGACAGAAGTTTTTCTCCGCTGCCACGAGGTTGCGGGCTGCATGGTGTGTGCGCATGTGACTGAACTAGCTAGCCCAAGACGCCTTTTGCAATTCCGTTTGGAAAGTTACACCGAAGACTAGCTGTTTAGCTGCAGCTAGAAGAAGAAACTGTGTTGCGACTCTTTCGGTATCAGCTCCACTGACCCCGTTGGGTCCGTGCCATATCTTCCCGACCCGAGTGGTTTGGTCGATCGATCGAGTGCTAGTACTAGTACTAGCTAGAGCACCGCGAGCAACTCTTGCTTTCTGGTTCCTGCTGTACGACCGGCGGAGGATCGTTTCTGCACAGTGACTGATCTTCAGGTTGTAGCTAGGCATCGGTCTACCTACCTTGTGTGTATATAAAAGCCAGATCGATCGATCGATCGAGGCGAATTAATTAACCTCACGTGATGAACGGAGAACTGTACACACGTACACGGTACACCTCCGTATCTTCTTCAGCGGATGGCATCTTGCTTTAATCTGCAAAAAATGCCTGTGGTGTATTCCGCGCACAGATCGACTAATAATCTGCGTTTTGTTTTGTCTACGAGCGAGGTACTGTAGCTATCCGCATTCATTTCCGTAGCTTGGCTTACAAGTGCCGCAAGGCCGGGGCTACGGTGGAAGCAGAAGGCCGGCCGGTACTCTCGGCGCGCGTGGTACTTGGTTCCTACCTGCACATGGATGGAGGGGTTTCTACGTAGTGCCGTTTCCGAAGGATCGGGCGTTTGTCGTTCGATGGAGGGGCGCCATGAATACGTACCGGATATAAACCTACCTAGTCTCGTACAGAGCTACTGTAGCTCTCACTCACCCGCCTGAAGCCACACACACTGCACGTACGCACGCACGCACAAGCCGCCGTTTCGCTTCCGGTTAACGCAAGGGATTACGACGATTTTTGTGAGTTTTCAGACAACGTAGATTAAACATCGGCGGTATCCATAATGCCAACACACAAGGGAGAGAGAAACGAAGAGAGATGTACTGTCTGTAGTAGGAGGCTTGCCACTGAATCAACCGCGCGGGCGCAATGGGCATTTGCCGGCCATGCATGCATATGATGAGGAGCTAGCAGGCCGGGGGCATCACTGTGGTTGGGGGATCACATCGCGCATCGTCTTTCACTGGTACGCGTACCCGCGCGCCAGGGGGAGAAAGCCTAGCAGGAGTACGTACGAGCGGAGCGACAAGCGGTAGAGATACAGATGCACCGTAGGTCCGTAGCCAAGTACTAGTACAACCTGTAGCGCGACCATGAGTGTACGTACGTGCGCGCGTGACCACCGTAATGCAGTACAGGACGAAAACTGCTCACCTATTTTTTTCTTTTTTTCTTCAAGGAACCCGCCAGCTCTGGTGATCGTACGTGCGTACTTACACACACACGGCCGCACGGATTCTTGCTTTTAAACGCCCGCACCGCACGGATGATTCCGTGAGAGAAACGTACGTACGTACGTACGTACGCAGATGCTTGTGTTTCTGTCTTTCTCGTTACGTTTTTCACGTCTGGCACATATGATATGCCACTATGCCCGGACCGGACGGACATGTACGTGGTATACATGACTGTTCCCTCCTTTTCTTTCCCGTGTATGTACTCCGTAGTATATATCGTACGTGTACTTTGAATGTTGTGGCATGTCGCGCGGGGCCCAGCGCATTAATTAACGGCACGGGCCGGGGGACGGACGTGCACATGCGTGGCCCGCGTATGGTGCACGCTTCGTCCATGGGTCGACAGGGGGATCCGGGTCGATCGTGTGTGTCACGTACGGTATAGTGCATGCTACGTGTTGTCGCGTTTCCTCTATTCCATCTTCTGCATGCATGCATGCATGCATGGCCCATGCATTGAATTATACTCGAGGCTCCATCTTGTCTGAATTATACCGCTCGACCACCACTATAGCTAGCCCCGATCAATTAATTTACTATTCACTTTTTGCTGTGTGAAACTAGCACACTGCATGCCAGCATTACCGAACCACACTGGCAGCAAGATCAGGAAGACGAGCCACATGCAGCTCTTTTTCAGATCACAGGCACATAGTACTACTTAATTTGCCACAAAGCTTTGTTGGACGTTGGTAAATACGGAAACGCCACCTACCCTGCTTAAATCGCAACCACAATCTTTTTCAGGAAGCTACCACGCCTGTCCTCGAGGATACTCCGAAACTGCAGACCTGCCGCGCGCTTGTGTTTCGTTCTGGGCCAAATGCTGAGTTTTTGTCAATGGTGAATGAATGCTGACTGCACGCATTGCTTTTTCTTTCTTTTTGCTGTATATGTAAAGTGCTGCTGCGGGCAGTCACAGAGGTAAATTTGTTTCCTGAAGGAGGGCGCATATGGCATGTAAGAACACCATGCCAATTAGAGAGAGAGAGTGGAGAAGGCTAATTTAAGGCTCGAGCAGCACACATATAGACGACGGATGAGAATGCGCGGATGGGTTCTTGACGAATTGATACTAGTCTAAATGGTAGCTGCTGCCTGCCATGTACTAGTACTAGTTTGAAGAAAGCCAGCACTTATGGGCGTACACACTGTGGCAGTGATTTTTTCCCCCTCATGCAAATTACTAACGCACATACACCCACATGCATATGCAATCACAGGAGTGATCGGAGACGTAAGCGGCCTCGATCACGCGCCTAGTAGTACACAAGAGTTCCCAAAACTAACCAGGCATAGGGGCACAGCCCCATCACACAAGTCTTCTCTCTGATCATGGAGGGTGCAAGTACCAAAACGCCCTTCTCTTCCAGGCTCATCGCCTTGGGTCCTCGCTTGAGCCACTCACTTTTGAAGTAACCTACGTAACATGCTGCTCACGAGTAGGTTAGGTTAGATGGGGAGGGGTCCTAGCTAGCTAGATAGGACTAGGAGCAGGGCTCAACAGGTTTTTAGGTCCAACTTTTCCTCCCCGTGCTTTTGATCTGCCTGCCCTTAGATGTTAGCCACCGCATGCATGCGCTCCATCGGCTTATTGCTCTCTCTCTCTGTCTCGTCTTCTTTATAACCATGCACTACCAGTACAGCTCAGGCAGTGTGAAGTGAGCCTTGGGGAGTTGAGTGAGTGAGAAGAGAGGGTCCGGCTAGCTGCAGAGATGGGGCACCACTCCTGCTGCAACAAGCAGAAGGTCAGGAGGGGCCTGTGGTCACCGGAGGAAGACGAGAAGCTCGTCAAGTACATCACCACGCATGGCCATGGCTGCTGGAGCTCCGTCCCAAGGCAAGCTGGTAAGTGCATGCTCGTACAAATACGTAGCTAGATTAGCTGCAAATTCTTCCCTGTTCAGGTCTTCTTCAGTTAACACATTGGCTGATGTATGTATGGGATGATGGGAATGTGTGCGTGCAGGGCTGCAGAGGTGCGGCAAGAGCTGCAGGCTGCGGTGGATCAACTACCTGCGGCCGGACCTGAAGAGGGGAAGCTTCTCGCAGGAGGAGGAGGCACTCATCATTGAGCTCCACAGGGTGCTAGGGAACAGGTCAGTAAAGATCCTTCTTCTTCCGTGCATTCTCACCGGCCCCTAGCTAGTACATGCGAATCAGCCGTGCGTGCATGTGATCCATGGCTGCTGCTGCTGTAACTCCATCACCACCCTGCAGTATCACGACAGTTACTTATCTGTGTATGTGTGCATGGCCTACATTCGCGCGAGTAATGCACTGTGATGCTCGAGACAAGGAATGAAAGGGACACAGACGGCAGCAGACTGAGCTAATACCAAAATGTGCGTCCTCTGCATCACTGTGCTTTGCAGGTGGGCCCAGATAGCCAAGCACCTGCCTGGCAGGACGGACAACGAGGTCAAGAACTTTTGGAACTCCACCATCAAGAAGAAGCTCATATCCCAGGCCGTGGGCAGCCTCCACGCCGCCGGTAACATCCCTTCCCCCGCAGGTAACTGTGAATCCTGCGTTGAAATTCATTCTACGTACACTTCTGCTTTCTGTGAATCTGCTCCAAAGAACAATTTGAGCTGACACTAAATATGTAGTGTAGTAGTAGCAGTGTACTGAAGTACTACTGCCAGTACCACGTACGCTAGTGCTAACTCGAGTTATGTCACGCTGGTACAGACTTGTACTACAACATTCTGGATGGGGCAGGGCAGGGCATCGCAGGAGCTGCTGGGTGCGGCGTGTCGCTGAACGGGCTGGATCACAATGCAGCTCAAGCTGCAGGGGTCACGCAGTCCCCTCCATCTTCGGCGCACAACTCCGCGGCGTGGCTCAACTTCACCTCTCAGCCGCTGCCGTTCCTCCCCGGCGGCGACCTCCAGTACGCCGTCGACGGGGAGTTCATCAGGCTGTGCCGCGTGGCGGATAATGCATACCCGGAGAACGGCACGGCCGCGGGTCTCTTGGCTCAAGAAGGCGCCGCCACTGATGATCGGAGCTGCCTCCCGGTGTTCGTCGAGCCCAAGGGCGCCGGCGCGTTCGTCACCGACCCGGCCATGGGTCCGGTGGTGGACTTCATGGATGCCATCCTCGGCTCGTCCTCGACGTCCGCGGCCAGTGCTTCATCCGTCGACAGCTTCTCGGCCAACACCGGCATGCAGCTTCACTGGATTCCCTGAATTAAATGGTTCGATCTGGGTGTTTGGGTAGGTGTATGTATGTGTCGATCTAGCTCGCGTCCTAAATTTATGGTATATATATAACCCTAGATGAAATAATTATTACTACCACATATGGAGTACGTTTTCTAGGGTACGTATACTGCACTATTTTACATGAGTTACGTGTAAATATATATCGTAGGAATTAATTAATGGCAAGTATATGTATCATGGAAGTTGCTCAAAACTTCTGATTAGCTCTACATACATTCAGTCCCTGCATACATGTAGTAATTCTTGTGCTTGAATGTCTACAGCGTTGATGAAAATCTCTGCCACTGATTTGCATGCATAGAACCATGTCTGTGGAGATAATCAGATAAATTATACTAGTATATGCAAGAACTGCTCAGATTGCACTCGTCTTGTCACTTCGGCAATCGGCAGGTGTTATCTGCTTCCTCCTATTAGCATCCTAGCTGATACACCTTAGTAAACTCAAATATTTACTTGTGCAGTAATTTGACCTAAACTCGTGTACTACTACTACTTCTTAATTACAGTAATTTAGTGCAAACATACTGAATATGCTACCTCTGTCAGATGCAAGTAACCAATAGACAGTGTAGTAAACCAAAGAGCATCTCCCAACCAATAAGCACCGGCAAACTAGCTCTACGGCATGGACAATAGAAACTTCATTTTCTTGAAGGGAAAAGCAGGGCGAATGTTTTTTTTAACGCACCGCAATTCCATGAAATTCATGATGTTCCTGTTAATCTTCCCATGTAAACCTCTGTTAGGGAAGGGTCTGGAATCCTGGATGGGGCCAAAGTCGATCTGGAAGAATTAATCGGTTCGGTTACCGCAACCGTGTTCAACTGCCAAGCACACAGGTGTAGGTAAAAGACAGGTGCGAGCTAGATTTTTACATATGTCTTCGCTGCGGATTGAGTGGCCTATAAATGTTCGCGAGCGAAGCTTCAGAGATCACGGGCCATTGAACGAAAAGCACGAGGCATCATCATACCCGGGCGAGCAAGAAGTAAAATGGCTACAACTTTGGTAAAGAGGGGCATCCGGATGCGCAAATTTCCCGCTCTATTGTGGCTGGACAAGTGATCGATAGTGTGGATAAGTGATCGGAAAAATCTGCACACACAACAAAGGTGACTGCGCCTCCTGGCACACGAGATTTCTTTGTGGGCGGCAGAGACGCGCCCCTCTTATCTCCATCAGCCGTTCTCATGTGGGTGAACATGGGTGCGACCTCGCACATCGCTCGCAGATCATCAGTGCGCCGCCATTCGGGTTACAGGACTGGGGCACTGCCGTACGAGCTGAAGTAGAGGGAAGAGGCGGCACGCGAGCTATAGGGAGTTAGGAAACTGTCACCGAGCTCCGACCGGAAGAGGAAGGAACGATGGGGATGGGCGAGTCGAGGGAGATTAGGGAGGCGACGAAATTAAGTAAAAAGGAAGAAAGGAGGAATATAAAGAAAAAAGAAAAAAAGGTTAGTGTCTAAAGTCCATTTGCTTTTTGCAATTTTCTCATAGATTCTACACAGCACTAACAGCAATGTATCGCGGTATCATGTCCTCCTGTGCATGTAGCTGTACAGTGGACAACTAGTCATCGAGGCCTTTTGCCTCCCGATTTCAGTTCGTCTTTTTAGGGCTGCCTCCTGGTTTTCACAACTCAAGCACCTTTTATCATCCTCTCTTCATCTCGCGCAAATCCTATACAGCGCTCTATGGTGTGATCCGTGATTGCGTGAGCATTGGTGCCATGTACGCCCGTGGCATCTGGATCTGTCTCGTTACTCCGCTCCTCCTCTCTCGCAAGTCATAGTGTTTTTTCTACGATATATTTTCCTCTCTCAAGTTAGCTTTGTTTTTGAAACCTACCGGTTCTCATGTTAACTTCTTTTTAATGTTTCTCTCATGTTAACCTTTTTTTCATGTAGTTTGAGAAAACGTTCACGAGATTTTTATTAATAAAACATGGATATCCAAAGTAGGCCAAGTTAATGGATTCAACAAAATGTTCACGTGGGTTAAAAATCTATTACGGGACTCCAAAAATAGATAGACGAAATCAAAAATCGTTCACGAGTTCCAAAAAATACGTTCACATAGTCAAAAAACGGTTATTCATATTTAGAAGTTGTTCCGTGTAGTCTGTAAAATGTTCATGAGGTTTATTAACATATTCACGGGTTCAAAAAATTACGTTCATTACTATCGAAAAAATGTCACATTTTCAAAATATGCATGGTTTGGAAAAAAAAAGTATTTGTGAAAAAATTCAAGGGTTAAAAAATGATCATGGTACAAAATTGTTCATATTTTGTTTAAAATCAAGAAACAAATAAACATAGACTTGTTTTTAATAATAGTAATATTGATGAAAACCATGAAAATGGAGAATAAAGACAATACATAAATTCACATGAATTGTAAAAATGAATCTAGAAAAAGAAAAAGTGAGAAAAAGGAATACAAAGGAAAAATGAAAAAGAAAACTAATAAAAAACAAGCAAAAGAAAACTAGCAGAAAATGCAATGGCCAGATTGAGTCGTCCGCAATAAACAGACCGGGTTCCCTATTTATCGCTCAAGCGGGCGGGTCGTACTGGCCCATTTAGCTGGAGGTTCTTTTGGGACGTGTTTGGTAGGTTGCAGCCATTTTTCGCCACCCTGAGGGCAGGCTCTCTGGGACAGTTCACAGAGGAAAGGCTAAAACTCCATTTGCATCCCCTCGTTTGGTTGGCTGTATCAGATGACAGGGTATACAAATGGCACTTTGAATGGTTGGCTGTATGTCCATCAACAACCACACTAAACCCAAGCCTAAACACACTTACCGGTGGTCCAACCTAATGCGGCTGTGACAGCGATGGAGGACAGTGCGACACCTACTACGACTATGGCGGTTACGGAGAGCGGTGCGGCACCTTCACCGGAAATAGAGTGCAAAACGTGAACCATTGTCGAATCTGATGAAACAAAAAAACTCAAACCTTGACCATGATTCTGAGAAGATACGATTCATGAAAATCAGTGCCCATGGTCGGAATGGAACCCCATCATCGATGTGCATATTTTTCATGCAGAGTTTCTTGTGAAACGAAGCACGGTTGTGTTGATTAAGGGGTTAGGAAGATTCTGTTTGAGAGAGGAGAGAACGAGCTCATCTTCTTCAATCTCACTGTAATGCCCAAAAAATATCCCCAATTAGATTTGTATTTTATGCATCATCATGACATCATGCATATTTTGCCTCTAAAAATAATTTGCTAAAACCCTATCATTGTTTTACATTTATTGAGGGGCAACCTCGGGGATGGCCCGATCTTTCATGAATCCCTTGGAATCGAGGCGGAGGGAGTGTGGGGGATGAGGGAGAGAGCGAAATCCGCGAACTCACGCACGAAGAACACGATGAACACACACACCATGAAGATACGATACCAGCCAATTGCTCACTCCGGCGGTTACCAGTCCGGCGCAATCTCTAGGATCAGCGTCAGTCGGGGATCTCTCTCTCTCGAACCGGCATGGCGAGAAGGGAGTCTCAGTGAGATCTCTATGTCTTGGCAATGGATCTCCGTTGCCAAGGTCTTGTACAACACGAAGGCACGATGCAAACTCCAACGAGGTTTGTGATATTTGGTGCTCCTCTATCAAAGGAGCATGAGGCAAGAATTAGATAGATCCACAAGGGGTTTCCACTAATTCAGAACATCAAGCCTAGGGTTTACAATGGATAGGGGGACTATATATAGGCCAACCACTAGTTCAAGGGTACTTTAGGCATAAAAAGGTAAAAACTGGATGAAATAGGAATATTCTCTGGCATCAAACCCTTGTTGACTTTGAGACTGGGGCGTTCCGGCGATAAGTCCGGTCGCGCCGGACTGGACACCAGAAATTCCGGTATGCGCCAGTCGTTCCGGTCAGCCACCGGAATGGCTCACAGATGCGCGTTTCAGCGTGCGCCGGTCGGTTCCGGTGTGCGCCGGAATTTTTGGTCCGTGGTCCGGTCCACCGGTTGGTGCGCGGGATTTCCGCCGAGATTTCTGGTCCACCGGTCCTGGCGTCGGTGTAACATCCCGGCATTAGGATCCAACGAAGGGTAGAAATAAGACTCTAAGTTTGTGCATGCATGCATCTGTAAAAATTAGGGTAATTTTTTTGCCAAACAAAAACCTGAAGGGATCAGAGTTCCTTCACTAACTAGAGATAGGAATAGCTCTTTATAGGGACTGCTATGAATTTGGACATGATCTTTAGGATTTTTTGAGTTTTCGGGGAAGTTATTTTGAATTCAAGTTTGAAATTTAAATCAATTTGAAAATTAGAAGTTAGTAATATTAAGTTGTTTTACGAAATATTTTATTAACATTGTTTGATTATATTATAGATATATTAAACAACAATAAGGATTTAAGACAAGGAAAATTAAATAAGAAATGAATTCTTATTTCTTTATTCCATATTAATATTACAAATGGTGATAAATACACCAAAAATAAAATATTACAGAGGATAGAAGCTAAAGAAATAAAACTTTATAAACTTGTAATAATATCTTTACAAGATCCTTTACAAAAAGAATAAAAAGAAGGTTACAGCTACAATCTATAATACCTATCTACTCCTATAATAAATCTTGTATATCCAGATCTTGTTCCTGCAAATAAGATAAAACAACTAACAGGAAAATAAAGGGTTAGTTAGTTAGTTTTACTCTTAGTGGAGAACAGTGAAATGCACTGTTCATATTACATCACAGAGTAATAAAAGAGGGGAAAGTTTCACCAGGACAGTAACTAGTAAAAGAGTAACATGTGAAGAATATTTCACTTGATCTGATCCACACGATCAGACGACATAGCTAGCCAGCTTAGTAACCAAAATGCATGGAGCGAGCTGTCAAGACAGCAACAGCAGTACAAGCACTCAAACAGAGCACTCAGTCGAAGCACAGCTATAGGAGGATATCAAGGGCAACTTCCAGATCACAGGAGACTAGGAGGAGTAGGAGCAGCACCAGGAGGTGCAGGCCAAGATCAAGCCAGGAAGGACCAGTCCACAAGATCAAGCCACAAGTAACACCATCACAGCAACCGTAAGCAACCTGTGTGGTGAGTTATACAAAACCATCACATGCTAATTCTCAGATGAGCATGTGCTGTTTTACACATGATTGTCTCAGATTCACCCAAGTGGGGGTGTATCCATCATAGAGGGATTCGAACTAAAGCCAAACGATCCATCTTTGCAAACAACACCAAGATCTCAGCCTATGCATCATTGATCTTGGAGAAATACACAGATTTCTACAGCCAACTTGACAACAATCTTAAGTAGATCATTCTGGGCACATCCCATGGATGGTAGCACCTCAGAAGTAATTACATCTTTAGGATACAGCTCAAACAGTAGGGATCTATCATATTAAACCTACTAAGAACCATCAAAGTAAATTTCAAAAGCACTGTAGGACTGATACCTAGAGGTATCCATCACAGATCATTAAAGAAGTAAAGCAGCAGGTAGAAACATCTACTTTTCTGTAGCTTTGCCTCAGACCAACATCACAGGCTTTATGAAATTCTAGAGTACCACAAATTAATTTATCCAATAGAAGGTTCTGCAACTCTTAAACACTATAGAACACAAATAGAAAACAACCAGTATCTGGATGAAACCTGTGTACCATTCAAATGAAGGTGTCACAAGGCCAATCCTAACTAAGAAGTTTCTACTAGAGATTCCATAATACAATGCTTTAAAAAGTACACTTAATCATTTTCCTAACATAACAATTAGGAATCATATTTGACACCTTTGTATTCTATCATCTGCAATTACAGAGAATAATTGGATTAGATATCCAACTCCAATTCCTTCATACCAAAGCATATCAATAAGAACCAGAGGACTAATCTCAAACCATATTATAGCCATGATGTCACCAATCCAATACAAAACAATAAGTAAAAGTGCAGTTAACAGCTTACTGACAGAAATTACTGTCAACACCAATAGCCACAGTATAGCAGTGAACCCTACACAACTAGATTTAGTAGGAAACCACCTCAGATGAACAAGGTATCAAGGGATGAACCCTAGCACAAAGGGATGAACCCTAGTGTCGTGGGCATATATAATTAGGGTTCATATATTGCAAGCACATAGAGGGTAGCAAGGTAAGCCAGAGAAGCAGAGAGGGAGAGAGAGGAGAACTCACTTGTGGTCCTCGTTGAAGATAGGAGAGGAAGCAGAATCACCGGCGAGGGCACACGGCGGCACGGGGAGCACCCAAGGGTGCTGCAACCCGTGCCAAGCCATGGCACAGCAGCCACAGCCACACGGGCAGCAGCGGCGGCACCACAAGACCACCAGAGGCCCAACACAGCACCACTGGGGCGACGAAACTGCACATCATCGGCAACCCCAAACCCTAGGGTTCGGGGTGGAGTCAGTCTGGACGGGAGAGGGGCTTGCAGACGAATCAAATAGGACCAAATGGCGGAGCAGCATCGGCTACCTCGCCACACACCACAGCAGCGGCCGGAGTAGCCCGGGGAGGTCGGAATCGAGCGGCGACATCGTGGCGGCTCTACGGGGACGAAACAATAGGAGAACGAGAGAGCGAAGGGGAGAGATCGAGTGGCTCTAGGCCGCTCATGACAGGAGGGTTTGACCAGCCCAGATGGGCCGAGTAAGGGTTGGGCCAGCCCAATGGGCTAGGTCCAGTTTAAAAGGAAAAAACCTAATTAAATTGTTAAATGACCAAAATACCCCTAGGACTTAAATAGTTCTAAGAAATAAAATAAAAATCCTAAAAATATAAATAAAATATCAGTGGACTCATAGAAATGTCCTATATTCAAGAAAAATAACAAATGGAATTTTAGGTAAATAAATTTAAAATTATTATTACTAAGGTATATATTCCTTTGGAATTTTATAAAAATATACCAAATACATAAAAAATTGAATAAAATTCACTTTCACAATTCGAAAAGGGTGTGTTATTATAGAAAAATACTAGTTTGTATTTTTGAAAAGTAAATTAAGCATGATAAAAATAAAGTCTTATTTCCTTAAAGGAATTTTAGTTAAACATTTAAAAGAGTTAAAAAACTAAATAAATTCAATTTTAAACTCTTAAAATAATACTAGTTATTATAAAAACACTAAATATAATGTTTATGAAAATTTTAAAGACTTTAAGTAATGCTTTTCTTTTATTAATTAAAGAAAAGGGTGAACTTTTACTAAGAGGGTGAAACACGCAAATAAGCAAATAATAAACCATTGCATGACATTACTATGAATTGCATATTGCTTCTTTAAATATTGTCCTTACCGGGCAATAATGGTTCTCAGTAGAAACCGGAGCTTAAGGTCAGTTGGAAGCATCTGACTTCACTACCTTGTAGTCACAAGTCAAGTTGACAACTTTCTCATGTCCTTTGAAGAGTCTTTATGAAAGTATTTGAAAATTGTGTGTTATCACCTATGTTCTAAAGGAGACAGAAAATAAGTATTTTCTCAATAAATGAAATGCTATTATCATCCTAAGTGATGATAAATACTAAGAATTGCAGGAGAATCTAAGATTCCAATTGCAAAACAACTAGGACTTAATAACCCATGACATCAGTGATTCTAGCACCGTATATTACGCATTAACCATAAGATTTGGAATGGGACGAAGAAGTCAGCTGTATCTTCTTCCTCTCGCATGCATCCGGATGGCCAGGTCATGGCTGTTATGCTCGTAGCGTGCATTTATTGGTAATTCGTAGAGGATATGCAGCATATGGGTGGGAGCCCTCAACGTCCCACATCCCACGATAGTTCTAGCATCTGACGATCTGTACTAACCATTGCCGTAATTCAAGATGTGGACATGGCGTACATGCAGGGTCATGAAGGGGGCAGTGATTGGCTTGGATCAACTACTGGGCCCCACATCATGGAATTGTGGACGGGAAAGTACGCCCGGTTGTGCAACAAGGAGTTGGTCTCCTATGGGTAAAGCAATGCACCTCTACAGAGTGTAAGAATTGTGACATGTTACTCCCTGTTCCGAGAAGGAGCTACGAATGTGGCAAGAAAGGAACTCCATGAAGTTCTGGTCAACCTGTGAAGGCTGATGGGCATAGTTTTGATAATTAAAATCAATCTTTGAAGAAATGTTTACCAAAACTGCGTAGTACCAAGGACGTATCGTCCGAGGTGGTAGATAGAGCATCAAACTTCCCACCTTGCATATAGTGCACTTGCTAGGTAACGCTGTTACTCACCCTTTCCTTTGAACCCCTTGCTAGACTTTGAGGGCCAGAAGGATGACCAGGTGTATGCTACGGAGGTCTAGAACGACATCTACTATGAAGAGCCGGACCTATCCGGTGGAATCAAAGGAGTGGACTACGGGATAAAATATGGAGCTGAAGACAACGAGTCAGAGTAGTTGCCAGATCGTACTCTAGTTACCTAGGTTGAGCCGAGCAGCCCGAACTATATAGAATAAGCTGTTGAGCTCACGTCTTATTTACCATTGTGTTTTCCGTTCTTCCGCTGAACTTATGAGATAAGTTATTTGGTTTGTACGTTTGAACCTTTTGATGTCTCGAACTTCTGGTGTTGTAATAAATAATGAAGTGTGTATGGTTGTAATTAGACCCACAATGTTTCTGTTGTACCACTCTGAGGGATGTGATATTTATGGAACGGTGTTCTGTGGATGTCATGTCAACAACTATAGTGTACTACATATGCAGTGGTATGCTGGGTCACCACAGATTGTATCAGAGCAATTGCTTTGACCTTAGGTTGGAAACCTAGTAAAGGGAACTACATGTAGGAGTCTAGGAGCAACGATAAAGAGTTCTCTAGATTATATGATGAATGTTCAATTGGGAATATTTAATTATATTTTTAGAGCGATAATTCTTTATTATGATGCATCGTTATGATTAATGGATACTAATTATGAATATTTTCTATATAGTGGAAATGGCACTAAAATTTCCAAAACAGACCCTAGCAAGGAAATAAGAGACTCTCGATGATTATCAGGGGGCTTTAACTGAATAGCTTCGAGAACTTTTGAGGGTTTTTGGTTGCACAATTAATATTCCAGTCAATACCATGACATACCATGATGGGCGAATGTTAGCCAAATATCGTGTTAGCATCCAACTACCAAAGAAGCTTGGTGTATATCATGATTTACCTATGGGTGAAGGTAGAAGTCACCTAGCAGCATACCATGTTGCTATTGTGGAGGCGATAGCCAATGTTCGGGAGTACAAAGCAGAAGAGTTAGCTAGAAGCACATATTCTATGATTCCTCATGACTCTATAGACGAGGAACCAGAACCAGATCATCTTACTTTAGTAAAGAAGCATCCAGAACTAGCTTCTAACTTTATGGATCTGTATCGACTGATGGTTGGGTCTTTGTACAAGACACATCAGGTTATTGTAAAAGATCATATCGATATGTTAGAGGATTTAACTAATCCTGAACGAAGGGATAAGTTAGCATCTAAACTGGAGAATGAAGCAGGGGATAGGGGTAACCCAATTTTTAAGGATATACCTATAGATCCAGCATCTTTTACACCATATCCTTATTCACCTATGCTAGAAAGCACTAGATATCCTGATGGGGGCACTAGTCATCCTGTACCATAGAGTTCTTGGGGAAATGAGGGCTCGGAACTACCTATTGGAAATTCCGGAAGGATGGAGGTACGGATCGATGGATGGATCTACCAGGAATCCTATTCCTGTGGAAGACTCAGTTAGGGATACCGGGCAAACTAGTCGCATGGGAGTGAGATCTTATTCCATTGATGGAAGAGATGTCCATGTGGAGGATGTAGAGTCTGATAAGGAAGATCCAAAAGAAAGGGTGTTTGAGTCACCAGAACATTATCCTACTCCATATAACATGCACTATCCAATCATAGCTGAGGACTATAGTACCCAACAGAGTACTTGGGGAGCATCGGAAAGGGAATATTTTGTTAATTCCTCGGGAGTCGGGATGCAGGAGATGATTGATGAAGACAGTGATGAGGATGATTCTGAGGATAATTCAGATGAGTTGGAAGGTATGGACACACTTCAACTTGATGATGTGTTAAGTCCAGAGACTTCTAATAGTGAGTATCGTCCGTCGAAGAGGCAAGTCGTTCCACAGATGGTGTGTCGTACTACACGTCAGCACGGTTGTATTCCGGGTATGTACGATGAACGTCGCAGCTTCTGGGGAGCGTGATCTTGAGGAGGAATAACTAGTGGTGATACGCGAGTTAGAGTCTGAGCACTGGATGTAAATAAATAAGTGGGATAGTATCCACATGAGTAGTAATACCTAAATGGTATGGGCCTGTAATGATGTCATACTAAACTATGTTGTTTGTAATGTATAATATGTGAAATGCATATTTGGTTTTTATTTGGATTTTTTTCCATTGTGTGACTAGTTCTGTGCATAAAGTTGAGCTCAAAACACATATGCATAATGTAATTATGAGTGTCACTTTATGTTACAGGACTAGGGGGTATGGAAACGAGTGTAGAGAACGAGACTGAACAGCAGCGCATGGAGCGCGAAACTAAGGAAAAGGCGGATGAAGACGCTAGAATACAGACAAATTTACCACCACCACCAATGAGGCTGTGATGGAACAAAACTTTATGCAGTACATGCAAATGATGCAAGAGTCCCAGAACAAGTTCATGGAAGGATTAGTGGATCGAGTGGGACATCAGAGGGAACCTGAAGGACGGGGTGTGAGTCTTTCTGACTTTCAAAATGCAAGGCCGTTACCTTTTGCATCAGCCCCTGAGCCAATGGATGCAGAGGATTGGCTAACAGATACGGAGAGAAAGTTGAAGAATGTAGGATGCAATGATGAGGAAAAGTTGAGGTATGCAACACATCTCTTAAATGGATGATTATAAGAATCAACAATTACAAGATGCAACAATCACATTTGAGGTTGGCAAATAAAGCAACGTTTCAACAATTACAAGATGCAACAATCACATTTGAGGATGATTATAAGAATGTCCAAGAGGACCAAAGGAAGAGAGCAATGAAGGAAACTAAGAGGATTCAAGCAAGCAAGCCTAAACCCAATTTGGAGTTCAAACCCAGGAATCGACCCTTCAATAACAACAACAATACTAACAAGAATAGTAGTGGAAGTCAGTCCAACCCCAAGAGGAATATTATATGCAACAATTGTGGTATTCCAGGGCATTTCCAAAGGGAATGTAAGAAGCCAGTAATCATATGTTATGGTTGTGGTCAGAAGGGGCACATTAAGCCTGATTGCCCATGCAAACCACCAGGTGGTTGGCCTACAACAGGCGGTGGTCAAGCAAGAGGCGGAGCTGGACAACCTAATAGAGGTGGAAGCTATGGCAAGAATGACAATGGCAGGAGAGGTAGGCCTACTGGAAAGCTGAATTGTGCAAACTTGGAGGAGGTGGATAACTCGGATCAAGCGCTGATAGGTATGCTCAATATTCTCACAAATCTTGGAAAAGTCCTATTTGATACCGGTGCAACTACTTCATTTATATCTGAACAATTTTGTGATAAGTTCGGGATTAGAAGGGCACCGTTAGAAAAACCTATGACCATAGTTACCACCTAAGGGATCGTGGTAGTTAGAAGCATTAAATTAAACCAAGTTATCTCAATCTGTGGTCAAACCTATTATGCGGATCTTTATGTGATTCCATTAAGGGGAATAGCAGTAGTGTTGGAAATGGATTGGATGACGGACTATGGAGCTCAGATCAGCTGTGAGGAGAAAACCGTTTCAATCAGGTCTCCAAGTGGAGGAAGGATAGTATATCAGGTAGATAAACATAGTCATATCATGGTAGATCTTCAATTGAATTCAATGAAGGAGGTTAAGTTGGGAGATATTCCTATAGTAAATGAATTCCAAGATGTTTTTCCAGCAGAATTACCAGGAATGCCACCTAATCAGGAAATAGAGTTCACTATTGACCTGATACCGGGTACAACACCAATAGCCCAAGCACCATATAAAATGGGTCTGAAGGAAGTAAAAGAGCTTAAGGAGAAAATTGATGAATTAGCCTAGAAAGGATTCATTCAGGAGAGTGTATCCCCGTGGGGAACTCCGGTGATGTTGTGGACAAACGAGATGGAGGACGAAGAATGTGTGGGGATTATAGAAATCTCAACAATGTCACCATCAAGAACAAGTACCCATTACCAAGAATTCAAGATCTATTTGACCAAGTCAAGGGAGCTGGAGTATTTTCCAAGATTGATATAAGATCAGGATACCATCAGATAAAAATTAAACCTAAAGATGTTCCTAAAACAACATTTGTGTCAAGGTATGGACATCATGAATATCTCGTCGTACCTTTTGGTTTGACCAATGCACCAGCAATATTCATGAATTTGATGACCAAATCTAGCATCTCCTCTTCTTCCAGCACAACCCATCTCCCCCTCGTGGCGACGATACACGCCCGCTGAGCCCAATTCAGGAGGGTTTCGTGGCTGCTCCGGGTTCTAGCCCACCTCGTCCAGAGGAGGGTAACCTTGGAGCAGGGGGAAGTGGCTATGCCGAGGTAGCGGATGCTCCCAGCTCCTCGTCGGCTCAGGCGCAATCCGTCACGTCCGAGGTACCAGCAGCAGCAACAACACCACCGCTAAGACCAACACCAGCACAAGCACCAGCGCCAGCACCAACAGCAGCACCACAAGTACCAGCAGCAACACAAGCACCAGCACTAGCACCTACTCCTTCTGCCTCGTCCGAGTCTTCCAAGACTCGGCGAGAAGATCCAGCTAGCACCAAGGCTGCACCCAAATCCAAATCCGCAGCTCAAACTTCAGCCTCCCAATAGCAATCCAAGGCCAAGAAAGGTTCTGGGGCCACCAGGGCAGCATCCATCGAAGCTGGACAGCGCACGCTCGCCTCCATGCTGCCGAAGAAGAATCTGCCAAAGAAAGATGCCTCCCCCGGGTCAGCTAGCAAGCAAATCGCACTGCATACCAGCCCTGCTGTTGCCCAAGTTGCGAGGAGGGAGGCCCATGCCAAAGGTTTGGTGGCGCCTCACATGCTTAGTGGAGAGGGCTATCCTCTAGTCTTGATTGAATATGTAAACAACTGGAACAAAGCGGAGTTCGTCAACCTAACGACAATCTCCCGGAGAAATTTGGGCCTGCCGAATTTAGCATTCAAATGAACACAGTAGCCAAGGCAATCAACCTCGCTGGCCGGATGATGGAGGTACGCTACTTTGCTTTTTTACTTAATACGCGTAAGTGCTTAGAGATATACCCATTAGTCCTCGAGCCTCCGGGGGAGTAACTTGTTACTCGGTCGGATGCTTCTTAGAGAACTAGCGTAGCTCCTTAGTATTTTCGAATATGCACACACCTAGAGCCGGGTTAAGTTCCACTTGGCTCGGATTCTTGTACACTTCGAATATGCACACACCTAGAGCCGGGTTAAGTTCCACTTGGCCCGAATTTTTGTACACTTCGAATATGCACACACCTAGAGCCGGGTTAAGTTCCACTTGGCCCGGATTCTTGTACACTTCGAATATGCACACACCTAGAGCCGGATTAAGTTCCACTTGGCCCGGATTTTTGTACACTTCGAATATGCACACACCTAGAGCCGGGTTAAGTTCCACTTGGCCCGGATTCTTGTCCACTTTGAATATGCACACACCTAGAGCTGGGTTAAGTTCCACTTGGCCCGGATTCTTGTACACTTTGAATATACACACACCTAGAGCCGGGTTAAGTTCCACTTGGCCTGGATTTTTGTACACTTCGAATATGCACACACCTAGAGCCGGGTTAAGTTCCACTTGGCCTGGATTTTGTACACTTCGAATATGCCTATAACTGAGCCAACCTTGCTCTTTTCAGATCACTACCAATCGTCGGACCGCCGAGTTTCAGCTCCTCCTGGACTCACACAAGGTGCTGCGAACAAAGCATACCATGCTTCTCGCTGAGTTTGAGAAAAGGGGTAAGTTTTCTCTTCGACCTCTTCCTTATCCTTCCTTGTTTTTCCACCGAACTAATCTGTTATTCGGATTGCGCAACCGGAGTGGAGGCCGAAAACACCATCATGAGGAAGAACTTGGATCAGATAAAGGGTAAGTCACTTTGGTTACTCAATTTCTATGATCTCTCTCATTTCTCCTGAGCTCGGCAGATATCCATACCTCGGCTTTGCCGGGTCAACAAACTGTTTCAGCATCCCTTGAAGATAGTGTGCCCGTGCCTCATATGATGCTGCATTTTCTCGAACAAGCAGGGCAACACCAGGCTGAGATCCAGAAGAAGGACGACGAGCTTGCCAAGCTCCAAGCCAAGGATGATGAAATTGCCAAGCTCAAGGCCGAGATGAAAAAACTGAAGGAGCTCCACAAGACTGAGATGGAGAAAGCTGGCCAAGACTTCACCGAGGAGCGAGAACGTCTCAACCTACAACTTGCCAAAGATCAAGAGCTGCTGAATGAGGCCGACGTCAAGCTTGAATCGGCAAATGCGAACTTGAGAAACTCCGGAAGAGGCATGCTGATTGCACCACAGAGCTGACTCGGATCCACAGTCATATCTCACATAAGTTCCTTTTTCCTTAGCCGACATGTATTTCTTCGGGTTAAACTCTTGTACTCATTTTACTTGTCTTGTTTCCCGGCAAATTCCTAGAGGGCGATGCCATTGCGGTTGCTACAGTTACCAAGTTCCGCCAGCAGAGGGGTACTCCAACTGGTCCTGGTTCTGAAAACATTCCCTATGATATGGAGGACTTGCTGGTCAGCCTATCCTCTCGCATTGAGATTGTGAAGAACTATGGTTCGGGTCTCCTGGATGCCGCTGTCCGGATCTTTCGTGCACTTTGGCTTGGTGAGGATGCTCCAGAGGGATCCACTGCCCTGATCAACAGATTAATGGATTGCGAGACCCAGCTTGACCTCTAGAGGGAATCTGCCGCACGCGCCGGAGTTGAAACTGTCCTCCACTTCGTGCTCACATGGTATGAAAAGCTAGATCTGAAGCTTCTCGAGCGCTTGCGCACCGGATCAAGGTGGTCGAATGACCCGGATTGGGTAGCCCGGCGCAAGGCTTGCGCCCACAGCCTCATCCAGTTTGCTCCCATTCATCAATGGAATGAAGGACCAAGTTTCCTTGGCACTATTGCCGATGAATACGCCGAAGATGGTTCGGAAGACGAGGAAGAGGACGAAGCTTCAGATATCAAAGAAAATGAAGATGACGACGAGGCTGAAGCTGCTGCTGCACCTGCTGCCGCCGAGTTACCCCCTCCTGCTGCTGCTCCTTGATCACCAAAAAACACTTTGAAATTTATCAGATCCCCGGTATGCCGGGTGCAGATGTATTAAGCATACTGATTATGTTTTGCTACTAAACTGTTCACCCCGGATTAACTTGGGCGTAGTCCCTGAGTTTCATTTTCTTGTTTCTCCAATTTCATGGATCGGCTCGCGTCTACCTTGATTTGGTTTTGTGACTTACGAGTCCGAGTTTCAAAGATTGACTTAACAAGACTTGGAAACTTTAGGACTAGCTCAAAATAATCCAACACAGTAAAAACAAGGTAAACATAAAGTTAGTCCGAATAACAAATGTCGGCTCGATTACGTTCTTTTCCTTAGTTGTTTTTCATGTGCTATGCAATTCCAAACTTGTTCTGTTGCTTGCCATGAAGCCAAATCTTGTTGGACAACAGCAAGTTGAAGAGTTGAGTTTTTGGTGCTCACACACTACTAATCTGGCTTAGGAAGAAGCAACTTAAGCCAGCCGACATAAAAATAAATAACAAGCACAGAAGACAACAAATATTATTAAGGCAGTCCCCGAGTTACTGCTCGAGGTGCCAAGATTCCATTGATAAACTCATTGCCGGTATACATACCGACGTATGAGAGACTCGAATACACACACTTCTTTGTTAAGTGTAGAACGGGCGAAGGAGAGCTACATTCCACGGACGCTTAGATTCCTCGCCGGACCTGTCCGCCTTGTTCTTCTCCTGTGGTTTTGCATCGATGAGATAATAAGAGTCATTGTGCAATGCTTTGCTCACAATGAATGGCCCTTCCCATGGGGGGATAACTTATGCATGCCAGCAGTACGTTGTACCAGCCGGAGTACCAGATCACCTTCCCGGAAGACTCGGGGATTTACTTTCCAACTATGATAGCGTCGGAGATTTTGCTGATATATGGCTGATCTGGACAATGCCAATTCTCTCGCTTCTTCCAACAGATCAACATCATTTTGCCGGGCTTCTCGCACTTCGGCTTCTGTGTATTGGGTGACTCTAGGCGAATCATGCTCTATGTCGGCTGGTAATATAGCTTCTGCCCCATATACCAGAAAAAATGGCGTATAGCCTGTTGATCGATTCAGAGTTGTTCTTAAACTCCACAGTACCGCTGGTAGTTCTTCTATCCAGCACCCCGCTGATCTTTGCAGCGGCTCAATGAGCCAGGGTTTTATCCCGGATAATACTAATCCGTTGGATCTTTCCACTTGTCCGTTCGATGCGGGGTGGGCTACCGAGGCAATGTCCAGCCGAATCTTCTTATCTCGGCAGAATCGCGTGAATGCTCCTTCAGCAAAATTGGTACCGTTATCTGTTATGATACTATGAGGATAGCCATATCTCAGAATGATATCTTTGAGGAATGTCACGGCTGTAGGTCCATCACATTTTCTTATCAGCTTTACCTCAATCCATTTTGTAAACTTGTCAACCATAACCAAGATATGGGTCATATTTCCTCTCGCCGGTTTAAATGGGCCTACCATATCCAAACACCATACGGCAAATGGCCAGGTAATTGGTATGGTCTTGAGCTCCGACATTGGCATGTGTGTCTTGGTTGCATACCTCTGACAACCATTGCATTTTCTTACTAGATCTTCTGCTTGTTCCAAGGCACTTGGCCAGTAGAACCCATGCCGGAAGGCTTTTGCCACTAAGGCTCTAGATGAGGCGTGATGCCCACATTCCCCTTGATGTATATCTCGGAGGATGTCAAGCCCTTCTTCCGGGTCAACACATCGTTGGAGGACATTCGTGACACTCCTCTTGTATAGCTTGGCATTGATAATTGTGTATGCCTTTGCACGCCTCTGAATTTGCCTGGAAAGCACTTCTTCATTGGGCAAAGTTCCATCCTTCAGGAATTGAAATATGGGCAGTGCCCAAGCTCGTATAGCTCGCACCGGAAACACATCCTCATCAATTTCCATTTGATCGACCGACATAACCTCGGCCGGATCACGCTGCGCAGTCCCCGGGTTCTGCGAAGCAGTCCCCGGGTTTCCTGAACCACTTCCCACATCAATGTCCATGGGTACAGATCCGGACTCTAGATCTGCCGGGATGTAGATTACTCGGATTCTGGGGATGGCCTGATAGATGGTTTTCTGAGGTGCTCTAGTGCTACACCCGGTGGAATTGCTTGTCGAGTTGATCCGAGCTTCGACAGTATGTCGGCAGCCTCATTTTCCAGCCGAGGTACATGGTGAAACTCGCATCCCTCGAAGTACCCTAATATCTTTTGCACATGAAATATGTACAATGCCATGTTTGCATCCAAAGCATCCCATTGCCCCGAGACTTGCTGAACTACCAAATCCGAGTCACCAAAGCATTGGATCCATCGTATTCCAATTTCTTTTGCCACTTTGATCCCATGCACAAGTGCTTCATATTCTGCAACATTGTTTGATGCTGCGAAATGGATCTGCAACACATACTCCAGCTGGTCCTTCTTGGGTGAGGTAAGCACAACTCCGGTGCCTAACCCGGTTTTTGTCTTCGATCCGTCAAAATGCATTCTCCAGTAGTTCGGATCTGGCAATGGTGGCTCATATTGCATCTCGGACCAATCCACGAAAAAGCCAGCCACAACCTGAGACTTGATCGCATCTCTCCAGTCGTATTGTGGAGCATAAGGGGCTAGCTCGATAGCCCATTTTGTGATCCGGGCGCTCGCATCCTTGTTGCTCATTATCTCAGATATGGGGGCTTCACATATCACTTTGATTGGGTGTTCTTCAAAGTAGTGTTTTAGCTTCTTCGCTGCCATATACACACCATATGCCATCTTCTGATAGTGAGGATAGTTTTGCTTTGATGCTGATAATACCTCACTCGGGTAATAGACTGGCCTTTGCACTGACTTACCCTCTTCGTCGCACTCTACCACTACTACTGCACTTACAACTCGGTTGGTTGGCGGCTATGTAGAGCAACATTGGCTCTTTTGATAGTGGAGAGCCTAACACTAGTGAAGTGGCTAACCTTTTCTTTAACTGGATGAAGGCTTCATTGGCCTGCGGCGTCCATACGAACTTGTCCGCCTTTTTCATTAGTTGATAGAGAGGTAATGCCTTTTCTCCCATCCGACATACAAACCGACTTAAGGATGCCAGACAACCAATGAATTTCTAGACATTTTTAAGACACTTCGGCAATTCCATTCGCTCTATGGCTCGGATTTTAGTTGGGTTAGCTTCGATTCCTCAGCTAGAGACCAGAAATCCGAGTAATTTTCCAGCCGGGACACCGAAGGTACACTTCTCCGGGTTAAGCTTCATTCGGAACCTCCTTAGGTTCACGAACGTTTGCTTGATATCATCAAGGAGCATTTTGCTTTCCTTGGTTTTTATAACCACATCATCCACATATACTTGCACATTTTGGCCGATTTGGTCGTGTAAACATTTTTGCATACATCTTTGGGACGTTGCCCCTGCATTACGTAAACCAAAAGGCATGGTGTGATAGCAATAAGCCCCATACGGGGTGATAAACGCAGTCTTTATTTGATCATTCGGGTTCAGAGGTATCTGGTGGAAACCAGAATATGCATCTATGAATGACAACAGTTCACACCCAGCAGTAGAATCTATGACTTGATCTATCCTTGGCAGTGGGAATGGATCTTTTGGGCACGCCTTATTCAGGTTTGTGTAATCAATGCACATACGCCAAACCACTGCCACATTCGGATCATCTTTCTTATTTTCCACCAACACCGGATTAGATAGCTAATCTGGGTAAAGCACTTCCATGATAAACCAAGCTGCTAGGAGCCGAGCTATCTCATCTCTCGTGACTTTTCTCCTATCTTCGGCGAAGCGGCGGAGAGGTTGCTTCACCGGCTTTGCTCTGGGTCTCACATTCAAAGAGTGCTCAGCCAACTCCCTCGGAACACCTTGCAAGTCCTATGTGGACCAAGCAAAGATATCCCGATTCTCACGGAGGAAGTTGACGAGCTCGCTTTCCTATTTGTCATTTAATCCGGCACCAATCGTTACGGTGCGCTCTGGGAACAGATCATCAATAGGCACTTTCTTTGTATCTTTCGTTGCTTGAAATGAGACATTTCCATGCGGGTTACTTAGCGCCAGCATATATTGCTTGTTGGGTAACGTAGAGATAAACAAAACTTTTTCCCTACGTGGTGATCCCAAGATCTAGCTCAGGTAGAAGGCCATGAGGATTACCACTAGACGCGCATTTGCGGAATTGATGAAGCACGTCGCTTGATGCAGTGCAGTCTTCGCGATCCGTTCCGGTTCCACGATCCACGATCCGTACTTTCTTCACGATCGTCGAAGTGCTGAACATACAGCACCTTCGCCGGTATCGACACGTATGAGGAGGAGCGCCGGCGATGGACTGCTAGGTCCGGTACGGCGGCGACAGGACGGACTGGGGCTAGGGTTTCCAACACATGGAGTGACCTAACCTTGTGCTCTAAGCACCTGCGCCCCAGCTTATATAGGGAGTGAAAGTGGGCTCCACTCACTTGTGGCCCATTCACTAAAAAGGCCTATATTAGCCACTGCAAGTCTCACTTGCTGACCAAGTCCATGTCTCTATTTGGGTCCAACCCAAATAGGTTTCCTGTTTGGGTCTAACCCAAACTTGCTCCCGCTCTTAAGTGTGTGACCCGACAGGCTTATGGTAACGCGGACACGATTCCGAGTCTCACTCCTGATCGATCAGTTGGTAGCGGCTCCTAGCAGAACGTGCCAACTCCCAAGTACCAATAAGTCATGACGACATACCTTCCAATGCGACTTTCGTCTAAGTCCCTTTTGCCTCACGATATACTTTGTCGGACTATAGGCGAATGATCATCATCCCTTAAATAGTCCGACTCTCTTTCTCGATCCGAGATAAGTGATTCATCTGACTAACTCTTAGTCGGCTGCCTCGGTTAACACTTAACCGTGACGTGCATGGCCATGCTTTCCGAATCATATCTTCCGTGAGGGCCCAGAGAATATCTCTCCATATGGAGGGGCAAAATCCCGTCTTGGTTATTCACATCACGCAGCTTGATTCTTCGTCGACCCGAACTCTGCCTTTATAGCTGCCCAATGACGGAACAACGTTTGACAGAACTTAAGTCGGAGATCCTCAACTCGGATTATGCAATAACCTTAGGTCTAAGGATTACATTAATTGATACATGCAAATGGGTCAGTCCGACTCGCTAAACTCTTTAGTCGAATCCGTGTAAGTCGGAATAGCATCTCCATGCCCATGACAAGTGGAACCTAGTCATCTGCCGACTTTCACATTGGTTTAAGTTGTGTGTCTGGCACAACCTCAATGACCAAGGACAATTAGTATGAACAACATGAATATGTAGTTCCACAATGAAATCACATATTCGATGATACATATCAGTAGTTCATACATGGACCATAACCTTATGAATACACAGGAATATCATCATTCATGATTGCCTCTAGGGCATATTCCCAACAGTCTCCCACTTGCACTAGAGTCAATCTTCCGACATCACATGTCTAGGCATCTAATGCCTATTTCTCTCAGGTGCGCCTCATGCTTCGGCTGTGGAAGTGGCTTTGTCAATGGATCCGCAATGTTTGCATCCGTGTGTACCTTGCATAACTTGATATCACCTTGATCCACGAACTGGCGAATAAGGTGGTACCGCATGAGTATATGTTTGTTCTTCTGGTGTTGTCTAGGTTCCTTGGCTTGTGCAATAGCACCATTGTTGTCACAATACACGTCTAACGGATTGGACGAGCCCTGAACCACACCAAGATCCATGAGGAAATTCCTCATCCAAACGGCTTCTTTTGCCGCCTCCGAGACAGAAATATACTCAGCCTCTGTCGTAGACGCAGACACCATTTCTTGCTTGGAACTTTTCCAGCTCACAGCCCCTCCGTTTATCACAAACACATATCCGGATTGCGAACGAGAATCATCCGAGTCAGTGAGATAACTCGCATCCGTGTAACCCTTTACACTGAGTTCATCCTCACCTCCATAAACCAGGAACATATCCTTAGTCCTTCTCAAGTACTTGAGGATATTTTTAGCTGCCCAGTGGATCTCTCCAGGGTCAGCCTGGTATCTTCTCACAACACTTAGAGCATAGGAAACATCCGGCCTAATACAATTCATAGCGTACATGATGGATCCGATTGCAGAAGCATACGGAATCGTACTCATCCAACTTCGCTCATCAGTTGTCGAAGGACACTGAGTCTTGCTAAGTTTTACGCCATGGGACATCGGTAAGAACCCCTTCTTAGACGATTCCATGTTGAACTTCTTCAACACTTTGTCCAAATATGTACTTTGACTCAATCCAATGAGCCGCTTTGATCTATCTCTATAGATCCGGATTCCTAGTATGTAAGTCGCTTCACCCAAGTCTTTCATCGAAAAACTCCTTTCCAATGATTCCTTGGTCTCTTGCAACATCTGGACATCATTTCCAATCAGTAATATGTCATCCACATATAAGATCAGAAAGTTTACTTTGCTCCCACTAAACCTCTTGTATAAACAAGAATCATGATCACTCTTGATGAAGCCAAACGATTTGGCTACCTCATCAAAGCGAATGTTCCAACTCTGAGATGCTTGCTTCAACCCATAAATGGATTTCCGAAGCTTGCATACTTTGTCAGCATTAGCCGGATCGACAAAACCCTCGGGCTGTATCATATACACGTCCTCGGTTAAATTTCCATTAAGGAAAGCCGTTTTGACATCCATCTGCCATATCTCATAGTCGAAATAGGCTGCTGTAGCTAACATGATCCGAACTGATTTAAGCATCGCTACAGGAGAGAAAGTCCCATCGTAGTCAACTCCTTGAACTTGTCGGAACCCCTTCGCGACAAGCCGTGCTTTATAGATAGAAACATTTCCATCCATATCAGTTTTCTTCTTAAAGACCCATTTGGACTCGACGGGTCTTGGACCGTCTGGCAGATCAACCAAGTTCCAAACTTGATTTTCATCCATGGACTTTAACTCGGATCTCATGGCTCCAAGCCATGACTCGGAATCCGAACCCACCATCGCTTCCGAATAAGTTGCTGGCTCATCACTGTCCAACAACATCACATCACGAACACTTCGCAATCTGGCCGATCTTTGCAGTGTCGATGCAATTTACGGCTCAGGTACCACGTCCGGCTCAACCTCTAAGGCATTTTCCGACTTGCTGCTAGCTAGTATCTCTCGAATTTCTTCGAGATGCACCGTACTCCCACTGACTCCCCGACTGAGAAACTCTTTCTCAAGGAAGACACCGTTTCGAGCGACAAACACTTTGCCCTCTTCTCGGTTGTAGAAGTAGTAACCCAATGTTTCCCTTGGATATCCCACGAAAATGCACTTATCCGACTTAGCTGTAAGCTTGTCCGACTGAAGTCGCTTGACAAAAGCTTCACAACCCCAAATCTTAAGAAAAGACAAACTCGGCTTTTTGCCAGTCCACATCTCATGTGGTGTCTTCTCTACCGACTTTGATGGTACTCTGTTTAGTGTGAACGCTGCAGTTTCTAGACAATAACTCCAAAATGATAAAGGCAGATCTGTCCGACTCATCATTGATCGTACCATGTCCAACAAGGTCCGATTTCTCCTTTCCGACACACCGTTTCTCTTCGGTGTTTCTAGAGGAGTGAGATGGGGAACTATTCCACAACTCTTTAGATGGTCATCAAACTCATGGCTCATGTACTCGCCTCCTCGGTCTGACTGAAGAAACTTTATTTTCTTGCCAAGTTGATTTTGTACCTCATTCTGGAATTCCTTGAACTTTTCAAAGGCTTCCGACTTATGTTTCATTAAGTAGATATATCCATACCTACTCAAATCATTAGTGAAGGTAATGAAGTACTCATAACCACCTCTGGCTGTCGTGCTCATCGGGCCACATACATCACTATGCACTAGTCCCAATAAGTCGGACGCCCTTTCACAACTCTTTGCAAAAGGTGTCTTGGTCATCTTGCCGAGAAGGCAGGATTCGCATGTCTCAAACGACTCTAAGTCGAATGAAGTTAGGAGTCCATCATCATGGAGCTTCTTCATGCGTTTCCAACTTATATGACCAAGCCGACAATGCCAAAAGTAAGTCATATTCAGATCATTTGGTTTTAACCTTTTCGCATTTATGTTATAGACAGATTCACTATCAAGATTCAAAATAAATAACCCGTCCCGGACGGGTGCAAAGCCATGAAACATATCATTCAAATATAAAGAACAACCATTATTCTTAATATTCGACTCATAGCCCTGTCTCATCAAATATGAGGCAGAAATGATGTTTCGACTAAGCACTGGAACATAATAACAATTATTTAGCTCCATTATGAATCCAGAAGGTAAATGAAGTTGCATTGTGCCGACTTCCAACGCAACGACTCTCGCTTTGTTTTCGACTCTAATGTCAACCTTGCCTCTTGCAACACTCCTAGTTCTTAACAGTCCCTGCAACGAGTTGCAGATGTGAATGACTGATCTGGTATCATATACCCAAGAACTACCAGGTGCATCAGGAAGATAAATGTCTATAACATTGCAAACAAGTGTACCTGAGCCGGAAGTCACACCTCCGCTCTTGGCTTTATCAGCCAGATACTTGCTGCAATTCCTCTTCCAGTGGCCATCCGACTTGTAGTAGAAGCAAGTGGATCCGGCTGCAAGAGATGGCTTAGTCCCCGAGGAAGCGCTTTGGATTGGGTCCTCCGCCTTACCTCCTGACTTTGCCTTCTTCTTCTTAGTCCAAGAACTCTTCTTGAACTTAGCCTTGTTTTGTACCATCAACACTTGACTGGCACCCTTCTTGAGATCTGCCTCAGCCTGCTTGAGCATCCCATGTAATTCAGTGAGCTTCTTATCCATACCATGCATGTGGTAGTTCGATATGAACTGGCCATACGCACTAGGAAGAGAGTTCAGAATTATGTCCGTAGCGAACTCTTCGCTAATGGGGTAGCCAAGCCTTTCCAGAGACTACACGTAACCAACCATCTTGATCACATGCGGACTCAGTGGATCACCATCCTTAAGCTTGCAGCTCAACAAGGCCTGAGAGACTTGATACCTCTCAGTCTTTGCCTGAGCCTGGAACATACTTTTGAGGCTTTCGATCATATCGTAGGCCTCAACATTCTCGAACTGCTGCTGCAAGTCCGGTTCCATATGAGCAAGCATAAGACAGCTAATCTCCGTGGATTCATCACAAATCCGACGGTAGGCATTGGTGGCTGCAACAGTCGCATTCTCATCCGGCTCAGCTGGAAGTGGGTGTCTAGGACACGATCCCTTTTTTCTTGTTTGAGAACAATTCTCAGATTACGATACCAGTTGGTGAAATTAGTTCCATTCAACTTATCTTTCTCTAAAAATGGTTCTCAAAGCAAACCAGAAATCTGAGGAAGACTGCTAGGTGCCATTGATCTACAATAGAAAATATGCAAAACACTTAAGACATGTATCCATAAAAGAGCAAGCATATTAAACACTTTAATATTTATGCTCCCACTAGAACCAACACCCCTCCGATGGTTACTAAGTGATTCAGGGCCCTAAATAAGCAAGTCGACTAGTGAGCATTAGCATCACCGCTAGCCATCAAGTGATCTAGGTAGACAACTCCTTGTCAATCGTATCTCATACGACTCCTGTTGAATGGGTGGCATCACATGCCCCGGCTCCCATCCGATTTTTCCCCAAGTCCCACAACCGTTGTGATAGACCTGTCTAGATTACCAAGTCCTTCCGCTGTAAGAGTCCGACTCGAACCCACCTAGTCGGAAAGAATTGATAGCACCTCAATTTTATGAGCCCACTATCAAAAATGTCCGCCTTGTGATGGTGCAGCACTAGCGGGGAAACTGACTAGACCTTCTTTGAGGGATTATATTCTACCAACTATCTAATAGAGGTAAAACAGAGACATAACAGTAACACAAAATAAAGCAATTATAATGTGAAATGGTATGGCTCTTTTCATGGCGATCTCCATCTACATAAAGCTTGTAATCCGACTCGTGTCAACTCTTGTCACGGGCCGTCTTACACCATGTAGCCGACTTGTACGACGACTTGCATGCCATCCGGATTCTCCAAATAGCTACACTAGCTAGTAATCCAAATTACACAGAGAATCCGACACGCATGCCGTTATACAATAACATGACAGCACCTAGGCTCCAGCCGGCTGAAAAAATCCGTGATACGCAGATCACGTACGGATTACACACATCACATGCACATAAGCCATACCATTCACAACATCATCCTGCAAAAACAAGTTATGCATAGATACAATATCTACCGGTGTTGTGAAACTCGCAACGACATCTAAGGTGCTACGGTAGGGCAAAACCGGCGGTCCCGCTAGCCGGATAGCGGGCGGGGATCGAAGGGGCAGCGCCCCTCGCGGGTGCGGGCAGCGCCCAACGATTTTTCCGAAAAACGCAGATCTCATCTGCATTCCGGACATGGATTTCATCATTGGATAAAACAATTTTTACCCAAATCCGATCCGGACTCCGTTTCAATCAAACCCTTTGATCTTCGATCACCGCATCCGGGTTTACGTGTCACAGTCTACCCCGATGGTGGAAACCGACCGGTAGGGGTATGTCGTTCCACGACCTTAGCAGTTAGATCACGGAAACCAGATCATCCATTCCCCGAGTATAGTTGATCCAATCAACTTTGTACAAAACCGATCTATCTCATAGATCGACCACCAAAACTGCAATTAGATCCAATCTAACGCCAACCGCATATCGCATATGCGCGATCTCGAGCGTAAAACCAGAAGCTAACGCTCTGATACCACTGTTGGGTAACATAGAGATAAACAAAACTTTTTCCCTACGCGGTGATCCCAAGATCTAGCTCAGGTAGAAGGCCACGAGGATTACCACTAGACGCGCAGTTGCGGAATTGATGAAGCACGTCGCTTGATGCAGTGCAGTCCTCGCGATCCGTTCCGGTTCCACGATCCACGATCCGTACTTTCTTCACGATCGTCAAAGTGCTGAACATACAGCAGCTTCGCCGGTATCCACACGTACGAGGAGGGGCGCCGACGATGGACTGCTAGGTCCGGTACGGCGGCGACATGACGGACTGGGGCTAGGGTTTCCAACACATGGAGTGACCTAACCTTGTGCTCTAAGCACCTGCGCCCTAGCTTATATAGGGAGTGAAAGTGGGCTCCACTCACTTGTGGCCCATTCACTAAAAAGGCCTATATTAGCCACTGCAAGTCTCACTTGCTGACCAAGTCCATGTCTCTATTTGGGTCCAACCCAAATAAGTTTCCTGTTTGGGTCTAACCCAAACTTGCTCCCGTTCTTAAGTGTGTGAGCCGACAGGCTTATGGTAACCCGGACACGATTCCAAGTCTCACTCGTGATCGATCAGTTGGTAGCGGCTCCTAGCAGAACGTGCCAACTCCCAAGTACCAATAAGTCATGACGACATACCTTCCAATGCGACTTTCGTCTAAGTCCCTTTTGCCTCACGATATACTTTGTCGGACTATAGGCGAATGATCGTCATCCCTTAAATAGTCCGACTCTCTTTCTCGATCCGAGATAAGTGATTCATCCGACTAACTCTTAGTCGGCTGCCTCGGTTAACACTTAACCGTGACACGTATGACCATGCTTTCCGAATCATATCTTCCGAGAGGGCCCAGAGAATATATGTCCATGTCTCTATTTGCTGACCAAGTCCATGTCTCTATTTGGGTCCAACCCAAATAGGTTTCCTGTTTGGGTCTAACCCAAACTTGCTCCCGCTCTTAAGTGTGTGACCCGACAGGCTTATGGTAACCCGGACACGATTCCAAGTCTCACTCGTGATCGATCAGTTGGTAGCGGCTCCTAGCAGAACGTGCCAACTCCCAAGTACCCATAAGTCATGACGACATACCTTCCAATGCGACTTTCGTCTAAGTCCCTTTTGCCTCACGATATACTTTGTCGGACTATAGGCGAATGATCGTCATCCCTTAAATAGTCCGACTCTCCTTCTCGATCCGAGATAAGTGATTCATTCGACTAACTCTTAGTCAGCTGCCTCGGTTAACACTTAACCGTGACACGCATGGCCATGCTTTCCGAATCATATCTTCCGAGAGGGCCCAGAGAATATCTCTCCGGATGGAGGGGCAAATTCCCGTCTTGGTTATTCACATCACGCAGCTTGATTCTCCCTCGACCCGAACACCGCCTTTATAACTGCCCATTGACGGAACAACGTTTGACAGAACCTAAGTCGGAGATCTTCAACTCGGATTGTGCAATAACCTCAGGTCTAAGGATTACATTGATTGAGACATGCAAATGGCGACTTGTTCATTGCATCTCAATATGGGTCAGTCCGACTCGCTAAACTCTTTAGTCGAATCCGTATAAGTCGGAATAGCATCTCCATGCCCATGACAAGTGGAACCTAGTCATCTGTCGACTTTCACATTGGTCTAAGTTGTGTGTCCGGCACAACCTCAATGACCAAGGACAATTAGTATGAACAACATGAATATGTAGTTCCACAATCAAATCACATATTCGATGATACATATCAGTAGTTCATACATGGACCATAACCTTATGAATACACAGGAATATCATCATTCATGATTGCCTCTAGGGCATATTCCCAACATTGCTGTGCAGACTGAGCCAATGCCGTCACTTCCTGGATCTTTCTCTTTTCTTGTGCGATCACGAGTGACTCGGCCAGGTTAGACCCGGCTGACGCACACTCAATGGAATGTCAGAAATCTCCTGCTATGGTAATTACTCCATTTGGCCCGGGCAACTTCAGCTTCAGGTAACTGATGTGACAACTTGCCATGAATTTGTTCAGGGCTGGCCTGCTGAGTAACACGTGATATGCGCTTTCTAGGTTCACCACCTCAAACTCCAAATTTTCAGTTCGGCAGTTATCTCTTGTGTCAAATAACACGTCAACCCGGACCTTGCCTATGGGTTCACAGGAGATACCAGGCACAATGCCATGGAAAGTTGTCCTTGTAGCCTAGAGCATGTTCTCTGAGATACCCAACTTGCGCATTGTATCCACGTACATGATATTGATGCTGCTGCCATTGTCAATCAGCACCTTGGAAAATCTCACATTGATATTTGCCCCGATGAACGTTGGGTCCAACACCAATGCATACGAGCCAGGGCTCGGCATGAGCTTGGGATGGTCCTTGATACTCCATGTAATTTCCTGATCTAACCAAGGCATATACCTCGTCACTGCCGAAATAACCGCATTTACTTCCATATGTCAGCGTTGCAAGCTCTTTCTATCCGTTTCCTCCATGGTAAACACACCGTAACTCTGGTGATGCTCTCTGTATTCATTTCTCCCCTCATTTCCGAGGTACCTTTGATCTGGCTGATGTTGGTTTTCCACCTGATGGACTGCATCCCTTCTTTCCTGATAATCATACCTAAGCGGAGGTGGTGGTAACATCAATTGTTGCGTGTTCGCCCCAGAGAGCAACTGCTGCCGGGGTAACTCTTGTCAAGGTTGATCGTTCCGAGGTGCCTGAGTATTCCCCAAACCACTTTTCTCTATCTTCCTCATCCACTCACATTGCCGGGTTATATGACCCGCCGGGTTACTCGGATTTGGCAGGTGAAATTTGCACGGATGATCCAGCATTGTCTCATACGTAGACCTCGGCCGGTCTTTCTTTTCTTGCCACTATCTCTTTTGCTCGGGCGTCCAAGTTTTCTTGCCATCATTTCTTGGAGTCCATTGTTGCCCTCCAGTCTTCTGACGCTGATTACTCCCTACTCCGGGTTGATCTTGATTTACAGCAGCAACTTGTTGCGAACTGTACCTGTAATCCGGTCTATCATCTGTTCTCTTACCCCGATAATCATTTCGCCGGGACGATCCGGCTCCATCTCGCTGGTAGTACTCCTCATTTGACTCGTTTGACACAAGCTGGGGTTGAGTCGGATCGCCCAAGGCGTACGAGTCAGCAATCCGGATTGTTTCTGCCAGCGTAGTTGGCATGTACCTTTGTAACCTTTGCCACAACATGCTTGCATATCTACACCCTTGCGCAAACCAAGCTATGTCCCATGACTCAATCACGCCCTCGCACGAATTTCTCACACTGCATCAGCGGGTTAGGAACTCACGGTCTGTCTCATTTGGTATCTTCTTGCACATTGCTAGGGTCTGTGGCCTATTCGGCTCTGATACGTGCTTGAGAAGTTACTGACAAACATTTCCTCAAAATCAATCCAGAAGTTGATACTACCGGGTGGTAAATTGTTTAACCATACCCTCGCTGGCCCCTCCAGCATCTGAGGTACGTATCTCACCTCCCATCTCAAGTTGCATGTAGCAATTTTCACTGCCATCGCGTAGTTGATTAACCAATCCTCCGGCTTGGTGCTACCGTCATATGTTTTCGTGCCTCTTGGTAACTAGCAGTTAGGTACTAGAGGCTCTTTCATGATCCGGGGCCCAAAGCACGCCGGACCCAGAGGACCTTGCCCCTCAATTAGCTCCGACCTATAGAGCCGATCCAGCTTTAATCTGGCGTCATCAGGCATCAAGTTCCTACTTCCCAACCTTGATCCTATCACATGATGATCTGGCCTTTGGTATCCTGCATTCACCATTTCCAAATCACCATCGTTGTATCTGTCTTGCTCTTGAGGAGCGCATCTCTATTGCATACCTTGGCCGGCACTTCGCTCTTGCCGTGGTATATTCTGCTGCTGCGGTTGCCTTGCACCTTCTGAGTTACGCTGTCTGGCATTGCCGTTTACAGCTTTTCCCTGACCGGCATTGCCTTGGTCGCGGTTACCTCGGCCAACTTCACCTCGGCTGACACTCCGTCGATCCTCATTTCCCTGCACTGCTTTTCCTTTCCCTGCCCTTGCCGGGTCATATGGGACTATATGTTTGTTTCTCCTCGCCGAGGTTACCACTTCCTCTCTTCTTGGGCCATCATGTGGAGATGATGCAGCTCCAGCAGATTTCTCCGGGTTACCCACCGCTGAATAAACGACTTTGGAAGCCCCAGCTCTCGCTGGGTTAGCCCTGAGCAATTCTTCATTTTTTCTGTTAGCGATCCGAACTAACTCATTGACCCTCTCCTGCTGTCTTTGCCGGGCTTCACCCGTCAAACACTCTAACTCGGATGCAGCTGCATCCGCTGCCCTGAGGTTCTTTGCCAGGGTGCTGTACTTCGGCAGCCCCATGGACAAAATGTTCTCTGATTCCTCAACTTTAGTTTCACCCTCTTTGTTCATTTCACTGATGAGGTTTCTCCCTTTTACTTTTACGGCATCTACCTTATTTGCTCTTGCGTACTCGCGCAGCGTCATGTTCAACGACTGTCGAGCTGCGGCTATCTTTTTCGCACCTAACTCGGCCTGAGTCGGATCTACCACATGTGCTATGGGGCTTGCCAAGCTATCTATCGCCTGCTGTAGCACGTTCTCTGGCCTCTCTAGCGGAGGACCTCTACTTTTCCTGAGTGCCTTGGGTGTTACCTCCGGATCTGGTGCCGGGTCTCTGCTCGCGCCAGCGCCAGGCGCTACCATCATCACCTCAGCGCGGTTAGGGGAGTGAGTGATACACGCACCGTTGGCCGGACTAAGGGGTGGCTCGCCTCCATCGACGACGTGCTGCGGGTGAACGCAAGACACATCGACGCCGACGTAGATCCTGTGGGTGCCAAGCTTGACGAAGACGCCATTGCGTGCTGGAGGCCGCTTGCCGAAGCATCCAGCATTGTCGCTGACATAGTCCAGCGCTCCAAAGCGCTGAACAATCCCGAAGACGATGCGCTCGCGGTTGTCGATGATGTTTCCCGTCCGGATCTTCACTCCCGCTAGCGCCGCTAGCCCCATGGTGGGCGCCCACTGTCGTGGTGGTGTCACGGTAGATTCCATGGATAGGCTAAAGGTGGGGCCAATATGCACTAGAGGAATCCAGGGAGGGATAGTGAGGTGATTCCACACACAGATGCTTTGTATTCTTCAAGTTCACGAGGTTACAGATGCTCCTTGAGCTGTATTGGGGAGAGGAGGAAGAAGAAGCTCTCTTACTCTCACCACAACCTATCTCCCAGTGAACCAACTACTCAAATGCCAACCCCTACTACAGAGGCCCTAGTGCCCCTTATAAAGGGGAGGCTAGGTCTCCAATTAGGGAATACGTGGAGCCATATTCCAGGGAATATGCCTCTTCCCAAAATAGCAAGTCGACCGGGTCACCTTTTGCCATCATAAGCCACGCAGAGGCTACGTAAGCCTCTGCGACGCCAGCGTCACCCGACACAGGCTACGTCACCCTTGTCGGCCACGCCTCGGTGGTCCGTCCCCCTGTCTGCTTCGCTCATGCTCCAGCGTACAGTGCCCACCTTTTGACCAGCGAGATACCTTCCTTCTCTTGCAAGCCTGATATAACCCGAATCATGCCTGGTTAATCCGGCCCCGCGGGTACCTGCATACAAGTTACAAAATGCCTGCCGGCATACGACATACGTCGGCCAGGACTCAGTTAGGTGGACATCCTCCGGTCCAAGTTACTCCGTAAGTCAGCCTGCCTTGAGGTGACTCGGCCAGCATTCGCTTTGACCTTGCCGTACCTCGGCTAACTTGGCCTCTATACCCCGGTGTGACCCTACCCGGGGGTATCCCCCCAAAAGTAAGTTATCTATGGATGTATATCCACCCGTTGCTTGTATCTAGTAGATAGATCTGGGCGTATAGTTCACATCGTAGGAAATTTTTTGTTTTCTATGCTGCAAACCCAACACCTAGATCGGGATATCGAGTTCATCATTGAACTAATTCCTAGAACTGGACCCATAGCTCAGAGACCTTATAGTATGAACCCATATGAATTAATGGAGCTGAAGAAGCAACTTGATGCTATGCTGGCGTAAGGTTTGATTCAACCAAGCGCATCACCATGGAGATCGCCTGTTCTGTTTGTGGATAAAAAAGATGGAGGTAACCGTTTGTGCATGGATTACCGGAAGCTGAATGACGTCACCATCAAGAACAAGTACCCATTGCCGAAGATAGAAGATTTGTTTGACCAGTTGACTGGTGCCAGAGTGTTCTCTAAGATTGATCTTAGAACTGGTTATGATCAACTCAAGATTCGTGCAATGGATATTCCAAAGACCGCCTTTACCACCAGATATGGATTGTATGAGTATACGGTCATGTCTCTTGGATTAACCAATGCCCCAGCTTATTTCATGAATCTCATGAATAAGATTTTTATGAACTTCCTGGATAAGTTTGTCGTTATGTTTATCGACGACATTCTTATATATTCCAAGTCAGAAGAATACCATGAGCTACACCTGAGAACCATCCTTGAAATCCTTAGAGAACATCAGTTGTATGCCAAGAATTCTGGTTGAAGGAATTAGGATTCCTAGGACATATTGTGTCAGCAGGAGGAGTCATTGTCGATCCCGCCAAGATCAAAGATGTTGAAGCATGGAAAGCCCCAACCACTCAAACCCAAGTCCGTGCATTTCTCGGATTAGCGGGATATTACCGCAAGTTTGTTGAAGGATTTTCGAGCATCGCAAGACCGATGACCCAATTCTTGAAGAAAGATAAGAAGTTCAAATGGACAGACAAATATGAAGCGAGTTTTCAAGAGCTCAAGAAGAGATTGATTTCAGCCCCAATTCTGATTATGCCGGATATCAAGAAGCCTTTTGATGTGTATTGTGATGCATCCAAGAGTGGTCTCGGATGTGTGTTAATGCAAGAAGGCAAAGTCATAGCATATATGTCCCGCCAACTGAAGCAGCATGAGCAAAACTACCCTACCCATGACCTTGAATTAGCAGCCGTAGTTTTAGCCTTGAAGACATGGCGTCATTACCTTATGGGTAACCGCTGTGAGATTTATTCGGATCACAAGAGTCTGAAGTATATTTTCACCCAGAAGGAGCTGAATATGAGGCAAAGGAGATGGATAGAGTTAATCAAGGATTATGACCTTGACATTCACTATCACCTCGGCAAAGCCAATGTGGTAGCGGATGCTCTTAGATTAAACACCATGATCAAAGAAGCCCAACCAAGTTTGCATGAAGAGTGGGAGCAGTTTAGAACAGAGCTAGTTAGCAAAGGATTTTTAGCTAGCATTGAACTTCAACCCATGTTGATGAGTCAAATCAAGGAAGCCCAGAAAGGAAATGCAAGTATCGATGGAATCAAACGTCGTATCAGTACAGGAAAGGTACCCGGATTCACCGAAGATGAAGAAGGAGTTTTGTGGTACAAAGGACGTATCTGTGTGCCAGTAGATACAGAGTTGAAACAAGTTATCATGCAAGAAGGTCATGATACTCTTTATTCTATCCACCCTGGAGGAACGAAGATGTATCAGGATTTGAAGGAGCAATTTTGGTGGCACAAGATGAAGAGAGAAATCGGAAGCTACATAGCCAAGTGTGATATCTGTCAGAGAGTCAAAGTGGAACATCAGAGGCCTGCAGGACTTTTGCAACCATTGCAGATTCCAGAATGGAAATGGGATTCCGTCGGAATGGATTTTATCACCGGTTTGCCTACTTCTAGTAGGGGAAATGACTCTATTTGGGTCATCGTTGATAGACTGTCCAAGGTAGCCCATTTTATACCTGTCAAGACCACCTACCAGAGTTCGAAGCTAGCAGAGTTGTACATTGCTAGGATCGTCAGTTTGCATGGAACCCCTAAAACCATAGTATCGGATCGAGGAACCCAATTTACCTCAAGATTTTGGCAGAAAGTCCAAGAAGGATTGGGAACCAAGTTGAATTTCAGCACAGCTTATCACCCGCAGACCGATGGATAAACTGAAAGAGTCCACCAAATCTTAGAAGATATGTTGAGAGCTTGTGTGCTAGAGTATGGATCAAAATGGGAAGATTGTCTGCCTTTCGCATAGTTCTCCTATAACAACAGTTATCAAGCCAGTTTGCAAATGGCCCCCTTTGAGTTCTTGTATGGAAGGAAGTGTCGTACCCCCTTGAATTGCTCGCAAGTAGGAGAGAGTCAGATTTTTGGACCCGACATCCTATGAGAAGCCGAAGAGAAGGTTCACAAAGTCTGTGAACACTTCAAGATCGCCCAATCTAGACAGAAGATTATGCTGACAAGAGACGTCGAGACCTAACCTTCAATGTCGGAGATTTTGTGTATCTCAAAGTGTCACCTTTGAAGGGAATGCAATGTTTTCAACTGAAAGGAAAGTCAGCCCCCAGATATATTGGACCCTTCAAGATTCTGAATCGCCGAGGAGAAGTATCTTATCAACTGGAACTGCCGGAGGAGATGTCAGCCATCCAAGATGTGTTTCATATCTCGTTAATTCGCAAATGCTTAGAAGTTCCGGAGAAGACCGAAGTGTTCAAGAACATCGATCATCGAGCCATATATATCAACAAGGATATGATGTATCGTGAAGTGCCCATTCATATTTTGGAAGAAGCTTTCAGAACCACCAGGACCAGGAGTATAAAATTTCTCAAGATCCAATGGAGCAACCATACCGAAGAAGAAGCTACCTGGGAGCGAGAAGATTACATTAGGGCTGAGTTTCCAAATCTCTTTAGTTCCTAGTTTTTCTTAAATCTCGAGACGAGATTTTGTTTAAGGAGGGAAGGTTTGTAACATCCCAAAAACCCTAATCAAGATTATCAAGTTCTAATCACCCCAATTTAGGGTTAACAAAAACTTTTGTTAATAATTTGAATATGAATGCTTGTGTGTTTTGCATTAGTGTATAATTGAGTGTAATTGCTATGCTTGATTGTAAAAAATGATGAGAAATGGTTTAAAGGTGAATTCTGCATCATCTCGACCAATTACAAACAAAATCCAAAGAAAAAGAAATCAAATATGATTAAATAAAGCAAATGGTCATTTTGAAAAAAGTAAACCACTAGGCCACTTTGTGTGTTCCTAGAAGAAGATTTCTAACAGAAACAATTCCACTTCTTTTCACCCCTTGCTAGACCAAGTAAAAGTGTATCAAGGCCCACTTTACAAACTCACCAAAACATTCTCCAAATCAATTTAAAGGACATGTGAAAATGGAATCAAGTGTATATGTTAAGATCCCACTTTTCAAAAACCCTTCAAACCAATTCCACTTGACTTCTCCAAGCAAACATAGACTCTCAAGCTTAAGTTAAGATCACTCAAAAATTTGCATTCAAAATTTTCAAACTAATTCTCTTGCGGCCATTTCATCAAACACCTGGTTTTGTCGCGGTGGTGTCACGGCAGATGCCATGGATAGGCTAAAGGTGGGGACTAATAGCACTAGGGGAATCCAGGGAGGGATAGTGTGGTGGTTCCACACACTGAAGTTTTATATTCGATTCGCCTTCATAGATTACAAGTGCTCCTTGAGCTGTATTGGAGAGAGGAGGAAGAAGGAACTCTCTTACTCTCACCACTTGCTAGCCCTCAGGAACCAAGTAAAATCTAGCCAAATAGATCTACCTCCTAAAAACTCAACCCGTTCTACAGAGGCCCTAGCCCTCCTTATATAGGGGTGGCTAGGTCTCCACTTAGAGCATACGTAATATGCCTCCTCCCAAAATAGTAAGCCGACCGGGTCGCTTTTCCCCGCGTCACCCATGCAGAGGCTACGTGAGCCTCTGCGGCGCCTGCGTCAGCCGACATCGGCGTCGTCACCTCTGTTGGCCACGCCTCGTTGGTCCTGCCTCTGTCCGCTTCGCTCATGTCGTGCGTACCGGGGTTACTTTTGACCAGCGAGATACCTTCCTTCTCCTAGAAGCTTGACATGACCCGGATCGTAGTTGATCCGGCCACACCTGTTCCTGCATATAAGTTAGATACATATTACCGACTTACGGCTTAAGTCGGTTGAGACCAAGTTAAGTGGAAGTCCCCTGGTCCGAGTTACCCCGTGATTCGGCCTGCCTTGAGGTGACTCGGCCAGCATCCGCTTTGGCCTTGCCGAACCTCGGCTAACTCAGCCTTTATACCCCGGCGTGACCCTACCCGGGGGTATCCCCACAACATTAGTCCCCGAAGCTGGTTCGGTCTTAGCTGCCTTGGCCGCTAAGGCCACAACAGGTTCAATTTTACTGAACATTGAGTTTCATTTCCGAGTTACCTTCTCATCTCGGATTCCATGGGTTTACTTTCCCTTGGCACATTCCATGTTTTCACTTGCTGGCTGGGTTATCGTATTCTCATCCGGGTCATTCTTCCTTCTCTCGTACGCTTCCCCACGTGGAGGCTAATCATCACATTGCCTCATTTTAAGGGCCAGCCACAGTAACCGCCGCAGTAATTGTCAGTTATCACTGTAGCGTACGTCACATCGTGTCTGCCTCCTCGTTAACTACATCATAACGTCACGTCATGGGATCCGTTGCGCCCTGTGGCCTTCCATGTGGCTCGATGCTGATTGGTCAATCCGGTTTGTACATGGCCACACGCTGTGGCCTGCCCGCAAACGCGATCCCACTACCTTTCTGAAGGAGCGGTAAAATAGGGGAGGGGTGCGCCCCTTGGGTCCTTTCCCCATTTTCACGCCCCTCTGCCCTTTCTTCTTCCTCGTTTTCTCCCGCGACAGCGCCGTCGCCACCGCGTTTGAGTAGCTGCGCCGCCGCCGCACTGCTTCCACACGCATCTGCGTCGCTACCGCCGGTGCGCACCTCCTCCGCCACGGCCTGACCGGGAGACCCCGGACGAGGAAGAACCGGATCAGGAGATGTTCCTTCCGATGATGGATGCGACCAAGCGACCCACCGGTAAACTCTCTTCCATTAGAGATTGGCCCGACGATGAAGATGACTCGGATATTGAGGTGATGGAAGCATTTGACGCTGTCCCCCTTTCTTATGCTTTTCCGGCATCAGCTAACCCCGGTGGGCAGATCCATGAGGACCCTCCCCTTGCCGTGGGTGACCCTGTTTCGGTTGCACCAAAGAAGAAGCGGGGAGCTGCATCAACTTCTTTGTCCGGACCTTCTCAGCCAGCCAAAAGGCGAAAGAAGTCCGGGGACAAAACTGCCTCCAAGCCTACGACCAAGGCCCCAGCACAAAGGGCTCGGAAGCCCAAGGAGCCTCTGACCTCGGATGCGTAAGCCTCTTTTCCCTTTGCCACTTACTTGTTCTTGCATTGTTATAGTTTCTCATCCGTCATTGTTTAATTTGGCAGGGCCGCGGCGGAGGTCCCCTAGAGTGGATCTAGCATCGCTTCGCCGCTCCGACCCAGCCCTTCTCCCCCTCGTGGCGACGAGTAACGCCCGATGAGCCCTATTCCAGAGGGTTCTGTGGCTGCTCCGGGTTCCACTCCACCTCGTCAAGAGGGGGGCAACCTTGGAGCAGGGGAGACTGGCCCAGCCGAGGCAGCAGCATCCACCACTTCGGCTCCGCCGCAACCAGTTACTACCGAGTCTACCTCAGCACCTCCACCGAAGACGAAAACAGTGCCAGCACCAGCACCAACTCTAGTACCAGCACTAGCACAACTCGAGCAGCAAGAGCAACGGCAACAGCGGCAACACCAAGAGCAACAGCAGCGCCAAGCCCCTCCGCTTCGACCGAGACTACCCAGTCTCGGCGAGAAAGTGCCCAGACAGCTCCCAAGGGTAAATTTGCTGCAACCACTTCCTCCTCTCAGTAGCCCAAAGGCAAAAAGGCCCTTAACGCCACCAGGGTAGCGCCCGTCGAGGCTGGACAGTGCACTCTCGCGTCCATGCTTTCCAAGAATCCTCCAGCACCGAAGGACGCCTCTGCCGAGCCAACTGATGCGCATCAACTTGTTTTGCACACCAGCCTGGCCCTCGCCCTGGTTGAGAGAAGGGAGGCGCATGCGAAGGGCTTAGTGGCGCCCCATATGCCCACCGGCGAGCGATACCCTCCGACCCTGATTGAATTTGTCAACAATTGGAACAAGGCGGAGTTTGTCAATGACGACGATCTCCTGGAGAAGTTTGGTCCCGCCGAATTTTCCGCTCAAATGAACACAGCCGCTAAGGCAATTAACCTCGCGGGTCGGATGATGGAGGTACGTTACTTCCCCTTTTCCTTAGCATTTTGTAGATATTAGTGATATAACCATTAGTCCCCGAGCCTCCGGGGGAGTAACTTGTTACTCGGCCGGATGCTCCTTAGAAAACTAGCATAGCTCTTTGATAACTTCAAATATGCACACACCTAGAGCCGGGTTAAGTTCCACTTGGCCCGAATCTTGTACACTTCGAATATGCACACACCTAGAGCCGGGTTAAGTTCCACTTGGCCCGGATCTTGTACACTTTGAATATGCACACACCTAGAGCCAGGTTAAGTTCCACTTGGCCCGGATTTTGTACACTTCGAATATGCACACACCTAGAGCCGGGATAAGTTCCACTTGGCCCGGATTTTGTACACTTCAAATATGCACACACCTAGAGCCAGGTTAAGTTCCACTTGGCCCGGATCTTGTACACTTCGAATATGCGCACACCTAGAGCCGGGTTAAGTTCCACTTGGCCCGGATCTTGTACACTTCGAATATGCACACACCTAGAGCCGGGTTAAGTTCCACTTGGCCCGGATCTTGTACACTTCGAATATGCACACACCTAGAGCCGGGTTAAGTTCCACTTGGCCCGGATTTTGTACACTTCGAATATGCACACACCTAGAGCCGGGTTAAGTCCCACTTGGCCCGGATCTTGTACACTTCGAATATGCACACACCTAGAGCCAGGTTAAGTTCCACTTGGCCCAGATCTTTTACACTTCGAATATGCACACACCTAAGTTGTATTTTGTACTCTTTTCAGGTGACCACTAACCACCAGAGCGCTGAGTTTCAGCGTCTCCTGGACACTCATAAGATGTTGCATGCAAAGCAGACTGCAGTTCTCGCTGAACACGAGAAAAGGGGTAAATTTTTTCCTTGACATTTCTCCGTTTTTCTTCATATTTTTCTGCTGAGCTAACCCATCATTTGGTTTCCGCAGCTGGGGTGGAGGCTGAGAATACCCTCATGAGGAGGAGCTTGGACCAGATCAAGGGTAAGTTACTTTTGTGCGACCTTGCTATGCTTTCCATCTCCTTTCCTCATTGGCTCGGCAAACATTCATACCTCGGCTCTGCCGGGTCAATAAACTATTTCAGCATCTCTTGAAGGTAGTGTGCCCGTGCCTGATATGATGCTGCATTTTATCGAACAAGCAGGACAGCATCAAGCCGAGCTCAAAAAGAAAGATGATGAGCTTGCCCTCCTCCGGACCAAGGATGATGAGATTGCCAAGTTAAAGGCAGAAATGAAGAAATTGAAAGCAGAGCATCAAACTGAACTCCAGAAAGCTGGCCAGGACTATACTGAAGAGTGCGAGCGCCTCAATCTCCAGATCGCCAAGGACCAGGATTTACTCAAGGAGGCCGACATCAAGCTTGAGTCGGCGAATGTGGAGCTTGTGCAACTCCGGGAGAGACGTGACAACTGCATCCATGAGCTGTCCCGGGTTCACAGCCATATCTCTAGTAAGTTCTTTTCCTTCAACCGACATTGACCTTTCCGGGTTTGCTTCCTTTACTCATTCCATATGTGGTATTTTTCAGATAAGTTCCCAGAGAGCACTATTGCCTCCAAGGCTGTTACCAAGTTCCGGTAGCAAAGGGGTACTCCGTCTGGTCCTGGCTCCATTCCTCTTGACCTTGAAGATCTGATAGTCAGCTTGTCTTCCCGAATTGAGACTGTGAGGAACTAGGCAAGGATGTAATGGACGTGGTAATCCGGATCTTCAATGCCTTTTGGCCTGAAGAAGATACTCCGGAGAAGCTGTCTGTTCTCTTTGCCCGGCTTATGGACTGCGAGACTCAGCTCGATCTCTGTAGAGAATCTGCTGGGCACGCCGGAGCTGAGATAGTTCTTCACTACGTGCTCACGTGGTACGAGAAGATCGACCTCAACCTCCTCGCCCGTATGCGGGACTGGATCAAAGTGGTCTACTGACCCGGAATGGGTGGCTCGGCGCAAGGCTTGCGCTCACAACTTTATCCAATACGCCCCCATTCACCAGTGGAACGAGGGACCGAGCTTTCTAGATGCCGCTGATGATGAAAACGCTGAGAACGTCGAAGATGGCTCGGATGAAGACGAAGAAGATGATGCCTCTGACATTGAGGAGGGCGAAGATGACGCCGAACTTCCTCCTGCTGCCCCTTGATCGAAAAAAACTTTTAAATTTCATCAGATCCCCGATATGCCGGGTGCAGTTGTATTAAGTGCACAAGTAATATTTTGCTACTAAGTTTTGTATGCTGGGTTGACTTGGGCGTAGTCCCCGAGTTTAGTTTTCTCGTTCTTCCAATCTTTTGGCTCGGCTCGCGTCTACCTTGGTTCGGTTTTATGACTTACGAGTCTGAGTTTCAAAAATTGTCTTAACAATACTTGGAAACTTTAGGATTAGCTCGAAATAACTCAGCATAATAAATTTAAAGTACACACAAGGTTAGGTCGAAAAAAACGTCGGCTTGATTAAGTTCTTTTCCTTAGTATTTTTCATGTGCTACGCAATTCCAAACTTGTTCTCTTGCTTGCCATGAAACCAATTCTTGTTGGACAGCAGCAAGTCGAAGAGTTGGGTTCTTGGTGCTCACACATTACTAACCCGTCCTAAGTAGAACAACTTACGCCAACCAACGTATAAATAATAAAAACGGAAGACAATAATCATTATTAAGGCAGTCCCCGAGTTACTGCTCGAGGCGCCAACACTTCAGTGATAAGCTCATTGCCGGCATACATACCGACATATGAGATGACTCGGATACATACACTTCTTTGCTAAGTGTAGAAAGGACGGAGTAGAGCTACATTCCATGGATGCTTAGATTCCTCGCCGGACCTGTCCGCCTTGTTCTTTTCCTATGGCTTTGCATCGATAAGATAATAAGAATCATTGTGCAATGCTTTGCTCACAATGAATGGCCCTTCCCATGGGGGGGATAACTTGTGCATGCCAGCAGTACGTTGTACAACCGGAGTACCAGATCGCCTTCCCGGAAAACTCGGGGGCTTACTTTCCGGCTATGATAGCGTCGGAGATTTTGCTGATATATGGCGGATCTGGACAATGCCAATTCTCTCGCTTCTTCCAGCAGATCAACATCATTTTGCCGGGCTTTTTGCACTTCGGCTTCTGTGTATTGGGTGACCCTAGGCGAGTCATGCTCTATGTCGGCTGGTAATATAGCTTCTGCCCCATATACCAGAAAGAATGGCGTATAACCTGTTGATTGATTCGGAGTTGTTCTTAAACTCCACAATACTGCTGGTAGTTCTTCTATCCAGCACCCCGCTGATCTTTGCAGCGGCTCAATGAGCCGGGGCTTTATCCCGGATAATACTAATCCATTGGATATTTCCACTTGTCCGTTCGATGTGGGGTGGGCTACCGAGGCAACGTCTAGCCGGATCTTCTTATCTCGGCAGAAACGCGCAAATGCTCCTTACGCAAAATTTGTGCCATTATCAGTTATGATACTGTGAGGACAACCGTATCTCAAGATGATGTCTTTGAGAAATGTCACGGCCGTAGCTCCATCACATTTTCTTGTTGGCTTCACTTCGATCCACTTTGTAAATTTTTCCACCATGACCAAAATGTGAGTCATATTTCCCCTTGCTGGTTTAAACGGGCCAACCATGTCCAAACACCATACGGCAAATGGCCAGGTGATTGGTATGGTCTTGAGCTCCGACATTGGCATATGTGTCTTGGTAGCATACCTTTGACAACCATTGCATTTTCTCACCAGATCTTCTGCTTGTTCTAAGGCACTTGGCCAGTAGAATCCATGCCGGAAAGCTTTTGCCACCAAGGCTCGGGACGAGGCATGATGCCCGCACTCCCCTTGATGTATATCTCGGAGGATGCCAAGCCCTTCTTTCGGGTCAACACATGACTGAAGGACACTAGTCACACTCCTTTTGTATAGCTAGGAATTGATGATCGTGTCTGCCTTTGCTCTCCTCTGAGTTTGCCTGGATAGCACCTCCTCAGTGGGTAAAGTTCCATCTTTCAAGAATTGAAATATAGGTAGTGCCCAAGGTGGTATCGCTCGCACGGGGAACACTTCTTCATCAATTTCCATCTGATCCACCGGCATAACTTCAACCGGATCATGCTGTGCAGTCCCGGGGTCTTGCGAAGCAGTCCCCGGGTTTGCCGAGGCAGTCCCCGAGTTTCGCGCACCATCTCCTATGTCGATGTCCATGGGCACAGCTCCGGATTCTGTATCCTCCGGGACGTAAATTGAGTCAGTTTCTGGGGACGGCCTGATAGACGGTTTTCTGAGGTGCTCCAATGCTACCCCTGGTGGAATTGCTTGTCGGGTTGATCCGAGCTTCGACAGTACGTCGGCTGCCTCATTTTCCACCCGGGGTACATGGTGAAATTCACATCCCTCAAAGTAACCAGATATTTTCTACACATGAAATCTGTACAACGCCATGTTTGTATCAAGGGCGTCCCACAGTCCCGACACTTGCTGTACTACCAAATCCGAGTCGCCAAAGCATAGGATCCGACGTATCCCAATTTCTTTTGCCACTTTGAGCCCATGCACAAGTGCTTCATACTCAGCGACATTGTTTGATGCCGCGAAATGGATCTGCAGCACATATTTCAGCTGGTCCTTCTTTGGCGAGGTAAGTACACCTCCGGCACCTAGCCCGGTTTTTGTTTTTGACCCGTCAAAGTGCATTCTCTAATAGTTCGGATCTGGTAGGGGTGGTCCATATTGCACCTCGGCCCAGTCCACAAAAAGTCAGCTACAGCCTAAGACTTGATTGCTTCTCTTCTGTCATATTGTGGCGCATAGGGAGCTAGTTCAATTGCCCATTTCCCAATCCTACCACTCGCATCCTTGTTACTCATTATCTCGGATATGGGAGCTTCACATATTACCCTGATGGGATGCTCCTCAAAATAATGCTTCAACTTCTTAGCTGCCATATAGACACCATACGCCACCTTTTGATAGTGTGGGTAGTTCTGCTTTGAGGTAGATAATACCTCGCTCAGATAATACACTGGCCTTTGCACCGACTTACCCTCTTCGTCGCGCTCTACTACAATCACTGCACTTACAACTCAGTTGGTTGCGGCTATGTAGAGCAACATTGGCTCCTTTGATAGTGGAGAGGCTAACACTGGTGCAGTGGCTAACATCTTCTTTAAATGGGCAAAGGCTTCATTGGCCTGTGGCGTCCAAACGAACTTATCCGACTTTTTCATGAGTTGATAGAGAGGCAATGACTTTTCTCCCAACCGACACACAAACCGACTTACCGATGCTAGGCAACCAGTGAACTTCTGGACATCGTTAATACACTTCGGCAGTTCCATTCGCTCAATGGCCCGGATTTTAGTTGGATTGACTTCGATACCTTGGCTAGAGACAAGAAATCCAAGTAATTTTCCAGCCGGGACACCGAAGGTACATTTTTCTGGGTTAAGCTTCATCCGGAACCTTCTTAGGTTCGCGAATGCCTGCCTAATATCGTCAAGGAGCGTTTTGCTTTCCTTGGTCTTGATAACCACATCATCCACATACACTTGTACATTTTGACCAATTTGGTCGTGCAAACATTTTTGCATACATCTTTGGTACGTTTCCCCTGCATTACGTAAACCAAATGGCATGGTGCGATAGCAATAAGCCCCATACGGGGTGATAAATGCAGTCTTTATTTGATCATCCGGATTCAGAGGTATCTAGTGGAAACCAGAATATGCATCAATGAATGACAATAGTTCACATCCAGTAGTTGAGTCTATGACCTGATCTATCCTAGGCAGTGGAAATGGATCTTTTGGACACGCCTTATTCAGGTTCGTGTAATCAATACACATATGCCAAACCACTGCCACATTCGGATCATTTTTCTTCTTTTCCACCAGCACTGGATTAGACAGCCAATCCGGGTAAAGAACTTCCATGATAAATCCTGCAGCTAACAACCGAGCTATCTCATCCCCGATGACTTTCCTCCTATCTTCGGCGAAGCGGCAGAGAGGTTGCTTCACCGGCTTTGCTCCGGGTCTCACATTCAAAGAGTGCTCGGCCAACTCCCTCGGAACACCTTGCAAGTCCTGTGTGGACCAAGCAAAAATGTCCCGATTCTCACGGAGGAAGTTGACGAGCTCGCTTTCCTATTTGTCATTTAAACCGGCACCAATTGTTACGGTGCGCTTTGGGAACATATCATCAACAGGCACCTTCTTGGTATATTTCGTGGCTTGGAATGAGACACTTCCATGCGGGTTACTCAGTGCCGGCATATACTGCTGCGTGGACTGAGCCAATGCCGCCACCTCTTGGATTTTTCTTTTCTCTTGCGCAATCACGAGTGACTCGGCTAGGTTACACCCGGCTGACGCACACTCAATGGAACAACGGAAATCTCCAGTAATGGTAATCACCCCGTTTGGCCCAGGCAACTTCATCTTCAAGTAACTGATGTGACAACTTGCCATGAACTTGTTCAGTGCTGGTCTTCTGAGTAACGCGTGATATGCACTTTCTAAGTTCACCACTTCAAACTCCAAATTGTCAGTTCTGCAATTATCTCTCGTGCCGAACAACACGTCAACCCGGACCTTGCCTATGGGCTCACAAGAAATGCCTGGCACAATACCATGGAATGTTGTCCTTGTAGCCTGGAGCATGTTCTTCGAGATGCCTAACTTGCGCATTGTATCCGCATACATGATGTTAATGCTACTGCCATTATCAATCAGTACCTTGGAGAACCTCACATTGATGTTTGGCCCAATGAATATCGGATCCAGCACTAATGCATACGAACCAGGACTTGGCATAAGCTTGGGATGATCTTTGACGCTCCAGGTGATTTCCTGGTCCGACCAAGGCATATACCTCGTCACCGTTGGCATTACCGCATTCACCTCAATATGTCGGCGCTGCAAGCTCTTTCTATATGTTTCCTCAGTGGTAAACACACAGTAACTCTGATGATGCTCTCTGTACTCATTCCTCCCCTCATTTCCGGGGTACCTCTGATCCGGCTGATGCTGGTTTTCTACTTGATGCACTGCATCCCTTCTCTCATGGTTATCATACCTCGGCGGAGGGGGAGGCAACATTAGTTGTTGCGCGTTCGCTCCGGAGAGCAATTGCTGCCGGGGTAACTCCTGCCGAGGTTGATCATTCCGGGGTGCCTGAGCATTCCCCGAACCACCTTGTTCTATTTTACGCATCCACTCACATTGCCTTGTTGTATGACCCGCTGGGTTACTTGGATTTGGCATGTGAAATTTACACGGCTGTTCCAACATTGACTCATATGTATACCTCGGACGGTCCTTCTTTTCTTGCCACTGTTTCTTTTGCTCTGGCGTCCAAGTTTTCTTGCCATCATTTCTCGGCATCCATTGTTGCCCTCCAGTTTTCTGACGTTGATTGCCCCCTGCTCCGGGCTGATCTTGATTCACAGCAGCAACTTGTTGCGAACTGTACCGGTGATCCGGTCTGTCATCTCTTCTTTTACCTCTGTAATCATTCCTCCGGGATGATCCAACTCCATCTCTCTGGTAGTACTCCTCATTTGACTCGTTTGACACGAGCCTGGGTTGAGTCGGATCTCCCAAAGCATACGAATCAGTGATTCGGATCATCTCTGCCAATGTAGTTGGCATTTTCCTTTGCAACTTCTGCCACAGGTCGCTTGCATATCTGCATCCTTGCGCAAACCATGCTATGGCCTGTGACTCTATCACACCCTCGCACGAGTTTCTCACGGTACACCACCGGGTTAAAAATTTCCGTCCGTTTCGTTCGGTCTCTGCTTGCACATAGCTAGGGTCTGCGGCCTATTCGGCCTCTGATACGTACTTGAGAAATTGCTGATAAACATTTCCTCAAAATCGATCTAGTAGTTAATACTTCCGGGCGGAAAATTGTTTAACCATACCCTCGCTGGCCCCTCCAACATCTGGGGTACGTATCTCACAGCCCACCTCAAGTTGCCTGTAGCAATTTTCACAGCTGTAGCATAGTTTATCAACCAATCCTCTTTGTGCCTCTGGGTAACTGGAAGTTAGGTACCGGTGGCTCCTTCATGATCCGGGGCCCAAAACACGCAGGACCTGGCGGACCTTGACATTCAATCTGTTCCAACCTCTACAGCCGATCCAGTTTTAATCTGGCATCATCAGGCATCAAATCTCTGTTTCCCAATCTTGACCCTATCACATGATAGTCCGGCCTTGGGTATCCTGCGTTCACCATTTCCGAATCTCCATCGTTATACCGGTCTTGCTCTCGTGGAGCACCTCTCAGTTGCATACCTCGGCCGGCACTTTGCTCTTGCCTCGGTATATTTCACTGCTGCGGTTGTCCTGCCGAGTTACGCTATCCGGCATTGCCATTTACAACGTTTCCTTGATCGGAATTGCCTTGGTCGTGGTTACCTCGGCCAGCTTCAGCTCGGCTCACACTTCGTCGATGGTCATCTCTCTGTACTTATTTTCCTTTCCCTGCCCTTGTCGGGTCATATGGGACAATCTGTTTGTTTCTTCTGGCCGAGGTTACTACCTCTTCTCTTCTAGGACCACCATGAGGAGACGATGCGGCTCCAGCGGATTTCTCCGGGTTACCCACCGCCGAATGAACGATCTTGGAGGCCCCAACTCTCTCCGGGTTAGCCCTGAGCAATTCCTCATTTTGCCTGTTCACGATCTGAACCAACTCATTGACCCTATCTTGCTGTCTCTGACGGGCTTCACCCGTTAGACCCTCTAACTCGGACGCAGCTGCATCCGCTGCTCTGAGGTTTTTTGCCGGGGTACTATACTTCGGCAGCCCCATAGATAAACAGTTTTCTGACTCCTCAATCCTAGTATCACCCTCTTTGTTCATTTCACTCATGAGATTTCTCCCCTTCACTTTTATAGCATCTACTTTATTTGCCTTTGCGTACTCACGCAGCGTCATCTTCAACGACTGCTGAGCCATGGCTATCTTTTTTGCACCCTCTAGAACTTTTTGCCTAGTTTCCTCTAGTTTGGCCTGTGCCTGAGTCGGATCTACCACTGCTGCTACCGGGTTTGCCAAACTATCCATCGCCTCCCACAACACATTCTCATGCCTCTCTAGTGGAGGACCTCTACCTTTCCTCGGTGCCTTAGGCGTTACCTCCGGATCTGGTGCCGGATCCTTGCTTGCACCTGCACCAGGTGCAGTCATCATCACTTCTGCACGGTCCGGGGAGCGAGTGGTACGCGCCCCGTGAACCACGCTAAGGGGTGGCTCGCCTGCCTCGACGACGTGTCGCGGATGAACGCATGATACGTCCACTGCGACATAGACCTTGTGCGTGCCGAGCTTGACGAAGAGGCCATTGCGCGGAAGAGGGCGCGTGCTGAAGCAGCCAGCGTTGTCTCTGACGAAATCCAGCGCTCCAAAGCGCTGAACGAGCCCGGAGAAGATGCGCTCGCCGGTGCCGATGAGGTTTCTCGTCCGGATCTTGACCCCTGCTAGCGCCGCTAGCCCCACGGTGGGCGCCAACAGTCGTGGTGGTGTCACGGCAGATGCCATGGATAGGCTAAAGGTGGGGACTAATAGCACTAGGGGAATCCAGGGAGGGATAGTGTGGTGGTTCCACACACTGAAGTTTTATATTCGATTCGCCTTCACAGATTACAAGTGCTCCTTGAGTTGTATTGGAGAGAGGAGGAAGAAGGAACTCTCTTACTCTCACCACTTGCTAGCCCTCAGGAACCAAGTAAAATCTAGCCAAATAGATCCACCTCCTAAAAACTCAACCCGTTCTACAGAGGCCCTAGCCCTCCTTATATAGGGGTGGCTAGGTCTCCACCTAGGGCATACGTGGAGGCATATTCTAGGGAATATGCCTCCTCCCAAAATAGTAAGCCGACCGGGTCGCTTTTCCCCGCGTCACCCATGCAGAGGCTACGTGAGCCTCTGCGGCGCCTGCGTCAGCCGACATCGGCGTCGTCACCTCTGTCAGCCACGCCTCATTGGTCCTGCCTCTGTCCGCTTCGCTCATGCCGTGCGTACCGGGGTTACTTTTGACCAGAGAGATACCTTCCTTCTCCTAGAAGCTTGACATGACCCGGATCGTAGTTGATCCGGCCACACATGTTCCTGCATATAAGTTAGATACATCTTACCGACTTACGGCTTAAGTCGGTTGAGACCAAGTTAGGTGGACGTCCCCTGGTCTGAGTTACCCCGTGATTCGGCCTGCCTTGAGGTGACTTGGCCAGCATCCGCTTTGGCCTTGCCGAACCTCGGCTAACTCGGCCTTTATACCTCGGCGTGACCCTACCTGGGGGTATCCCCCAACAGGTTTACACTAACTAAGCAGCTGTCTAACTTCACTATTTTGCACAGTAATCCTCGACCAATTGGCCCCCTCTTAAACTCCTATCGCCGCTGAGCCTAACCAAGCCCTAGACAAGCCTCCCTTAGTCGTGTGCACAGTGGAGCGCCGCCAGTTTCTGGTCGTTGCCGATCGACATTGGGCAGAGCGCCAGGAGCCTTGCCGCCCTCTCCCACGACGCGCACCAGACACGCCGCACTCCATCGCCACCCCCTGTCCAAGCCTCGACCGCAGACGAGCCCTGGACCACCCTAGCTACGCCGCGCACCATGTCTCTGTGCCATGCCTAGAGCGCGCCAGCTCGCCGCGCCCGACCAGCTCGCCCAGACCGCGCCTCACCCCACCTCGTGTGCACTAGCTCGCCATGATCGCAGCAACCCCGTAGACAACCCTGTTCGCCACCGCGCGACCCACAGTTGCCGCAGGCCGCCGCAAACACCTCTACGTCCGTGCGGAGCACCGCACGCTCCCGACCAAACCACACCGCCCCACGCCTCGCCATTACACCCATAAGAACCTCCAGGGAACCATGCACCATCCACTAGCGTCCGCCACAACGATAGCCGCCTGTAGCATCGTCACCGACGAGCTCGCGCCCGCACTGTTCGGTCCCCTCGCCGCAGTATAAAAGGAGGCCACCCCTGCCTCATTTCTCCACACCACTGCAGTCCCCACTCCTCACAGACACTCCCACAGTTCTTCCCGGGGCAAGGCGAGCTTTCTCTCGCCAGAATTTGGTAGGAGCCCGCCGCTGCTGGAGGAGAAGGGCGCCATTGATTTCGACCACCCCAAGACCTGCCGTGACCGCAGCTCGACCCACCGTCGTCTAGCACGTCGATCGCCCCCATCGCCGACCCCAGCTGGATCCCATGTGAGCCTAGCCAGACCCCCACCACCGCGTTAGGGCTAAAACCTCGCCGGAGCTGTTCATCGTCGATGATGAACCGTAGCCATTGATCTGTCTTCTAATCATAGGGCTCTGGTTGAAAGATACCGTTTCGGTTAAACTGAGTCGCTGACGAGTGGACCCCCTCTGTCAGCAGCCCGCTGCGTTGTGTAGTGCAGTTGGGCCGGGCCGTTTAGCTTTCCCGCGTAGGCCTGGAGATTCAAATATTGATTTTCCATTTTAGTTTAAACTACTTTCTGTACCTAGATTCAAAAATCAATTCAGAGAGTTTTACTGAACCAAATTATATAATTCAAAATTTTCTAGAAAAGTAATTAAATTATCTATGCAAGCCCATTGGATTTAAATCATTTGGAGTTAGAGATCACATATAGTAAAAATAACAAGACATAGACTTATGCAACTTCAAACATTTTTCAAAAATCAATCATAATAGCTTTTGAGTTGATTCCAACTCTCAAAAATCACATTTGACAATATCTATCTGAATATGCAAAAACATTTAGGTTTGAATGCAGTGACATTGGACTAGTACCAAAAGAATGCTATTAGGGCATTTCTAGTCACTTTAAATCTATTAAATGATAATTATAAACTTTGTAAAATATGACCAACCTCTTAAAATCACATTCCCATGTATTAGAATATGTGGTGATGACATGTGTCCACATAATCCCATATTCTATTTGGAGAATATTAAATCTTAATTAATTTCAATGAGTAGAAATTACTTTTCTAAAATAAAATGAACAAAAGTAGTTCTTTATTTCATGTGATGACTGTGATGATGCTAGATCATCAAGTGTGAGCCTTAGTGTGCTAAATAGCAATAGATAAGTATTGTTTGGTGATTGTGTACCTCGTATTCATTTATAGACGATAGTACCGACCAAGGATACGAGGAGGAGGAGTTCTACCCTGAAGAAGAGGAGGAAAACTTCAATCACTGCACCAATCAAGGCAAGCCATCACTACTAAGCAAGTTAGACCTTTAAAGTTAACCTTTGCAAGTATTAACCTAAGCAAGATGCACTAGGCATTCTTTGGTTATATACATTACCAATCCCAAGTTTTACTTGCAAGCTTTATTCTTTTTACTTTACCAAAGTTCTTTACTTTTGGTATAGATAGCATAAAGAGTATAAAACTAGGCCTATCTAGTTATACTTAGATGTCATTCTATGGCATGAGATTGAAGATTAGCATTCCTCATTAGTGGACACTCTTAACCTTAGTGGCTAGTGCTAAGCATAAATGTTGATCACTTTAGATGGGAATACTTGGTGAAAAGGATTATGAAAACCTTGGAATGATGAGTCATTCTATTGAAATGTTTTGACATGTGTTGAGAAACACAAAGGACTTGATGATGAAAATGTTGAGGCATGAGCCTTAGCCCTTTTATAAAAACTAATGGTTGGGTTCGAATGCGATACCATTCCAATTTTACCGTACAACCATAATACCTGAATTGGGTAGGGCTTAGCTGGAAGTTTATATGCATTAGTATGGGTTCCCTCGTGGGAGAGGTTTGAGCTGAGGCTACGTCTCGATGATGTCCACCTATGCAGTGCCTAGGATGGCAGATAGCCATGGCTGGGAGGCCAAGCTCATAGGGGAGGTGCCTATACTAGAGTGTGTAATTGAAAGGTTACTAAGTATGATGATTTAGGGTTATCCCTGATGGATGTATTGAATTTTGTGGTGAAAGTGTACCACCTCTGTAGAGTCTCAAACTATTCGAATAGCCGCGTCCGCAGTCATGGACAATTGGAGTGGCCATACTGTTCCGTCGTCAGTTGTTTTCAAAATGACTTGTGAAATGAATTGTGACTTTGACTTGACCACAATAGGGTTATGGATATGAAAACTAGGTTCCCACTTAAGTGATTTAGAACATTAAATTAGCTTTCTTTACTTCTGAACTCAGCTTAAGATAAATCTGGCCTTTTGCAAATAAACCTAGAGCTTAAGATTCCTACTAGAACTACATTACTTGTTAGTGATAGTTTGCGAGTACTTAAAGAGTACTCATGGATTTGTCCCTGGCTATTCCCGTGGCCAGACTATGAGAAGGACTACCAGGATGACAGACAACAGGATGTCTATGCCAACTAGGATCATCTCCCATCGTTAGTATTGCCTGTGACACTGAAGATGGAGCCCACTACTACGCTTTATTATTCCACTACTTGATTGTATTAAGACTGGATCATGAGATCCTTTATTTGTGTAAAACCTTATTATGGTTTGTAATGGATGATGTACTGTGATATCTAATCTGTTATGTCTCGCAAAAATGGTAATCCTAGGATTGCGAGGTATGGCATAACAGGCATCTGGGATTAAAAATCCGAGTGTTGACAGAACATCACCCAGAGTGAGAAGCCACGTGGGAGAAAGATGATAACTTGAGAGAAGCATATCCAGAACTATCCAGGTACACATTCGCAAACTTCGGGATGGAGTTTAATTTAAAGGGGGAAGTCTGTAACACCCCAACATTAGGGTCCAACAAAGGGTAGAAATAGGAATCTAAGTTTGTGCATGCATGCATCTGTAAAAGTCAGGGTAAATTTTTTCGCCAAACAAAAACCTAAAGGGATCAGAATTCCGTTCACTAACTAGAGATAGGAATAGCTCTTTATAGTGACTACTATGAATTTTGACATGATCTTTAGGAATTTTTGAGTCTTCGGGGAAGTTATTTTGAATTCAAGTTTGAAATTTAAATCAATTTGAAAATTAGAAGTTAGTAATTTTAAGTTGTTTTCCAAATTATTTTATTAACATTGTTTGATTATATTATAGATATATTAAACAACAAGGCCACCGGACAACCTCCACCTCCTCACTCCAGCGAATCAGCGGAAGCAGCAACTCCTTTCCAGACGCAAGGCCACCGGGAACATGTACCTCGCTAATCCGAGACCATGGGGAAATATCTAGAGGGGGAGAGAGATCCTTCACGAGGAGGTGTGATTTGTGAGAGGGGAGAGGGGGGCTTTATATAGGAGGGAGGGAGACCCCTCCCCTCCCATAGCCGGCGCATGAGGGGGGGACTCCTCCCCTCCTTCATTCATGTGGTGAACCTCCACTCACATAAACATGGCCTCCACCCAAAATCCCACTCACATGTATTTAATTTCCACCAAATTAAATGCAACTCTCAATTAATAAAACTCTTTTATTTATTTTATTCAGAATTTTGTTAATTACTTTAATTAACAAACATTCACATAAAACCCCTTGCAACATTTCAATATCACATGCAGAACCACTTTCTGCAATTTCACCCGAAACAATTCCGGTTTCTATCGAAACAATTCCTGTTTCTATCGAAACATTTCCTGCGCTTTGCAAACCTTTTGTCTGGAACATATGTGCTCCTAAATGGTGTCCGGTAACCCTTAAGTGTGTCACCCTATGGTTCGCGAATAATGCAGACATGATTGAGACTCCTCTCAGATCAATAATCAGAAGCGGGACCTGGAAATCCATACTGACTCCTGCATATTCAACGATGACTTCTGTGATCGTGAGAACCTTTAACGTCAGCAATTTAATCCCTTTGTCTCATGATATAATACATGTCCGAGATTCGATCATCGGTATCCAAATACCTAGTTTGATCTCGTTACCGACATGCACTCTTTTCTCGTTCCCGTGATATAACATTCTAGTGATCACATCACTTGCTTGCAAGCTATCTTAATGTGATATCACCGAGAGGGCCCAGAGTATATCTATCCGTCATCGGGATTGACACATTCCACTCTTGATCCATGAGCCTCAACATAACACCTTCATAGCACTGAACCCACCTTTATGGTCACCCTGTTACGGTGTGACGTTTGATGTTATCAAGATACTCTTCCGGTGTTAGCAATTAACATGATCTCATGGTCTAAGGACTAAGACTACTTTGTATGATGTTATAGCAATATAAACATAATGACTTGATCGTAATGCTATACTTCGGATGAATGTTCATCACATCATTTCACAAATGCTGTGACCTTGTTATTAACAACATCCAATGTCCATGATCAGGAAACTTTGATCATCTTGTTAATCAGCAAGCTAGTCTATAAGAGAGGCATAACTAGGAACCCTTTTTGTTTATTAAGCACACATGTATTGATGTTTCCTATCAATACAATTATAGCATGCAAAATAAACATCTATCATATACAAGGAATACATAATAACAACTTTATTATTGCCTCTCAGGGCATATTTCCTTCACTAAGAACCATCAAAGTAAATTTCACAGCTGCAATATAGGACTGATACCTAGAGGTATCCATCACAGATCATTAAAGAAGTAAAGCAGCAGGTAGAAACAACTACTTTTCTGTAGCTTTGCCTCAGACCAACATCATAGGCTTTATGAAATTCTAGAGTACCACAGATTAATTTATCCAATAGAAGGTTCCACAACTCTTGAACACTATAGAACACAAATAGAAAACAACCAGTATCTGGATGAAACCTGTGTACCATTCAAATGAAGGTGTCACAAGGCCAATCCTAACTAAGAAGTTTCTACTAGAGATTCCATAATACAATGCTTTCAAAAGTACACTTAATCATTTTCCTAACATAACAATTAGGAATCATATTTGACACCTTTGTATTCTATCATCTGCAATTATCAGAGAATACTTGGATTAGATATCCAACTCCAATTCCTTCATACCAGAGCATATCAAGAAGAACCAGAGGTGTCGGGGGGATGAACTCTAGATACCCCAATCAGACAAGAATCATGGCAGTCGGTTCGCGTCCCGTTGACTGAGCGCAGCCGGACACGAGCAAGTCAGGCCGGCTACTTCACGGTAGCCGGAACCGTGAGGTGCAGCAAGGCACGAGACCGGCTACATCAGCGTAGCCGGACTCAATTAGGAGGATAGTGCGACGTGCTGCACAGTGCACGATACGCCTTGGTATGATGACAAGACCCGCAACTACTCGGCCATACCGAAGACTTTGCGGGGTGACGCGGGAATAGTGGCCAGACACTAACGACATGCTCGCACTATACCCATGATGACCTTACCGCTTATACTCTGATGGGATGTAAGTGTACCTAGTACTGTAGATGACCAACCGGCCGGGACCCGCCTGTGGGGCCCGCCAGCCGGACTGGCCGGTGAGACGGTTATCATAGCAAGGGTTGGTCTTAGTGCATTGAAGACAATAGCTAGAGAATACAACTCGAGGAGGGATTGTAGCCCGTATACCACTCATAGTCAGATCGACAGGAGTAGGAGATTTACCTCACCACGAGGGCTCCAAACCTGGGTACTTCCTGTGTCCTGCTACACTTGCTCGTATCCAATCCCGCCTGCGGACACCGTCGAGATATTCGCTGCTAGTCCCCACACCTCTATCTAACCTACTTAGGTACTGCCGTTCCCAATGCAACGACAGTTGGCGCCCACCGTGGGGCTCAATGGCTTCGACTGGAGTCACGTTCTGCACGGGACCCCGCACTTCAGCCGGTGAGCGCGTGGCCTTTGGCCTAGTGCTTACGCTTGGCAAGTTTGACTGCATCATCAACAACGCTTCCTGCTTCGACGGATCCATGTTCCCGGTGAACGGTTCCATTCTGCTTTTCGGCGACCTTCCTGTCTACATCGCCACCGTGCTGGAGCGTTTCCCCAGGGAGGTCGTTTCCGTCACGAAACCGCTGCACCTCAGCAGCGGCACCTCCGTCGCTCCTTGTGGTGTCGAGGTGATGATGGCTGGCTCCATCTCTCATCCCTGCGAGCCGCGGGAGCGGGGTGCGGACGAGGTCGGGACTTCTGCTCCACCGCAGCCCAGGAACCCGGTGGAGGAGGCTATCGACCGGCTCCTCATGCCGGTTAACCTCGGGGATAACCCGGAGGAGGCGGAGGCCAACTTCGCCATGTAGAGGCAGCTCCTCCTCCAGGAGGCCACAGAGCTAGCTGCGACCGGGAAGCAGATCGAAATCACCCAGCGCGAGTACGACCACGCGCACGGCTTCACTCCAGCCACCATGGAGCCGAGCCGGTGCGGACAAGTACGACGCCGGGGCAGCGAGATAGGCGGTAGGATGGAGAAGGATGGCAAGCCAGACCCGGGACCCACTCTCATCCGGCCCACCTACAGCACGCCCATCAAGAACATGCGCGCGACACGAGCCATGGCAGATGAATTGCCCAACCTGGAGGGCGAGGAACGAGACTGGCAGCACGCCCGCATGCAGGAGCTCCTCCGGATCGCGGACGAGCAGGCTGATGCCAACCGGTAGATGCATAAGGACCCCAGCTGCTCTAGGGGAAGCAAGTCGCCCGCCAACAGCAAGGGCGCACCCCACGAGACCCTTCAGGCGCCCTCCCCTCCGGCTAAGGCCCGCAGCAGGCACCGCAGCTCTAGCAACAAGGGCCAACCGCGCCAGGAGCAAACGGTGAACAACAACCCGCCGCCTCCCCCTCCACCAACCGGAGCGCCAAGACCTACCGGTTCCCGTCTCTTAGGCCGGGTTGGAGCGCCCAACCCGGATCGTCTGGATGGCCGCGACCGCATCGAGCTCCTCGCTCAAGCGCGCGTCACGGAAGAAGAGGACTCCACCAGACCGGTTTGTTTTGGACCGCACATCCGGAACGAGCCGTTTCCAAATAAGTTCACCCTACCTAGGGACACCCCCAAGTACGACAGCAACATGAAACCGGAAGACTGGCTGATCGACTACGCCACAGCAGTCGGCATCGCCCATGGGAACAAGCGCACAGTTGTGCGCTATGTCCCCCTCATGCTAACCAGGTCAGCAAGAACATGGCTCAACAGCCTCGCACCCAACAACATCAACGCCTGGCCAGACTTTGAGAAGGTGTTCGTCCACAACTTCAACGACACATACAAGCGTCCGGGCCGCCCGCGCGACCTGGCCTTGTGTGTCTAGGGCGACCGCGAGACGGACCACGAGTACCTCGCCAGGTGGACAGAGCTGCGCAACACCTGCGAGGGCATCCTAGAGAGCCAGGCCATCGGCTTCTTCGTCGAAGGGTGCCGAGAAGGCACCATGCTTCGCCACCAGCTACTGTGTGACGAGCCGAAAACCATGGCAGAGCTCATGATGGTTGCGGACCAGTACGCCATGGTGGATTCCGCCATGAAGAAACCCCTCCGAGTAAGTGCTGACGGGCGTCCGCCTCCGTCGGAGCCGGCCCGCGATCGTCTGAGCAATCCTGCTGGAGAAGCTGGATCCTCCAGGCGCCACGGCAACGACAACCGGTTCCATGGGGACCGCCAAGCCGGACAGCAAAAGCCTCGCTACCACGCGCGGTAGGTCAATGCTGTGGAGGGTGGACCTGACACACCGGCTAACGATGCAAGAAGGCAGAAGCCGCGGCTCACCTTCGACCAAATGTTTGACGGCCAGTGCAAGTGGCATAGCGGTCCATCAAGCCGGCTACGCACACCACCCGGAACTATAGCTGGACCCGCCAGCTAAAGGACTAGGGCAACTAGCAACGTCTTCCCCTGCCCCTCCTGGTGGACCACCACCATTGGCTAGGGGATCCAGTAATGAAGGTAATGGCGGCAACAACAACAACGGATACCCCTAGCCGCACGCCGCCTACCACATCTTCGAGACGGAGTTGGATGATAAGCACAGCCACAGGCGGCGCGCCAAGGAGGTCAACGCCGTCGTCTCCCCAGTCCCCCAGTACCTGAACTAGTCGGAGACCCCCATCACCTGGAGCCGGGAGGATCAGCCAAATCAGATTCCGATTCCCGGGGGCTACGCCATGGTGCTTGACCCCCCATCGTCTCCAACGAGCGCACCTGCCGCTTCTCGCGTGTCCTCATCGACGGAGGCAGCAGCCTCAACCTTCTCTACCGATATTCGCTAGAGAATCTAGGCATCCGTGAGTGCACCCTGAGCCCGACTACCACAATGTTCCACGGCATACTGCCACGACCGGCTTGCACCCCACTCGGTAAAATCCAGTTGGATGTCATTTTCGGTACCGAGAAGAACTTCCACCGCGAGCCATTATGGTTCGAGGTGGTGAACTTGACGAGCTCCTACCATGCCCTCCTTGGGCGCCCCATCCTCGCCAAATTCATGGCCGTCCCCCACTACGCGTATCTCAAGACGAAGATGCCGGGACCAAATGGTGTGATCATCATCGCCGGCTGCTTCAGGCGGTCGATGGAGTGCGCCTCAACCGGCTCCAAGCTGGCAGCGGCCCTCATCATAGCCGAAGAGAAGCACGTGATCATGCGCAATGTGGCCATGGCCCAGCAAGAAATGCTGGCTAGGAGCAAGCCGACTGGAGAAGCGGCTTTCCAGCCGGCAAAGGAGATGAAGAGGATTCTGCTCGACCCCTCTGACCCGACCAAGTTCATCATCTTTGGTGCCAACTTGTACAACAAATAGGAAGGCGCGCTTGTCAACTTCCTCCGTGAGAATCGGGACATCTTCGCATGGTCACCCAAGGACATGCCAGGTGTGCCGAGGGAGTTCGCCGAGCACTCGCTTCATGTGTGGCCGGATGCCAAGCCGATCAAGAAGCCTCTATGCCGGTTCACAGAGCAGAAAAGAAAGATCATTGGTGACGAGATCACCCGGCTCCTTGTAGCCGGGTTCATCATGGAGGTGTACCACCCGGACTGGTTAGCCAACCCAGTCCTAGTGTTGAGGAAGAACAAGACCTGGCGCATGTGTATCGACTACACCAGCCTGAACAAGGCGTGCCCAAAAGACCCGTTCGCTTTGCCCCGTATCGATCAAGTTATCGATTCTATGGCCGGCTACAATTTGTTGTCCTTCTTGGATTGTTACTCTGGCTACAATTAGATTCGGCTAAACCCGGTTGACCAGATAAAGACATCGTTTATCACCCCGTACGAGGCTTTCTGTTATGTAACCATGCCTTTGTAGGGTAACGGGTAGGCTACACTAGCGTAAAATCAAAATTTTCTACCGCGTCAACCAGGAATACAATTGTCATAGATCACGGGATTACCGCTAGACGCGCAGGTGCGGAACTCGATGAAGCACGTTGCGGCAGTGTAGATGTTCTACGTCTCCTCCTCGTCCTCGTCCCACGAGCAGCTCCCCTTTGCGCGGCTCGTCCAAGAGCTACAGATGCAGCACCTCCGAGGTATCCACACGTCCGGAGTGGAAGCCGTCACACGCCAGACTGCTAGGTCTGCCCGTGCAACACAGGCGGAAGAGGAGTGGCAGCTGGGTGGAAAACTCTCACCTTTTCAGCTCGCCTCACTCTCTCTTATATAGGCATCCCTGGTGGGCTTCTACATTAGCATCCCATTAGCAGCCTAAGCCTGGTCTAATTCGGATCCAATCCTCATTAGGCTTCCAGCCCCTAAAGTGTGTGACCCTATAGGTTCATACACGTATAGACATGACGCGAGTACACTTACTCCGTCAATAGTTGGTAGCGGCCTCTAGCAAGACGTGCCAACTCCTAAACGCATATAAAGATCATTCGGACGAACCATCACAAGGTTGAGTACATGTCTTTCCCTTTGCCTCACGATATTTGGTCTAGCTCTAAGCTGACCTCTCTTTCTCAATACTGTGATTCAGAATCCCTTTACTAGGTTAACTCTTAACCATATGTAGCACGACCATGCATTTCTGGATCCGATCACTCGAGGAGCCCAGAGATATCTCTCTCAAGTAGAGAGGGGCAAATCCCATCTTGATTGACCGATGCCTTGCAGCATGTATCAGGACAAACCCGAAAGCTACCTTTATAAGTACCCAGTTACGGAGTAGTGTTTGATAGCCCCAAAGTCGGTCGATCCACATCTCAAGTACATGCGACAATCTCAGGTCTAAGGACAAAACGTACACGATGTGTAGAGAGAGCTGCAAGTATTATTGCTAGTCTCATGTTGGGTCAGTCCAACCCCATGTTCATAACATGTGTCCACATCATTGGTTTGACATCTCCATGTCAATGACTTGCGAAACATAGTCATTAACCAATCGATGTGCTAGTCTAATATTCACGTGTGTCCTCGCATGAACTCCGACTAGGGACAGTTATTAGATAACCATACAAGTAAAGAGTTTCACAAACAATTCACATAATTGCCAATCAATACAAGTTGCCTGGTATATGGATATTCAAGGAACATTATAATAACTCATGGATACACATGAAATACAATCATCTCTATGATTGCCTCTAGGGCATATTTCCTTCAGTCTCCCACTTGCACTAGAGTCAATCTACACAGTATCTAATACCTATTGCTCTTGTGTGCGCTTCATGCGCAGGCTGCGGGAGTGGCTTAGTCAAGGGATCAACAACATTTGAGTCCGTATGTATTTTGCATAACATGACACTACCTTCATCAATGAACTCACGAATCAGATGGTAGCGCATGCGAATATGTTTGTTCTTCTGGTGCTGTCTAGGTTCTTTGGCTTGTCCAATAGCACCATTGTTGTCACAATAAACGTCCAAGGGATTGGACGAGCCCTGAACCACACCAAGAGCGATCAGGAAATTCCTAATCCAAACAGCTTCCTTTGCAGCCTCCGAGGCAGCAATATATTCAGCTTCTGTTGAAGAGGAGGCCACTGTATCTTGCTTGGAACTTTTCCAGCTCACAGCACCACCATTCATGACAAACACATAACCTGATTGCGATTTCGAGTCATCTGAGTCATTAAGGTAACTCGCATCTGTGTAACCCTTTACACTGAGTTCAACCTCACCTCCATAAACTAGGAACATATCCTTAGTCCTTCTCAAGTACTTAAGGATATTCTTTACCGCTGTCCAGTGAATCTCACCTGGATCAGCCTGGTATCTGCTCGTAACACTTAGAGCATAGGAAACATCTGGGCGAGTACATGTCATTGCATAGATGATGGATCCAATAGCCGAAGCATATGGAACCCTACTCATACGTTCTCGCTCATCAGTGGTCGAAGGACACTGAGTCTTGCTGAGTTTAATGCCGTGAGACATAGGCAAGAAACCCTTCTTAGCCTCTTCCATGCTGAACCGTTTCAACACTTTGTCAATGTACGTACTCTGGCTTAATCCAATTAGCCTCCTTGATCTATCTCTATAGATCTTGATACCCAGAATATATGCCGCTTCTCCCAAGTCCTTCATAGAAAAACTATTTTTCAATGAGGTCTTAACAGACTCGAGCATAGGAATGTCATTTCCAATCACTAATATGTCATCCAGATATAAGATTAGAAACACAAGTGATTTTCCATTTTCTTTCTTATACACACAAGGTTCTTGTTCGTTTTTGGTGAAGCCAAACTCCTTTACAACTTCATCAAATCGAATGTTCCAACTCCGAGATGCTTGCTTCAGCCCATAAATAGACTTTTGAAGTTTGCATACCTTTCCAGCATTGTTTGGATCGACAAAACCTTCGGGCTGCATCATATACACGTCCTCATAAAGGATTCCATTTAAGAAAGCCGTCTTGACATCCATCTGCCATATCTCATAATCGAAATGTGCAACAATGGCTAGAATGATCCGTATAGATTTAAGCATCGGTACGGGCGAGAAAGTCTCGTCGTAGTCAACTCCTTGAACTTGTCGAAAACCTTTTGCAACAAGTCGAGCTTTATGGATGTGAACATTTCCATCCATATCAATCTTCTTCTTATAGATCCACTTGCACTCGATGGCTTTAAAACCATCAGGCAGGTCAACCAAGTTCCAAACTTGATTGTCTCCCATGGACTCTATCTCGGATCTCATGGCAATCAGCCATTTCTCAGAGTCTGGGTCCACCATCGCTTCTGCATAGGTCGCAGGCTCATCATTGTCTAACAATAATAACTCTCGCGCTTCGCGCAGCCTCGCCGACCTTCGTGGTTGTGGTGCTTTTATTGCCACGGGTTCCTCAACTTGTTCTGCTACAATAGCATCACTCGTAGAAGCATCCCCGACTGGCTCATCTTGAACTTCTTCAAGTCGCACCGACCTTCCACTCGTTCCCTTTGTGAGAAACTCTTTCTCTAGGAAAACACCGCTACGAGCGACAAACACTTTGCCCTCTTCTCGGTTGTAGAAGTAATACCCTAAGGTTTCCCTTGGGTATCCCACAAAAATGCACTTATCCGATTTGGGTGTTAGCTTGTCCGACTGAAGTCGCTTGACAAATGCATCACAACCCCAAATCTTTAGAAAAGACAAACTGGGATTCTTTCCAGTCCACATCTCATATGGTGTCTTAACTACGGATTTAGATGGTACCCTATTTAGTGTGAAAGCTGCTGTTTCTAGCGCGTAACCCCAAAATGATAATGGTAAATCCGACTGGCTCATCATCGATCGAACCATGTCCAACAAAGTTCGATTATGCCGTTCAGAGACCCCGTTTCTTTGAGGCGTTCCGGGCGGCGTGAGCTGTGGAACAATTCCGCAACTCTTAAGATGATTGCTAAACTCGTGACTCAAATATTCACCTCCGCGATCAGATCGCAAGGCCTTTATTTTCTTGCCACGTTGATTCTCTACCTCATTTTGAAACTCTTTGAACTTTTCAAAAGTTTCAGACTTATGCTTCATCAAGTAGACATAGCCATATCTACTGAAATCATCAGTGAAAGTAATGAAGTAGTGATATCCTCCTCTGGCTGTCGTGCTCATTGGTCCACATACATCAGTATGTATGAGTTCCAACAAGTCTGTCGCTCTCTCGGGAAACCCCGTAAAAGGCGTCTTGGTCATCTTTCCAAGTAAACAAGCTTGACATGTCTCGTATGATTCAAAATCAAACGAAGTTAGAAGACCATCACCATGGAGCTTCTTCATGCGCTTTTCACTTATATGCCCCAAACGACAATGCCATAGAAAGGTAGGACTCAAATCATTTGGCCGAAGCCTTTTAGCACTAACATTGTAAACACATGCATTATCAAGATTTAAAATAAATAACCCATTCACAATGGGAGCATCAGCCACAAACATAGCATTCTTAGAGATTACACAACCATTGTTTGTACTCGCGAATGAATAACCATCCCTCATCAAACATGAAGGTGATAAAATGTTTCGACCCATACTAGGAATGTAATAACAATTATTCAACTCCATGATAAATCCTGACGGAAGGTGAAGTTGCATGACGCCGACGAACAATGCAGCAACCCTTGCTTTATTTCCGACGCGAAAATCCACTTCGCCTTTCTGCACTTCTCTAGTCCTTATTAGCCCCTGCATCGAATTGCAAATATGAGCAACCGATCCGGTATCAAATACCCAAGAGTTAACATAAGAATCTGCGAGAAAAATGTCCACAACATTTACAACAAGTGTACCTGAGTGGGAAGTACTCTTACTTCCACTTTTCTTCAAAGAAGCCTGGTACTTGCTGCAGTTTCTCTTCCAGTGGCCATATTCGTGACAAAAGAAACACTCAGTGTCTCCTGCAGGACCAGCCTTTTGCTTGGGTGCAGGGTTTGGCTTGGGGATCGTATCCTTAGCCTTGCCCTTCTTCTTCTGCCAAGAAGTGCCCTTTTTCTTGAAGCTAGGCTTGTTCTGCACAGCCATCACATGGCTATGCCCTGCACACTTCTTAATGTCACATTCTACTGTTTTCAGCATCCCACATAATTCAATAAGGCCCCTCTCCACCCCATGCATATGGTAGTTCGAAATGAAATGCCCATAGCTAGATGGAAGAGATGCCAAAATGAAGTCAGTGGCCAACTCTTGGCCTAATGGAAAACCAAGCTTTTCCAAAGTCTGACTGTAACCAACCATTTTGATCACATGGGGGCCTACAGCTGCTCCCTCTGCCAGCTTGCATTCCACAAAGGACTTAGCGACATTGTACCTCTCAGTCCTAGCCTGAGTCCGGAACATGTCCTTAAGCGCAACGATCATATCGTACGCTTCCTGATCCTCAAACTGCTTTTGAAGATCAGGTTCCATGCATGCAAGCATAATACAACTGACCTCAAGAGATTCATCACATGCTTTCTTGTAGGCATTCTTAAGGGTAGCAGTTGCATTATCAGCAGGTTCATCCGGGATTGGGGTATCCAGAACAGTTTCCTTTTTCTCAGCCCTGAGAACAATTCTCAGGTTACGGACCCAGTCCGAATAGTTTGTTCCATTTAGTTTATCCTTTTCAAGAATCGAACGCAAAGCAAAAGGTGATGAATTGTTCGGTGCCATTGATCTACAACAAAAAAATATGCAAAATACTAAGCCATGTAACCATGAAAGAGTAAAACATATTAAACAATTTAATAGCATATACTCCCACTTAAATCAACATCCCTCTATTGATACTAAGTGATTCAAGATCCCCAATTAACAAGTCGACTAGTGAGCTTTAGCATCACTGCTAGAAGACAAGGTAAATCGGTAAGCAACCTTTGCTAATCATATCACATATGACTCTTGTTGTTGGGTGACATCTCTATGTCAAAACTAGGCGCCCAACCTTTATGCCCCAAGGTCCTTAACTGTTAAGATGACCTTGTTAAGCTCACCAACCCTTATGCGTGTAGGTATCCGATACAAACCCATCTAGCCAAGGAAAACCGTGGAACCCTAATTTCATAGACCCACCAACGATTGTACAGGGCATAGGATGGTGCAAGTTTGGTTGGGAGGGCATGGTTTAACTTAAACTTTGTGAGGGATCGTTCTACTTCTATCATCTAAGCATGCATAGTAGTAAAACGTATAAGAATAGCATTCACATAGATGTGATACAGTATGGCCCGTTTTCTCATGGTGATCTCCATCGCCATAGAACCTGTCCACCATGATGATCTCCATCTTCATGCTCTATGCGAGCCATCCTCCAAGTGATGAGTTCTCCAAGAACTAATACAAGCTATTACTCCTAACATCTAGTAATCAAAATTACATGGTATTGGGATCATCACAAGTTGGCACGCAGGCCATTACAATAATTGACAACACATATGGCTCCAGCCGTGTTGCCCAACTCACGACACGCAGGTCATGAAAAAATACATACATGATCACATACATTTTTGGGCCATACTGATCACATAAATCCTGCAAAAACAAGTTGTGCATAGAATCGCATTCTACCGGATCATGTGAAATCGTACCACCTATGAACCTTAACGAGATACAAAAAGGGGCTACGACTAAGGGGGGTCTAGGGGGTCTCCCCCTGCGGGGTTCGAAGGGGCAGCGCCCCTCGCGGTACCTTTTTGAAAAATGAGAGATCAAATCTATACAATTTTCTTTAAGGATTTTGATCGGCAAATCAAATTTACCATAAACCGACCATAGTTCCGATTCGACCAAACTCCTTTGATCACGGTACGTCGATTCAGATCTAATTCCCAATTCGATCAATCATATTGATCTTCGCGTGATTCAGAAGGATTTATGTGTCACTGTCTACCCCGATGGCGGAAACCGACCGGTAGGGGTAAGTCGTTCGACGACCTTAGAATCACGATCACAGAAAGTAAGATCATAGATCAATCCAGAAACACCGCCATACAAATGATCATATCATTCATATCAATCTACATATCACCATATGCAAACTTCCCGAACCTATGACTGAATAGCATCGGCTCTGATACCACTGAAGGGTTACGGGTAGGCTACACTAGCGTAAAATCAAAATTTTCTACCGCGTCAACCAGGAATACTATTGTCATAGATCACGGGATTACCGCTAGACGCGCAGGTGCGGAACTCGATGAAGCATGTTGCGGCAGTGTAGATGTTCTACGTCTCCTCCTCGTCCTCGTCCCACGAGCAGCTCCCCTTTGCGTGGCTCGTCCAAGTGCTACAGATGCAGCACCTCCGAGGTATCCACACGTCCGGAGTGGAAGCCGTCACACGCCAGACTGCTAGGTATGCGCGTGCAACACAAGCGGAAGAGGAGTGGCGGCTGGGTGGAATGCTCTCTCCTTTTCAGCTCGCCTCACTCCCTCTTATATAGGCATCCCTGGTGGGCTTCTACATTAGCAGCCCATTAGCAGCCTAAGCCTGGTCTAATTCGGATCCAATCCTCATTAGGCTTCCAGCCTCTAAAGTGTGTGACCCTATAGGTTCATACACGTATAGACATGACGCGAGTACACTTACTCCGTCAATAGTTGGTAGCATCCTCTAGCAAGACGTGCCAACTCCTAAACGCATATAAAGATCATTCGGACGAACCATCACAAGGTTGAGTACATGTCTTTCCCTTTGCCTCACGATATTTGGTCTAGCTCTAAGCTGACCTCTCTTTCTCGATACTGTGATTCAGAATCCCTTTACTAGGTTAACTCTTAACCATATGTAGCACGGCCATGCATTTCTGGATCCGATCACTCGAGGGGCCCAGAGATATCTCTCTCAAGTAGAGAGGGGAAAATCCCATCTTGATTGACCGATGCCTTGCAGCATGTATCAGGACAAACTCGAAAGCTACCTTTATAACTACCCAGTTACGGAGTAGTGTTTGATAGCCCCAAAGTAGGTCGATCCACATCTCAAGTACATGCGACAATCTCAGGTCTAAGGACAAAACGTACATAATGTGTAGAGAGAGCTGCAAGTATTATTGCTAGTCTCATGTTGGGTCAGTCCAACCCCATGTTCATAACATGTGTCCACATCATTGGTTTGACATCTCTATGTCAATGACTTGCGAAACATAGTCATTAACCAATCGATGTGCTAGTCTAATATTCACGTGTGTCCTCGCATGAACTCCGACTAGGGACAATTATTAGATAACCATACAAGTAAAGAGTTTCACAAACAATTCACATAATTGCCAATCAATACAAGTTGCCTGGTATATGGATATTCAAGGAACATTATAATAACTCATGGATACACATGAAATACAATCATCTCTATGATTACCTCTAGGGCATATTTCCTTCAGCCACGGACTTGATGAAGCCCCCGAAGCTGCCGAAGTCGAAGAAGCCAGCTGCTCCGTAGTTTAGCTTGTTGTAATAGTTGATGAATTGTCCTTTTGGTCTAAGAACATGCCTGCTGGCCAGTGTGTTTGTGAATACTTTATGCTGATCCTGAATGCATCTGTTCCTTTTTCCTTTGTGTTAAGTTGGTCGCCTTATTTTCCTCTGTCTTGACTTTGTGGTAGGGTGCATCACGTGATCCCGTGGGGGGAACCCAGGACTCGCCATCTCTTGATGATACAGTGGCACCACCACGCTCTAGGGTAGAGGAGCTATCCCTGCTTTCGTGACTTCGTGATTGCGTGAAGCAGCTGGAGCGTGAGTTGCCCGTGATCCGCGGTAGCGCGGACGTGTGCAAGTCGAAGGCTGAAAAAGCCGCCGCCCGCGAGCAATATCTGCTTGGCGAGGTGACGCAGCTAGGCGACCAGTTTAAGTGTTAGTTTGCTTATTCTGATATTTTCCTTTGTAGTTACTCGTAGTGGTACGTTGTACTCATGCTATTGATGCTGCTTCGTGTAGTTGGGAGCGCGTGCCATCCACAGGAGGAGAAGGATAGAATTGCCATTCGCCTTCATGATCTCACCCAGGAGCAACTTCAGGAGAGCGAATACTTCTGGGTATATCATGACCGTGCGACTGCGTTGGTGACCCTGTAGGATCGCGCATCACGAGTCCTGCTCTTCCTGAAGAAGTTGCAGTCGTTCTTGAAGAACATTTATCGGGCAATGTTCCCGCTGGATGTCGCTCTGAAAGAACATTTCATGTTTTCCTTTGTTTTGCGTGTTAGATAACAATATTATGGAGACTTTTCATGTGTGCTAAGTGTGCAGGAAGTTTTGAGGGGGGTCGGATAATCTGCCCCTCCAAGGGCCGGATAATCCAGCGTACCTCATCTCTCAAGGAAGCCAAGGCGCGTCGCTCTGTGTCTAGTGGGATTTTCTCCCGGAAAATCCGAACTGGGGCGGTTTTTCCTCCCCAGGCCGGATAAACCGGGTTTCGTAAGGGCCGGATAATCCGGCCCCCATTTTTCGAGCAAAAGGAGCCAAGGCGCGTCGCTCGGTATCCGGTCGGATTTTCTCCCGGAAAATCTGAACTGGGGCGGTTTTTCTTCCCCAGGCCGGATAATCTGGCCTTCGCATAGGGCCGGATAATCCCGGCCCCCAGAAGTTGATCAAGGACAAGCTCGGCGCGTCTCACTGTGAGGGGGCAGATTTTCTACCGGATATTCCGAGTCTGGGGCGGTGTTTCCCCAGACCGAATAATTCAACCCTCACTTGGGCCGGATAATCCGGCCCCCAAAGTGTGCAACGGCTGGTTTTTGGAAGGGGTATAAGTACCCCTTCTTCCCCAACGTCCAGAACTCTTGATTCACTCGAATTTGACCAGACCTTGTGCAAGAGCTCTAAATCTCGATCTCCCACTTCAACCACCCGAAGGTCTTGATCTTTGGTGGAATTGAAGGAGGAGAAGTTCATCATCAACATCAAGAATCAAGCGCTTCAACTCCTCTCTATTCACTTGGAGAAATCCCTAATCTTGTATTCTTGTTAATACCTAGATCTTGTTATTGTATTTGACAACTTTGTTCTTGTGGCAGCTTGTTGTCATTTCGGGAGCCTCCAAGTTGTTGTGGAGTTGTTGCCCCGCTAGTTGTGTAAAGGCACCGGTGCCCGCCTCGAAGGGTAATTATAGTGGAAGGTGGATCAGGCATGTTGTGGCCAGATCCATCAGAGAACAGGGTGAGGCCTTTTGTGGCGTGGTGGTCTTAGTACCGCCCACCCCTCCAACGCAGACGTACTTCCCATTACAAGGAAGGAACTGCGGTCAAACAAATCCTGTGTCTCCGTGTGCTTCACTTCGGTTCAACCGCTCCTCTTCCACACGCTCTTTACTCGCTAGTAGATAGGTTTGCATATAGGGAAATTCCACACATTAGTTTATCTAGAGAATTTACCTTTGTGCTAAGCCTAAAATTGAAAAGGAATTAAAAATTGGTGTAGCACCTATTCACCCCCCCCCTCTAGGTGCCCATACGATCCATTTCAATTGGTATCAGAGCCTCGGCTCTTAATTCGGGCTTAACCGCCTAAGAGTAGTATGGGCACCAGGGATGATGGAAATGAGGTTGTGGATAAGGTCACAACGGATGATCTCAAGTCGTTGGAAACAACCTTGTTGAAATCCTTTGAGGCCAAGATGGAGGAGATGAATCAAATGATTGCTCGCCTTACATCATCCATAGCCCCATCTCCATCCTCCTCTGAGGCTCCCACACCATCATCTAAGGAAAAGGGTAACACCGGATCCAAGGACGATGATGTGGAAGGTGAAAAACTAAATGGCTCCACCTCCAAAAAGGGAAGTGGTAAGGAGGAATATAGTGAGGTTCGCCATGTATATTCCCCCGACCCACCTATCCCTCATCCTCATATAAACAATAGGGGTGATCCACCCAAGCTCACTGCATCTTCTTTTAACCAATGGCAATTTCTAATGAAATCTCATGTTTGCAGCTCCTCTATTGAATTGTGGAGGATTATTGAAGAAGGTCTTCATATTGGAGATCAAACCAATCTAACAAGAAGGGAAGTTGTGGATAGCCAGTTGAATGCCACTGCTCTCCACATGATACAGCTGGGTGTGGGTCCCAAGGACATGCCACACATTGAACATCTCAACACAGCTAAAGAGGTGTGGGATGCTCTTACAGACCTTTTTGTTGGAAATGAAAGCATGAGAAGAAACCGGTATGATGCCCTTAGTAACGAAGCTGAGGGATTCTACATGTTGGATGGTGAAAACCAAGAGGACATGTATAAAAGACTCAAGGGCATCGCAACAACATTTCGGAAGCATGGGGCCACTCACATTGATGATGTATGGATAAAAAGAAAGTTTGTGAGTGCCTTAATGCCTTTCGAACCGACGGATTTGAAGAGCTTCCAAGGTAGACACAACTATCATCAAATGACATCCAATGAAGTTATGCAAGAAATGGCGTCATTCAAAGTGGTGGCAAAGAATGCTGAAGATGCCTATGCTCGGGCCATTGGAATTCAAAAGGGTGTCCATGTCGCTCTCAAAGCTAATGTTGTTGAGCAAGAGGACGATGAAGGAGTTTTTGAGAGGGTATCCATGGACTGCCCCGATGAGGTCAAACGTGCTCATGGCGAGTACATGGCATTCTATGCAAGGAACTTTTGGAAGGACCCTGCCAAAGCCAAGTCTGAACTTGAGCGCAAGAATGGATCAAATGGAAGAAGAGAAAGTGGCCCAAGATTGAGAACTTGCTTCAACTGTGGAGATAGACTGCACTTTGTTGCCGAGTGTCCTTATCAAAATAGAGAAGACAATGGTGGCAGGCTCATTCTCAAAGAGAAATCCAAAGCTCCGAAGAAGAAGTCGTTTGCTAAGAAGAATGGCCCTTTCAAGAAGCAACCCAAGATGGTCCTTGTAGCTCCAGAGGAATACTCCTCCGCAAGTGAAGATGAAGAGGATGATGATAGTTCCCGTGAGGTGGCTGCTATAGCCACCACATCGACTCCCTCCTCTCTCTTCGACTCGCCGAACGAGAACGACATCAACAACAACGCCACTTGTCTAATGGCAAGAGGATCCGAGGTATCAACTTCTAACTCCTCATTTCCTAAGACTAACATAATTTTGGATATGGATGATCATGACAGTCTTGAAATGAAAGAACAAGTTATTGCCTTGGACACTTTTTTCACTAACCTACAGGTGAGAACAAACTCCATTTTGATGCTCTTATGAGTCAACTTGCTCAAGCCGAAGATCTCCTTGAAGAAAAGGGCAGAATTGAAAGAGAAGATGCCTTGCAGATAGCCTCTTTGAAGAATGCCTTGGAAGAGGAAGAGGAAACTCGAGTTTTGTTGGAAGAAAGACTCGAATCCCTAGAGGAGTCACAAGAAGAAGCTGTAGCTCAGCTCATTAAAGAACGTGACCATGCTCTTGCGAAGGTAAAGAAACTAAAGAAAGAAAAGATTGATTTTGGGGCTGTTCATGCTAGACTTTTGGAGAAGTTTGATGATCTTGAAAGTGCTCACAAGGCATTGAAGAGTGATCATTCTACTCTAAATGAGTCTCATGAATAGCTCCAAACTCAATTGAAACGGTATGATGTGCCAAGTACCTCCTCTTCATCCTTTGGAAAAGAAGATATTGCAAGGAGTTCTCAACACTAAGGTAAAGGGGTTGTTGATGAGATACTGAGCAGGCAAAGGACAAACAACAGTAAAGAAGGTCTTGGTTACATACCCAAGATAAAGAGCAAGAAAAACAAGAAGAACAAGACTGCTCAATCGAAGACTAGCAACATTACCAATGACAAGATTAACTATGATGGTTTTGCAGGGATCAACAATCCTAACTTCGAACTATATTGTGATTCTTATGGTGATATTTATGCTAATTATGTAGGGCCTTATGATTGTTACATTCCTTGGTCTATTTGGGTGCCCAAGACCCTTGTTACTAACATGAGAGGACCCATTGAAAAATGGGTACCTAAAACCAAGAAGTAATTTTCTTGCAGGGATATGCTTCCGGTGGTTCTAAATGGATACTCGATAGCGGTTGTATGAGTCATATGACCGGAAGCAAGGATATCATCACGGAGATGCGGCCAAACCTTGATCACATTACCATCTCCTATGGTGACAAGTCAAAATCTGAGGTATTGGGTCTCGGCAAAGTTGTGGTGGCTCACGATATCTCTCTCGTGGACGTCATGCTTGTTGAGACCCTCGGGTATAACTTACTTTCAGCTCGTGCCCTTGGTAAGATGGGCTTCGCAGTTTACATTGATGCTGATTTGGTGGTACACTTGTGGAGCAAGTCTCTAAAAGTCGCTTTCGTGGGATATGTCGAAAATGACCTATACGTGGTGGACTTTTCGGGGAAAACCACTACAGGTCCGATGTGTCTTTTTGGAAAGGCTGACGCGGGTTGGCTATGGCATCGTCGACTAGCCCACATCAATATGAGAACTTTGCAAAGTCTCCACAAGGGTGGCCACATTCTTGGACTAAAAGAAAATGTCTCTTTTGCCAAAGATCGTGTTTGCAGGGCGTGTGTTGAAGGGAAAATGCATGATTCTCCTCATCGGAGGAAAACTATTATCTCTTCAAAAAGGATTTTGGAGCTCCTTCATGTGGACCTTTTCGGACCTCCATCTCATGCAAGCCTCGGTGGGAAGAAGTATTGTCTAGTGATTGTTGATGATTACTCAAGATACACTTGGGTTTATTCCTTCAAGTTGAAGAGTGAAACTCAGCAAACTGTCATCGACTTCGCCAACGAGGTTCAACGTCAACACAACGTCCCCATTCTGGCTATAAGGAGTGATAACGGCTCGGAGTTCAAGAACTACACCTTAAATGAATTCCTAAGTGAAGAGGGGATAAGACATCAATATTCCGATGCGTACACCCCTCAACAAAGGTGTGGCCGAGAGGAAGAATCGAACTCTAATGGACATGGCAAGATCAATGTTGGCCGAATTCAAATCTCCATATAATTTCTAGGCTGAAGCAATCTCTACTGCTTGTCACTCATCCAACCGCTTATACCTCCGCAAGATTTTGGACAAGACTCCGTATGAAATACTTACCGGTAACAAGCCAAACATCTCATACTTTCGGGTTTCGGGTGTAAGTGTTTCTTTCTTATTAAAGGAGTTCGTTTATCTAAGTTTGAGTCTAAGGCTCTAGAAGGTATTTTTGTTGGTTATGGTGCCGAATCCCACACTTATAGAGTCTACAATAAGCTCTCCGGAACTGTTGTAGAATCTTGTAGTGTGGTGTTCGAAGAAAATGACGGTTCCCGTGCGGAGCAAGTTCTTGTTTGTGATGCAGATGTTGAAATACCCCAAGATGCCATAAGAAGAATGGGCGTGGGATTCTTCCGCCCCATTGAGGAACCCCTTGTGGCAGACCGGGAAGGACAATGCCCTACTCATATAGAGCCCTCATCTACACATACGCAACATGCTCCAACCACCGGGGCAACTTCTACACCATCTCCATCAACTGCTGAAGGTCAAGTTGCTCCAGAAAGCTCCAGACCAGATTTTCCGGTGGATACCGGATTATCCGGCCACCCCGCTATAGCTGACCAAGTTTCTCCTACTGGAGAAGATTTCAACGCAAGCTCTAGGCCGGATTTTCCGGCTAGCCCCGGATTATCCGGCCCCTCACCAGTTCAAGCAAGTCCCAGGCCTCCTGATGAAGCTGTTGCAAGTACTCCTAGGCCGGATTATCCGGCCTCTCCATCGGCCGGATTATCCGGCCCTGACTCTCCAGTTCTGCAGCCTCCTGTTACGGCTACGGATCCACCTCAAGGGCATGCTTCTCCATCACCTGCTACTGATGTTCCAGTTACCGATCAAGGGGAGAAAATGCTTCCAATGAAGACTCAAGTGATGAATCCCCCCCACCAAGAGACAACAAACTTATTGAACTTCGTTGCAAGGCTCGGGCTAATCGTAACCTTGAGTTGAGGGGTCACACTCTCGACAAGGTTGTTGGTGATCTTCGACGAAGGGTGTCTACAAGAAGAGAATTGGCCAGTTTTGGTGAGCATCAAGCTCATATCTCCATGGTGGAACCTAAGAAAGTCTTTGAAGCTCTTGAAGACCCAGACTGGGTTGTTGCTATGCATGAAGAATTGAATAATTTCGAGCGCAACAAAGTCTAGAAACTAGTGGAGAAACCCAAAGAGTGCCGTAATGTTATCGGCACCAAGTGGATTTTCAAGAACAAGCAAGATGAGAATGGCATTGTTGTGAGGAACAAGGCAAGACTTGTGGCACAAGGTTTCTCCCAAGTTGTGGGCATCGACTTCGGCGAGACCTATGCTCCTGTGGCTCGCCTTGAGTCCATCTGTATCCTTCTTGCTTATGCTGCTCATAACAATTTTAAGTTGCATCAAATGGACGTCAAGAGTGCCTTCATTAACGGTCCTCTACATGAGTTGGTATATGTAAAGCAACCCCCGGGGTTTGAGGATCCTAACTTCCCGAACCATGTCTACAAACTCGATAAGGCACTCTATGGCCTTAAACAAGCCCCACGTGCGTGGTATGAACACCTTAAAGAGCTTTTGTTAGATCGTGGCTTCGAAGTTGGGCAAATCGACCCTACTCTTTTTACTAAGAAGGTTAAGGGGGAGATCTTTGTATGCCAACTATATGTAGACGATATCATTTTTGGTTCTACTAACAAAGCTTTTAACGATGAATTTTCAAAGCTTATGACTGACAGGTTTGAGACGTCTATGATGGGGGGAACTATGGTTCTTTCTTGGATTCGAGATCAAGCAACTTAGAGAAGGAACCTTTATTAATCAAGCAAAGTACATCCAAGACATGCTCAAGAGATTCAAGATGACGGATCTAAATGGTGTCGCTACTCCGATGCAAACAAAGTGTCATCTCGAACTCAACCCTCACGGTAAAGATGTGGACCAAAAGGTATACCGGTCCATGATCGGCTCTCTTCTTTACCTCTGCGCATCTAGACCCGATATTGTGTTGAGTGCGGGAGTGTGTGCAAGGTGTCAAGAGGATCTTTCGATATTTGGTTCATTCCCCCAACTTTGGTCTCTGGTATCCCAAGGGCTCCAATTTCTCTTTATGTGGTTATACTGACTCAGATTGGGCTGGTGATAAGGATGATCGGAAATCCACTTCTGGAGCTTGTCAATTCTTGGGAAGATCTCTTGTATGTTGGTCCTCCAAGAAGCAGAATTGTATATCTCTCTCCACCGCCGAAGCTGAATATGTTGCTGCCAGTGCTTGTACTCAATTATTGTGGATGAGACAAACTTTAAAGGAATACGGTGTCAATTGTGACAAAGTGCCTCTTTTATGTGATAATGAAAGTGCTATCAAAATTGCGTACAATCCAGTTCAGCACACAAGGACGAAGCATATTGAGATTCAGAATCATTTTATTCGTGACCATGTTGCTCGAGGCGATATTGATCTATCTTTTGTGAGCACGAAGAACCAACTGGCGGATATTTTTACAAAGCCACTTGATGAAGCAAGATTCTGCTATTTGAGGAATGAGCTAAATATCATTGATTCCGGGAGTTTGTCTTGATTACCCATGCACTCACTCGTACATCTCAATCCTTGTTTGGTCTAGGTATGGGCATGGATATAGGGGGAGGGTGGTCCTAACTCATTGGGCTAACCCTCCCCCCATAATGCCAATATCAAGTTATATCATTTCTCTTAATATCATGTTGTGATATGTGAGCTTATTGATGAGTATTGGTCGTGAACCCAAGATATATCTTCGCGGTGTCACACCATACACTCCAACAAGGTGGCTTCGGCCACCACCCTCTCCCTTGTGGAGAATTGGATCTTTTTGGATGTTATTTTCTCTCTCATGTTCTTATGGGAATCACACTCAATCTTGGCTTTTATTTGATTTGGATTTTGCAATTTTGAGTGTCTAGTACCATCTCAGTTTGGCTTTCTTAATCCTAAGCCTTCCCTACCCCTAAGCCATCTATTCTTGCACACAAGTCCTTTGTACACCTTGTGGGGGTGTTGTTTGGGGACGCGCGGGCCTGGTTCTGTGTACAACAGAATTCCAGAATTTAGGCCGGATAATCCGGCCCAAGTGTTGGTCGGATAATCCGGCCCTGGCGGATTCGATCTTTAAGGGCAGGACTGGGGGGAAGGGCTCATATCGAGCAGCACTTCTCCCCCAGCCCTCTCCTTCTCCCCAGCCGCCGCCTGCCGCCCCTCACCCTCCCTGGAGCCTCTCTGGCCATCGTATTTTCCGGGCCTCTCCGGATCTTCTTCTCCGCGCCTCCGGGTACCTTCTCCTCCGCGTTCTTCCTCCAATGAGGTAGGGTAACTCCCTCTCTCCCCATCTTTGGCTAGATGTGTATCTTGTTGGGAGGAATGTTGTCTAGAAGGATGTGTTTTCGCATAGAACTCGTAGTCTTATAGTTTCTAGGCCCGATCTACTTTTTCGCATGCATTCTTAGTGAAATCGAAAATTTCTGCCAGGGCCAGATTATCTGCCCCTGGCTAGGCCGGATAATCCGGCCTGACAGATTCAAGTCTGCTTCAGTTTCACTATGGTGTATGTATTGAGTAGTTTTGTCCTATGAACTTTTTGACTACTTTTTCCATGCTCTCTCTTGGACTTGTGTGTATGCTTATCCCCTTTGCTATCGCCCTTATTCTCCTCACAGGTGGTTCCGGTGTTTCCAAGACCTACACACGCCATCCTCGCGCCAAGTACTTTCGGGACAACGGTCAAGGTAAACTAGTGGACGAAGTTGAATTGAGGAGAAGGAAGAACGAAGAAAGGCGCATGGCTGAACAATCCAAGAGGACTAGGAAGGGCGTGTCCAAGAGGAAGGGCAAGGAGCCCAAGATCAACTATAGGGCTTTGGATGCAGTCTCCTTTTTCGCCATCCGTCACCGTGACTTGTTTGCTGAGCTGCCTCGTGATGTTGAGCTAGGGGATACCCGCTTTTGGTGTGCCGAACGGAAGGGGATTTATGAAGACATCTATGCCAGGATGAACATTAGGCCTATGCACCCTCTGGTACTTGTTGATGCCTTGGAGAAGGCGCGCATCTTGTGGATGCGATGTATGTGGCTGAGAGGATGGGGCTGCACCATCTCATGTCTCTCCAGTGCTCCTTTGACTCTGAGGTGGTGAAGCAGTTCTTCTCCACTTTGGTGATTTGTGGGGATGAGCATCGCACTATGAAGTGGATGACTCATGATAGGCCAATGACTGCTGATTTTCACGTGTTTGCTGAGGTTCTAGGGTACTCCTTCCGCGGCAGGGATAGAGCCAGTGGTCACCGCATCATCACTCAGTTGAAGCCCAACAAGGATGCAGCTCTCTCTCTCTCTGTGCACTGTGGACAATGGAATTGTCGGTACTGTGGCTGGTCTTGCTCCCATCTATGCTGCCTTGGTGGGTCTCTTCCGTGACTCTATTACACCGAGTGGGGGCAACAATGACAGCATCCGTGGCCACCTTGTTCAGCTACTTCAATTTTCTCATGAGGTTGCCTCCTGCGAGGACGAGTCTGTACAGTACAGGCTGGATGTCATGGACTTTATCTACCATGAGCTGTGTGATGCTATGTTTAACCGTCTGTCTATCCCTATGCGCCCTACATTATGTTGCTCATCCGTCACCTGCTTCCTGCTGAGGAGTTCCACATTGACTCGGTGCACAAGGCCAAGAAGATATACAACAAGGTTCGGAAGACTGCTCACCCCTCCTCTGCTCCTGAGGGCCTCATGAGAGATGCTCGCAGGCCCCCAGTGCCTCCCGTGGCCCGTGAGATCAAGCAGCTGAACTGGTTCCAGCGTCATATTCTCTGCATGGGCGTGGACACGCGCAAGGGTTAGTACGAGGCATACAGGCAGCGCCATGAGTTGGCTCACTCCCAGCAGCTCATTCTCCACCATGTGTCTGGCGCTTCGGGTGCTCCTCCGGCTCCTACTCCTCCCACTCCGTATGCTCGGTGGAACTCTTCCTCCGGGCTGAACTATGGTGAGCTGGAGCGTCACTTGTTCCCCTCTGCGCCTGCTGCTGATACTGTTGATGAGGAAGGTGACACTGAGGAGCTTGAAGATGAGGATGAGGAAGAGCATGCAGAAGAGGACGAGGACGAGGACTATGATGAGTGATCCCATGGGGCGCTAGCATCGCTCTTCTCCCTTTTTGGTGTCTCGATGCCAAAGGGGGAGAAGTAGTTCTATTAGGTTGTTCGTGGATTTGCATGGGTCGGGCATAAGCACTTGCACTTTTTTATTCGTTATTTCTTGCTTATGCCCATTTAGCGTTGAACTTTCAAATTCGTGGTTTGTGTTTTGTGGTTGAGACTTTATGTGGTTGTCTGGATGATACCTATGGACTTCATATCATGGATTATGCTCATGGCCATATCTATTCATATCCTATTGCTGGAGGTTATCACGGAAGGCGCGCGCTCATAATGGTTATCCAATAATAATTGTGATTTTTGTCAAGGATGCCTATTCTCTACTTCGGTGGTATGTGTTTTTGCCCTTATGTCTATGGAATAGATTCACCTATTTGTGTGCATTTGTATTCCAATGCAAAACTCTATTATCCACACATTGAGGGGGAGTCCCTTTCATAGTTATCTTTGTTTGTCTTGTGTCCTTCTCCTGCAAATCCTGGTATTGTCATCTAACACAAAAAAGGGGGAGATTGGAAGAACATTTCATGTTTTCCTTTGTTTTGCGTGTTAGATAACAATACTATGGAGACTTTTCATGTGTGCTAAGTGTGTAGGAAGTTTTGAGAGGGGCCGGATAATCCACCCCTCTAAGGGCCGGATAATCCGGAGTACCTCATCTCTCAAGGAAGCCAAGGCGCGTCGCTCTGTGTCCATTCGGCTTTTCTCTCGGAAAATCCAAACTTGGGCGGTTTTTCGTCCCCAGGCCGGATAATCCGGGTTTCAGAAGGGCCGTATAATCCAGCCCCCAGTTTTCGAGCAAAAGGAGCCAAGGCGCGTCCCTCGGTATCCAGTCGGATTTTCACCCGGAAAATCCGAACTAGCGCGGTTTTTCTTCCCCAGGCCGGATAATCCGGCCTTCGCATAGGGCCGGATAATCCGGCCCCCAGAAGTTGATCAAGGACAAGCTCGGTGCGTCTCACTGTGAGGGGGCGGATTTTCTGCCAGATATTCCGAGTCTGGGGCGGTGTTTCCCCAGACCGGATAATCCGGCCCTCACTTGGGCCGGATAATCCGGCCCCCAAAGTGTGCAACGGCTGGTTTTTGGAAGGGGGTATAAGTACCTATTCTTCCCCAACGTCCAGAACTCTTGATTCACTCGAATTTGACCAGACCTTGTGCAAGAGCTCTAAATCTCGATCTCCCACTTCAACCACCCGAAGGTCTTGATCTTTGGTGGAATTGAAGGAGGAGAAGTTCATCATCAACATCAAGAATCAAGCGCTTCAACTCCTCTCCATTCACTTGGAGAAATCCCTGATCTAGTATTCTTGTTAATACCTAGATCTTGTTATTGTATTTGACAACTTTGTTCTTATGGCAGCTTGTTGTCATTTCGGGAGCCTCCAAGTTGTTGTGGAGTTGTTGCCCCGCTAGTTGTGTAAAGGCACAGGTGCCCGCCTCGAAGGGTACCTATAGTGGAAGGTGGATCAGGCCTGTTGTGGCGAGATCCATCAGAGAATAGGGTGAGGCCTTTTGTGGCGTGGTGGTCTTAGTACCGCCCACCCCTCCAACGCAGACATACTTCCCTTTACAAGGAAGGAACTGCGGTCAAACAAATCCTGTGTCTCCGCGTGCTTCATTTCGGTTCAATCTCTCCTCTTCCACTCGCTCTTTACTCGCTAGTAGATAGGTTGCATATAGGGAAATTCCACACATTAGTTTGTCTAGAGAATTTACCTTTGTGCTAAGCCTAAATTTGAAAAAGAATTAAAAATTGGTGTAGCACCTATTCACCCCCCCCTCTAGGTGCCCATACGATCCATTTCACGCTCCATCAAGCCTGCTGGCTCTCCTCGCCAAATTTCAAGATATGTCCGCGGTTCGCGAGTGCGTGAGGCAGTAGTTGGTGGCTGGTGCCAAGGCTGCCCTTTCAATGGTGCGATTGCACAGGCCTGACGTGGATGTTGCCGCCATTGCCTCTGGGCCGCCAGCACCGCCAGCAGGATCTGCCTGGAATATGGTACCGCATTATTAGGCGGTGGATCGTCCAGCAGAGGAGATCGTCGACTTCTTCGAGGAACAAACCAACGTTCTTCTGCTGCAATAGTAGCCAAAATTTGTATCCTGCACATAAGTGTATTTGTGTTGTAAAGTTCATGTATATGTTGTAGATAATTTATTGTCAAATGTGTATAAACAGCTTTGTGAGGTGCGTTGCACTATGCGAGTCATTTTCGTTAGCCAGGCCATCTTTTAACTCAGTCCCTTGTCAACCTGTCAGGTGCGTTGCAGCTGGGTTGAGTTTGTGTTAAGGGGTTTGATTGATGTGCCAGCTACTCAGGATATCGCGTTTTTTGGTTCGAAGAACAGATGTATGTAGGGTGGCGCAGCCCCCGAGTATAAAAATTGACAAAGTGAAGGAGAACACGGAGTTTTGGGGCACTTAGCTTTTATTTTATTAGAAGAACGGTGCAAGGTACAATGTGTGGCTAAGTAGCCTTGGCTGAGTAGCCTTATTTTGCGATGAAAAGTAAAAACGACTAGGGGTAGAAGCGTCGCAGTTGTGCGACGTTCCAAGGGTTGGAGTATATGACTCCTGTCTCTAAATCTTGAAGGCGATAGGTGCCACCTGGGATTACTTCTGTAATCACGTACAGTCCTTCCCTGGGGGACTCGAGTTTGAGATGCCCCTGCTGCTTCAGTCGCAGGACCAGGTCACCTTCGACGAAGGATCTGGGGCGAAGCCTTCTACTGTGGTAGTTGCGCAGGTTCTGTTGGTAGACCGTAGATCTTTCTGTGGCGATTTCTCTTGCTTCGTCGAGTGCAAGGGATGACTCTTGTTCGCTGTAAGTGACCACGCGCGGCGCCTTGTACCGTACCTCGGCGGGTAGTACTGCTTCTGCTCCGTGCACCATAAAGAATGGCGTGTAGCCGGCGGCACTGTTTGGAGTTGTACGTAGACTCCAGAGTACGGATTGCAGCTCATCTGGCCAGCAACCCGCGGCTTGTTCGAGTGGTCGGAGGAGTCGCTTCTTGATGCCGCTGCAAACGAGCCCATTTGCTTTTTCCACCTGACCGTTGGTCTGTGGATGCGCTAATGAGGCGTAGCTGATGTTGATCCCCAGGTTCTCGCAGAATTCTTGGAACTCCTTGGATGTGAAGTTCGTCCCGTTGTCGGTGATGATGTTGTGCGGCACGCCGAAGCGGTAGATGATGGACTCGAAGAACTTGACTGCGTTGTGCCCTGATTGGTTGGTCATTGGCATGGCCTCGATCCACTTGGTGAATTTGTCGACTGCAACCAAGAGGTAAACGTAGCCTCCGCGCGAGGACCTTGGAAGCTTGCCAACCATATCGAGCCCGCACTGTGTGAAGGGCCAGGCCAATGGAATAGGCCGTAGCTCTGCGCCTGGTGCGTGTGGCTTGTCCGCGAATCGCTGGCAAGCATTGCATTATTGGACTATGTCCTTGGCGTCGCGCATGGCCGTGGGCCAGTAAAATCCAGCTCGTAGAGCTTTAGCAACGACGACACGACTGCCGACGTGGTGCCCGCAGGTCCCTTCATGGATGTCGAGGAGAACTGCTCTTCCATCGGCCATGGAGACACATCGTTGTAGCACTCTTGTGATGCTGCGTTTATACAGTTCGCCGTTGATAACGGCGAATGCCTTGGAGCTCCGCGCGATGTGCCGTGCATCTGTCGGGTCGTCCGGTAGTCTCTTGCTGAGGAGGTACGTAATGTAAGGCTGCGTCCAAGATTGCTCGATCATCATGACGCTCATTGGTCCCTCGAGTCCTGTGTTCAGCTCCAAGTCATCGAGTGCCATTGGCTCATTGGGTGGCATAGCCCCCGAGTCCGTGGTTGCGCTTGTTTTCTTCTCTGCGGCCTTTGGCTTGATGGAGCGTTCGCATATGCGCTCGAGAAATACCCCAGGTGGTATGGGGGCGCAGGTAGAGCCTATGTTGGCGAGTGTGTCCGCCTCCTCGTTGCTTTCGCGACCTATGTGTCGCAACTCGCAACCATCGAAGTCTCCCTCGAGTATATCGTAGAGGTCGCGGTACGCGATCATGTTGTCGTTTAGTGTGTCGCACTCGTGCATTGTTTGGTTGACGACCAACTTGGAGTCGCCATATATGATGAGCCTTTTGGCGCCATAGGCTTTTGCCATCCTCATCCCGTGCAACAGGGCCTCGTATTCAGCCTCGTTGTTTGAGGCTGTGAACTGCATTCGCAGGATATACTTCAGCTTGTCCCCTTGAGGTGACATCAGTATGACACCTGCACCTACTCCGTCTTTCCGCTTGGACCCATCGAAGTGCATTGTCCAGAGGTAAGACATATCTGGCTTGTCCGGAAGCTGGTTTTCCATCCAGTGCACAAGAAAGTCAGGGAGCACTTGCGACTTGATGGCGTCACGTTTTTCGTATGTGATGTCTCGTGGAGACAGTTCTATTCCCCAAAGCGCGACTCGCCCCGTGGCGTCGGGGTTATTGAGGATATGTCCCAACGAGGCGTCGTTGACTACCACGATTGGGTATTCCTGGAAGTAGTGGCGCAGTCGCCGGGCGGTCATAAAGATACCGTACGCCAGCTTCTGGTAGTGCGGGTACCGCTATTTTGTTGGCGTGAGGACCTCGCTGAGGTAGTATACCGGGCGTTGTACGCCGTGGACCTTGGTTTCCTCAGCTCGCTCGACGACGAGCACTGTGCTGACCACCTGGTTGGTGGCAGAGATGTACAACAATAGTGGTTCCCTTTCTCGTGGAGTCACCAGTACTGGCGAAGTGGATAGCAGGCGCTTGGGATCTTCGAATGCTTCTTGCGCTTCATTGGTCCACTCGAATTTTTCAGCTTTGCGGAGGAGCTGGTAGAAGGGCAGTGCCTTTTCACCCATCCGACTGATAAATCAACTGAGGGTCGCGATTCGTCCGGCTAGTTGCTGGACGCCTCTTATGTTCTTCGGCTTCTCCATGGTCAGTATGGCTTTTATCTTCTTCGGGTTCGCCTCGATTCCCCTCGCGGAGATGAGATATCCGAGTAGCTGCCCAGATGGTACGCCAAAGGCGCATTTGTCCGGATTGAGCTTGATCCGGTAGCGATCAAGGTTGGCGAAGGTTTCGCGCAAATCATCGATTAGAGAGGCTTCCTCCTTGGTCTTGATTACTATGTCGTCGACATAGACTTGGATGTTGCGACCTAGTTGTTCCTTGAGGCAAGCTTGCATGCATCGCTGGTAGGTGGCTCCCGCGTTTTTTAGCCCGAAAGGCATTGTGTTGTAGCAGAACACACCAAAGGGCGTTGTAAACGTTGTTTTCTCCTGTTCTTCCTCCTTCATTCGAATTTGATTATAGCTTGAGTAGGCGTCGTGGAAGCAGAGGCGCTCGCATCCCGCGGTGGAGTCGATAATCTGGTCGATTCGTGGCAGTGGAAAGTGATCTTTTGGGTAGTGCTTGTTTAAAGAAGTGAAGTCCACACACATCCGTAGGATATCCGTGTCCTTTTTTGGTACCAGTACCGTATTGGCGAGCCAAGTGCTTTCCTTGATCTCGCGTATGAACTTGGCCTCGAGGAGTCTGTTGATCTCCATTCCGACTGCCTGCGCTCGTGGTTCAGACAGTCGCCTGATTGTTTGCTTGACTGGCCTTGGGTCGGGGTTGACGTTGAGTGCATGCTCGGCGAATTCCCTGGGAACTCCTGGCATGTCCGCAGGACACCAGGCAAAAATTCCCAGTGCTCACAGAGGAATTCGACGAGCGTGAGTTCCTATGCGGGACTCAAGTTGTTGGCGATGAGGGCCGCCTTGGCGGGGTCTGATGGATGGACCTGTACCTTCTTTGTGTGCACAGATGAGTCGAAGGAGAGGTCAGGTGAGCTTGGCCTACTCAGAGGAGGCAGACTGTTGTCTGTCGTCTCCTTCAGTCTTGCGAGTTCTTCCTGCATGCCAAAGGACTGGGAGATTCTATTGAATTCCCTGTCGCAACTGTCAGATCGCTCAAAGCTCCCGTTGATTGTTATGACGCAGTTGGGTCCTGGCATTTTCATCTGCAGGTAGGCGTAGTGGGGCACTGCCATGAACCTAGCGAATGCGACGCGCCCAAGGATGCAATGGTATTGTGAGGGCCAGTCGACGACCTCAAAGTCGATGCACTCGCGCCGGAAGTTCTTTGGCGTGCCGAAGATGACGTCGACGTTGATTTTGCCCAGAGGGTATACGCCTTTCCCTGGGACAATGCCGTGGAATGTTGTGTCCGATGCCTCCAGGCAGGTTAGCGGAATTCTCATTGCTCGCAAGGTACTCGCGAATATGAGGTTGATGCCGCTTCCGCCATCCATGAAGACGCGACTCATGTCAAAACCTCCAATTTGCGCCTTGAGTACGAGGGGGCAATGACCTGGGCGAGGTATCTGAGGCGGGTGGTCGCGTTTGTCGAAGGTGATGCACGACTCGCTGCCGCTGAGGTACTCAGTGGTGGATGGTGGCGAGTGCGTGGCCAAGTTGACTTGGCGAGTGATGGCCTTCTACACCCTGTTGGAGGGGCGCCCCTTTTGGATCATCATGGTACCCATGGCCCGTGGGTACGGTTCACCCCCGTGGCGCTGGTTCGGTGCGGCTCCGTTCGGGGGTAGCCCAGGTGGTGGTGGTGGTGCGCCATGTGCCACGGTTCCTGGAGCGGCTCCGTAGCCTCTTTCGACTGCATTGCGGTTCATCCGAACCAATCCCTCGTGTAGCTTGAGGAACTCACGGCAGTCCTTAAGGAGGTGGCTGGACTTTCTCTTGCCATCATGCTTGTCGATGTAGAAGTGTACCGTTCATGGCCCGGACAGTTTATCCTCGATGGAGGTCGCGGGTGCTTCATCGCGAGTGCGGCGTTGCCACACTTGTGTGGTTTTCTCGGAGTCGCGATATCCGCCGCTAAGGTATCCGCTGTTGCGGTTGTCGTCGCGTCTATCGGCGTAGCCGGCCGCGACCATGTTGACATCGTCACGGTCATCGTAGATGCGCATGCGGCGTTTGCCTCGGCGGTAGCGCCTGCGCTCGAGTTCTGCCTCCTCGTCGGAGTGAGCACGGTTCTTCACTGAATCTTCTCCATCGGCCCACCGATTCGCGATTTCCATCAGGTGGTCGATGGTCTGGGGCTTTGAGCGGCCTAGCTCCTCCCTGAGTTCCATGCGGCGGACACCACTGTTGAATGCATCAATCGCACGGTCCTCCGAGATGTTCTCCGCGGAGTTCTTGATGATGGACCATCTTTGAATGTAAGAGCGTAGCGATTCGCCAGATCTTTGTTGGCAGCATCTCAGCTCTTCGATTGATGCGGGTCGCTTGTACGTGCCCTTAAAGTTGCGCACAAAGCAGTAAACCAGCTCATCCCAGCTGCGAATGGATCCGCGTGGGAGGTTATTGAGCCATGCTCGGGCGGCGCCCTACAGCTGTAGCTGCAGGCATTGCATGGCAGTGCTTCGTCTGCCTCCGTGGAGTCTGACGGAGGAGATGTGGTCCTCCAGCCAGATCTTGGGGTCCTGCAGACCGTCAAATTTCGGGTTCTCCGATGGGAGTTTGAACCCTTTAGGCATTCGCTTTTGCCTAATGGATCTGTTGAAGCATCGGGCACCGCAGAGCTCCCCGTCTTCTTCTTCCATGTCAGTCAACCGAGCACATCGTGCCCTTGATTTGTCGATCTTGCGCTGCATGAGGTCGTCGCGCGCATCGTAGTCGCGGTCGTGTCGCCGTGAGCAGCGGCATCGAGACAGGTCGTGACTGTCATCGCTGGATGAGGGCGAGGAGTGGCGCTTTGCTAGCGCTTTGCCCTTCTTTGGGTCTGGTACTGGCTCCTTGTCGAGGGCGGCCTCGTTTAACCCCAAACCTGCGATCGTAGATCGGTGCATGGCAATTCGGGGATCTCCAGCTGGTGGTTGGTTATTGAGGAGGTACATGGCGGCTGCCGTCACCGCAGCCTGCGGTGTCCTGGGGACCACGTTGCCTCTCGTGTCGACTGTCATAGAGCCGAAGTCGAGGACCTTTGCGGCCTCTAAGCGTTCTTGTTCGGTGAGGTGAGCCATCCGCGACTGCCTCTTCTTGGCGAGGTATTCGTTGCCTCTTGAGGAGGATCCTCAGTAGGAGGAGAGCCCAGCATGACGAAGGCTCGATTCGTCCGCTACCTTTTTACGCGCCTCAAGTTGCGCGATTGTTTGCAGTTGGCGCTTGAATTCTTCCTTCAGGAGCCAGTGATATCCCATCAGCAGTTCCTGTGGGGACCCAAAGGGTAGAGGTGTGCCCCATAGGGCTTCGCGGCAGCGATCCCACTCTTGCTCGTTGAGCTTGATTACGACGCGTTCGCCGGTTTGCTCATTGATTATGCTGGGAGGTTCGATTTCTCCTCCGTTGTTGACGGGAGCGCGATTGCCGCCGTTACCGCCGTTGCCACCGTTGCTGGCGTTGGGTGGATCGGTGCCGTTACCAGTGTTACCACCGTTGTCGCGATTGGCGGAGGTGTCACCTGCATTGATGACGGCGCACATTAAGTGATTGGGGAAGCTGTTGCTTCCACAGCTTTCAGATCGCTCAGATCAGAATCGCGACTGCTGTCGCTGATCGTGTTCTCGACTACCGCCGGGGCGTTGCGCTTGCTGAGGGTGCCGATCGATGGAGGGAACCATGATGCCGGGGCAATCGCCGGTGCTGTCGGCTGATCGGGCATGCGAAGCGTGCCCATCTGACCGACTTGGAAGCGGAAACTCCCAATCGCCAGGCTGATTCCGTCGCCCATAGATTCGAAGGCCGGGCGGGTGGCCGGCGTGTGGACGGTGAAGTCGAAGGCACCGAAGAGCTGGCGAATCTCCACTGTTGCGGAGTTGTAGATCGCAGTTGATGGGGCCGAAGAAGCCGCAACATCAGCACTCCCAATTCCCACAGACGACGCCAATTGACGAGGGTTTAACTCGTCAATGCCCATTGTTATGGACTTGGGTTTTGGAGAAGGAGGGAGCACTAGAGACATCTATCGGCTAGCAAACAAGCACACAGGGGACAAAGGATTTACCCAGGTTCAGGCCTCGTAGAGGTCCCTACTCCTGCTTGTCTGCTCGTGGAATTATCGAGGGAGTCGAAAGTTACAATGGTGCGCAGATGCAATCTGGCGAGGGTTGTGGAAACTAGGGTTGTGTGTGTCCTCCTCGCCGCCCCCTCCTAGCCTTTATATAGATAGGTTAAAAAATGGTTAAAAAATTTAACAAGCTTTGGCTCGATTTGACCATTGATATGGATCCTCCACTTGACAAGTGAGACTCATACTTCCTTATATGTTAATATGGGTTTGCATTTTTTAGTTGTGTTTATTGTGATTGCATGACTTGCAATTCCTTTTTTTGTTGTCCTTCTTCTGTAATACGCACTGCTTGTATTTCTTTCTATGTAATTGCTTTTCATATTTATTATATACCTATCTTTCCTTGGGCGTAGTCGTGCTTGTGGTTGGTTCATACTTCAGACTATTATGGCTTGGGATGGGGAATGTCTTATGGACTTTACAATGAGAGATATCCCCAACATCAAGAAGGCCATTCTCTATACTTGGTCGGTGTCCGTACAATTCAAGATTGATTTTATGAAGTTTTTTGGCTATCATCCAGGTTTCCGTCAATTGATTGGTTCTTTGTCATGCATTTTTTTTAGCCAGCTTCACCTATTTGTTCTTCTTATCTTTTATATTAATAAATCATGAATTCTGTGTTTTCAACTTACTTATTTTGTTATTCAACTTCATGAAGTTTAATATCTTGCCATTGGTGATCAATCTTTCACCATTTTTGACTCATCCCAAGTTGATACTGATCATAGAATAGCTACCATCAGTAGACAACAAGATTTAACGCTGGCTGAAAGGAAGTTTCCTGCATTAGATGATGTAAATGAATCTAGTGGCATGGATGATTTTATTGCTCTAACAACAAGATCTGGAAAGAAGATGGTAGACTCTCCTGCCATTAAGAAGAAGAATAAGGTAGATATTCCATCCATTAATGTTTTGTCTAATAAGAGGGCATTGAAAAGAGCAAATAAGTGGAGTCTTCTTGTTGAGGCTCGAAGGCCTGGAAAATTCCAACACCTTCACAAGTCTAGGTTGCTAAATAATTTCATCTTAAGCAAGCATGCACGTGAGAAGTACAAAGTGTGAGTTCTCATTTCTACTCCCCACACCCTTCTTCCTTTTGTACGTTATTACTTTCTTGTCAGGATTTATATTTAATGTTAGTGTTTTCTATAGTAATTACCTTATTACTTTTGTTTTTTCTTGTTGCTCTTGCACTTACCTATGTTACCATTCTTGTACTTATGTATTGTATGGTTCTCGTACTGCCCATGCTCATCTGTTTGTACTTCTTTAAATTTTGATCATCACAAGTAAAATTAATTGTGTGAACTTCTCTTTTCACATGTGCAACAAAACTTTCTGTGTTTTTGCACATGGAACTGACTCTACGGGAGAAGAAGATGATATCTCCTATACCGACAAAGATTTTGTAAGGAATTTTGATGATTGTGGTCAGCTTAAAGGAGAACTGATGCACTATTCATTTCTTAATGGAAGACTGATCCTACAAAGAATCATGTCTTTACGTCTGGCAGTAGTGTTTTGTTGAGTCTGTATTTTGCATCGGTAATTTTTCTTTAAGTGCCTTTTTAAATGGATAGTTTTGAATGTAGTTATTTTTGTCTATTTTTACTTTTGGACTCTGACATTTTCATGTTTTAACTATTTTTAATTTCTTATAAGTAGAATGTCCTTGGAATAGATAGCATGAAGTCAAGTCATAAATTTGATCTAGATTCAGCTGTGTATAATTTCCACAAATTTGTTAGGCCTGGAGAAAATCTCTTGAATGCAAAGTTGGTTCATAAATATCTTACTTATTTTTCATAGTTTTACATATCTTTTACTTTTTTCTATCTAAATTTATTGTTTATAGTTTATGTTATCTAACATCATCTTTTGTTATTTTGTTGAATAGATCATGTTGCCTTATTACAAGAAAATACCATGTTTAGGGATTAACCATCATGTTGTATATGTTTCAACAAATAACATAACGTGATTGATGTTCTGGATTCAAAGGATTGGCATACAAGAAGCAGTACTGAAACTACAATGATTGTGTTCCACGTTGCCGATATAAAAGAAATTGTGAGTTGCTAATGTTACTTTATTTCCTTCTTTTTTCTTGTTTTTTGTCTGTTGGTCTGACCAATGTTGGTTAAACAGGCTAAAAGGTTTATACAAGTTATGCCGGCTATTTATGGCAAAGATGTGCACAAGAAGAGTGCTCAAAATAATTGGAATAAGGTTTTAGTTGCGCCTCATTATGTTGACCCTTTGCCTCACCAGGGTATAAATGAATGTGGCATCTATTCCCTCAAGTTTGCTAACACCTTTGATGGTGATCGATGCGTTGAGAAGATGCTCAATTGTGATGTATGTTTCTTGTGGCACCTATCACTGCCAATGAAACTATTCACAGTTTTTTTCACTTCTTTCTTGCTGATATTTCTTTTGTTAATATGTTTCAGGAACATTCCCATGACTAGAAGGAAGAATTCATGTACGCTATCTTTTTCCATCTAGAAAACAAGGTTCTTCTTGATGATCTTCCAGACGAGATCCAGTGTCTCTCCAGAACTTGCTTTGTCTGCTAAAGAAGAAGAGCTTCTGTAGCTTCTATCTGAGATGAAACAATATATTCAAGTAGATCTATGATGTATAACACTCATATGTATCTAAAACATTTATTGTATTGTAATAGTCACGAGAGAAAGCATTAGGTTTTGTCACTTATTTTTGCTTTTTTAATACTACTTGTTGGATGGTTGCTATAAACATTTATGATGTTAAGATATTTTGACATTTTTAAAGATGTTGTACTACTTATACTACTCTCTACGTTTTGATAGCTCCTCTCTCTCTAGAAGTACTGTACTTCTATTTCTTACAATAATCGAACTGCTTTTTATCTGAAATATGTAGTGTTGGGATGTCCTAATATTTTTGAACCACTCATGTACTGTTTTTCATTGTAATGGTATTTCTTTATCTAAAATTGTGGTACTTCTAGGTTTTATGCTTCTTGTACTGCTTTACTGTTAGGCGGTTTGTAATGCACACATGAAGTTCATCTTTATAGTTATTCCATCTTAGTTTTTCATTCTTTTATATTTTCTGTACTGCCTATATTCTATCTTAGTTTTTTAGTTAGTGACAACATGTACTTTTTTTATTGAAAACCGGTATTGTCGGGTTAAGTATTCATGCACTGTCTATATTTATGAAATCCATACTAGCGTTCTTAGCATATTTCTGTATTGCACCTCCACTACTATATGTTGTGATTCTTGTTGTTTCATTATAATCAAAGAAGAAGTATCCAAATATGTATTGTCTGTACCAGCATAATACCATTTTATAAATCTAAGGAGGCTCATTATCATAGAAAATTATTTTATAACAGTAACACTTATATCATTCTGTACAAAACAAGAATACACTTTTTTCATACTAGTATGCAACCAGATATACAACAATAATAGACTTTTGTTTCATAGTAGTATGCAACCAAATAAAAATCAAATTAATCTGGAGTTTGTCCTCCTTTTCGGTGGTGAATTTGGCGTTTGCAGTTTCTTCTCCTTGGCTGTGTTTATGGTCTTGGTGTTCTTGGTGCTAATTTTTCCTTTTGCTGGAGGTGCTGGTGATTGATACATTGCAAATGTATCTATAATTTTTGATGTTCCATGCTTGGTTTTATCCACTTTCTTGTGTTTTGTTCCAACTTTGGAGTAGTTTTCATATGATTTCTTGGACTAACCTATTAACAAGAGCCACAGTGCCAGCTGCCTGTTTTCTGCTGTTTTTGGTTCCAGGAAAGTCAAAAAATGAATATTCTCGGAATTGGATGGGACAAAAGCCAAAGTGCCTATTTTTCTGGAAGTGATCAAGTGCCAGAATACGAGACGGAGAAGGGCCAGGGAGCCACCACACCACCTAGCCGCGCGGCCAGGCCTAGCCCGCGCCAGGGGGTGGCGTGGCCGCTCCCGGCACCCTCTCAGCCTCTCCTTCCACCTATATATTTCCCTCGGGACGAAAACCCTAAGTACCCGATAAAAAATCCAAGAAAGAGTCTGTAGCTGCCGTCATCTCCATCCCTAGATCGGGAGGGATCTGAAGCTCTTTCCGGCACCTTGCCGGAGAGGGGAATTCACCCTGGAGGCCTTCTTCATCACCATGCAAGCCTCCGGTGTGATGCGTGAGTAGTTCATCCTTGGACTACGGATCCATGTAGTAGCTAGATGGCTGGTTCTCCTCCTTTGTGCTTTCATGTTTAGATCTTGTGAGCTCCGTTCATGATCAAGATCATCTATTTTTAATTCTGCATGTTGTGTTTGCGGGGATCCGATGGATATTGAGATGTTATTTCAGATTGATTATTGATTCTATCATGTCTTTTTTATTTGTGATCTTGCATGCTTTCCATTGTTAGTAGCTATCTTGGCCAAGTAGATGCTAGCAACTCCAAGAGTTAGTATTTATGCTCTATAGTGGGTTCATGCCTCTGGTAATCTCTAAGGTACTAGATGTGTTGTTGCTACTTGGGAGAAAACAACAATCCTTTGTTCATAGAACAATCATATTGTTTACTTTACACGCAGTTCGTAAAGCAATAATCTGTTGCTTGCAACTTAATACTGGAGGGGGTTCGGATGATAACCTGAAGGTGGATTATTAGTCATAGATGCAGTTGGATGGCGGTCTATGTATTATGTTCTAATGCCCAATCAAGTCTCAAAGGAGTCAAGATGATTAGTATATGCATGTATTGCTTTCTCGGTGTTTGTCAATTGCCCCGCTGTAATTTGTTCACCCAGCATGTTATCTATCTTAAGGAGAGCCACCTCTAGTGAACTATGGATCCCGGTCCTTGTCTTTTACATACAATCTATAAACTGTTTACTGCTTTGTGTTTACTTTTTGTAAACTTTTACTTCTTTCCATTCGATACGTTTAATCCTTTGTTTTCCGCAAAACACGGTGAGATTGACAACCTCATCGCAAGTTGGGGACAAAGTTCTGTGGTTGTGTTGTGTAGACCTCCACGTTGCTACTAGCACCGGTAGTGTGCCCTACCAAAGCTCAGCTAGTAACACCTTTGGGGTGTTTCCTTGCTCCGACTGGTTCGACTAAACCTTGGTTTCATAACTGAGGGAAACTTGCTGTCGTGCTCATCATACCTTCCTCTTGGGGTTCCCAACGAGCTCTACATCAACACCGCCATCAAGCATTTTTCTAGGCGCCGTGCATTGAGCCATCAAGCGATTTTCTAGCGTCGTTGCCGGGGAGTCAACGACATCTTCACAAGGGGAGTCCCTCATAACCAATCTCTTTACTTTGTTGTTTTTGTTTTGCTTAGTTTCTTTTTGCTTTGTTTGCTTGTTTTGTTCTTCAAAAAACACAACAAAATTAGTTTTACAAGTATGCTTTGCTTTTTGAAAACCCTAAAAGATGACTACTCTTGAAAACACTAAGTTGTGTGACTTCACTAGCACCAACAACAATGATTTTATGAGCACACCTATGGCTGAAAATACTTTCTTTGAGATAAAACCTGCTTTGCTCAATCTTGTTATGAGAGAACAATTTTTTGGTATTGGTAATGAAGATGCTGCTTCCCATCTAAATAACTTTGTTGAACTTTGTGAGATGCAAAAGCATAGGGATATAGATGGTGATATTATTAAACTGAAATTGTTTCCTTTCTCTTTGAGAGGAAAAGCTAAAGAATGGTTGAATTCATTAACTAGGAATAGTATTGATTCTTGGACTAAATGCAAGGATGCTTTTATTGGAAAATACTATCCTCCTGCTAAGATTATATCCATGAGAAGTGAAATAATGAAGTTTAAACAACTTGAAAATGAGCATGTTGCTAAAGCTTGGGAAAGAATGAAATCTTTGGTAAAGAATTGTCCCACTCATGGACTGACTGCTTGGATGATCATCCAAACCTTTTATGCAGGATTGAACTATTCTTCAAGGAACCTATTGGATTCAGCTGCTGGAGGTACCTTTATGACCATCACTTTGGGTGCTGCAGCAAAACATCTGGACAATATGATGGTTAATTATTCCGAATGGCATACTGAGAGAGCCCCACAAGGTAAGAAGGTAAATTCTGTTGAGGAAACCTCCTCCTTGAGTGATAAGATTGATATTATTATGTCTATGCTTGTTAATGGGAAAGCCCATATTGATCCAAATAATGTTCCTTTAGCTTCTTTGGTTGCTCAAGAAGAGCAAGTTGATGTGAACTTCATAAGAAATAACAATTTTGGCAACAATGCTTATGGTAATAATGCTTATAGGAACAATTTTGGTAACAACAATTATAAGCCATATCCTCCCAACAATGGTAATGCTTATGGAAATTCTTACAACAATAATAAGAGTGCTCCCTCTGAACTTGAAGTTATGCTCCAAGACTTTATTAGTAAACAAACTGCTTTCAATAAAACTATTGAGGAAAAACTCTCAAATGCTGAAAGAAATATAGCATGTTTGTCTGAAGCTCAATCTTCTTTTAATAAAATGGCTGCTAAACCTGAAACTAATGATAATCCCTTTGCAGCTACTAATGCCATACAAGTAAGAATTGATGAAAATGTTAGACTATTAGTTGAATTACATGCTAAGTGGGAAAGAGAAGATGAAATTGCTAGAAACATTAGTGTTTCTACTATTACCACCACTAGTGTTGAGGCTAGTAATAGTTCTACTACTTTAGATGATAAATTTGATTTCGATCTTGATGGTTTCAACATCTCTGAAGTTATTAAGTTCCTAGGAAAGCTTGCTAAAAGTCCTAATGCTAGTGCTATGAACATGGCCTTTACAAAACACATTACTGATGCTCTCATAAAGATTAAAGAAGAAAAGATGAAACATAAAGCTTCTATTCCTATAAAACAAGAAGATGGTTGGGAACCCATCATTAATATGAAAGAGAATGACTTTGATTTCAAAGCTTTATGTGATCTTGATAGTAGTGTTTCTATTATGCCTAGAAGGATTTATGATATGCTTGATTTGCCTCCTCTTGAAGATTGTTATTTGAATGTCCCACTTGATGATAATGCTAAAAATAAACTCATGGGGAGTCTTAATGATGTTCTTATTATGGTTAACGATTCCTATGTCCCCGTTGATTTCTATGTTTTGGATGTTGAATACAATGCTTCTTGTCCTATTACTTTGGGAAGACCTTTTCTTAGAACTGTTGGTGCCATCATTGATATGAAAGAAGGCACCATTAAATATCAACTCCCACTCAAGAAAGGTATAGAACACTTCCCTAAAAAGAGAGAAAAGATTTGTTTTGCTTCTCCTATGAAAATGAAATTTGATCTTAATGCTTCTTCATTTGAGAACACTTGATCCTTTTTCTCGCTTCTTATGCCTAACTTAAAGGCGTTAAAGAAAAGTACTTATTGGGAGATAACCCAAAAGTTTTAGTTGAGTCTTGGAATTTATTATCTCTCTAATAACCTCTCCTTATCCTTTTTATTTGCTTTTTGTGCCAAGAGTAACCTCTAATGAGAGAGAAGTAATGATTGGGAAAGCTGACGTCCCGAAACAGATTTCTGTGCTTCACCGTAAAAATTCGTGACAGAGCTCTGTATGTCGGATTGAGCTGTAATTTTTTTGATTCTTACCCAGGTTGTTATCTAACTTTAGTTAGTTCAACACGTTTTGATTTGAGCAACAGAAGGTCTTCGAAAAATTCGTCTTTACCTGCTGGTCTCTTTTGACAGATTTCTGCCATTTTCTGCATTTGCTTCTTGTGGGTTCCTTCTTGAGTTCTTTTGGAGAATTGAGCTTTTTGAGGGAAGTGCTATAGTAGCTAGTGTTCTAATGGAAGTTTATTTGGTGTTAGAACTGAACCTTAAGACTTATTTATCTTAAGTGCACTAATGTTGCTAATGAGATTGTGTGAAGTTTTGTATGAAGGAAAAATTTCAGGTGTATGGAAGGAATGAGTAATGAGATGAAGGATGGACTAAAGCTCAAGCTTGGGGATGCCACGCATGTCACCCCAAGAAATATCCAAGAAGTACAAGCGTCAAAGCTTGGGGATGCCCAAGGCATCCCCTTCTTCATCAATAAAAATCCCAGGTTTCTTCCAAACGCTTCATTTTTATTGTTTCATGCACATTTCTGTTTTTCTTGGAGCGTCCTCTTTTTCGTTTTTGTTTTGGTTTTCGTTTGATTTTGTTTGCTTAGTTTTCTGAATAAATTGGTTGGACCCCCTCTTTAATACATTGGTTTGCAAATAGTTTGGTTTGGTTTGGAAAAGAGTAGGAAAGTTCATGCTTATGTGGTAAAAAGAGCTTGTTTTTGACTGTGGCCTATGCTTTGTCATGCCATGCTTGATATTGTTTTGGCTTTATGCTTAGTATTCTTTGCTGTAGCATGACTTGTTATAAACAATTGAGATTGCTTAATGTGCCTTGGATGAATCATGCGTTGTTTTAGCATATTAAAGCATAGTATAGTGGTATTCTCCTTTGATGCTTTATTTGGTTGACTTGGCACATGCTCATACCATGTTATGACTATCCCAAGTCACCATAGCCTTTATGATCCATTAGTTTTCAACTTGTAGTATCACTTTATGCTTTGATCAATGATGTTGTGTCGCTCTGCATGATTATGGCCATTATTGCTCTCTTAGTTTGTCGCTCCCAGTCTTTTGCGAGCCTCCACAACAAAGTATGAGTTCCACTCATGCATCCAACTCCCTAAACCAAGTTATTCCAAAGGGTCCACCATACCTACCTACTAGCTTATGCTATTCCAAGTATATTCATGCTTTTGTTTACCTTTCAAATTAAACTTGTTATAAGAAAACTAGTGATTAAAGCTCTCACGAACTTGATGGCACACTTTACTTTACTTGCCCTTAATAAACTTGAACCATTGTGTCTTCTATGTTGTATATGCTTGCACTTATTTATTGGGAATTAGCAGAACCATGCTTTCATGGGGAACGCTTTCAACATTGCACTTGGTACTTGTACCTAGTTGATATCATGCTCTTTTGTATATGGATGTCGTCGGTGTGAAATGAAAGGGGAGCTTGTAAGTCCATGGAGTTATGTATATGTGTTAGAGAAACGCCTAGGCCGCTGGTCTAATCCATGCTGACATGGTGCAAACCTGCAGCGTAACCATAATGAGCTATCTATGAAGCATTCTTCTTATAAAAAAAAGAGTCCTATATTGAGAAAAAAGAGAAAAAGAAAAAAAAAGATACTATGAAAAGAGGAAAGAGAGAAAAAAACCATATTCCCATGGTAAATAAGAAGAATGCTGAGATGCTCGTTGTCTGCTTGCCTTGTCATTTTGATATGGGTATTCTTCCGTATCATCGGGCAAGGGGTACCCCATTGGCGGTTCTCTATGATACACATATACTTACAATGACAAGAACTTACCAGTGACTAAACTTGAGTAGCATGAGGAGCGGCCCTCGTATACAAGGGACATGAGATTTCTGACTTATACTTCGTCAAGCATGTACACCATAGTTTGTTCACTTTAACCTTAATCACTTCAAGATGCTTATGATAGGGGCAATGAGAGCTGAAAGCTATAAGTACCATAATTTTTAGAAGTTCTTTATGAGACTTGAATCCCTACTTCCTTTTATAAAAAGGCCTTTCTTCCACCATTATATATTGAGTCTCCATCTTCTACCTTTATGCACCTACTTTGAGAGCATAGTGGCCATTCTTAGTTCTATGTGCATTGTCCCAAGACTAGTTCATTGATGCATACTTTGATATTGCTTGTTTTAAACTATTGTATCTAGTCACTCTTATGAACTTTGAAGGTCTCCTATGCATTTATATTTGCTACTCTATTCAGGGACAAGCTGAATACTTGTATGCTATGTTTTCTTTATGTGAAACAAACAAACGTCTTGCAAAGCATTGTTATTCATGAATCTTTTGTTTGTGACTTTTCATGTTGCATCATAGTTTCTTTGTATTATTGCTAGAACTTTGTCTTTCATGTTATGATTGAAGTACTATGATCCCAGCTTTGAATGTTTTGCAAATACTTTGATCAAGTTTATGATGCAGCATGTCACCTCAAAAATTATTCTTTCTTTTTATCACTTACCTACTCGAGGACGAGCAGGAGTTAAGCTTGGGGATGTTGATACATTGCAAATGTATCTATAATTTTTGATGTTCCATGCTTGGTTTTATACACTTTCTTGTGTTTTGTTCCAACTTTGGAGTAACTTTCATATGATTTCTTGGACTAACCTATTAACAAGAGCCGCATTGCTAGCTGCCTGTTTTCTGTTGTATTTGGTTCTAGGAAAGTCAGAAAATGAATATTCTCGGAATTGGACGGGACAAACGCCAAAGTGCCTATTTTTCCGGAAGTGATCAAGTGCCAGAATACGAGACGGAGAAGGGCCAGGGAGCCACCACACCACCTGGCCGCACGGCCAGGCCTGACCCGTGCCGGGGGGTGGTGTGGCCGCTCCCGGCACCCCCTCGGTCTCTCCTTCCGACTATATATTGCTCTCGGGATGAAAACCCTAAGTACCTGATCAAAACCCACGAAAGAGTCTGTAGCCGCCGTCATCTCCATCCCTAGATCGGGAGGGATCTGAAGCTCTTCCTGGCACCCTGCCGGAGTGGGGAATTCACCCTGGAGGCCTTCTTCATCACCATGCAAGCCTCCGGTGTGATGCGTGAGTAGTTCATCCTTGGACTACGGATCCATTTAGTAGCTAGATGGTTGGTTCTCCTCCTTTGTGCTTTCATTTTTAGATCTTGTGAGCTCCGTTCATGATCAAGATCATCTATTTATAATTCTGCATGTTGTGTTTGCGGGGATCTGATAGATATTGAGATGCTATTTCATATTGATTATTGATTCTATCATGTCTTTGTTATTTGTGATCTTGCATGCTTTCCGTTGTTAGTAGTTATCTTGGCCAAGTAGATGCTAGCAACTCTAAGAGTTAGTACTTATGCTCGATAGTGGGTTCATGCCTGTAGTAAGCTGGGGAAGTGACAGAAATCTCTAAGGTACTAGATGTGATGTTGCTACTAGGGAGAAAACAACAATCCTTTGTTCATAGAACAATCGTATTGTTTACTTTACACGTAGTTCGTAAAGCAATAATCTGTTGCTTGCAACTTAATAGTGGAGTGGGTTCGGATGATAACCTAAAGGTGGATTATTAGTCATAGATGTAGTTGGATGGCGGTCTATGTATTATGTTGTAATGCCCAATCAAGTCTCAAAGGAGTCAAGATGATTAGTATATGCATGTATTGCTTTCTCGGTGTTTGTCAATTGCCCCGCTGTAATTTGTTCACCCAGCATGTTATCTATCTTAAGGAGAGCCACCTCTAGTGAACTATGGATCCTGGTCCTTGTCTTTTACATATAATCTATAAACTGTTTACTGCTTTGTGTTTACTTTTTGTAAACTTTTACTTCTTTCCATTCGATACGTTTAATCCTTTGTTTTCCGCAAAACACGGTGAGATTGAAAACCTCATCGCAAGTTGGGGACAAAGTTATGTGGTTGTGTTGTGCAGATCTCCACGTTGCTACTAGCACCGGTAGTGCGCCCTGACAAAGCTCAGCTAGTAACACCTTTGGGGTGTTTCCTTGCTCCTACTGGTTCGATTAAACCTTGGTTTCGTAACTGAGGGAAACTTGCTGCTGTGCTCATCATACCTTCCTCTTGGGGTTCCCAACGAGCTCTACATCAACACCGCCATCAAGCATTTTTCTGGGCGCCGTGCATTGAGCCATCAGCGATGGCTATCGTTTGTTGCTTTTCGTTTTGACCGTGATGTTAGAGCTCCTTGTCCTCTTTGCTAGAGGTTATTCCTCATCCCCTTCTCCTCTTCTTCTTCTTTGTCATCATTCTCTTCTTCGTCCTTATTTTCTATGTCTTCATCTACCTCATTAGCATCTTCCTCTTCCTCTTCACTGCTCTCATCACTTTCATATTTTTCTCATTCTTCTTTTCCTTCTTGTCTGACTTTGGTTGACCTTTAGATTTTTCCATTGCCCTAGCTATTTTCTGTGCATGTTTCACCAAAGGACACGTCAGTACGTTGTGATCCGCCATCTTGTTGCATCCTTTGCATATTATTTTCCTCTTTTTACTGATTCTTCCTATAGGAGGTCCATCTTCACCATTCGCCAATTTCCATTCTGGCCATGCACGCAAATTATGTCCTCTCTTCTTTCCGCATCCACTGCATCTTCTCTGGCCTTTTTAGGCTCGCCATCTGAATCGAGTTCTGGTTCTTTTATTTCTTTTTTGTAGATGATTTTGGTTTCCTTTTTGTTTTTGTGTCTAAAGTGTTCTTATTCCTGCTTCCTTTAGTCTTTGATCTGGGTGGTGGTAAATATAACTGCAATATAAAGCTCTGTAGGCTTGTCCTTCTCCTCTTGATGTGTACCACTGTCACGAGTAGTCTTGGTTACGTGGGTCGCCAAGAGTGTTGAATTCGGCTCGAATTCTTCCATATTAGGGATTGTATTATCTTGATTGTCATCAGCTGGTGTGGATCACCCAATTGCTTCAATTCTTTCTAGCAAATCCTCCAATCCTACCTTTGCAAAACTACACTGCTCATCTGGCTTCCCTGTTGTTCTAACAACTCTCATGGCTAATGATAAAAGTTCATTCTGATTGTACAGCAATGAGGCCTCGTCTGCTGCCAATGTCTTGTAGTTTGTCCTATCGAATGTTTCCTGCACATGTGGATTTTTTGTGTATCTCTTCAGTATGTACATATCTGGTACACCTTTTACCCTCAGGTGTTCTAGCATGCAGATTACATGTAGGCAGAATAGTCCTGGTAGAAGTTGTTTGTTAGAAATTATTAGTTTTATAGTTATTTTGGAACAGTAAAATAAAATGCCGTAGATGATGAATATCTATAGTAATTTTATTGTCCTTATGTAAAGAAAGGTGTACCTGTATGCTCCCAGAGTTGGCACTCGCAGCTGTTCTCCTTTTACCAGGTTTGCGACCACCTTGAATTCATGTTTTGACCATGAAAAGGCGTAAGTCGGGTCATGATATGTTACCAGATAATTGTGTTCAACGTGACGTGGATCCCTGTTTGACTTTATCCTGAAGAGGGTGCTCTTTTTTAGCTTTGTTCTAAACTTACTGAACACGACTTTTGTATAGTGGTCACTAAACTGCTTCTAAAAACCATAATGAGTTCTAGTGTTTACTTCATCCTACAATGTGTATACAACACATAGTAAGTAATGTAGTTTGGTACTTCTATAAGAATGTAGGTGGTACTTCTATCTATATTTTAGTAGTACTTGAAAGGATCGTATGGGCACCTAGAGGGGGGTGAATAGGTGCTACTCCAAATTTTACTCTTTTTCAATTTATTTGACACAAAAGGTAAATTCTCTAGATTATGCAACTAAGGTGAATTTACCTATATGTCAACCTAGCACAAGAACTAAGCAAGAACAAGATGAGTAAAGTGCGGTAAAGGATAGAAGTAACCAAAGTGGAGCACTCGGAGACACAAGGATTTGTTCCCCGTTCTTCCTTCCTTTTGAGGGTAAGTACGTCTACGTTTGGAGAGGGGGTGGTTTCAAACCACCAACGCCACGAGAGGCCTCCCTTGTTCTCCGATGAACCTCACCCCAAGGGGTTCGATTCACCTCTTCCACTATACGGCAACCTTCGAGGTGAAAGCCGGCACCTTTACAACAAGTTCAAGGCACACATCCACAACTTAATTAGAGGCTCCCAAATACAAGCAAGCTGTCAAACAATCCAAGACAAGCTTGTAAGAACCAAATCAAAAGCTAGGGTTTCCAAAGAAACACTAGAGCATGGGGGCCCTCAAGTGACTGAGGGAATCTCTCTTGGTGAAGCTGTAGATCAAGGCCTCCTCCTTCGATTCTCCAAAGATCAATGACTTTGAATGGTTGGATGAAGAGATCTTGTTGATTTGGTGGCTCAAATGGGCATGGTGTTCTTGAGGTGGACGAGCAGCTAGAGGAAGGGGATAAGGTCCTCTATTTATAGCCCTTCACTCCACTGGACCGTTTTCTGACCGTTGGAGAAAAGTTAGACCGGAGACTCCGGTCTGCACACCGGAGACTCCTGTCAGTCTCCGGACCAGCCTCCGGACCGGCAAACGGAATGACCCAGCCCTTCTGTGAGCCAAGTGGACCAGAGACTCCGGTCCCTCTGCACCAGAGACTCTGGTCTGAGGCAAGGACCGGAGACTCCGGACCTCCCTCCGGACCAGGCTCCGGACCACCACACAGTTTGACCCAGACAGGAAACTGGAGCCTCCTCCGGAGACTCCTAGGGAAACTCCGGTCCACACCGGAGACTCCGGTCCAGGCAGACCGGAGACTCTGGTCTGGAATTCCCAAGAGTTAACTAAATATGCAGGGAATGTTCGGCATGCCAAAGGTCCTTTTCACTTTGTAATGTATCAACATGTAGACAATAGCATATAGTAAAAAGCTCTACTTGTTGTTAACGAACACCAAAAGTGATTATGACAGTAAATGTCCTTTCAATCTCCCCATTTTTGGTGTTCGATGACAACAAGTGATTTTGCATGGAAAATAATTTGCAATCACTTATGACAGAGAATGAACATGCTCCCCTGACTATGTGCACAAAGATAAACATGTAAAGCAAGCATGGTATGTAGTACATGGATAAAACACATAGTTCTCACACGAGTTACAATAAAGTAGGGGCACCCACAGAGTCACACACAAATAGAAAATAGTGTCTCGCAATAACATAAGGCAAATAGGTATGAAGATCGAGATACCAAATAAGAATCAAATTGCCCACGCCCATGCAAATCCCGATGACACTATCTTCTCCCTCTTTGGCATCGAAACGCCGAAAAAGGGAAAAGACCTAAACTAGCGCCCCAACGGATCAGTAGTCCTCGTCATCATCCTCCTCGTCCTCCTCATCCATATTCTGATCCTCATCATCATAGTCCTCATCACCATCTTGAAATGCAGGTCCTTTGCCGTGAGGGCGAGAAGATGAGGTACCTTGGTACCCATATCTAGAAGTGACATCAAAGAAGGTCTTCCAATCCACCAAGTTGTCCTATTGGGCATTCCAAGCCCCAAAAGAAAGAGTGTGGTCTGACTCGGTGGATGGATGAGCACCATGCTCATCAGTGTACTCATCCTCTCCTTCCTCATCATCCGCTTCACCCTGAGCCTTGATCTCCTTGAGTAGTTTCTCTATGCGACGGTTGCTCTTGTAGGAGGCATGCTGTTGCTTACGGATGTCCGTGTTCATGCAGCACAGGGTCCTCTCCCAGAATGAGGCCTTCTTGACCTTCTCATGTACATAGTCACGTGTCATGGGAGGAAGAGGTGCATTGGAAGCATTCTTCCTCCGAGCCCTAGGAGGAGAGGGGGGCCTCTCGATCTCTGAGATCTCCTCCTCCATATGGGCATGGGAGCGTCTAGGAGGAGCCCTCATGCCCCCCTTCTGCTGCAGAGATACAAGAGTGTGCTCGGTAAGATTGGGAGGCAAGGCAAGTGGAGAACCATGTTCCTGTGGGTTGATGAGTCTCATGACAAGTGGTGCATATGGTGGAGCCTTCTTGTATAAGATGGCATGATACATCTCCTCAAATATGTAATCCATAACATCAATAGGATCTGCATCTGCCTCGGGGCCAGCCAAGCAAATCATGTGGTATGGTACAGCAAGTTGACCAATCCACATCTGATGGCATCATCATTCCCAGCACTAGGGTAAATGGTCTGGCAGAAGATCCTCAACATCAGATTGTAGAGAGGCTTGAGTCCCTTGGATCCACCCACAACACCCTCGCTGCCATACAAAGGGACAAGCTTGATCTTGTTCACCCCAAGAGATGCTGAGTGCATGCGCACCCCAACATGAGTGGACACGCCCTGGAAGGTCTCAAAGATGGCCTCAGCAAAGTCATAGAAAGTTGCAGAACAGCGGTGGTTTCCAGTCATCCAAGTCATAGTCCTGGCTTGGTCAGTCCCAAACACAACTGTGGCGTAAAACTGCTGCACAAGGGTGATGTTGTAATCTTCACGAAGCTCCATCAAGTTAACCAGCCCTAGCTTCTCACAAATCCACAGAGCATCAGAGAAGTAGGGACTCTTCCTCATCTGCTCAACACTCAAGTACTTCTGGGGACACGCGGATGATCTCGTGAGCATGATGTAAATGTCTTTCATAAAGACAGCTTGCTCCTTTCTGCAATAGCATGGGTCCTCACTGGTGTGGGGCAAGGCATAGAAATTAGTCTTTCGTAGCTCACGGTACTCCTTCTTTGACATGCGTGCCAGTGACTAGAGATTTTCATACTTTTCCCTCTTGGCACGGTTCTCTTCCTCCGCCCTGTCCTGCTCCCTCCTCATATAGGCTGCATCACGGGCCCGCTGTCTTCGATTGGACGAGGGCACAATGTACTGACCCTCGAACTCATCATAGCGAGGATCTGCTCTCTTTAACTTGGCCTTGGTGCAAGGAGGACGACGAGAGCCCGAACCTATGAACAGCAGTGAGGGAGACATCATGGGGGTAAGTATATATGTCCCAAGGAGGCAGCACATGTCCCTTAAGGCTTTGCAAAATCTGTTTGATCCGTCCCACACCGGAGTCTCCCTGGTCCACACCGGAGTCTCCGGTCGGGAGACTCGGGGGAAGACCAGGGAGGCTCCAGTAGTGTTGAATCCAACAGATCGGGCAGGGCAACAAGGGTACAGTACTCGTGTGCACACCAACAAGAGATACCCGTGGGCAAAAATAGTACCAATCCTCAAAAACAAAGTAAGGGATGAACCCTAGGTGAGAAAAGAGTAGAACAGGTACCAGATCTGTCCATGGGATTGATTCCACTGTTGGGAAACACCCAATGGCGGAGGGGAGAAAATTGGCTGGCGGCACGGCGGATCCCGGGGGCTTCTTGACCTCCGGGGAGGAGATTTGGGAGAGGAGGCGACGGGGTAGTGAGGGAAGGACAGGGGTGGATGAATGAAACTGTCTATTTCAGTTCACCCCGTCCTCCCATTAAGTGGCCAGAAACCGTCCGAACCGGAGACTCCGGTCTACCCCGGAGACTCCGGCCTATACCGGAGACTCCGGTGTGAGCACACCGGAGACTCTGGTCCTCCTTGACCAAAAACTCCAAGAATTGTATATGGGTACATACATTAGATAGAGAGGGTTTACAGGACCAGAAAGAGGCTTGGGTTAAGATGACCTACTGTGAAGAATCAAAGGGACCGCAGAAATCCATTCAAATGATAATTAACGCGTCAAATAAAACCCAACTAAGAACCAACTCTTCAGTGAGAAGAGGGTGGTGGCCGAGGCCACCATGTAAGAGTCTGTAGTATGACACCGCAAAGAATTATCCTTGGGTTCATGGCTACTACTCATCAATGAAGCTCACATATCACAAAATGATATTAAGAGGATTGAATTTCTTAATTTTGGCATTATGGGGGGAGGGATACTCCAATGTATTAGGACCACACTCCCCCTATATTCATGCCTGCACCTAACCAAATAAGGATCAAAACATAGGTGAGTGATGGCTCAATGCACGGCGCCCAAAAAAATGCTTGATGGTGGTGTTGATGTAGAGCTCGTTGGGAACCCCAAGAGGAAGGTATGATGAGCACATCAGCAAGTTTCCCTCAGTTATGAAACCAAAGTTTAATCGAACCAGTAGGAGTAAGGAAACACCCCAAAGGTTTTACAAGCTGACCTTTGGCAGGGCGCACTACCGGTGCTAGTAGCAACGTGGAGACCTGCACAACACAACCACAGAACTTTGTCCCCAACTTGCGATGAGGTTGTCAATCTCACCGTGTTTTGCAGAAAACAAAGGATTAAACGTATCGAATTGAAAGAAGTAAAAGTTTACAGAAAGTAAACACAAAGCAGTAAACAGTTTATAGATTGTATGTAAAAGACAAGGACCGGGATCCATAGTTCACTAGAGGTGGCTCTCCTTAAGATAGATAACATGCTGGGTGAACAAATTACAGCGGGGCAATTGACAAACACCGAGAAAGCAATACATGCATATACTAATCATCTTGACTCCTTTGAGACTTGATTGGGCATTACAACATAATACATAGACCGCCATCCAACTGCATCTATGACGAATAATCCACCTTCAGGTTATCATCCGAACCCCCTCCAGTATTAAGTTGCAAGCAACAGATTATTACTTTACGAACTGCGTGTAAAGTAAACAATACGATTGTTCTATGAACAAAGGATGGTTGTTTTCTCCCTAGTAGCAACATCACATCTAGTACCTTAGAGATTTCTCGCACTTCCCCAGATTACCAGAGGCATGAACCCACTATCGAGCATAACTACTAACTCTTGGAGTTGCTAGCATCTACTTGGCCAAGATAGCTACTAACAACAGAAAGCATGCAAGATCTCAAATAACAAAGACATGATAGAATCAATAATCAATCTGAAATAGCATCTCAATATCCATCGGATCCCCGCAAACACAACATGTATGAATTACAAATAGATGATCTTGATCATGAACGGAGCTCAGAAGATCTAAACATGAAAGCACAAAGGAGGAGAAACCAGCCATCTAGTTACTACATGGATCCGTAGTCCAAGGATGAACTACTCACGCATCACACCAGAGGCTTGCATGGTGATGAAGAATTCACCCTGGAGGCCTTCTTGTGTTTTGTTCCAACTTTGGAGTACTTTTCATATTTCTTGGGGTGACACGCGTGGCATCCCCAAGCTTTGACGCTTGTACTTCTTGGATATTTCTTGGGGTGACACACGTGGCATTCCCAAGCTTGAGCTTTAGTCCATCCTTCATCTCATTACTCATTCCTTCCACACACCTGAAATTTTTCCTTCATACCAAACTTCACACAATCTCATTAGCAACATTAGTGCACTTAAGATAAATAAGTCTCAAGGTTCAGTTCTAACACCAAATAAACTTCCATTAGAACACTACATACTGTAGCACTTCCCTCAAAAAGCTCAATTCCCCAAAAGAACTCAAGAAGGAACCAACAAGAAGCAAATGCAGAAAATGGCAGAAATCTGTCAAAACAGACTAGATGATTTTTTTTCGAAATCTTCTATTGCTCAAATCAGAAAGTGTTGAACTAACGAAAGTTAGATAACAACCTGGGGCAGAAGCACAAAACATTACAGATCAATCCGACATACAGAGCTCTCTCAGGAATTTTTACGGTGAAGCACAAAAATCTGTTTCGGGATAGCAACTTTCCCAATCATTACTTCTCTCTCATTAGAGGTTACTCTTGGCACAAAAAGCAAATAAAAAGGATAAGGAGAGGTTATTACAGAGGTAATAACTTCCAAGACTCATCTAAAACTCTTGGGTTATCTCCCAACAAGTACTTTTCTTTAACGCCTTTAAGTTAGGCATAAGAATCAAAGAAAGAATCAAGTATTCTCGAATGAAGAAGCATTAAGACCAAATTTTGTTTTCATAGGAGAAGCAAAATAAATATTTTCTCTCTTTTAGGGAAGTGTTCTATACCTTTCTTGAGTGGGAGTTGATATTTAATGGTGCCTTCTTTCATATCAATGATGGCACCAACAGTTCTAAGAAAAGGTCTTTCCAAAGTAATAGGACAAGAAGCATTGTATTCAACATCCAAAACATAGAAATCAACGGGGACATAGGAATCGTTAACCATAATAAGAACATCATTAAGACTCCCGATGAGTTTCTTTTTAGCATTAGCATCAAGTGGGACATTCAAATAACAATCTTCAAGAGGAGGCAAATCAAGCATATCATAAATCCTTCTAGGCATAATAGAAACACTACTATCAAGATCACACAAAGCTTTGAAATCAAAGTCATTCACTTTCATATTAATGATGGGTTCCCAACCATCTTCTTGCTTTATAGGAATAGAGGCTTTATGTTTCATCTTTTCTTCTTTAATCTTTATGAGAGCATCAGTAATGTGTTTTGTAAAAGCCATCTTCATAGCACTAGCATTAGGACTTTTAGCAAGCTTTTGTAGGAACTTAATAACTTCAGAGATGTTACAACCATCAGGATCAAAATCAACTTTATCATCTAAAGTAGTAGAACTATTACTAGCCTCCACACTAGTGGTGGTGATAGTAGAAACAGTAATGTTTCTAGCAATTTCATCTTCTCTTTCCCACTTAGCATGTAATTCAGCTAATAGTCTAACATTTTCATCAATTCTTACTTGGATGGCATTAGTAGCTGCAAAGGGATTCTCATTAGTTTTAGGTTTAGCAGCCATTTTATTCAAAGTAGATTGAGCTTCAGCCAAAGATGCTATATTTCTTACAGCATTAGAGAGTTTTTCCTCAATAGTTTTATTGAAAGCAGTTTGTTTACTAATAAACTCTTTAAGCATAACTTCAAGTTCAGAGGGAGCACTCTTATTATTGTTGTAAGAATCTCCATAAGCATTACCATTGTTGGGAGGATATGGCTTATAATTGTTGTTACCAAAATTGGTCCTATAAGCATTATTACCATAAGCATTGTTGCCAAAGTTGTTATTTCTTATGAAGTTCACATCAACTTGCTATTCTTGAGCAACTAAAGAGGCTAAAGGAACATTATTTGGATCAATATGGGCTTTCCCATTAACAAGGATAGACATAATAATATCAATTTTATCACTCAAGGAGGAGGTTTCCTCAACAGAATTTACCTTCTTACCTTGTGGAGCTCTCTCAGTATGCCATTCAGAATAATTAACCATCATATTGTCCAGTAGTTTTTTTGCAGCACCCAAAGTGATGGTCATAAAGGTACCTCCAGCAGCTGAATCCAATAGGTTCCTTGAAGAATAGTTCAATCCTACATAAAAAGTTTGGATGATCATCCAAGCAGTCAGTCCATGAGTGGGACAATTCTTTACCAAAGATTTCATTCTTTCCCGAGCTTGAGCAACATGCTCATTATCAAGTTGTTTAAACTTCATTATATCACTTCTCATGGATATAATCTTAGCAGGAGGATAGTATTTTCCAATAAAATCATCTTTGCACTTAGTCCAAGAATCAATACTATTCCTAGTTAAGGAATTCAACCATTCTTTAGCTTTTCCTCTCAAAGAGAAAGGAAACAATTTCAGCTTAATAATATCACCATCAGCTTAATAATTTCAGCTTAATAATCTCACAAAGTTCAACAAAGTTATTTAGATGGGAAGCAGCATCTTCATTACCAATACCAGAAAATTGCTCTCTCATAAAAAGATTGAGTAAAGCAGGTTTTATCTCAAAGAAAGTATTTTCAGCCACAGGTGGAGCAATAGGTGTGCTCATAAAATCATTGTTGTTGGTGCTAGTGAAGTCACACAACTTAGTGTTTTCAAAAGTAGTCATTTTATTGGGGGTTTCAAATAAGAAAGCAAACTAGTAAAACTAATTTTTTTGGGTTTTTGAAGAACAAAACAAGCAAACAAAGCAAAAAGAAACTAAGCAAAAAAAACAACAAAGTAAAGAGATTGGTTATGAGGGACTCCCCTTGTGAAGATGTCCTTGACTCCCCAGCAACGGCGCCAGAAAAATGCTTAATGGCTCAATGCACGGCGCCCAGAAAAATGCTTGATGGCTGTGTTGATGTAGAGCTCGTTGGGAACCCCAAGAGGAAGGTATGATGAGCATAGCAGCAAGTTTCCCTCAGTTATGAAACCAAGGTTTAATCGAACCAGTAGGAGCAAGGAAACACCTCAAAGGTGTTACTAGCTGAGCTTTGGCATGGTGCACTACCAGTGCTAGTAGCAACGTGGAGACCTGCACAACACAACCATAGAACTTTGTCCCCAACTTGCGATGAGGTTGTCAATCTCACCATGTTTTGCGGAAAACAAAGGATTAAACGTATCGAATGGAAAGAAGTAAAAGTTTGCAGAAAGTAAACACAAAGCAGTAAAAGATTGTAGATTGTATGTAAAGAAAAGGACCGGGATCCATAGTTCACTAGAGGTGGCTCTCCTTAAGATAGATAACATGCTGGGTGAACAAATTACAGCGGGGCAATTGACAAACACCGAGAAAGCAATACATGCATATACTAATCATCTTGACTCCTTTGAGATTCGATTGGGCATTACAACATTATACATACACCGCCATCCAACTGCATCTATGACTAATAATCCACCTTCAGGTTATCATCCGAACCACCTTCGGTATTAAGTTGCAAGCAACAGATTATTGCTTTACAAACTATGTGTAAAGTAAACAATACAATTGTTCTATGAACAAAGGATTGTTGTTTTCTCCCTAGTAGCAACAGCACATCTAGTACCTTAGAGATTTCTGTCACTTCCCCAGATTACAAGAGACATGAACCCACTATCGAGCATAAATACTAACTCTTGGAGTTGCTAGCATCTACTTGGCCAAGATAGATACTAACAACGGAAAGCATGCAAGATCTCAAATAACAAAGACATGATAGAATCAATAATCAATCAGAAATAGCATCTCAATACCCATCGGATCCCCGCAAACACAACATGTATGAATTACAAATAGATGATCTTGATCATGAACGCAGCTCACAAGATCTAAACATGAAAGCACAAAGGAGGAGAAACCAGCCATCTAGCTACTACATGGATCCGTAGTCCAAAGATGAACTACTCACGCATCACACCGGAGGCTTGCATGGTGATGAAGAAGGCCTCCAGGGTGAATTCCCCTCTCCGGCAGGGTGCCGGGAAGAGCTTCAGATCCCTCCCGGTCTAGGGATGGAGATGACGGCGGCTACAGACTCTTTCGTGGATTTTTGATTGGGTACTTAGGGTTTTCGTCCCGAGGGCAATATATAGGCGGAAGGAGAGGCCGAGGGGGTGCAGGGAGCGGCCACACCACCCCCTGGTGCAGGCCAGGCCTGGCCGCGCGACCAGGTGGTGTGGTGGCTCCCTGGCCCTTCTCCGTCTCGTATTCTGGCACTTGATCACTTCCGGAAAAATAGGCACTTTGGATTTTGTCCCGTCCAATTCCGAGAATATTCATTTTCTGACTTTCCTAGAACCAAAAACAGCAGAAAACATGCAGCTGGCACTGTGGCTCTTATTAATAGGTTAGTCCAAGAAATCATATGAAAAGTACTCCAAAGTTGGAACAAAACACAAAGAAAGTGGATAAAACCAAGCATGGAACATCAAAAATTATAGATACATTTGCAATGTTTCAGTGAGTATGTAAGGTGATCAAGTCAAGCTCCTATAATCATGATATTTAGTTCATTCCTCAAATAACAAAATCTTGCTTCATCAAGTGGTTTCGTGAATATGTCGGCAAGTTGGTCTTTGGTTGACACATAGGATAGCTCAATATCACCTCGAGCAACATGATCTCTAATAAAGTGATGGTGAATCTCAATATGCTTTGTCCTTGTATGATCCACTGGGTTATAGGCAATCTTGATAGCACTTTCATCGTCACATAGAAGAGGCACTTTTTCACGATGGACACCGTATTCCTTCAAAGTTTGCATCATCCATAGCAATTGAGTACAAGCACTAGCAGCTGCCACATACTCGGCTTCGGCGGTGGAGAGAGATATACAATTTTTCTTCTTAGAAGACCAACACACCAAGGACCTACCAAGGAATTGGCAGGCCCCGGAGGTTGATTTTCTATCATCCTTGTCACCAGCCCAATCTGAGTCTGTGTATCCACAAAGAGAGAAAGTTGAGCCCCTAGGATACCAAATACCATAGTTTGGGGTATGAACCAAATATCGAAAGATTCTCTTGACCGCCATCAAATGGCTTTCTTTAGGAGCCGCTTGATATCTTACACACACTCCTACACTCAACACAATATCGGGTCTAGATGCACAAAGGTAAAGCAAAGAGCCAATCATGGACCGATATACCTTTTGATCCACATCTTTACCATTTGGGTTTAGTTCAAGATGAGTCTTTGTTGCCATGGGAGTGGGAGCTCCATTTAGATCTTTCATGTTGAATATTTTGAGCATATATTGAGTATACTTGGTGAAAGGGAAATGGACATCACCTAGAGGGGGGTGAATAGCCGTTTTAAAAATATTACGGTTTAGGCTCTAATAAATGCGGAATAAAACTTAAAGTTTAATTTATCAAGCCAAACCTAAATCAACTAGGTTCACTAAGTGCACCAACAACCTATGCTAAGCAATACAAGCAACAAGGTGATAGCAAGATATAATACTTCAAGCACGATGGCTATCACAATGTAAATTGCATAGGTAAAGGGCTCGGTTGAGAGATAACCGATGGACACGGAGACGATGATTTGTTTCCCGAAGTTCATTTCCAAAGAAGCTACGTCTCTGTTGGAGAGGTGCGGGGGCGCAATGTACTTCGAACGCCACAAGTGGCTCACCTCGAGGTGTGGTGGCACGATGCTCACCCAACGCCACACAAGGCCTTACCCCAAGATGCGAAGGCACGCAACCTACCAACGCCACAAAAGGCTCACCCTATTCTCCTGTGAGCTCGCCACAAAGGCCTACTCACGTTCCACTATGGGACACTTGAGGGCAGTCACCGAACCCGTACAAGGTTGGGGCAATCTCCACAACTCAATTGGAGGATCCCAACAACAATGCCACAAAGGCTACAAAACCACAAAAGGCAACAATGCCACAAAAGGCTACAAGACCACAAAAGGTCAACAAACAAACCACACAACCGTTTAGGGTTCCAAGAACCCAAGAGAAACAAGCCCAAGGTCTTGAACTCGCGAATCTCCGAGGAGAACTCAAACCTATGCACCAAATGCAAGAGGCAAGTCCTTCTCTCTCAAATTCCACCAAAGCTACAAAAGCTATTGGGGGAATAGGGGAGGAAGAACACAAGAGGAGAACACAAAACTCTCCAAGATCTAGATCCCAAGGATTCCTTCACAGAGAAGGGATTTTGCTTGGTGGGGCTTGTAGATCTAGATCTCCTCTCTCAAATCCCTCAAAAAGATGCAAGAATCATAGGAGGGAGAAGGGGAGATGGCAAGCTCTTCAAGGTCAACAATGGAGGAGAGAGAGAGCAAGAACCAAGAAAAAGCTAGTGTAGGCCAAAGGGGAAAGGGGAGCTCCTTTTAAAGGGCTCCCCGATCTGCCCGTTACCCACAGAATCGCGCACGACCGGTAGTACCGGTGGGTGGCCGGTACTACCGGTGGCACCCCGCCAATGGTCAGAAAACAGCGAGAGAAAGAACAAAAATGTGATCATGGCCGGTACTACCGCCGCTTCGCCGGAACTACCGGTGGCAAGAATGTCCTAGCGGTACTACCGCCTGAAAATCTGATCCAAGTTCCGTCAAATACGCACACCAAGACAGAGATGGTACAGAACCAAAATTGGGGTTGCCGGAAGTTGGGCCGGAATTAAGACCGGTACTACCGGTGGCATTTCTGCTCGAGCGGTACTTCCGGCACCTGGTCGGTACTTCCGGTCAGAGAAACTTCAGAAACCAAAACTGCAATAACTTTCACGTCCGAACTCCAAACGAGACGAAACCAATTTTGTTGGAAAGATAGCGACGCGTAGAATCCAAGGGAGAAAATACCATGAATATATATGTGAGATACCTCCCAAGGTGTGGAGCCGGAAAACCCGCAAGATCAAAAACGCAATAAGATATAAAGGGGAATCCGTTTTTGATGAACTAGACTTGTTATGAAGAACAAGCTCTAGATCCTCACATGGACAAGAACCAAACAATCAACCAAGAAAGATGATGCCATGTATGCAAAGGTTTGAGCTCTCTTCGAAAGATACGAATGACTCACTTACTCGAGAGCCCCTCTTAATAGTACGGCTATCTATCCTAAACCCGGTCTCCCAACACTACACGAACACTACAAGAGACCGGTAAAATAGAAACCCTATCAAGATCATACCTTTTCCTTGAGCATCCCACTTGAGCTTGATGTAGACCGTCTTGTCCTTCTCAAGATGGAACACCTTTCTTGATTGCTATTGCATGCTCTTGTTTGATGAAGACTTGCGAATGTCTCCCCATACTCCATGAGGAAACCTCTTATTTGACCTGGTCTTCATCACTCCATGAACGCCGAGGAGGCAAGCTCCAAGCATGAGATAATCTAGATATGGTGCATATTGAGCTTGCACAAAAATTCTTGACGATGTCTTGAAGATAGCCAAGAGGAACTCCATCTTCTTCTTCTTCAAGACATACTTGATCTTCTTCTTCTACTTGATTCGAATAGGCACAAAGCCCTTAGACAATGCTTCTTCTTTTTCATCCTTGAAACCAACACATGGTCCAAGCGATGCCAATGGACAAACCTACAAGTGAAACTCAATCTGCACATTAGTCCATAGGGATTGTCATTAATTACCAAAACCACACATGGGGGCATACATGCCCTTTCACTTGGCTTGGTCGAAAAATGTTCCTCCTCTTACTTGCTTGATCTCAAAACCAAGAAATACTCTCAATTCTCCCATCATAGATACCCTGAACCTGTCAGTCATAAGCTTTGAGAATTCATCATTAAAAGCCTTGTTAGATGAACCAAAGATAATATAATCTACATATATTTGGCATACAAAAAGTTCCCCATTGACCTTCTTAGTAAAAAGAGTGGGATCGATTTTCCCAACCTCAAACCCACTATCTAGCAACAACTCTCTAAGGTGCTCATACCACGTGCGTGGGGCTTGTTTGAGCCCATAGAGTGCCTTATCGAGTGTGTAGACGTGGTTTGGAAAGTTGGGATCCTCAAATCCCGGGGGTTGCTTCACATATACCAACTCATGCAAGGGACCATTAAGAAAATCACTTTCTACATCCATTTTTTGCAATTTAAATTTATGATGTGCCACATAAGCAAGCAGGATACGGATGGACTCAAGTCGAGCCACGGGTGCATAAGTCTCTCCATAATCAATGCCTTCAATTTGAGAAAATCCTTGTGCAACCAATCTTGCCTTGTTCCTCACCACAATTCCATGCTCATCTTGCTTGTTCTTGAAAATCCACTTGGTGCCTATAACATTGCGGCAATCTTTTGGATTTTCAACTAACTTCCATACTTTGTTTCTCTCAAAGTTGTTCAGCTCTTTGTGCATTGAATCCAACCAATCTGAATCTTCAAGAGCTTCCCATACTTTCTTTGGTTCCACCATGGAAATGTGAGCTTGGTGTTCACCAAATTTCTTCATTTGAGCTCGAGTGGATATCCCTCTTCTTAGATCTCCTACCAGATTCTCAAGAGTGTGGTATCTCAACTCCAATATTCTATCCATTCTAGCTTGGCGATGAGTTTCGATATCCTTGTTGTTTCTTGTGGGGATCACTTCATCATTCTGGTCCTCATCTTGACCATTAACTTGACCTTGATGATCATTGGAATAATTTTCTTCTATAGGAGGCAAAGATTGATCTTGGTCTTGATCAAGCATACTTCTAGACATGCATTGAGATTCCCTTATGGCAGTTTCTATAGATCTTCCTTGTGTAATAGCCTTGTCCCCAATGGACATTCTGTCAAATGGTGACTCAAGTGCCTCTTGGCTAGATGCGTCAACTTGATCAACAGGTTGAGGGTTCACAACTTGTCTTTGGCATGGGTCATTGTTCCCCTCGATATGAGCTTGATGTTGTTGTGAAGATGAGGGCTCCACTTGAGTAGAGCATAGTTCTTCTCGATCCGCCATAAGGGGTTCCTCAACAGGATGGATGAAACCCGCACCCATTCTTCCTATGGCATCCTGAGGCATTTCATCATCTACATCACAAACATCAACACACCCTGCTTAGGGACCATCATATTCTTCGAACACCACACTACAAGATTTTATGACAATTCTGGAGAGCTTGTCATAGATTCTATAAGTGTGGGATTCGAGACCATAACCAACATAAGTACCCTCAAGTGCTTTGGAATCAAACTTGGACAACCGAATGCCCTTAATGCGATAGATGTAGGGGATCGGCACGGAAAACAAAAATTTCCCTACGATGTAACCCCAAAACTTGCCTAGGATCTATCTATGTAGTAATGCGGTAATGACCAATGCGTATAGAATACACACCCTTGTAGTCTGTACGCGGTTAACGTTCCGCGAGGAACGTGGTTGATGTAGTCGTACTCGAAGCTGACCTCAAGGTCGCGAAGCTCCTCGCAGGTCACCCCTTGCTCCTTCTTGATCTTCATCATCTTCATCGTGCAACAGCTCCGGCTCACGACATTCTAGCGCCCCAAGTGTTGCGCCTCGTGTCTTCGTACACATTCGGTGCATGATGAGACCTTCAGCTCCCCGATCCCGCCGGGAGTGCGGAAGTTGATATCCGGCTAGGAATCCCTACAGCGCAACGGCTTACTGCAGGTGTGCCTCGATCGCACAACCCAGACTTGGGGCCATGGTCACGAGGTATAGAGAGAGGGAGGGATAAAGTCAACCAAAGAACTTCTCAAGTTGTGTATTTGGTGTGTTTAATCCCACCCATGGGAACCCCTTTATATAGGCTAAGGGGGTGTACCTTTCTCAAAGGCTAAGCCATGTGGGACTAATACTAAAGGAAAAAGGCAGCAGATTTTCGGACTGCCAGATGGGCCAAAAGTACTCAGCCCAAATAGCAAACAGAAAATACTTAAATAAAAAGAAAAAGTCAAACAGCAGGGGCTGGCCGGGTGGGCCTTGGCACGGCCCACCCCACGCCCAGCTCTCCGGCGAGGCGGCGGCCTGGCAAGGGGAAGCCCCGGGTGGGCTGGCTTGCCCCCAGGCGGCCCAACACCCCGCCCAGCTCACGAGGCGGCCTGCGCCCGAGCGACGGCCGGCAGCAGTGGCCCGCCCCCGTGCGGCGTGTATTATCCACCGCCTGCTGGCGAGCGCGGCCCAGTTACCTGCCGCCCCGTGCGGCGGCTATTATCTGCCGCCCATATGGGCTATTTGTTTTCTTTTTCCCTTTTATTTTTCTGCAGCTTTTATTCTAGGCCTTTTCCCTCTGGGATTTCGCCTAATATAAAAGTTGACTTTATAAATCTTAATCTAAATATTATTTATAATATATTAATTCATAATTAATATATATTTAAATATATATTTAAATTCCCATTTATCCGAAAACACTTTTCGGGTCTTTTCCTTTATTCTTTCTCCGAACAACTTCGGATCTCTCCGCGAAACGATTCCGGCTTTCTCTCTTTCTCTACTATGATTCCGTCTTACGAATGATCGCTCTCATCGTACCCTTAAGTGTATCCTCTCACGGCCCGGGAAAGCTCTAGACATGATCTGTATCAATGATCAACAGAGGGACCAGGGATATCCATGTGACCCCTATGCATTCCTGATGACAATGTCGTTTGAACCGTCTATATGTAGCATCCTCTTCCTTTTGTTTCTCGATACAACTTGTCTGAGATCCGATCAATGGTATCCTATACCTTGTTCAATCTCGTTCACAACAAGTTCTGTTTTCTTGTTACCGTGGTATTACCTCCCCGTTGGAGCGCTTCATTTTGGTGGCCGAAGTTGTGATGCATTGCATGCATTTGTCGTTCGAGGTCGTCGAAGCGGTTGTCGATGTTCTTGAACTCGGCTTGCGTCTCACCAAATTGTTCATCTTGTCTTGTCTCAAAGGCTTGGCAACGTTCACAGAACTCTTGTCGAACGATGAAGTGACTTGCGCGTGTCATGTACGGACCTTGATCTTCTTCTTGGGGAGGTGGTTGGCTCGACTCACCATGCATATCCATCATGCAAAACACACAAGTATTGTATATGGAAGTTGAATATGTTGGTGTTAGTCTTGTACCTCACATTGGGGATTGCACCAAACTAGAAACCACAAGTGAGATCTATAAGCGTGCAAAGCAGAATTGCAAAGAAAACTCACACTAAAGAAAGAACTAACTCTCAAAAGCTTGTTGGTGGTAGGTTAGGATTGTGGAAAGCCAAAGAACCAACCAAAAGAAAAGGGATATTCAAAAGTGGGAAAAATCTAACAAAACTCAAGTCAAAGGCGAAGGTCAACAACTCAAAAGGGGTGACGGGAACCTACGACTATATACACACACGTGGAGATAGTTGGGATTGACACAACTATGAAAATGAGCAAACAAAATGTCCTAACAAAGACTAAGCTCGTTGTCGTGCCAATGCAAGGAGAGACCGTGGCTCGTTTGCAAAGAAGAAAAGTGAGCAACAGATTTGTGCACTTGCCTTGGGCGCTCTTCTTTCTCTCTTGCTTACAAGCTTTGAGACTCTCTTTGGCAATGGGAGACTATTTTTCTTTGTATCTTTTTTTGCTCTCCCTTGATGCTACCTAGTCACACTTGATATTGCTCTTGCACTCTCACTATCTAAGGACAAATGCACAATGCTCAAGCAAACACAAGATGAGCCACTCTCATGGGATAGGTACACACAAAGTAAGATAGGGGTTAACAAGGTGACGCAAGTTATACCTTCGTTGGTGATGATGAACTTGGCGTCGGTGTTGCGAGATGATGTTCATGGGCCGTGGTGTCGATGAGCACGGAAGTTGTTGATGTGGAAGCTTGCTGTTAGTTGCTGACACGCACACGGGACACAAGCAAACAAAGGAAATTAGCCAATGCGAAAAAATGAGGCAAAACTGTCAAAACTGGCGTTACAGCCGGACACTCCGGTATGTCTAGGCCGGACACTCTGGTCAGGCCGGACACTCCGGTTGAATCGGTCCGGAAACTCCGGCGCGGGTTTCCTGCTCGTGTTCTTGAGCGGAAATCCTCGCCTTCGGGCCTCAAATCCGCGAAAAACTGGCCAAATCGGGCTGGGAAAATGCAGGATAAAGCTGGACCAACTCCTAAGACAAGGTTTGGTCAGATCAAAACCACAAATAACACTCCAAATCAAGAGATCAATCCAAAGGCAAATATGGGGCTCTTTTTTGGGGATTCTTGAATTTTTGGTGGATAGAAGAAAAATTTGTGGGGAAATTCGTGAGCAACGAAGCTCTTGATACCAATATGTTGAGGGCAAACCTCTAGAGTGGCCCGATCTTTCACGAATCCCACTCAAAACGAGGGTGGAGTGTGGGGGAAGGATGAACACGACGAACGCACGCACGAAGAACACGATGAACACACACACGCAAAACCACGATAAACACCAATAGCTCACGCCGGCGGTGACCGGTCCAGCGCAATCCCTAGGATCAGCGTCGGGCGGAGGACTCTCTCTCGAACCGGCACGGCGAGATGGGAGACTTGGTGAGATCTTGACGTCTTGGCAAAGGGACACCAATACCAAGGCCTTGTACAACGCGGAGGCCCGATGCAAACTCCAACGAGGTTTGGGATACTTGGTGCTCCTTTGTCAAAGCAGCATGAGGCAAGAATTAGATAGATCCACAAGGGATTTCTACTAATTCTAAATATCATGCCTAGGGTTTACAATGGAGGTGGGGGACTATATATAGGCCAACCACAAGTTCAGGGGTAATTCAGGCATTAAAGTAGAGTTCTAGGCGAAGTAGAGGGGTACATGGGCCACAAGTCCCAACTAGGCTCGCAGGCCCATCTTCAGGCCGGACAGTCCGGGTCGACACGGTCGGACAGTCCGGGGTAGCCGGACACTCTGGGTAGTGTCCGAGTAGTGTACGATCTGGCATACAGAATGTCCGAGCCCGGGCGGGGCTAGGGTAGGCCGGACACTCCGGCTGAGTCGTGCCGGACACTCTGGCTGCGCCAGACACTCCGGCCGAGTCGTACTGGACACTCTGGCTGCACCAGACACTCCGGCTAGATTCGGGCGGACACTCCGGCTTAGTCAGCTCCAGGATAGGTGCAGCTTCAGGGCTCGTGGATCGACGCGGCGGGGCTTCGTACCTGATGATGCACAGAGTAGTGGTATGAAGTAGCAAGCCATCCAAGTGTATGTCAAAGTCACAAGATGAGAGGAGCGAATTCACCTTATCTTGAAGGAGCTTGGCTCGGGCACGGGTCATCGGTCCACTTGGGGGACTCGGTAGTGTAGATGTAGGAGCGTCCGTAGGACGGGCCGCATCACATCTTGTACTTTTTATTTTTTTTGTTGGCTGTTGAAATATGCATAGCTCAAAACTTAAACAAAACTCAATTTGTACTGCTTATACAACTATGATGGCACTTCTTTGTTCTACTTGTACTTCTTTTTATTTTTGTTTTGCTGATTCAACAATGCTGGTGTATCATTTTTACCTATAATGCTATGCATTTTGTACTGCTAAACAAACAACTTAAACTAAGAAGATATGTACTATCGAGTCAACAATGTTGTCACTTCTTAACTTACACGGTGACATAGAGTTAGCTCAAGGTGTGCATTCTAAGAACATTTCAAACTGTCCTCACCTCTTTTTCAACACAGCCAATGTTGGTTTGCTCAACTGAAGGTGTCAAAATTGATGATTCGAATCTCTCTGCTTCATGTTCAGTAGAAGGAATATTCAAATTAGATGAAAGATATTGAAATCGTGGAGAGGTTCGCTTGAGTCTTCGATCTAATTCATTTGCACCAGTATTCGACCTAACCGGAACCAATTTTGCTTGATGGGGCGGCATGCTTCCAGATCTACTAAATAACATTGAAGAATTTGAAGCTACATTGGGGGAATCGAGATGGGAATCAAGATGGAAATAGTGGGAAAAGTAGGTTCACTGAACATACCTAGACTTGCCCTTCTACGGCAACCTCCTTCTTCCCCAGGTCCGACAGCCTTGTGTAACAACCGAACGCTGGCCCGGGCTTTGCTCCCTCGAGCCGGCGTCTCGTTGTCGCTCGCTCCCTCTGCCCACCACGGCGAAGAAGGTCTTCCCGAGGGGAAGTCGACGGCTACCTCAGCGACGTCGGCGCCAGGTCGCTCGCTTCGACGAGGAGGAAGAAGGTCTTCTTGAGGGGGAAGTCGACGACGACCTGGGCGTACCTCGCTCCCTCGCTCTGGCTAGCGCCATCGCTTGTTCGGCCCGCGTCATCGGGATCTGAGGCAGGTGTGATTCAGCGTTGTCGTAGGATTCGGCGCAGGTGGCACCTGGTCGAGGCGGGTGGAGGTGGTGCAGGTGGCGCCTAGTCGGGGCGGGTGGAGGTGGCGCCTGGTCGGGGCGGGGTGGAGGTGGCGCAGGTGCCGCCTGGTCTGTACGGGCCCTCCGGGCCCTATATAGGGTGTGTTTATTGCAGAATATTCAGTTGAATAGTCTAGTCCCCCCCCCTCTCTCTCTATATATATATATATATACCCTATTCAGCATCCAGGGTGCAGAATAGTTATTTTGCACCTCACATATTTTTATATTCTCACATACAAAAATTTATGTTTTGTATACTAATAATTATGTTCATATTCATCAGAAACGCAAAAAAATCGACATAAAAAAAGATTTATGAGTTATTATAGTGTAAAAAACATTGAAAATTCGCATTTTATACCGTATTTTTTACGGCATATAAATATTTTTTTACGACATGTCTAAATTTTTTTATGTTCTTCTTGACTTCCGGGATAAGAGAAAATTTACGTGACGTAAAAATCATGTACGGTTTGAAAGATAGGGGGTGGATGAAGAATAACTATTCTACACCCTGGGTTTTGACCCCCAGGGTGTAGAATAGTTATTCTACACCCACCCTCTATATTACAAACCGTATAAAATTTTACGTCACAGAAATTTTTTCTTACCTCAGAAATCGAGAACAACATAAGAAAATTTAGACATATCGTTAAAGAAATCGTTTAAATGCCGTATAAAATACGACATAAAATGTGTATTTTCTATATTTTTACACTATAATGACTCATAAATCATATTTTTATGTCAATTTTTTATGTTTCTAATAAACATAAATATAATTATTAGTATATAAAACATAAATTTCTATACGTGATAACATAAAAATATGTGTTTTAGTGTAAAAAACATATTTTTATGTTCTCATATTTAGAAATTTATGTTTTGTATACTAATAATTATGTTCATATTTATCAGAAATGCAAAAATATCGACATAAAAATACAATTTATGAGTCATTTTAGTGTAAAAGACATAGAAAATATGTATTTTACGTCGTATTTTTATACATCATATAAACAACTTTTTTACGACATGTTTAATTATTTTTATGTTCTTCCTCACTTTCGAGGTAAGAAAAAATTTACGTGACATAAAAATTATGTACGGTTTGAAAGATAGAGGATTGGTGTAGAATAACACCCTGGGTGTCGAATAGCCCGTGTGTATATATATATATATATATATATATATATATATATATATATATATATATATATATATATATATATATATATATATATATCAAGCAACAATTTGGTCTCACACACCAGCTACCAGCACACACATACACCATGGATCGAATTGTTTCTCGTCATTAGCTCCCGCAGGATCGAAAAGTGTGTGCTACGGTCGATCAATTTCACAAGCTCGGATCCAGGATCCACCATGATAAACCTCAAAGGCAGCGTTATACTGTTTGCTCTTGCTTTGTTAATGCTCATCAAGAACATAAGGTACGGGTATACTTGACAAATTAACGAACATCCAATCCAGTCTGATGAATACTTTGTGAGAACGGATCTATACCATGTATATATACATAGCACCTCAAACATGTGAAGCAGATTGTGAACCAACAGTGGACCTACGTGTGCCTGGACGCCGTACTCATGGGATCCAACGGCCTCGCCAAGAATCGGACAAGGATGACGAGATTAACGACGGCAGTGTATGCATCTAGTAGCTCGCGTCCCAAATTTATGGTATATATATAATCCTAGATAAAATAATTACCACATATGTACGTTTTCTAGGATACCTATACTGCAGTATTTTACATGAGTTACGTGTAAATATATACGGTAGTATATGGTAGGAATTAATTAATAGCAAGTATATGTATCATGGATACCAGTGTGGCAGTGTGCCAGGAAGGAAGTTGCCAAAAAGAAAGTTGCTTAATTAATGGCAAGTATATGTATCATGTTAGCGTCCACTTGGTCCAACCCAGTATTTGGCCTACATTCTGGACGTTTATAGCACACAATCCAACTACAAGAAGAGAGTCCACTCCATTCAAAAGGCTGGACTGAAAGAAAGAAAAAATCTCTCCATTATAAGGTGGGTCTGGCCTCCTCCCATAAACAAGGTGGGACTAAACTAGTGTAGCCTCCACCGGTCAACAACAGCCTAACATATCATGCACGAGAGGCTGTTCTTACCAAAAATGTGTTGCTGTTGTAGGCTTGTAGCCTCCACCGGTCAACCAGCGTTTCCGACCGGATGACGATTGATGAGATCTGATCGATCATTTGTGCAACATGTGTTGCTCGTCGGCGGAGAGCGGCTCAAACTCGCAGGTCTTGATGCCTTCGTGGGGCTCTTTCGGGAAGCCCTTCCTATGGCAGGCTTCCTCGCAGCTCTTGATGCACGCGTTCTCCCTGCACGTGCCCTTGCACTGCTCCATGGCGGGGATGTGCGTCGGCGTCCGCATGCACAGCTTCACGCACTCGTAGATGCAGTTCTGCCCCGCCTCCGCGCGCTCCACCGCCGCCGGCATCATCGTCACCACCACCACCAGCGCCATTGCCACCGTCGCTGGCCGTCTCGACGCCATCTTCGTGTGGATTTCGCCCAAGTTCGTGATTTCTAGCCTTTGTCGACGCAAACGAGTATATATGTGCATGTTGTGGCGCGTTTTCGGTTGCAATCCGTGTTAAATTAGTATAAGCGGCCGGTTTCCCTGTGGTGCTAATTAAAGGCATAGTTGGCGTGGAAAGAAGGTACTAGCTCATGTACTATAAAGAGCTATTAACACTATTGATACCATAACTTGGATTACGTTTTAGTTCCAGTGCCCCACAACTTGCATATCAGATTCGTTTTTCATCCTAGCCATTCAGCTACCGGCACGTGGTTGCCAACGTGGACATGTAAGTTTGCAGAGAACCCCTTGTGCTGATTAAATATCGCGAAATCACCATATCCTCATAATCCGGCCCTGCTCCCGTACGTACGCCTCTTATCCGTAGAAATCCTCAACACGAAGCAATGGCGACGACAATCTTGCGGCGCTCGTCCACCGGCTACTGCCGCGAGAAATCTTGGTGGACGAGGGAATCCTCGTGGCAGGCTGCGGCGCCCCACCTCCGTGCCGCGTAGACGACCAGGCTGCTGTCGTGGAGAAGCTCGATGCGGACATCGTCGGCATCCTCGGGCTCGGCGCCGAGACGGGGGTTCTCCAGTGAAATCCATGGCGAGCGCTCGACGGCGACTGGCATGAAGGCGGATGGCCTCCGGCTCCATGGCAGAAGGCGTCACATGCGCCCGTTCGCAGAGGGGTGTGGCTAAGGGGCGGCAGGAGCTCGCAGAGGGGTGCTTGCTAATTATTCCTTTAATGGTAAGGTTCCAAAGAAACTTGGAGACCCAGGGATTCCAACTATCCCTTGCTCTATTAAGAATAGTTATGTTAGAACTGCTTTGTGTGATTTGGGAGCGGGAGTTAGTGTTATGCCTTTCTCTCTCTATAAGAGACTTCAACTTGAAAACTGATACCAACTGATATATCTTTGCAAATGGCAGATAAATCTACCACTATTCATGTTGGTATATGTGAGAATGTACCTGTTCAAGTGGCTCATAACTGCTTGATATTAACTGAATTTGTTGTGCTTGAAATGCCTGAAGATGATAATATGTCTATTATTCTTGGGAGACCTTTTCTTAATACTACAGGAGCTGTTATTAATTGTAATCAAGGAAAGGTGACCTTTAATGTTAATGACAAGGAACATACTGTCTATTTCCCCAAGAAGATTGAAAAGACTTATGGTTTGAATTCAATTGAACATGTTGAGGGCATTCAAGTTGGCGAGAGATATTGTCCCATACCTAGAGAAAAATTTGAAACTATTATGAGTGGGACCATTGCTATCAAGGTTGAGGTAACATAATCATTAATGGAATACAAAGTTTTGTCTCATATGAGATTGTTTTGGTAACAAGACCTGATCAACCTTGTTAACAAAAGTATTTCATTGAACAAAACAATGTTTTCGCCGTGATTATCTCCGTTTACTTTTATTCTATTCATTTTAGTTAGTTGCTTGCATGTTAGAGTGTCTTAGAACTTCTGTAGTTCTAGCTCTGTTCTGTCCTTGCATCATTCCAAAAATATCTATCTGTGAGAAAATTATTCTTCTATACCTGAAAAATGCCCAAAAATAAAATGTCTCGAAAAATTCTAGAAAATTCATATTAAATTTTTACGTGAAAAAAGGGGCAGAGGAGTGCTTGGAAGGTACCAAGGGGGACCCACCAGGCAGGCTCACTACCTAGTGGCGCGACCTGCCATGGGTGGCGCCATGCCATGGTGTGGGCCACCCCTGGCCCTCCAGTAACTCTCTCTCCTGCCACTTTCTTCTCTCTCCCGAGCAAACTCTAGTTCATTGCTTAAAATCGCGTTCTTGTTGTGCTTGCTCTCGAATTTTTCGATCTCCTTGCTCAGCCCATCTTTGTTGCTGAAATTTGGAGCATTTGTTCTTCGGTATGTGACTCCTACCCTTGTCCAAGTAGATTTGTGTTTAGTGGATTATATCTTGAGTATTTTACTCCTGTAGGTGACAGGTTATGAGAGCTTGTAAGCTTGCTTGAAGCTTAGAGATATAGTTTTGCTACATGTTTAGGCCTCTTACAAGTCCCTATGAGTAGTACCCTTCATTATATTCACTTTGCAATCACTTGTTTAATAGGTGTTTAAATTTCAGAATAGAAGATGAATGAGCATCAACTAAACCAACATGAACTATGGGTGCCTAATACGTCCATTTTGCATCACTATTCTATGTCTTAATTCACTATTATTCATTGATATATTTCGTATTGAGAGGTGATACTTATGTTATTTCATCTATTTTTGCATGGTTGATGACTTTTGGAGCATGGACCGCTGCAGTCAGGATTCTGATGGAAAAGGTGCTGTTTGGAGGCAAAATTCGCGAAGATCAGAAAATCCGGGAAAATATACGGAAAATCCTATTTTTCCATAAGACTAAGGATGCCAGAAGATGGAGTGGAGGTGGGCCACAGGGGGCCCACACCACCCCATGGGGCGGGCAGGCCTAGGCCGTGCCTGGAGGTGGTGTGGCCGCCCTGGCCCACTCCAGCCTCTCCCCTCTAGCGTATATCATCCTCCTGAAACCCTAAGACTCGAAGAGCGACCACAGAAAGATTCTGCTGCCTCTGCGGGGCAGAAAACACCGAGAGAGAAAGATCTCTCCGGCAGACAGATTTGTGCCGGGGGAATTCCTTCCCGGAGAGGGGAGTTCGTCGCCACCAACACCATCATCAAGCTGGACTTCATGGGGATCATCATCATCATCACCACCATCATCACCATTAGCACCCTCATCACCATCTCCATATTGCTGTAACAATTGTGTTGAATCTTGCTATAGTTCATAGGGGAAACTTTCCTGGTGTTGATTACTCTTTGTAGTTGATGCTATTGAGTGAACCATTGAATTATTGTTTATGTTCAGATTGTTATACGTCATTATTCCATCTCTGATCATGATCCATATGATGTCTTGTGAGTAGTTCGTTTTGTTCTTGAGGACATGGGAGAAGTCTTGTTGTTAGTAGTGGAGTTGTGTTGAGAAAGATTCAATAGATTGTTATTTAAGTTGTGGTGTACTTCTTCTAGTGGTGTCATGTGAACGTCAACTACATGACACTTCACCTATATGGGCCTAGGGGAATGCATTGTGTATTTGGCTACTAATCGTAGGGGTTGACGGAGTGACAGAAACCTGAACCCCCATTAGGAAACCATTGCACAAGGGACGTAAGGGTCTTAGAGTTTAAAGCTGTGGTTAGGTTTCTACCTTGATTACTTTCTTGTACTTACGGATGTTTGCAAGGGGTATAATCACAAGTATATATTAGTCTTGGATGGGGCGGTACATTAGCACAGGTTCACCCACACAACACTTAGCAAGCTAAAGAAGATTAATCGACTATATGAAGCGAAAGCACTTGATAGTCTTCCCATGTGTCCTCGAGAACGTTTGGTCATCTTAAGTAATACAACCGGCTTGTCCTTTGCTGCATAAAGGATTGGGCCACTTGCTGCATTTATTCCTATTGTCTTTTGTTTACTCGTACTTTGTTTACTTGCTTTATCGAAAACCCCTAAAAATCCGTTTGCTAAGTATTTGCAGAGAATTCCTGATCCATACCACTAGCCAGCACCTTCTGCTCCTCGTTAGGTTCGACACTCTTACTTATCGAAAATACTGCGATACACCCCCTATACTTGTGGGTCATCAAGACTATTTTCTGGCGCCATTGCCGGGGAGTGAAGTGCTATTGGAGAGTGGAACTGGTAAAGGAAACTTCTACTGTGAGTATTGTTTACTACTGTTAGTTGCTTTATTTTCGTTATGGATAATTCGCTGAGTTTTTATTATTTGGTAATGCTACTACCACTTCTAAGGTAGTAGATAAGCCACCACCTGCTGAGAATGATGTTTTCAAAATACCTACAAGAATTATTGATCGTGTTATGGATAACTACTATGTTGGGGATGGAACTGTCCATCCCGGTGATCATTTACTCTTTATACACGAATTATGCGGGTTGTTCAAGTGTGCAGGTATTACTACAGATCAAGTTAAGAAGAAGTTATTCTCATTATCACTGAAAGGAAGAGTTGAGGAATGGTATAAGCTGCTGAAGAATGGTCAAGCTCTGGAATGGGAGGAAATAGTGCCTCTCTTTTATTCAAAGTTTTATCCACCTAGTGAGATTCATAAAGATCGGAATCAAATATACAACTTTTGGCCTCTTGATGGAGAGAGTACAGCTCAAGCTTGGGGGAGATTGAAGTTACTAATGCTCAAATGTCCCATTCATGAGCTCCCCAACAATATTATTATCAACAACTTTTATGCAAGGCTCCCTCTACATGATAAAGATTTATTGGATGCTTCTTGTGCTGGATCATTCACTCGCTGGAAGAAGAAGCTAAATGGGACCTTCTAGGCCGTATTCAAGACAATGCTGAAGCTTGGGAGAATGACAAAGGTAGAAAGTCAGGTATAAATTATGATTATGAATGCATTGAATCTTTTATGGGAACTGACGACTTTCAAAATATTAAAAATGCTTATGGTCTAGACTCTCAAGGTATTGCTTCTTATTTTAAGGCTTTTCCTTCTTATATTGAAGTGCCTAAAAAGAAGTGGAATAAGGATCATGAACCTTATAAAGATATTGCTAAGAGTGTTCCTGCAAGAAGTACTGAAGTTTATACTGCTAATCATGTTTTACCTGAACCTTATATTGAGAAAATTCCTTTTCCAGTTAAGGTAAAGGAACATTCTATGATAGCTAGTATGGTTAATGAAAGTATGAATAAGGCTGTTGAACCTGATAAACAAATGGTTTATGAACCTATAATAGCAAGTGTGAAAGACTTTGTCACTAAGTATGAGGAAGAGGGACACACTATCCTTTGTAAGGATACCTCTAATATTGTTTCACATAGTAGTGTTATGAGAGCTAATATTCCCGTGTTTTCTGTTAGAATAAGTGATCATTGCTATGATGGTCCTTGTGATAGCTATATTGTTAAGTTTATGCATGATACTGAAAGTTACTATGAAAGAAGGAAAAGTGTTCTTATGCATCTCAATAATATCAAGTTTCCTCGTTTTATGCTGAAAGTTTTTATGTTGCACTTCTTTTGCCTTCTTATGCAAGTTGCCTCTGGTTTTAATAACTTGTTTGTTTACAAAATCCCCTTGCATAGGAAGTGGGTTAGACTTAAATGTGTGTGTGTTTTTGCTTCTTAATGCTCTCTTTCACTTCAATTCATATCCCTATGAGAGCTTCTTCAAAATTATCATGCCCATCTTAATGGCTATAAAGAAAGAGCTTTATGGGAGATAACCCAATTTGTTTTTGCTTTCAGTTTGTTTTTGTTTCTTCGAGTCTTGGAAGTTATTACTTCGGTAATAACCGCTCCTTATCCGTTTTGTTTGGTTATTTGTGTCAAGATCAACCTCTAATGAGAGAGAAGTAATATTTGGGGAAGTTGCTGTCCCGAATCAGATTTTTGTGCTTTACCGTAAAAATTCGTGAGAGATCTCTCTATGTCGAATTGAGCTGTAATGTTTTGTGCTTCTGCCTCAGGTTGTTATTTAACTTTCGTTAGTTTTGCACTTATTGATTTGAGCAACAGAAGATTTTTGAAAAAATTGATCTTTACCTGCTGGTTTGTTTTGACAGATTTTGCCGATCTTGCATTTGCTTCTTTATTCGATTTCCTTTTTGAATTCTTTTTGGGCTTTCGGAAGGAATTGCTACAGTAGCTTTTATTTTGATGGTTTTCAGTTGAAAGTTGAACTCAAAAGGTTTTATCACTTCACTTATACTAATGTTGCTAATAAGAACTGTGTGAAGTTTTGTGTGAAAGAAATTTCCAGGAAGTGGAGATAATGGTGCAATAAGGAAGAAGAAGGGTTTTATGACTCAAGTAATAAGTGTATGAAGATGAAGATATTGATGATTCAAGTGATGACTCCGGAAGGATCCACTAAATACCAAATTTAGAGACCTGCAGAGTCCGTTTCCAACTAGGTAACAGTGCTGGTAAGAAAAGTTCCACGAAAATACAATCCAACTATATTTTTGCAGTTTTCAGTCAATAAGGAAAGCTACGAAGCGAAAAAGGGACGGAAACAGAGCCAGGGTGGCTCACACCATCCTATGGCGCGGGCCCTCCCCTAGCCGCGCCACCAGGTGGTGAGGCCACCCAGGACTCCGCCTCTGACTCGTTTTCTCCCAGTACCTTCCTTTTGATATGAAACTTCGTAATATATAATCCCCCGGATCCCCCGAGGTCCGTATATCGTGTTTTCGTCGTGTTTTTGTTTCGATCTGTTTCTGTCAGGACATACTCTTTGAAAGATATAGAAGCACAATGGTGTATGCCAAGGATAAAGGGAAGGAGCCCAAGGAGGAAGACCTCCAAGACCCCAGGAAGGAGAAGGAGATCAAGAGTGAAGGTGAAGAGGAGCAAGGCCAACACCCGCGCACCGGCACTACCATCGCAAGCATTGGAGTGGTGGCGAACCTAGCCATTGGAGGGAAGCCTCCTCATTACCGTTCAGATCCCTGGTCACTTCCTCCACGCACCAAGAATCATTTCCATACCCTTATCCATGAGCATCAATACCAAAACATGCCCAAGGGGAAATTACCCTCCAATTGGGATTTGCCTCGTTCTAGCCATGCAGGAAAAGAAGACTTCAAGGAGGAAGAGTGGGGAAAGAATAGCAAGAGTTGGAATTCTCAACACGACATGATCATGAGCCGCATGGAGCAAAATTCACAGCTGATTCGTAATCTCACTTTCGAGATTGAGAACTTGGGGAAACTGGTCAGAGAGCTCATCAAAAGGATACCACCACCACCTAAGGAGTAATTCTTCATCAGGTTTGGCATCCCCTTAGTTTGTTCCAAGCTTGGGGGAGTGCCGCGGTATCACATCACTATCTTTTATCTTTTTACCTTATTAGTAGAGTCATATCATGAATAGAGGAGTTATTTTGTAGTATGGTTTGCATTATGGAAGTGTCCCCTCTCTCGTTAGATATGTATCCCTTGGTGTGAGTTGCCGTTATGGAATATTAATGAGAAGTTCTATCATTCACTCTTTTGCATAGCTTATTTTAGTTTTCAATTCGTGGTTATATGATTGATCTTGTTGTTAGTATTGGTATCACTTTGGGATCATTGAGTTAATTTAGTTGGTTTTGGCAAACCTGGCTCGGTCCGTAGCAGCACCTTTTTGAGAGTTGAAAAGAAAAGGATAGAAGTACTCTAAATAAAAATAATTTCATCATCTTTCTTTCTTGATTTGCTCATAAGTCTAGTATTCTCTAGTTAAGATCTTTTGTGCTTCCAAGGAAGATTGCATGTTTGTCTTTATCATTTGTATGTTTGGTTGTTTCCTTCAACCCTTATACTTGCTACCCAGCCTTGCTAGCCAAAAACCTATACTGAGAGGGAATTCTTCTCGTGCATCCACCTCCTTAAAACCAAAACCTTTGTCATTTGTGTCCACCATACCTACATAGTAGCATTATTGCTATTCCAAGTAAATTCTTGTTTTATCTACCTCCCAAATTAAACTTGTTATGTGAAAATTAGTGATTAAAGCTCTCACGAACTTGATGGCACACTTTACTGAAAGGGCATGTATGCCCCCATGTGTGGTTTTGGTAATTAATGACAATCCCTATGGACTAATGTGCAAATTGAGTTTCACTTGTAGGTTTGTCCGTTGGCATCACTTGGACCATGTGTTGGTTTTAAGGATGAAAAATAAGAAGCATCGTCCAAGGGCATTGTGCCTATTGGAATCAAGAAGAAGAAGAAGAAGATCAAGTATGTCTTGAAGAAGAAGAAGATGGAGTTCCTCTTGGCTATCTTCAAGACATCATCAAGAAATGTTGTGCAAGATCAAGATGCACCATCTCTAGAAGATCTCATGCTTGGAGCTTGCCATCCTCAGCGTTCATGGAGTGATGAAGACAAGGTCAAGGAAGTGGTTTCCCCATGGAGTATGGGGGAGCCATTTGCAAGACTTCATCAAGCAAGTGCAAGCAAGTGCAATCAAGAAAGGTGTTCCATCTTGAAGGTGTCAAGATCGTCTACATCAAGCTCAAGTGGGATGTTCAAGGCAAAGGTATGATCTTGATAGGGTTTCTACTTTACCTGCCTCTTGTAGTGTTGGGATACCGGGTTTAGGATAGATAGCCGTACTATCAAGAGGGGCTCTCGAGTGGGTGACTCGTTTGTATCTTTCGGAGAGAGCTTAAACCTTTGCATACATAGTATCATATTTCTTGGTTGTTGTTTGGTTCTTGTCCATGTGAGGATCTATAGCTTGTGTTTATCTCCATAACAAGCTCTAGTTCGTCAAAAACGGATTTTCCTTGCATATCTTATTGCGTTTTTGATCTTGCGGGTTTTTACGGCTCCACACCTTGGGAGGTATCTCACATATATATTCATGGTATTTTATCCCTTGGTGATACCCAATATTTAACCTTTTTTTGGATTCTACTCTTTATTATCTTTCCAACAAAATTGGTTTCATCCCATTTAGAGTTTCCAAGCTCAACTTCTTGCGTTTTGGGTTCTGGAGGTTTTACCGGTTCGTCGCTTCTGCGAGGTCATACCTTTCTCCATTTTATTTTTATCCTCTCTTGTTGTACTATGATTCTTCTTTGCATAATGTTTTAGAGATTTTTGTTCTCTTCAAAATGAGCCCAAGATCATCGAAATCGGAGTCCAGAGTCAAAAGTTATTGAAGTTTTCGTGCAATGTTGTCCAACGTTTTTGCTTGAGCGGTAGTACCGGCCCAAGTTCCGGCCAAAGTTCCGGTAAATCTCGTTTTTCTTCTGTATCTTGTGTTTCTATTTAGAGGTAGTACCGATGGGGCACCGATAGTTCCGGTGGGGCGCGAATCTGGCCCAAACGGGCAGATTTCTCTTGCCCTATTTTAGGGCCCCCTCTTCCCCAAAGTTTCCCCAACTTTGGAGGTTATTTTTGCTAGCTCTTCCACTCTCTCTCCTCCATTGTTGACCTTCAAAAGCTTGCCCTCTTCCCTTCTTCCTCCCATGATTCTTGCATCTCTTTGAGGGATTTGAGAGAGGAGATCTAGATCTACAATCCCCACCAAACCAAATCCCTTCTTTGTGAAGGAATCCTTGGGATCTAGATCTTGGAGAGTTTTGTGTTCTCCTATTGTGTTCTTCCTCCCTTATTCTCCCAATAGTTTTTGTAGCTTTGGTGGAATTTGAGAGTGAAGGACTTGCCTCTTGCATTTGGTGCATAGGTTTGAGTTCTCCTCAGAGATTCGGTGAGTTCAAGCCCTTGGGCATGTTTCTCTTGGGTTCTTGGAACCCTAGACGGTTGTGTGGTTGGATCGTTGACCTCTTGTGGTCTTGTAGCCTTTTGTGGCCTTGTTGCCTTTTGTGGCTTTGTAGCCTTTGTGGCATTGTTGTCGGGAGCCTCCAATTGAGTTGTGGAGATTGCCCCAATCTTGTACGGGTTTGGTGACCACCCTCAAGTGTCCCATAGTGGAACGTGAGTAGGCCTTTGTGGCGAGCTCACGGGAGAATAGGGTGAGCCTTTTGTGGCGTCGGTAGGTTGCGTGCCTTCGCATCTTTGGGTGAGGCCTTGTGTGGCGTTGGGTGAGCATCGAGCCACCACACCTCGAGGTGAGCCACTTGGGGCGTTCGAAGTACATTGCGCCCCCGCACCTCTCCAACGGAGACGTAGCTTCTTTGGAAGTGAACTTTGGGAAACAAATCATCGTCTCCGTGTCCATCGATTATCTCTCAACCGAGCCCTTTACTTATGCAATTTACATTGTGATAGCCTTCGTGCTTGAAGTATTATATCTTGCTATCACCTTGTTGCTTATCTTGCTTAGCATAGGTTGTTGGTACACTTAGTGAACCTAGTGGATATAGGTTTTGGCTTGATAAATTAAATGTTAAGTTTTATTCCATATTTATTAGAGCCTAAACCGTAATAATTTTAAAACGCCTATTCACCCCCCCTCTAGGCGACGTCCATTTCCCTTTCAATTGGTATCAGAGCAAGGTCTCTCGCTTCTTAGGCTTCACCGCCTCGAGAGTAAGGATGTCTCCTAGGGGTTTGGTGCACTCTCACACATTTACTTTTGATGGCACAAATTATGATGTTTGGCGTATTCGCATGCTTAGTCATTGACCCAAATATTGAGCGAATTCTAGATATGGGCTTGTCTCCTCCGAAGGATCCCCAAAATTTATCTTTGTAGGAGGAGACAAACTCTTATCTCGAAGCTCAAGCATCTAATGTGCTTGTTAATGTTGTGAGCTTTGTAGTTCTTTCCTCGATCATGCCTTTTAGGAATGCTCATGATATTTGGACCAAGCTTCAAGCAAAATATGATGTGTCCAAGATTGATGAGGATGATTGTGTTCCATCCACCTCTAGCCGTGATGAGTTCTCATCTTCCTCCACTCCACCTACATGTGAGTTGTCACAAGGTAATGATATGGTGAGTGGTGATAGAACTTGCAATGTGGATAGTGAGATTGCCATTCATGATCCTCCATATCTATCTCATTGCAATGTTGTATCTTTGGGCATGAACACTTGTAGGACTATATGTGATTTACATCCTAGTGTTGATTGCCTTTACATATCATGTAGAAATGGATTGAATATATCTCATGATGATATGCTTGCTTTGCCTTGTTACCATGATAAATGTGATTCTATTTCCTCTAGTACTTGTGTTTCTAACCATGTAGAGGAAATCGAAGATTGTGTGGGCCAAGGCAAGGTCGTTATTGGAGCTTCATGTGTTCCCCCATCATCACCTTCTCCCAACATTCACTTATGCCTCATGGCTAAGGAATCAAAGGTAACTTCTCCTTTGGACCCCAATGCACCTCATGATGATGTGAATGTTGACTTAGATGTAGAAGATGATGATGTTGCTTCATTAAAAGAGAAGGGGGAGCTAGTCCTTCGTGCTATTCACAATGATAAAAATGCTTGCTCCACTTTCATTGAAATATTGAACTTTGCCATTGAAAGTAAGCAACTAATTTATGAGCATGAGGACACAATTGAAAAAATGAGTAGTCTTGAGCGTGAGTATGCTAATGACATTGCAAACCTAAATGAATCTCTAGAAGAGGAACAAACCACCAAGGAATCTCTTGAGGAGACCTTTGCCCTAGAGCTATCTAGGGTGAAGAAATCTCATGATAGAGATCTTGAGGTGGCAAGTGACCTCCAAATTAAAAATGACGAGCTTGAAGTTGCCTATGCTAAACTCCTTGAGGATTTTGAGCACCTCAACAATGGCTCTAGGGTCATAAAGGGGGAGCTCATCAAACTCACCGAGTCACATGAGCAACTTAAATCTTCATACACTAAAGAGCTTTCCAAGTTGCCCTCACCTCTTACTACTTTCGATGATGCTTGTGCTACTAACTCTACCTCTTGTGAATCATCTATTGTGAAGGAGAATGTTGAGCTACATGCTCAACTTGCTTTGATATCTAGCAACTATGGGAAATTGGAAGAGAGTCATGCTAAGCTCTCAAGCTCGCATGAGGACCTTCTAGTTTCCCATGGTAGTCTAAAGTTGGCTCCTGAGGCTATTTTGTCAAAGGTAACATCGAGTATGCCTCATGTGGATATTAGCACTACATCTACTCCTAGTATCATATTGCCATGTGCTAGTCCTTGTAATTCACCCACTCATGATATTGCTATATCTTGTGATGAATTGCATCCCTTGCCTTGTTTCTCTAACAACGTAGCATCTACTTCCTCTAGTATTGTTGTTGATACTAACCATGTAGAGGAAAACAAGAATCTCAAGGCTCAAGTCAATTCTTTGAAGAATGACTTGAAGAAGTGTCATGAAGGGAAGACCATACTCAAGAATGCCTTGGGTGTGCGAAGATCCCCAAATGACAAGAGTGGGCTTGGATATAACTCCAACATCAAGAACAAGCCCACCAACTTGTTGAAGCACAAGGGCAATAAGAAGAATGGCCAAGGTCAAGTGAAGAATCTGCCCAACATTGTGTGCTTCAAGTGCAAGGAAGAAGGACATCATGTGAGATGTTGTCCATTGAAGAAGAAGCAACAAGGGAAGCGGCCTCAAGCTCCACCTCAAGCTCTTCCTCACGGGGTGACATCTTCCAAGAAGAAAGATGGCAAGAGAAGAACTTGCTACATATGCCGCGAGAAGGGGCACTTCTCTTCCTCATGCACCATGGGTATCTCCTCATCCAATCCTATCTTGATATATGATGCATATTCTCTTGGTAAGGATGAGGTGGGCAATGTGTTTGCCAAATATGTTGGTGCCCAAAGTGGTGTCAAGAAAAGAACCATTTGGATGGCCAAGCCTATTGTGACTAACTTCTTAGGACCCAACTTGGTTGGGGACCAACAAGCTAAAACTTGATCAATAGGTGTTGTTGGAGGGCATTGGAGGCTTGGCTACATTATGAAGAATTGAGGGGTCTTCATCATTCATTTTTGTCAAGTCGAGCCAATTGGATTATCTTGCCTCTATCTCATATCCAATGTTCCTCCTTGCGATAACATGTGCTCAACTCCTTTACATTTTAAGTTACTTGCTCCCTTGTGCATGTGTTGGTTTTGTACCATTATATGTGTTTGTACATGTTGTGCTTCCCTCATACCTATATTGTGTTGTCTAGTATATTTGTGTATGTTGGTTGGCACATCATGTATTTGTGTTCTTGTGTTTGAGCCTTTGTTGAATTTATTTGGTATCTCTCTTGGCTCTTGTGAGAGATTAATGGACTATCCCATTTTGGGGGGTGTTATGCTTGGGCATTCCACAATCCTAAAATGTGTATACATGAGGAATACCACTTAGTATTTATATTGCAAGTTTATCTAGTCTCTATGTGGTATGTATTTCTCATGAGAAATTAAAGTTCCATAATGTTCATTAATCATCTCTATTTGGATGTTTTTGCCTCTTGTCGAGATTTCTTGGTTTATCACATTTGGGGGGAGTCATATGCTTGGTGCATATTACAAACCTAAAAAATGTGAACATTTGAGGTAGTGCCACTTAGAATTGATATTGAGAATTATCTAGCACCTATGTGGCACATTTAGCTCAAACAAGTTCCAATTTCTTTGGATTGATTTTATTAGTCATCTTTTGAATCTTGTTTGTGTGAGTTTTTCTTGATATGTGTTTCCTCATATTTGGACCTCAATATCCTCCATGGAAACCATTTGCTTCAAGTTACTTTAATCTTTATTGATTGTGTGACTTTTTGGAGCTGTCAAGAATCTCTCTTGAAGCATCAAGCATAACTTTTATGTCTTGTTACATGATTCTTTGTGTGAATATGATCATGATTTCCTTGCATACTACCTCGGGAAACTTTTTCCCATAACTCTTGTCCATGGACAAGTGACACTCCATATATGGTAGGATTGATTGATCATGTTCACTTTGGCCTTTGCCTTTATTTTTCCTATCTTTGGCCAAGAAATTGTTTTCTTGTTCTCCCATGTCTTACTTGCCTCTTGTGGATCATTTTATCTTATTGGTATTCTCTTGTGTTTTATTTAATGTAGGTAGTAGTGATGATCTCATTTGTGTGCATTTTGCATTCAAAAGCAAAATTCAATATAATGCACCATTGATACATTGCAAATGTATCTATAATTTTTTATGTTCCATGCTTGGTTTTATCCACTTTCTTGTGTTTTGTTCCAACTTTGGAGTACTTTTCATATGATTTCTTGGACTAACCTATTAACAAGAGCCATAGTGCCAGCTGCCTGTTTTCTGCTATTTTTGGTTCCAGGAAAATCAGAAAATGAATATTCTAGGAATTGGACGGGACAAAAGCCAAAGTGCCTATTTTCCGGAAGGGATCAAGTGCCAGAATACGAGACGGAGAAGGGCCAGGGAGCCACCACACCACCTGGCCGCGCGGCCAGGCCTGGCTCGCGCCAGGGGGTGGTGTGGCCGCTCCCGGCACCCCCTCGGCCTCTCCTTCTGCCTATAAATTGCCCTCGGGACGAAAACCCTAGGTACCCGATCAAAAATACACGAAAGAGTCTATAGACGCCATCATCTCCATCCTTAGATCGGGAGGGATCTGAAGCTCTTCCCGGCACCCTACCGGAGAGGGGAATTCACCCTGGAGGCCTTCTTCATCACCATGCAAGCCTACGGTGTGATGCGTGAGTAGTTCATCCTTGGACTACGAATCCATGTAGTAGCTAGATGGCTGGTTTCTCCTCCTTTGTGCTTTCATGTTTAGATCTTGTGAGCTCCGTTCATGATCAAGATCATCTATTTGTAATTCATACATGTTGTGTTTGCGGGGATCCGATGGATATTGAGATGCTATTTAAGATTGATTATTGATTCTATCATGTCTTTGTTATTTGTGATCTTGCATGCTTTCCGTTGTTAGTAGCTATCTTGGCCAAGTAGATACTAGCAACTCCAAGAGTTAGTATTTATGCTCGATAGTGGGTTCATGCCTCTGGTAATCTGGGGAAGTGACAGAAATCTCTAAGGTACTAGATGTGTTGTTGCTACTAGGGAGAAAACAACAATCCTTTGTTCATAGAACAATCGTATTGTTTACCTTACACGCAGTTCGTAAAGAAATAATCTGTTGCTTGCAACTTAATACTGGAGGGGGTTCGGATGATAACCTGAAGGTGGATTATTCGTCATAGATGCAGTTGGATGGCGGTCTATGTATTATGTTGTATTGCCCAATCAAGTCTCAGAGGAGTCAAGATGATTAGTATATGCATGTATTGCTTTCTCGGTGTTTGTCAATTGCCCCGTTGTAATTTGTTCACCCAGCATGTTATCTATCTAAGGAGAGCCACCTCTAGTGAAATATGGATCCCGGTGCTTGTCTTTTACATACAATCTACAATCTTTTACTACTTTGTGTTTACTTTTTGCAAACTTTTACTTCTTTCCATTCGATACGTTTAATCCTTTGTTTTCTGCAAAACACGGTGAGATTGACAACCTCATCGCAAGTTGGGGACAAAGTTATGTGGTTGTGTTGTGCAGGTCTCCACGTTGCTACTAGCACCAGTAGTGCGCCCTCCCAAAGCTCAGCTAGTAACACCTTTGGGGTGTTTCCTTGCTCCTACTGGTTCGATTAAACCTTGGTTTCATAACTGAGGGAAACTTGCTGCTGTGCTCATCATACCTTCCTCTTGGGGTTCCAACGAGCTCTACATCAACCACGAGCCATCAACATTTTTCTGGGCGTCGTGCATTGAGCCATCAAGCATTTTTCTGGCGCCGTTGCCGGGGAGTCAAGGACATCTTCACAAGGGGAGTCCCTCATAACCAATCTATTTACTTTGTTGTTTCTATTTTTCTTAGTTCTCTTTTTGCTTTGTTTGCTTGTTTTGCTATTCAAAAACACAAAAAAATTAGTTTTACTTGTTTGCTTTCTTATTTGAAAACCAAAAAAAAGACTACTCTTGAAACACTAAGTTGTGTGACTTCACTAGCACCAACAACAATGATTTTATGAGCACTCCCATTGCTCCACCTGTGGCTGAAAATACTTTCTTTGAGATAAAACCTGCTTTGCTCAACCTTGTTATGAGAGAACAATTTTTTGGTATTGGTAATGAAGATGCTGCTTTCCATCTAAATAACTTTGTTGAACTTTGTGAGATGCAAAAGCATAGGGATATAGATGGTGATATTGTTAAGCTAAAATTGTTTCCTTTCTCTTTGAGAGGAAACTCTAAAGAATGGTTGAATTCCTTAACTAGGAATAGTATTGATTCTTGGACTAAGTGCAAAGATGCTTTTATGGGAAAATACTATCCTCCTGCTAAGATTATATCTATGAGAAGTGAAATAATGAAGTTTAAGCAACTTGATAATGAGCATGTTGCTCAAGCTTGGGAAAGAATGAAATCTTTGGTAAAGAATTGTCCCACTCATGGACTGACTGCTTGGATGATCATCCAAACCTTTTATGCAGGATTGAACTATTCTTCAAGGAACCTATTGGATTCAGCTGCTGGAGGTACCTTTATGACCATCACTTTGGGTGCTGCAGCAAAACATCTGGACAATATGATGGTTAATTATTCCGAATGGCATACTGAGAGAGCCCCACAAGGTAAGAAGGTAAATTCTGTTGAGGAAACCTCCTCCTTGAGTGATAAGATTGATATGATTATGTTTATGCTTGTTAATGGGAAAACCCATATTGATCCAAATAATGTTCCTTTAGCCTCTTTGGTTGCTCAAGAAGAGCAAGTTGATGTGAACTTCATAAGAAATAACAACTTTGGCAACAATGCTTATGGTAATGCTTATGGAAATCCTTACAACAATAATAAGAGTGCTCCCTCTGAACTTGAAGTTATGCTTAAAGAGTTTATTAGTAAACAAACTGCTTTCAATAAAACTATTGAGGAAAAACTCTCTAATGCTGAAAGAAATATAGCATCTTTGGCTGAAGCTCAATCTACTTTGAATAAAATGGCTGCTAAACCTGAAATTAATGAGAATCCCTTTGCAGCTACTAATGCCATACAAGTAAGAATTGATGAAAATGTTAGACTATTAGTTGAATTACATGCTAAGTGGGAAAGAGAAGATGAAATTGCTAGAAACATTAGTGTTTCTACTATCACCACCACTAGTGTTGAGGCTACTAATAGTTCTACTACTTTAGATGATAAAGTTGATTTTGATCTTGATGGTTGTAACATCTTTGAAGTTATTAAGTTCCTACAAAAGCTTGCTAAAAGTCCTAATGCTAGTGCTATGAACATGGCTTTTACAAAACACATTACCGATGCTCTCATGAAGATTAAGGAAGAAAAGATGAAACATAAAGCTTCTATTCCTATAAAATAAGAATATGGTTGGGAACCCATCATTAATATGAAAGTGAATGACTTTGATTTCAAAGCTTTGTGTGATCTTGATAGTAGTGTTTCTATTATGCCTAGAAGGATTTATGATATGCTTGATTTGCCTCCTCTTGAAGATTGCTATTTGAATGTCCCACTTGATGATAATGCTAAAAAGAAACTCATGGGGCGTTTTAATGATGTTCTTATATGGTTAAGGATTCCTATGTCCCCGTTGATTTCTATGTTTTGGATGTTGAATACAATGCTTCTTGTCCTATTACTTTGGGAAGACCTTTTCTTAGAACTGTTGGTGCCATCATTGATATGAAAGAAGGCACCATTAAATATCAACTCCCACTCAAGAAAGCTATAGAACACTTCCCCAAAAAGAGAGAAAAGATTTCTTTGCTTCTCCTATGAAAACAAAATTTGGTCTTAATGCTTCTTCATTTGAGAACACTTGATTCTTTCTTTGCTTCTTATGCCTAACTTAAAGGCGTTAAAGAAAAGTACTTGTTGGGAGATAACCCAAGAGTTTTAGATGAGTCTTGGAAGTTATTACCTTTGTAATAACCTCTCCTTATCCTTTTTATTAGCTTTTTGTGCCAAGAGTAACCTCTAATGAGAGAGAAGTAATGATTGGGAAAGTTGCTGTCCCGAAACAGATTTCTGTGCTTCACCGTACAAATTCGTGACAGAGCTCTGTATGTCATATTGATCTGTAATGTTTTGTGGTTCTTCCCAAGGTTGTTATCTAACTTTCGTTAGTTCAACACGTTTTGATTTGAGCAACAGAAGGTCTTCGAAAAAATTCGTCTTTACCTGCTGGTCTGTTTTGACAGATTTCTGCCATTTTCTGCATTTGCTTCTTGTTAGTTTCTTCTTGAGTTCCTTTGGGTAATTGAGCCTTTTGAGGTAAGTGCTACAGTATCTAGTGTTCTAATGGAAGTTTATTTGGTGTTAAAACTGAACCTTGAGACTTATTTATCTTAAGTGCACTAATGTTGCTAATGAGATTGTGTGAAGTTTGGTATGAAGGAAAAATTTCAGGTGGATGGAAGGAATGAGTAATGAGATGAAGGATGGACTAAAGCTCAAGCTTAGGGATGCCACGCGTGTCACCCCAAGAAATATCCAAGAAGTACAAGCGTCAAAGCTTGGGGATGCCCAAGGCTTTCCCCTTCTTCATCAATAAAAATTCCAGGTTTCTTCCAAACGCTTCATTTTTATTGTTTCATGCACAGTTGTGTTTTTCTTGGAGCGTCTTCTTTTTCGTTTTTGTTTTGGTTTTTAGTTTGCTTGGTTTGCTTAGTTTTCTGAATAAGTTGGTTGGACCCCCTCTTTCATACATTGGTTTGCAAATGGTTTGGTTTGGAAAAGAGTAGGAAAGTTCATACTTATGTGGTAAAAAGAGCTCGTTTTTGACTGTGGCCTATGCTTTGTCATGCCATGCTTGATATTGTTTTGGATTTATGCTTAGTATTCTTTGCTGTAGCATGAATTGTTATAAACAATTGAGATTGCTTAATGTGCCTTGGATGAATCATGCGTTCTTTTAGAATATTAAAGCATAGTATAGTGGTATTCTCCTTTGATGCTTTATTTGGGTTGACTTGGCACATGCTCACACCATGTTATGACTATCACAAGTCATCACAAGCCTTTATGATCCTTTAGTTTTCAACTTGTAGTATCACTTTATGCGTTGATCAATGATGTTTTGTCGCTCTGCATGATTATGGCCATTATTGCTCTCTTAGTTTGTCGCTCGCAGTCTTTTGCTAGCCTCCACAACCAAGTATGAGTTCCACTCATGCATCCAACTCCCTAAACCAAGTTATTCCAAAGATTCCACCATACCTACCTACTATCTTATGCTATTCCAAGTATATTCATGCTTTTGTTTACCTTCCTCTTATTATGAGAAAACTAGTGATTAAAGCTCTCACGAACTTGATGGCACACTTTACTTTACTTGCCCTTAATAAACTTGAACCTTTGTGTCTTCTATGTTGTATATGCTTGCACTTATTTATTGGGAATTAGCAGAACCATGCTTTCATGGGGAACGCTTTCAACATTGCACTTGGTACTTGTACCTAGTTGATATCATGCTCTTTTGTATATGGATGTCGTCGGTGTGAAATGAAAGGGGAGCTTGTAAGTCCATGGAGTTATGTATATGTTTTAGAGAAACGCCTGGGCCACTGGTCTAATCCATGCTGACATGGTGGAAACCTGCAGCGTAACCATAATGAGCTGTCTATGAAGCATTCTTCTTATAAAAAAAGAGTCCTATATTGAGAAAAAAGAGAAAAGAAAAAAAGATACTATGAAAAGAGGAAAGAGAGAAAAAAGCACCATATTCCCATGGTAAATAAGAAGAATGCTGAGATGCTCATTGTCTGCTTGCCTTGTCATTTTGATATTGGGATTCTTCCGTATCATCGGGCAAGGGGTACCCCGTTGGCGGTTCTCTATGATACACATGTACTTACGATGACAAGAACTTACCGGTGACTAAACTTGAGTAGCATGAGGAGCGGCCCTCGTATACAAGGGACATGAGATTTCTGACTTATACTTCGTCAGGCATATACACCATAGTTTGTTCACTTTAACCTTAATCACTTCAAGATGCTTATGATAGGGGCAATGAGAGCTGAAAGTTATAAGTACCATAATTTTTGGAAGCTCTTTATGAGACTTGAATCCCTACTTCCTTTTACAAAAGGCCTTTCTTCCACCATTATATTGACTCTCCACCTTCTATCTTTATGCACCTACTTTGAGAGCATAGTGGCCATTCTTAGTTCTATGTGCATTGTCCCAAGACTAGTTGATTGATGCATAACCTGTTATTGCTTGTTTGAAACTATTGTATCTAGTCCCTCTTATGAACTTTGAAGGTCTCATGTGCATTTATATTTGCTACTCTATTGAGGGACAAGCTGAATACTATTATGCTATGTTTTCTTTATGTGAAACAAACAAACGTCTTGCAAAGCATGTTATTCATGAATCTTTTGTTTGTGCATTTTCATGTTGTATCATAGTTTCTTTGCTTATTGCTAGAACTTTGTCTTTCATGTTATGATTGAAGTACTATGGTCCCAGCCTTGAATGTTTTGCAAATACTTTGATCAAGTCTTTGATGGTGCATGTCACCTCAAAAATTATTTCTTTTTATCACTTACCTACTCGAGGACGAGCAGGAGTTAAGCTTGGGGATGTTGAAACATTGAAAATGTATCTATAATTTTTGATGTTCCATGCTTTGTTTTATCCACTTTCTTGTGTTTTGTTCCAACTTTGGAGTACTTTTCATATGATTTCTTGGACTAACCTATTAACAAGAGACACAGTGCCAGCTGCCTGTTTTCTGCTGTTTTTGGTTCTAGGAAAGTCAGAACAAGTTCCAATTTCTTTGGATTGATTTTATTACTCATCTTTTGAATCTTGTTTGTGTGAGTTTTTCTTGATTTGTGTTTCCTCATATTTGGACCTCAATATCCTCCATGGAAACCATTTGCTTCAAGTTACTTTAATCTTTATTGATTGTGTGACTTTTTGGAGCTGTCAAGAATCTCTCTTGAAGCATCAAGCATAACTTTTATGTCTTGTTACATGCTTCTTTGTGTGAATATGATCATGATTTCCTTGCAAACTACCTCGGGAAACTTTTTCCCATAACTCTTGTCCTTGGACAAGTGACACTCCATATATGGTAGGATTGATTGATCATGTTCACTTTGGCCTTTGCCTTTATTTTTCCTATCTTTGGCCAAGAAATTGTTTTCTTGTTCTCCCATGTCTTACTTGCCTCTTGTGGATCATTTTATCTTATTGGTATTCTCTTGTGTTTTATTTAATGTAGGTAGTAGTGATGATCTCATTTGTGTGCATTTTGCATTCAAAAGCAAAATTCAATATAATGCACCATTGATACATTGCAAATGTATCTATAATTTTTTATGTTCCATGCTTGGTTTTATCCACTTTCTTGTGTTTTGTTCCAACTTTGGAGTACTTTTCATATGATTTCTTGGACTAACCTATTAACAAGAGCCATAGTGCCAGCTGCCTGTTTTCTGCTATTTTTGGTTCCAGGAAAATCAGAAAATGAATATTCTCGGAATTGGACGGGACAAAAGCCAAAGTGCCTATTTTCCAGAAGGGATCAAGTGCCAGAATACGAGACGGAGAAGGGCCAGGGAGCCACCACACCACCTGGCCGCGTGGCCAGGCCTGGCCCGCGCCAGGGGGTGGTGTGGCCGCTCCCGGCACCCCCTCGGCCTCTCCTTCCGCCTATAAGTTGCCCTCGGGACGAAAACCCTAGGTACCCGATCAAAAATACACGAAAGAGTCTGTAGCCACCATCATCTCCATCCCTAGATCGGGAGGGATCTGAAGCTCTTCCCGGCACCCTGCCGGAGAGGGGAATTCACCCTGGAGGCCTTCTTCATCACCATGCAAGCCTACGGTGTGATGCGTGAGTAGTTCATCCTTGGACTACGAATCCATGTAGTAGCTAGATGGCTGGTTTCTCCTCCTTTGTGCTTTCATGTTTAGATCTTGTGAGCTCCGTTCATGATCAAGATCATCTATTTGTAATTCATACATGTTGTGTTTCGGGGATCCGATGGATATTGAGATGCTATTTAAGATTGATTATTGATTCTATCATGTCTTTGTTATTTGTGATCTTGCATGCTTTCCGTTGTTAGTAGCTATCTTGGCCAAGTAGATGCTAGCAACTCCAAGAGTTAGTATTTATGCTCGATAGTGGGTTCATGCCTCTGGTAACCTGGGGAAGTGACAGAAATCTCTAAGGTACTAGATGTGTTGTTGCTACTAGGGAGAAAACAACAATCCTTTGTTCATAGAACAATCGTATTGTTTACCTTACGCGCAGTTCGTAAAGCAATAATCTGTTGCTTGCAACTTAATACTGGAGGGGGTTCGGATGATAACCTGAAGGTGGATTATTCGTCATAGATGCAGTTGGATGGCGGTCTATGTATTATGTTGTATTGCCCAATCAAGTCTCAGAGGAGTCAAGATGATTAGTATATGCATGTATTGCTTTCTCGGTGTTTGTCAATTGGCCCGCTGTAATTTGTTCACCCAGCATGTTATCTATCTAAGGAGAGCCACCTCTAGTGAACTATGGATCCCGGTCCTTGTCTTTTACAATCTACAATCTTTCACTGCTTTGTGTTTACTTTCTGCAAACTTTTACTTCTTTCCATTTGATACGTTTAATCCTTTGTTTTCCGCAAAACACGGTGAGATTGACAACCTCATCACAAGTTGGGGACAAAGTTCTGTGGTTGTGTTGTGCAGGTCTCCACGTTGCTACTAGCACCGGTAGTGCGCCCTGCCAAAGCTCAGCTAGTAGCACCTTCGGGGTGTTTCCTTGCTCCTACTGGTTCGATTAAACCTTGGTTTCATAACTGAGGGAAACTTGTTGTTGTGCTCATCATACCTTCCTCTTGGGGTTCCCAACGAGCTCTACATCAACCATGAGCCATCAACATTTTTCTAGGCGTAGTGCATTGAGCCATCAAGCATTCATGGGGGAGATCTCCTATATTATCTAGAACACTCCTTTTATGCTTCTTCTGTTGATCCATATAGTGTTTCTTGTGCTTGGATGCTTGATCTTTTCTGTTGGTACTTTGTGCCATCATGAAAAGTGTAGAGAGCTTGGTTTATGTGTTGGAACCTTGCTCTATTTGGGTGTTGGCTTTGTCTCATTCTTTGTTACTTGTTTGATCCTTTAGGATGAGATAAATCCTTTAGCATTGTGTGTTTTGTGCATCTTTGGCTCTTTGGCTTTTGCCTTGTTCATTTTTTGAATTTGTGTCCTTTCATGTGTTGCTTTGGCTCTTTGATACAATTTGGACACCTTTTGTCGTGTCACACTCTTGTGTGCTACTTCTTGGTTTACTTGGTGTTTAAGTTCAAATTGTATCTCATTTTTGGTTCTTGAGAGTCTCATGCATGCATATTTACTACATGTTTTTATTATGGCATGCTTGCTCTCTTGATCCAATATATCGGCGGTTCTCCACCAAATCTTATCGGCTAAGATGTGAATGAAATTCAATTTCATATCAATATGCACATATTTATGTGGAGGGTCTACTATGTATTGTAGTTGGACTAACTACTTTGGACCCAATTTGTTGGGGAACATAGTGTACTTAATTGTGTTTTAGGTGCATTGGAGATATTTGGATGCTTGTCTCATAAATTGGGAAGAAGTGGTGCTTACATGTCAATTGGAGGCAAGCTAATATGATCAACAAATTCTCATCCTCTACATCCTACCAATTATATCTCGGTAACAAGTATCTCTCTCATGCATACTTATCTTGTCTCCAACCTTTTGTAGGTTGCTTATTGGCATGAGTTTGTGTTTGTACAAATTTTGTGGTTCTTTTTTTTGCAAGTTCTCCTCTATTGCAAATGTGTGTATGGTGAGATGAGTGCATATAAGTGGGCTATACAAAATCATGATGATGATTCACCAATCCCAAATATGTCAATCTAGCAATTTTATTGCATGTCTTTTCCTCATTCTATCTCATGTGCAATAGTGAGTATTTTGCATAGTTGATTTCTATTTGTGATACTTGTTGTCTTTCTCCATATATTCCAACTATTCCCTTTTTCCCTTGGTAATAGTTGTAATGTATGTAGTGTGTTGGTGTTTGAACCTCATTGATGTACAATAAGATATATTTGAGCCTTTGGCCATGCTTTCGTGCAAAAATCCTATTGGTATGTTATATGACTTCATTTTGTTGTTCATGTGCTTTCTTGTGTATCTATTTTGTGTGTGCATGTTTCTTTGTAGGCATATGTCTTTGTGATATTTTCCTCCTAGAAACTTATACACACAAGAGAAGATAAATCTTTGGTTGTTTTTGTTTTCCTTGGAGACCACCTTTTACTTCTTGTTGATTCTTTGGTGGCTTCCAAATTTATTTTCCTATGAGTACTTGTCCCTTTTGTTTGCATCTCCGGGCACTCATAATTTGATCTCTCTTGCCATGTATTGTTAAATGAGTTTGTAGGAGTGAGGATTCCATGATTGTGCACTTTGTTTCCAAATACAATTATTATAATTGCTACATAATCCTTGGGAGCTTCTTCAATTCATTTAAGAATGCTCATTTGCCTTTCTCTTTGTTTGAGGTTTAAATGTCAACGGGGGAGTGAGGATTCCATACTTGTTCATGATGTATTCAAATCAATGATTCTAATTTGTGCACAAAGATTGGGGAGCTTCCCTATTTCATTTAAACACTCATTTGCTAGTATCATAATATCTTGTGTCTTTCTTTTGGTATCAATTGTTGTTGTCAATTGGTATTTTTGGGTCTTTTGGGTTGCTCGCTTCATTTGTTGAAGCTAGTTTATCTTTCTTTTCTTTTTGCAATCTTCGGGTCCTCGATATAGTTTTACTTCCTCCCAAGGATTCATCATTGAATATGTGCATATGCACACCTTTGGAGGAATTCTCACTATATTGGCCGTCTAGAACTTTTCACCCATTTTGGCAATCGATGCCAATGGGGGAGAAGTTTTAGAGGGTTTAAGGGAAGTAGGTTTATGCTTTGAGTTGGTTCTTAAGCATTAGGCTTGCATGCTCTTGCATCTTTGTTGTTACTTTGCATGTTGAATATATAGAGGAAACTCAACCACTAATAATGGTTGGCAATCTATGCAATGAAATTCAAGTTCATCACACATGCATAGATTGTGGGGGAGTTTGCTCTATATATTGTGGTTGCACCAACATCACATACTTGTGTAGTACTTGATGTTGGGGCAACCATTTTTTTCGTTAAATTCCATATTTAAACCCTCTCAAAGGGATTGTCATCAATTACCAAAATGGGGGAGATTGAAAGGGCATGTATGCCCCATGTGTGGTTTTGGTAATTAATGACAATCCCTATGGACTAATGTGCAAATTGAGTTTCACTTGTAGGTTTGTCCGTTGGCATCGCTTGGACCATGTGTTGGTTTCAAGGATGAAAAATAAGAAGCATCTTCCAAGGGCATTGTGCCTATTGGAATCAAGAAGAAGAAGATCAAGTATGTCTTGAAGAAGAAGAAGATGGAGTTCCTCTTGGCTATCTTCAAGACATCATTAAGAAATGTTGTGCAAGCTCAAGATGCACCATCTCTAGAAGATCTCATACTTGGAGCTTGCCATCCTCGGCGTTCATGGAGTGATGAAGACAAGCTCAAGGAAGTGGTTTCCCCATGGAATATGGGGGAGCCATTCGCAAGACTTCATCAAGCAAGTGCAAGCAAGTGTAATCAAGAAAGGTGTTCCATCTTGAAGGTGTCAAGATCGTCTACATCAAGCTCAAGTGGGATGTTCAAGGCAAAGGTATGATCTTGATAGGGTTTCTACTTTACCTGCCTCTTGTAGTGTTGGGAGACCGGGTTTAGGATAGATAGCCGTACTATCAAGAGGGGCTCTCGAGTGGGTGACTCGTTTGTATCTTTCGGAGAGAGCTTAAACCTTTGCATACATAGTATCATATTTCTTGGTTTTTGTTTGGTTCTTGTCCATGTGAGGATCTATAGCTTGTGTTTATCTCCATAACAAGCTCTAGTTCGTCAAAAACGGATTTTCCTTGCATATCTTATTGCGTTTTTGATCTTGCGGGTTTTTACGGCTCCACACCTTGGGAGGTATCTCACATATATATTCATGGTATTTTCTCCCTTGGTGATACCCAATATTTAACCTTTTTTGTATTGTACTCTTTATTATCTTTCCAACAAAATTGGTTTCATCCCATTTAGAGTTTCCAAGCTCAACTTCTTGCGTTTTGGGTTCTGGAGGTTTTACCGGTTCATCGCTTCTGAGAGGTCATACCTTTCTCCATTTTATTTTTATCCTATCTTGTTGGACTATAATGCTTCTTTGCATAATTTTTTAGAGATTTTTGTTCTCTTCAAAACGAGCCCAAGATCATCGAAATCGGAGTCCGGAGTCAAAAGTTATTGAAGTTTTCGTGCAATGCTGTCCAACGTTTTTGCTTGAGCGGTAGTACCGGCCCAAGTTATGGCCAAAGTTCCGGTAAATCTCGTTTTTCTTCTGTATCTTGTGTTTCTATTTAGAGGTAGTACCAGTGGGGCACCGGTAGTTCCGGTGGGGCACGAATCTTGTCCAAACGGGCAGATTTCTCTTGCCCTATTTAAGGGCCCCCTCTTCCCCAAAGTTTCCCCATCTTTGGAGGTCATTTTTGCTAGCTCTTCCACTTTCTCTCCTCCATTGTTGACCTTCAAAAGCTTGCCCTCTTCCCTTCTCCCTCCCATGATTCTTGCATCTCTTTGAGGGATTTGAGAGAGGAGATCTAGATCTACAATCCCCACCAAACCAAATCCCTTCTTTGTGAAGGAATCCTAGGGATCTAGATCTTGGAGAGTTTTGTGTTCTCCTCTTGTGTTCTTCCTCCCTTATTCCCCCAATAGCTTTTGTAGCTTTGGTGGAATTTGAGAGTGAAGGACTTGCCTCTTGCATTTGGTGCATAGGTTTGAGTTCTCCTCAGAGATTCGGTGAGTTCAAGCCCTTGGGCTTGTTTCTCTTGGGTTCTTGGAACCCTAGACGGTTGTGTGGTTGGATCGTTGACCTCTTGTGGTCTTGTAGCCTTTTGTGGCCTTGTTGCCTTCTGTGGCTTTGTAGCCTTTGTGGCATTGTTGTTGGGAGCCTCCAATTAAGTTGTGGAGATTGCCCCAATCTTGTACGGGTTCGGTGACCGCCCTCAAGTGTCCCATAGTGGAACGTGAGTAGGCCTTTGTGGCGAGCTCACGGGAGAATAGGGTGAGCCTTTTGTGGCGTCGGTAGGTTGTGTGCCTTCGCATCTTTGGGTGAGGCCTTGTGTGGCGTTGGGTGAGCATCGAGCCACCACACCTCGAGGTGAGCCACTTGTGGCGTTCGAAGTACATTGCGCCCCCGCACCTCTCCAACAGAGACATAGCTTCTTTGGAAGTGAACTTCGGGAAACAAATCATCGTCTCCGTGTCCATCGGTTATCTCTCAACCGAGCCCTTTACTTATGCAATTTACATTGTGATAGCCTTCGTGCTTGAAGTATTATATCTTGCTATCACCTTGTTGCTTATCTTGCTTAGCATAGGTTGCTGGTGCACTTAGTGAACCTAGTGGATATAAGTTTTGGCTTGATAAATAAACGTTAAGTTTTATTCCGCATTTATTAGATCCTAAACCGTAATAATTTTAAAACGCTTATTCACCCCCCCTCTAGGCGACGTCCATTTCCCTTTCATTTACTTTCTTGCATTTAATAAACTTGAACCATTGTGCTCACCTATGTTGCGTATATGCTTGCGCTTTGTAAGTTGTGAATTAGCAGAACCATGCTGTCATGGGGAACGCTTTCAACATTGCACTGGTACTTTGTACCAAGTTGATATCATGTTCTGTTGTCTATGGATATCGTCGGTGTGAAATGAAAGGGGAGCTTGTAAGTCCATGGAGTTATGCATATGTGTTAGAGAAACGTCTGGGCCGCTGGTCTAATTCATGCTGACATGGTGGAAACCTGCAGCGTAACCATAACGAGTATCTATGAAGCATTCTTCTTATAAAAAAAGAGATAGAGATTGAGAAAAAAAAAGAAAAGAGAGATATTATGAAAAGAGGAAAGAGAGAAAAAAGCACCATATTCCCATGGTAAATAAGAAGATTGCTGAGATACTAGTTGTCTGCTTGCCTTGTCATTTTGATATGGGGATTCTTCTGTATCATCGGGCAAGGGGTACCCCCTTGGCGGTTCTCAATGATACACATATGCTTACGATGACAAGAACTTACTGGTGACTAAACTTGAATAGCATGAGGAGCGGCCCTCATATTCAAGGGACATGAGATTCTCAACTTACAACTTGTCAATGCATATCCTCATATTTGATCACTTTAACCTTAATCACCTAAAGATGCCTATGATAGGGGCAATGAGAGCTGAAAGCTAGCAAGTATCATAATTTTTGGGAGCTCTTTATGAGACTTGCAATCCCTACTTCCCTCTGCGAAGGGCCTTTCTTTTACTTTTTAGTTGAGTCAGTAAACCTATTCCCTTCTATCTCAGCAAGTATTTTGAGTTGATGTGTTTCATTCATTCATATGATGATTTATTCAATCATGTCTCTTATGTTCCTTATTTTGCACATTGCACTTATCTTGAAGTTTACTACTTTGAAAGCTTTCATTGAAAACCAGCTATTTGTGTACTCCAGCAAATTATCAACTATTCTTCGACCAAGAGCTAAGTTTGCCATTACCAATTATGATTCCTCTACTCATTACAGGTTGAGTTATATAATAGTGAGTTGTCTTCTATTATGATCTATGTATTTGATGAATGTGATGCTTCTTGTCTGTATTCTTTTATCGACTCTTCACTCCATAAACTTGATGCCATGTTTATTGAGCATAGTTTCGCTTGGGGACAAGCGAAGTCTAAGCTTGGGGGAGTTGATACGTCCATTTTGCATCACTATTCTATGTCTTAATTCACTATTATTCATTGATATATTTTGTATTGAGAGGTGATACTTATGTTATTTCATCTATTTTTGCATGGTTGATGACTTTTGGAGCATGGACCGCTGCAGTCAGGATTCTGATGGAAAAGGTGCTGTTTGGAGGCAAAATTCGCGAAGATCAGAAAATCCAGGAAAATATACGGAAAATCCTATTTTTCCAGAAGACTAAGGATGCCAGAAGATGGAGTGGAGGTGGGCCACAGGGGGCCCACACCACCCCATGGCGCGGGCAGGCCTAGGCCGCGCCTGGAGGTGGTGTGGCCGCCCTGGCCCACTCTAGCCTCTCCCCTCTGGCGTATATCATCCTCTCGAAACCCTAAGACTCGGAGAGCGACCACAGAAAGATTCCGCCGCCTCTGCGGGGTGGAAAACACCGAGAGAGAAAGATCTCTCCGGCAGACAGATTTCTGCCGGGGGAACTCCTTCCCGGAGAGGGGAGTTCGTCGCCACCAACACCATCATCAAGCTGGACTTCATGGGGATCATCATCATCATCACCACCATCATCACCCTCATCGCCATATCCATATTGTTGTAACAATTGCGTTGAATCTTGCTATAGTTCATAGGGGAAACTTTCCCGGTGTTGATTACTCTTTGTAGTTGATGCTATTGAGTGAACCATTGAATTATTGTTTATATTCATATTGTTATACGTCATTATTCCATCTATGATCATGATCCATATGATGTCTTGTGAGTAGTTCGTTTTGTTCTTGAGGACATGGGAGAAGTCTTGTTGTTAGTAGTGGAGTTGTGTTGAGAAAGATTCAATAGATTGTTATTTAAGTTGTGGTGTACTTCTTCTAGTGGTGTCATGTGAACGTCTACTACATGACACTTCACCTATATGGGCCTAGGGGAATGCATTGTGTATTTGGCTACTAATCGTAGGGGTTGCCGAAGTGACAGAAACCTGAACCCCCGTTAGGAAACCATTGCACAAGGGAGGTAAGGGTCTTAGAGTTTAAAGTTGTGGTTAGGTTTCTACCTTAATTACTTTCTTGTACTTACGGATGTTTGCAAGGGGTATAATCACAAGTATGTATTAGTCTTGGATGGGGCGGTACATTAGCATAGGTTCACCCACACAACGCTTAGTAAGCTAAAGAAGATTAATCGACTATATGAAGCGAAAGCACTTGATAGTCTTCTCATGTGTCCTCGAGAACGTTTGGTCATCTTAAGTAATACAACCGGCTTGTCCTTTGCTGCATAAAGGATTGGGCCACTTGCTGCATTTATCCCTATTGTCTTTTGTTAATCGTACTTTATTTACTTGCTTTATCGAAAACCCCTAAAAATCCGTTTGCTAAGTATTTGCAGAGAATTCCTGATCCATACCACTAGCCAGCACCTTCTGCTCCTCGTTGGGTTCGACACTCTTACTTATCGAAAATACTGCGATACACCCCCTATACTTGTGGGTCATCAGTGCCTGAGGTTATGAAGGTCCATCGGGAGGAGGAAGTTTTTCCTTCCATTTATCCATGCCCTGAGTTCATGAGAGCTGCAGGAATTCTCCAAGATTTCCACACTTTGGTTTCTAATGCAGGGTTGGAGCACTTTTTGGAAGATGAACCTTGTCAATTTGTGAAGCTAACTATGTCTATGGTGCAAGACTTTCAATTTAGTTACTCTTTGCCTAACCCCATGGTCCACTACAAAATTTACAATATTGCTATCGACCTTTCTCTCGATGACTTTTGTGCAGCTATTAAGGTACCTCAGTGGGGATCATTGTGGAAGGATTAAAGAGCGACCTGCATCACTCATGGATTTATTCGCAGAAATTTGCCAAGGGAGCAGCTTCTCGAAGGAGAGTGGAAAATCCGTAACATTCATCTCCCCTCCATTCGCTACTTTGCCTACTTTATTGCCAAGTGTGTTCTTGCTAGGAAAACTGCCAATAAGTTATCTTCATATGATCTAGCATTTATCTCTGCTGCTCTTAAACGAGATAGGTCTTACAACTTGGGTGCTTTGATAGCTTTCCGTCTTGTCGCTAACCGTGAGGAAGGTGGAATTTGTGGGGGCCTCATTGCTTCTCGTTTACTAGCATTGCATGGTTTAGTGCCTCATCATCTAGACCTACAGTTTCCCATAGAAAGGCTTGATCTTAATTCCATGATACAGCATAAATTCGTTTCCTTGTGGGCTAGTTTGAGTGAGTTGTCTTATGAAATAACCTTTCTCAAAGCTGGTTGGAGAAAGAGCAAGTCCGAGCGTGTTATTATTTTGCCTGCACCTGTTTTGTTTAACGTTGATAACAGGGTAGGATGGTCCCTCACTGAGGAGGAGCTTGACAGGTACCTGGGAGAGCTCTCCCAACAGGAGCAGGATACTAGAAGGGAGGTCACAGATGATTCGGTCCAGCCCTCGAATGAGGGGGAGTCTTCATATCAGCACCCTATCTATGATTGGGGAGCTTCTTCTTCCTCCCAAGGGCCCAACTACAACCATTCTTATCATGATCCTCCTGCTTGGAACACTTACCCGTATCTGGATTGACACCCACTTAGGCCAAAAGCCTAAGCTTGGGAGGAGGTACGCCGACATCGCACTCATCTCCCTATCATGTTGCGTCAGTACTTTCAATATTCATGTTTCATTCTCCTTTTAGTTTTCGTTTTTTCTTTGCTTTTGCTTTCTAAAACACAAAAAGACCAAAAATATTTCTGTTGTTTCTCTTTGGTTTGCTTATTTTTCTTTTTGCCTTGGTTTGTTTTTCCCTTTTTTCTTTGTTTGAACTATTTGAAAAACCCAAAAATATTTTGCTTTGCTTGTTTTTCCTTTTTGGTTCTTGCTTTAAAAATCGAAAACACAAAAAATATGTGTCGTTCTTCTTTGGCTTTGTGATTTTATTGCAGGGTTCGGCAGTCCTCAAAGGATATTGGTTTCATATTATAATTCAAGCCACACAAGTGAAGAGCAATAATGAGGATTAATGACAACTTGAGGTGTGGTAAGAGGCTGGTAACGAACTCTATTTGTTTTCATTTTTGTACATATACTCATCATTGTGGGCATGCTTGGTCTGTTCATGTAGGGTGTATGATATCTTTGGATGCTTAGTAGTTCTTGCTTTCTTATGATTAGTTCCATCTTTCTAATAGTTTGTAGCATGACATATGAATGTTTGCTTGCATTAATTTATTCATAACTTGGTATGACACCGTGGTATCCTCCTCTGAATGTTTCATTTGAATTGACTTGGCACATGCTCACGCATGCATATGACTGAAATAATCAGTTAAGCCTTGATGAATTATTTTGCCTTGAGGATCTTGAATCACTTTCATGCCATGATTACTCCTGTTTTGTTGCAAGCATGATTATGACAGCTATTGCTCTCTCGTTTCTCGCTCCCTTACTATTGGTAGCCTTCACTTTCACTGAGGATGTTTTACTCATGTTTCCAACTCCCTAAAACCAAATATTGCCAAAGTGTCCACCATACCTACCTATTAGCATCATTTGCTACTTACGTGCATATTCAATATGCCTTGTTTTCTTCCGAATAAAATGTTTGCTTGTGATAAGAAAGTTAGTTAGTAAAGCTCTCACGAACTTGATGGCACACTTTATTTTCTGCACTTAATAAACCTAAACCGTTGTGTCTGTCCATGAAAGTTATATGCTTGCAAATTATAGGCTGGGGATTAGCATAATTGTGCTGCCATGGGGAACACTTTCAACACTTGTAAATATATACCCAGTTGATACCATGCTCTTTTGTTTGCATATGTCATTGGTGTGAAATAAAAGGGGAGCTTGTAAGTCCATGGAGTTATGTATGTGTGTTAGAGAAACGCCTGGGCCGCCGGTCTAATCCATGCCGTCATGGTGGAAACCTGCAGCGTAACCATAATGATATCTATGAAGCATTCTTCTTATAAAAAAAGAGAGATAGCTATTGAGAAAAAGAAAAAAAAGAGGTATATGAAAAGAGGAAAGAGAGAAAAAAGCACCATTTTCCCATGGTAAATAAGAAGATTGCTGAGATACTCATTGTTTGCTTGCCTTGTCATTTTGTTATGGGGATTCTTCCATATCATCGGGCAAGGGGTACCCCGTTGGCGGTTCTCTATGATACGCATGTATTTACGATGACAAGAACTTATCGGTAACTAAAGTTGAGTAGCATGAGGAGCGTCCCTCGTACTCAAGGGACATGGGATTTCCAGTTTATAGTCTGTCAAGCATATAACTCAGATTGGACCTCACTTTCACCTTAACCATATTAAAGATGCTTATGATAGGGGCAATGAGAGCTCAAAGCTAATGAGTACCATACTTTCAGCATTTGGAAGCCTTTCAAAGTATTCAAAACCTTTTCATTTCCTTGTTGAGTCTCCACATATTCTATGAGCACTTTCTTGAGAGCATAGTTGTCATTCTTTGTGCTTGTCTCATTACTTGATTATTTGTGTTATGACTTTAATGCTTGTATCTTTGACATCTTTACTTCTAGTCTTCACTTGAACTTCAGAGGTGCCTTGGCATTCACGATCAAAGGCAAGAGAGATACCACTCTATCATACCTTGTTATGAGCATTGTAATGCTGCTTATGTTTATGCTTCATGCTACTTATTATTTTTGAGTTGGAATCTCTTCATAGCTTGCAATGCCTATTAAGTAAACTTAGTTGCATACTCTTTATTATGAATTGTCTAAGTAGTTGATCACATGCTGAGAATATATACATCATATGAAGCAAATGTGTTCCTGAAAGTTCTTTTATCGCACTCAGTTTTTAACTGAATTGCTTGAGGACAAGCAATAAGCTAAGCTTGGGGGGAGTTGATACGTCAGAGACGTATCTACTTTTCCGAACACTTTTGCTATTGTTTCTCCTCTAAACTTGTGTGATTTGGATGCAACTAACACGGACTGACGCTATTTTCAGCAGAATTGCCTTGGTGTCTACTTTTTATGCAGAAAATCAACTTTCAGGAAAAATCCCGGAAAATATGACAAAAATCATATTTCACCAGAAGACTCCCGGACCCAGAATACAAGACAGAGGGGGGTTGGGCCCAGGCCACACCACCTGGCCACGCGGGCAAGCCCAGGCCGCGCCAGGGGGTGGTCTGGCCGCCCCAGACACCCCCTCGGTCTCCCTCTTCGCCTATAAGAAGCCTTCTGACCTAAAAACTCAGGGGGTACGACGTTTTTCTAGAAGGAGTTTCGCTCCGCTGCCACCACCAGATTCCACGAAACAGTACCAGAAACTCCGTTCTGGCACCCTGCCGGGATGGGGAATTGGAGGAGATCATAGCCATCATCACCATCGCTTCTCCATCGACCATCCATGTTTCCCCCATCTATGGGTGAGAAATCCCCCGCTGTAGGCTATGGGGATGGTAGGGATTGGATGAGATTGTTCATGTAATGGCATCAGATTGTTAGTGAATGGTGCCTAGTATCTTCTATTAGTGCTTTATGCCTTTTTTGCGACTTGTTATGCTTAATGCTTGTCACTAGGGCCCGAGTGCCATGATTTCAGATCTGAACATGTTATTGATTCATTATGATAGTATTGTTTTTGGTCTTACCTGCAAGTTGTATACACACGTTGTTGTCCGGAACCAATGGCCCCGAAGTGACAGAAATCGGGATAACCGGAGGGAATGGCTTTGATGTGAGGATCACATGTGTTCACGGAGTGTTAATGCTTTGCTTCGGTGCTCTATTAAAAGGAGTACCTTAATTACCATTAGTTCCCTTGAGGCCCCGCTGCAAACGGGCCGCCAGGACAAAAGATGTTGTGCAAGTTCTCATTGCGAGCACGTATGACTATATATGGAACACATGCCTAGGATTATCTAGTATTTGCATGCTTTATCTTATTTATCTGCAATTGCCCTTTGTTCTGATTGCTATGTGAATTGTCTTGTCCATGCAACGCTCGTCCATCCATCCCTATGCCTACCGCACTCGAATCCTACTGTTTACTGCTATTGTTACTACTGTCTTTACTTTACTACTGCTGCTACTTTACTATTCCTACTACAAAACTGTTGCTACTGATAAACTGCTGTGAGCAATATTGTTTCCAGGTGCAGCTGAATTGACAACTCAGTTGTTAAGGCTTATAAATATTCTTTGGCTCCCCTTGTGTCGAATCAATAAATTGGGTTTCACTTCCCTCGAAAATAATGCGATACACCCCCTATACTTGTGGGTCATCAAGGGGAGTGGTGCCGTCGGCTACACCTCGAGGCGGAGTAGTGATGGAGGAGGTCGATGGGCAGGCGGAGGAGGAGCATCAGGCTGAGGCGGAGTATCAGATCCAGTTTATGCAGATCCTTCTCCGATAAAATCAGTTCTTGAGGTGTGTTATGGTCAGCTGCATGTGTTCTAAGTGGAAAATTTGTGTCATCACCTAACGTTTGCCGTGATGTGTTCTTGTGGATGCAGGTGCCCAATGTCATCAGTGTTGTGTTGCTACTACTACAGCTCCTCTCTATGCCATGCACTGCAGGGCCAAGCCCCAGGAGGAGGCGACTGTGCCCAATACCAATTGCTGCTTCATGCATATTTGCATTGCAAAAGCCCTGCCTATGGATTTAGAGAGAGGATGGAGCCTGATAACATTTTCCCCAACAGTGTCATCGCAACTTTACTTGCTAGTACTGATCCATTCAACCAGAAGAGAGGATGAAGACCGACGAGACCTACAACGCTAGCAACAACTCTCCTGATTTTGGCACTAATCTGGTAGCAACATACCCAAGGATGAAAACCAACAAGCCGTGACCAATATGTGTGTGTCCTCAGAGATTGTGAAGCCTTACCCCTTCTCCTAGTTTTGCCGCATTGATCACGTGGAGCTGTATTTAGTGTTGTGTTTACTCGAAGTGACATAGATACATGGAAGATGTAGAACAAGAAGGAGAAGTGAATGTTGTAGCCTTGTATCAAATGTGTGTGTGTGTGAGAGAGCGAGAGATATATGTGTGGCTACATACTGTCAATGTATGAGATATATTATATGAGCAATATATGAGTATTTGGCTATATTATCCGAGCAATATATTTGGCTATATTATCTGAAAAATATATTTTTCTATATCTACTACTGTAAAGGTGTAGCAATATTGGCTATATCTAGTACTGTCAAGGTGTATGAAGGTGTAGAAATATATTTGGCTATATCTACATAAATGGCTGGAAAGCATGTAAATTCACATAAATGTCTAGAAATCCATATAAATGGCTGGAAACCATATATATTCACAGAAAATGGCTAAAAAGCATATAAATGGCTGGAAACCATGTAAATTCACAGAAATAGCTAGAAAGCATATAAATGGCTGGAAACCATGTAAATTCACATAAATCTCTAGAAATTCATATAAATAGTTGGAAACTATGTAAATTCACAGAAATGGCTAGAAAGCATATAAATGGATGGAAACCATGTAAATTCACATAAATGTCCGGAAATCCATATAAATGGCTGGAAACGATGTAAATTCACATAAATGGATGGAAAGCATATAAATGGCTAGAAACCATGTAAATTCACATAAATGTCTGAAAATCCATATAAATGGCTGGAAACCATGTAAATTCACAGAAATGGCTGGAAAGCATATAAATGGCTGGAAACCATGTAAATCCACAAAAATGGCTAGAAACCATGTAAATCCACATAAATGACTGGAAACCATGTAAATCCACTTAAATGATATAAATCCATATGAATCCACATAATTCCATTGAAAGCTATAGAAATGCAACATCACATTTATTTGAATTCAACCTCACACACAAACTCACGGTACATATCAAATGTCATCAAAAGCTGGTGCATTTTGAATGACATGAAACTCTTCTGTACTCAGATCAGGAACTTGTACATTGAGATCAGGAATATGACTTGTAGGTATTTTCCCCCTTCTCTCTTTCTCTTGTGCTGCTGCTACTGCCTTGCTCTGCAATTCCTCTAACTGCTGTTCTAGGTGCATTGCTGATGTCTACGCACTTCTATTCTTGTAGACAGTTGTTGGGCCTCCAAGTGCAGAGGTTTGTAGAACAGTAGCAAGTTTTCCCTTAAGTGGATCACCCAAGGTTTATCGAACTCAGGGAGGAAGTGGTCAAAGGTATCTCCTCTCAAGCAACCCTGCAATCAAGATACAAGAAGTCTCTTGTGTCCCCAACACACCCAATACACTTGTCAGGTGTATAGGTGCACTAGTTCGGCGAAGAGATAGTGAAATACAAGTGGTATAGATAATTATAAGTGGTAACGGTGATAGAAAATAACTTGATGGCGTGGAAAAGACTAAAGGCAAACTGAAATAAAGATGGAAGCAAGCAAACATGTGACAAATCTAGTAGCAAACGGTGTATCAATGCTTAGAAACAAGTCCTAGGGATCATACTTTCACTAGCGAACACTCTCTCATATAAATATCTTCTCTTTATGATACTACTCTTAACTACTCTCCGGTTGGACACTCTAATCCATGGTAGGGCTATAACAGCACACCTCAAAGTTCATCTTTCCCATCTAGAAAACCCCACACTGTCACCTTGAGTACCAGATGAGTCCAACAAACACCACAATTTCATAAAGACATCCAACTCCAAATATAACTCATAACAAGTATTTGTAATCTTTAGCCTAAGTGCCACCATGGTGAGCACGCTGTCACTTTCACACACATGGGAAGAGCAGAGATCTATTAAAGCACTTGAGTAGCAAGGTAGATCTAATTGATTACAAAGCTCATGATCACAATATGATCATGCATAGAGAGAGAGATGAACACATAGCTACTGGTAGAACCCTTAGCCTCGAGAGAGAACTACTCCCTCCTCATCATGGGAATCAGCAATGGTGATGGAGATGGCGGTGGAGATCGATGGAGATGGCTCCGAGGGCACTTCCCCGTCTCGGCAAGGTGCCGGAACAGAGACTTTCTGTCCCCCGAATCTCCCCTTAGGTGGCGGCGGCGCTGCGGAACTATTCGTGGCTAGAGGCTTGACTACTTAGGGTTTATGCATCGGGAGGCTCTTATAGGCGAAAGAGGCAAGGTCGTTGGCCGGCCAGGGGGGGCACACCATGCCCTGGCGCGGCCAGGGGGGACCCGCGCCATGGGGTGATGTGGCCACCCTGTGGCCCCTCTCCGTCTCGTATTCTGGCTCCATGAGTCTTCCGGTAAAATATCAACTTTGGCTTTTGTCCTGTCCAATTACGAGAATATTCATTTTCTGACTTTCTGGAACCAAAAACAGCAGAAAACAGGCAACTGGCACTGTGGCTCTTTGTTAATAGGTTACTCCAAGAAAGTGTATGAAAAGTACTCCAAAGTTGGAACAAAACATAAGAAAGTGGATAAAACCAAGCATCGAACATAAAAAATTATAGATACATTTGCAATGTATCAACATCCCCAAGCTTAACTCCTGCTCATCCTCGAGTAGGTAAGTGATAAAAAGAAAGAATAATTTTTGAGGTGACATGCACCATCATAAACTTGATCAAAGTATTTGTAAAACATTCATAGCTCGGATCATAGTACTTCAATCATAACATGAAAGACAAATTTCTAGCAATAAGACAAAGAAACTATGATGCAACATGAAAAGGCACAAACGAAAGATTCATGAATAACAATGCTTTGCAAGACGTTTGTTTGTTTCACATAAATAAAACATAGCATAATAGCATTCAGCTTGTCCCTCATAGAGTAGCAAATATAAATGCATAGGACACCTTCAAAGTTCATAAGAGTGACTAGATACAAATAGTTTAAAACAAGCAATATCAAGTTATGCATCAATCAACTAGTCTTGGGACAATGCACATAGAACTAAGAATGGCCACTAAGCTCTCAAAGTAGGTGCATAAAGGTAGAAGGTGGAGACTCAATATGATGGTGGAATAAAGGCCTTTTTATAAAAGGAAGTAGGGATTCAAGTCTCATAAAGAGCTTCCAAAATTATGGTACTTATAGCTTTCAGCTCTCATTGCCCCTATCATAAGCATCTTGAAGTGATTAAGGTTAAAGTGAACAAACTATGGTGTACATGCTTGACAAAGTATAAGTTAGAAATCTCATGTCCCTTGTATATGAGGGCCGCTCCTCATGCTACTCAAGTTTAGTCACCGGTAAGTTCTTGTCATCGTAAGTACATGTGTATCATTGAGAACCCCCATGGGGTACCCCTTGCCCGATGATATGGAAGAATCCCCATATCAAAATGACAAGGCAAGTAGACAACGAGCATCTCAGCAATCTTCTTATTTACCATGGGAATATGGTGCTTTTTTCTCTCTTTCCTCTTTTCATAATATCTCTTTTTTTTCTTTCTCTTTTTTCTGAATATAGGACTCTTTTTTTATAAGAAGAATGCTTCATAGACAACTCATTATGGTTACGCTGCAGGTTTCCACCATGTCAGCATGGATTAGACCAGCGGCCCAGGCGTTTCTCTAACAAATATACATAACTCCATGGACTTACAAGCCCCCCTTTCATTTCACACCGACGACATCCATATACAAAAGAGCATGATAATAACTAGGTATAAGTACCAAGTGCAATGTTGAAAGCGTTCCCCATGAAATCATGGTTCTGCTAATCCCCAACAAATAAATGCAAGCATATAAAACATAGACGACACAATGGTTCAAGTTTATTAAGGGCAAGAAAACTAAAGTTTGCCATCAAGTTCGTGAAAGCTTTAATCACTAGTTTTCTCATAACAAGTTTAATTTGGAAAGTAAACAAAAGCATGAATATACTTGGAATAGCATAAGCTAATAGGTAGGTATGGTGGACTCTTTGGAATAACTTGGTTTAGGGAGTTGGATGCATGAGTGGAACTCATACTTGGTTGTGGAGGCTAGCAAAAGACTGGCAGCGACAAACTAAGAGAGCAATAATAGCCATAATCATGCAGAGCGACAAAACATCATTGATCAAAGCATAAAGTGATACTATAAGTTGAAAACTAAAGGATCATAAAGGCAATGGTGACTTGAGATAGTCATAACATGGTGTGAGCATGCGCCAAGTCAACCCAAATAAAGCATCAAAGAAGAATACCACTATACTATGCTTTAATATGCTAAAACAACGCATGATTCATCCAAGGCACATTAAGCAATCTCAATTTTTTATAACAAGTCATGCTACAGCAAAGAATACTAAGCATAAAGCCAAAAAAATATCAAGCATGGCATGACAAAGCATAGGCCACAGTAAAAAACAAGCTCTCTTTACCACTTAAGCATGAACTTTCCTACTCTTTTCCAAACCAAACCAAACTATTTGAAAACCAATGTATGAAAGAGGGGGTCCAACCAATTTATTCAGCAAACTAACCAAACCAAGCAAACGAAAAACCAAAATGAAAACGAAAAAGAAGACGCTCCAAGAACAACACAACCGTGCATGAAACAATAAAAATAAAGCGTTTGGAAGAAACCTAGGATTTTTATTGATGAAGAAGGGGATGCCTTGGGCATCCCCAAGCTTTGACGCTTGTACTTCTTGGATATTTCTTGGGGTGACACGCATGGCATCCCCAAGCTTGAGCTTTAGTCCATCCTTTATCTCATTACTCATTCCTTCCATACACCTGAAATTTTTCCTTCATACAAAACTTCACACAATCTTTATTAGCAACATTAGTGTACTCAAGATAATAAGTGTTTAGGTTCAGTTTTAACACCAATAAAAGTTCCATTAAAACACTAGATACTGTAGCATTTCCCTCAAAAAGCTCAATTCCCCAAAAGATCTCAAAAAGGAACCAACAAGAAGCAAATGCAAATAATGGCAGAAATCTGTCAAAATAGACCAGCAGGTAAAGACGAATTGTTTCGAAGACCTTCTGTTGCTGAAATCGAAAAGTCTTGAACTAATGAAAGTTAGATAACAACTTGGGGCAGGAGCACAAAAATTCACGCCTCAAAAGGACGTATAGAGATTTTACACGAATTTTTACGGTGAAGCACATAAATCTGTTTCGGGACAGCAACTTTCCTAATCATTACTTCTATCTCATTAGAGGTTACTCTTGGCACAAAAAGCAAATAAAAAGGATAAGGAGAGGTTATTACTGAAGCAATAACTTTCAAGACTCATCTAAAACTTTTGGCTTATCTCCCAATAAGTACTTTTCTTTAACGCCTTTAAGTTAGGCATGATAGTTTAAGAAGATGCCCACATAAGAAATATGAATTGAAGTAAAAGAGAGCATCAAGAAGCAAATTCAAAGCACATTTGAGTCTAACCCACTTCCTATGCATAGGAATCTTGTAAAGAAACAAATCATGAAAGCACAAAGCAACAAGTATAGGAAAGCAAAACAAGTGCAACTTCAAGACTTTCAACATAAAGAGGGGAAACTTAATATTGTTGAGATACATAAAACCATGTTTCCCTCTCTCATAATAACTTTCAGTAGCATCATGAATAAAATTAACAATATAACTATCACATAAAACATTCTTATCATGATCCACATGCATAAAAGAATTAATACTCTCCACATAAACATAGTCATTCTTATTAATTGTAGTGGGAGCAAATTCAACAAAATAGCTATCATTATTATTCTCATCACTATAATCATCAAATATAGGAGGCATATTGTAATCATAATTAATTTTCTCCTGAATAGTAGGTGGACTGAAAATATCATATTCATCATTGTAATCATCATATATTGGAGGTTTAGTATCATAATAAGCAATAGAATAGCTATCTTCCAAAGCTGGGGAACTAAAAAGATCATTTTCATAGAAACTAGCTTCCCCAAGCTTAGACTTTTCCATAGCATTAGCAATAATGGTGTCCAAAGAATTCATACTAACAACATTGCTATTGGCATGCAAATAAAGTTCCATAGGTTTTTTAATTTTCTCTTCAAACACTTCATGTCCTAACTCAAGATAAATACTATAAAGCTCTCTAATTTTGTTGTTGTTTTCCATTAAGCCTAACTAGTGGAAACAAGAAACAAAAAGACAAAATTGCAGAATCTAAAGGAAATAACTTCGAGCACTCACACCGGAGGATGTGAGTACCTTTTACCTTACCTCCCGGCAACGGCGCCAGAAAATAGGCGTTTGCCGTGGGAGGTTCTTCTTCTTTAATCCTCCGATGTGAATACCTTTTACCTTACCTCCCCGGCAACTGCGCCAGAAAATAGCTTGATGTCTACGCACTTCTATTCTTGTAGACAGTTGTTGGGCCTCCAAGTGCAGAGGTTTGTAGAACAGTAGCAAGTTTTCCCTTAAGTGGATCACCCAAGGTTTATCGAACTCAGGGAGGAAGTGGTCAAAGGTATCTCCTCTCAAGCAACCCTGCAATCAAGATACAAGAAGTCTCTTGTGTCCCCAACACACCCAATACACTTGTCAGGTGTATAGGTGCACTAGTTCGGCGAAGAGATAGTGAAATACAAGTGGTATAGATAATTATAAGTGGTAACGGTGATAGAAAATAACTTGATGGCGTGGAAAAGACTAAAGGCAAACTGAAATAAAGATGGAAGCAAGCAAACATGTGACAAATCTAGTAGCAAACGGTGTATCAATGCTTAGAAACAAGTCCTAGGGATCATACTTTCACTAGCGAACACTCTCTCATATAAATATCTTCTCTTTATGATACTACTCTTAACTACTCTCCGGTTGGACACTCTAATCCATGGTAGGGCTATAACAGCACACCTCAAAGTTCATCTTTCCCATCTAGAAAACCCCACACTGTCACCTTGAGTACCAGATGAGTCCAACAAACACCACAATTTCATAAAGACATCCAACTCCAAATATAACTCATAACAAGTATTTGTAATCTTTAGCCTAAGTGCCACCATGGTGAGCACGCTGTCACTTTCACACACATGGGAAGAGCAGAGATCTATTAAAGCACTTGAGTAGCAAGGTAGATCTAATTGATTACAAAGCTCATGATCACAATATGATCATGCATAGAGAGAGAGATGAACACATAGCTACTGGTAGAACCCTTAGCCTCGAGAGAGAACTACTCCCTTCTCATCATGGGAATCAGCAATGGTGATGGAGATGGCGGTGGAGATCGATGGAGATGGCTCCGGGGGCACTTCCCCATCCCGGCAAGATGCCGGAACAGAGACTTTCTATCCCCCGAATCTCCCCTTCGGTGGTGGCGGCGCTGTGGAACTTTTCGTGGCTAGAGGCTTGACTATTTAGGGTTTATGCATCAGGAGGCTCTTATAGGCGAAAGAGGCAAGGTCGGTGGCCGGCCAGGGGGCCCACACCATGCCCTGGCACGGCCAGGGGGGCCCGCACCATGGGGTGGTGTGGCCACCCTGTGGCCCCTCTCCGTATTGTATTCTGGCTCCGTGAGTCTTCCGGTAAAATATCAACTTTGGCTTTTGTCCCATCCATTTCCGAGAATATTCAGTTTCTGACTTTCTGGAACCAAAAACAGCAGAAAACAGGCAACTGGCACTGTGGCTCTTTGTTAATAGGTTAGTCCAAGAAAGTGTATGAAAAGTACTCCAAAGTTGGAACAGAACATAAGAAAGTGGATAAAACCAAGCATGGAACATAAAAAATTATAGATACATTTGCAATGTATCAATTGCTTCTTCCTCTAGTACCTCTTCCCATCACACTTCCTCTAGTGGATGATGTTGTCACCCTTCCTCTTGATGATGGGATAATTTCTCTAGCAGCAACAATGAAAGCATTCTCTAGAAGTGGGCCAATTAACCTCCGGATGGGCAAATGTTCTTGTTCCTGCCAATATAATAATTATGAAAACACGTCACAATCAAATATTTTCAGGTGGAAATGCAAATAATTAGTAAATTCAAACCTCCGCTTGCATCATGGAAACCATGGTATCTGGTTGGTTTGTAGGGTCCATTATTGGATTAGGAGTGTGAGGGATGACGTGCTGAACACATTAATTAAGTTATAACACAATAGCTAAAACAATTGAACATATGTGGAAGAAATGAAAATTGTACCTCAATAATGGAAGGAGTGTCAATTTCTTCATCTTCCTCTACAATATTATTCTGCCTTTGTTCTTCTAGGTTGTCAAGATATTTTTGGTGCCCCTTCTTGTTGTGATTTGCTTTCCCACATATGGAACAATGAATTGTGACCCCTGCCTTTGTAAATATTTCCAGCCCCTTCTTTACTATCTCCTCGGGTGCTTTCCTCCTATTTTTCTTTGGCCTTCCCATAACTTTGGTGAAGAGAGGTGGGTGAATGGTTGAACCATTTACTTTCTTCCAAAATGGTCTTCCTCTCAATGGTGCCAAGTTGAATGCATATGCTTTGTTAAATGTGTCAACAGTGTAGCAACTATGCACAAGATTCTCTGGTTTGATGTTGTCTTTCCTGCAACAAGCTACTACATGGTGACAAGGTATTCCACTAAGTTGCCACCTCTTGCAATCACATGTTCTTTCTTTGAAATCCACAGTGTATTCCTTCTCAAACTCATGGCTACTGACAGAGTACTTGTAGTTACCAGCTGGTGTGACAGCACACGCATTACTCCACTCTATGAATTTCTCCAACTTCTTCCTAATCTTTGGACAAATCCTCCCTATCATCTGCAAACCTTCTCTCTGCTTGCTCTCAGTCCTTTGTAGAATCTTGTAGAATAGAGTTTCCAACATGGATAAGAAAGGCATTTCTCTGGCATCTACTATGTAGCTGTTGAAAACCTCTGAATGGTTGTACAACAAATCACACTTGGGGAATTCACCGAAGAATGCTTTTACCCATGTTTTTGGCACAAGCTGCTCAATCCATGTGAATGCTGCAGTGCTATCCACCTTTAGCTTGTCCATGCTTCTTTGCCACTTGGGAACAAATGTTGATCTTGCAATTGCCCAGATGTCATTCTTCAGTGTCTCTCCTCTATTTCCCGTCCTCTGGAAATTCTGTATCAAGTGTCTTACACAAAATCTGTGTTCTGCATCTGGAAATACCTTTTCCACTGCATTTATTAGACCCTAAAAAATAAGATGTAATTACTTGTTAGTTGCTGCATAAATGTGACAACAATAGGCACAATGTTGAAAATTATTCGTTAGTAGTTGTATAAAAGGAAACAATGTGCCAAAAATGCCACTCATAAATGTCCATGGGCCAACGTTAGTTATGTTGAGGTCATCTTTCAAGGAACCATTCCCATGAACTAGTGCACTCAACTTTAGCTAGACCGAAGGCAACAGGAAATATGCAATCATTTGGGTCTATTCCTACATCACTCAAAAGCACACCCTTGTATTTAGTTTTAATATGGCACCCATCTAAGCAAATAAAAGGCCTACATCTAGCAAGGAAACCCCTCTTGCAAGCATCATAACTCCAGTAAAGTGTGGCCAAGTGTTCCTTGTGGTCAGGGCTATGTGGATCATTTATTGAATTTGTTGTCAAGAAAAATTGTGATCCAGGGTTGCTTCTCCTCAACTCCTGCCCATAATCAAGAAGTTGATTGAATTGTTGAACCTCATCACCATGGATGTGTTCCAATGCTGCCTTTCTTGCTCTTCTTAGCTTCCACCTTGGAGGGCACATTTTGAATTCTCTTGTAACCTTTGCACCAAAGCTTTGAAGCCCCAACTTCTGATTATCTCTAAACTCGTGCATGAATTTGTCTGTAAGAAATTTTGAAGTTATTGCCTTGATAGGCCAGCTTCCCTCACATGTGTGATTTCCCTCATATGAAGTGATAACAAAACCACCTGTCCTTTTTGCATCATTGGCAGATTTCAGGAACCATGTGCAGCCAGGAGCACAATGAGCTTCGAGCCTCCTCCTATCATTCTTTGTTTTCTTGATGTGCTTCCTATTTCTGATGGCATATGTGGTAAGTTCCTTTCTTAGTTCCTCAACTCCACTAAACTTCATCTCTAGCCTAAAACAAGGATTATCCATGTCCACTTCTGGGTTGAATGGCAGTATAGCCTTGCTCAACTTCCACCTCTCTCCATCTTGAATGTTCAAATCATTATCTTCTAGTGCACCTTCATCGTCTCTTTCATCACAAATTTCCTTTTCATTGTGATCATTCACTGAGTTATCTATGTTATCAGCAAATAAATCATCATCACCTGACTCAGCATTGTAGTCACAGTCGATGAAGTCACTGTCATGACTATTTGCATAATCACTGCCAGCTGCAACTTCCACGTCATCATCACCTGATTCACCATCATATTCAGAAGGTACCGCTTTGTTTGTCACTATCACAGAAGAGCTAGAACTAGCAGCATGTCCAGAAGTTGCAATAGATGGAGAAGGTCTTGGATCAAGTGTAGGTGGATCTGATTTGGAAGCAAGTTTACGTACAGGAGCTGCTGTAGATGGAGGAGACCTTGGAGCATGAGCATTTGAGTTTCCTGGCCTAATAATTACATCACCTCTCAACCCCTTCAAAAAGTTTGTGTGATCAACATAAATCACAAGGGTCTTCATAGTCTTGCTTGCATTGATCATTTGCCTTATACCTGCTTGATTCTCAATTAAAACCAAACCATCATTCAAATCCTTGCCTGGCATGCACCAATACACATGCACTCTCCCTTCTCTTTTATAACACAATATCCTCAGAATATTATCAACCCAGCCCAGTGACCAAGTGTCAGTAGTGCAGTTATCAAAACTACCTGTCATGGCTGAGACATACTCCAAATTTTCTCTTACCCCACAGAAGAAACCATTATGCACCACTTCTACTGTAAACATACAAGTATCTTCCCCTGGGAACATCACTGCACAAGATAACTCCATTGTTAATGCTTTGGCAAACAAAATCCAAATTGCAACAGAGAGTACTAATGACAATAACTAAAACAACACAGATTGCACATGTTCAGTTTACTGAAAAATAAGTGTTCAATATGACTGCACAATTTGATAAAAGTTTTAGACTTTTAATATATACCATCGAAAACTTGGTCAAGTACTGATAAATCATCTGTTTAATACTTACGAATCATGAAAACTTGTGATTTTGTGCACACATACTCGTTCATTATAGCACCAAAGCATAGTGTAGAATTATTTGCATTGAACTGAAACTGCACTTATTCAAGTAATATTCAGAACACAGATCCTCCTAAACGATCCGATGTAACTAATTACACTACAGGCGCATGATTCCATCCCTTAAAACTAGATCAGATCGTTGCGATCATATGTAGGTCGGGAGCTCTACTGCAACCGTCCACGCAAGAGGAGAAGTATATATGGGAGAAGTGGGAGACCATACCGTACAGCGGCGAGTCTTCTCCGTGCTCCCGGTAATGCATGGCGGCGGCGGCAGGAACAAAATCCTAGGACGTCATCGACCTTGGTGATCTCCAGGACTCCAACTGCACGCAGCCGCGGCGCCGTAATTATCGCTCTTACTCGTAACAGCTAGGGCAAGGCCTGAGAGCTGAGGGGTTACTAGTAACAGCACGTCCCCCACGCGCAAGGACCTAAGACATTAATTCTTGGACCTTTTCTGGACATGAGCGCAAAAAATAATTCCACGTAGGCAGCAACGTGGACAATTCGGACTGTTAGGACTAAAACTGTTTAGCCCATACAAGTTATGGGGTGTGCGGTGTGCAGTTTGCAAGAAGTGAGACTAAAACGCAATCTGGACATAAGGTGTGGTACCAATAGTGTTAATAGCTCTACTATAAACTATGGCTCGTTTACTTCGTTGTAGACCTTGAAAGGAGGTACCGATTGGCTAATCATGGAAGTGCCTAATAATAGCATTCTGGGAGCCGATATATGCTAAAAGGACCGTCTGGAATTAGGTTTTTGCTTGCTTTTTTGCCTTGTGTCCCTGTCGATTGCACTAGTCGTGTGATTTAGTCTTGGTTTCTCTCATTATTCATGCTTGAAGCGCAATTATCACACGCCCTAGAACATCGACTTTGACATTAAATAATCTCACCCCTCGCCGTGTCTAATTTCTTTCCCTCGCCAACACGCCGAAACACTAGTAGAAAAATGCTTATTACTCCCTCGGTCCCAAAATAAGTAACGTGAGTTTGTCCAGATTCAGATGTATCTAGACACGTTTTAGTATATAGGTACATACGAATCTAGAGAAATTCAAATCACTTATTTTGAGACGGAAGGAGTACTTGCGTTCGAAATATGGTGTTGGTGGCGTGCGGCACGCCACCAATGTCACACCACTACTAACAAGTAACAACTTGCTAACTACACGCCACCAGTAACATGTTTAGTGGTGGCATTCGGGGTACACACCACCAATACAGTGTACATTGGTGGCGTTTAGGAATTTTTAGATGCCACTAAAAGTAATTCGGAAAAGTGCCCGCATTTATTAAATACAGCAGCAATAGTATTAGAAATAGTCACCATATGTTATTAAGAAAAGTTCAAAACAAGTATCACAACTAAGGACGACAAGATCTAGGGAAGAGAGACCGACGACAAGATCTGGGGAGGAGGTTAAGGGAAGGACGACACATCATCAAGTTGCCACAGGGACTGACATGGGTATACCCTACAGGTACTCGAGCTTGGTATATACGGTCTAAATACGTACAGGCCCACGGTGTCGCCAAGGCCCAGATGAAAGGACTCGAGTAACCTGCGAACTCTCGATTGCTTGAAGGACAAGAAGAAGCTAAAGATAGAAAGTTTGAAGGGGAAAATCCTAACTTGTAACCGACTCGACCTGCTACCCGAGACCTAGCCTATCTATATAAAGGCTAGGAGGGGGCGGCGAGAAGGACACACGCAACCCTAGTTTCCACAACCCTTGCCAGATTGCATCTGCGCACCATTGTAACTTTCGACTCCTTCGATAATTCCACGAGCAGACAAGCAGGAGTAGGGACCTCTACGAGGCCTGAACCTGGGTAAATCCTTTGTCCCCTGTGTTCTTGTTTGCTAGCCGATAGATGTCTCCAGCGCTCCCTCCTTCTCCAAAACCCAAGTCCATAATAATGGGCATTGATGAGTTAAACCCTCGTCAATTGGCGCCGTCTGTGGGAACTAGGAGTGCTGATGTTGCGGCTTCTTCGGCTCCATCGACTGCGATCTACAACTCCGCAACAGCGGAGATTCGCCAGCTCTTCGGCGCGTTCGACTTCACCGTCCACACGCCCGCCACCCGCGCATCCTTCGAATCCGTGGGCGACGGAATCAGTCTGGCGATTGGGAGCTTCCGCTTCCAAGTCGGCCAGATGGGCACGCTTCGCATGCCTGATCAGCCGACAGCACCAGCGATTGCCCCGGCATCATGGTTTCCTCCATCAATCGGCACCCTCAGCGAGCTCAACGCTCCGGTGCCAGTCGAGAACACGATCAGCGATAGCAGTCGCGATTCCGATCTGAGCGATCTGGCCACTAAAGATGGAACTTACGGTTTTGGATCTGAAAGTTGTGGAAGCAACAGCTTCCCCAACCACTTCATGTGCGCCGTTATCAACGCAGGCGACACCTCCGCCAATCGCGGCAATGGTGGTAACACCGGCAATGGCACCGATCCGCCCAACGGCGGCAACGGCGGCAATGGAGGCAACGGAGGTAATGGCGCCAACGGAGGAGCAGTCGAACCTCCCAGCATGATCAACGAGCAAACCGGTGAACGCGTCGTAATCAAGCTCAACGAGCAAGAGTGGGATCGCTGCCGCGAAGCCCTACGAGGTGCACCTCTACCCTTCGGGTCCCCGCAGGAACTACTGATGGCTACCACTGGCTCCTAAAAGAGGAATTCAAGCGCCAAAAACAAGCAATCGCGCAACTTGAGGCGCGTAAAAAGGAGGTAGACGAGTCGAGCCTTCGTCGCGTTGGGCTCTCCTCCTACGGAGGATCCTCCTCACGAGGCAACGAGTACCTCGCCAAGAAGAGGCAGTCGAGGATGGCTCACCTCACCGAGCAAGAGCGCATAGACGCCGCGAAAGTCCTCGACTTTGGCTCTATGACAGTCGACACGAGAGGCAACGTGGTTCCCAGAACACCACAAGCTGCGGTGACAGCAGCCACCATGTACCTCCTCAATAACCAGCTGCCAGCTGGAGATCCCCGAACTGCCATGCACCGATCTACGATCGCGGGTTTGGGGTTAATCGAGGCCGCCCTCGACAAGGAGCCGGTACCAGACCCAAAAAAGGGCAAAGCGCTACTCCTCACCCTCGTCCAGCGATGACAGTCATGACCTGTCTCGATGCCGCCGCTCACGGCGACACGATCGCGACTACGATGCGTGCGACGACCTCACGCAGCGCAAGATCGACAAGTCAAGGGCACGACGTGCTTGGTCGACTGACTCGGAAGAGGAAGAGGGGGAGCTCTGTGGCGCCAGGTGCTTCAGCAGATCCATCAGGCAAAAGCGAATGCCTAAAGGGTTTAAACTCCCATCGGAGAACCCGAAATTTGACGGTCTGCAGGACCCCAAGATCTGGCTGGAGGACCACATCTCCTCCGTCAGGCTACATGGAGGCAGTCGAAGTACTTCCATGCAATGCTTGCAGCTACAGCTGCAGGGCGCCGCCCGGGCATGGCTCAATAACCTCCCACGCGCATCCATTCGCAGTTGGGATGAGCTGGTCTACAGCTTCGTGCGCAACTTTAAGGGCACGTACAAATGGCCCGCCTCAATCGAAGAATTGAGATGCTGCCAGCAAAGATCCGGCGAATCGTTAAGCTCCTACATCCAAAGGTGGTCCATCATCAAGAACTCCGCGGAGAACATCTCGGAAGACCGCGCGATTGATGCATTCAACTGTGGCGTCCGCCGCATGGAACTCAGGGAGGAGCTAGGCCTCTCAAAGCCCCAGAACATCGACCACCTGATGGAGATCGCGAATCGGTGGGCTGATGGAGAAGATTCGGTGAAGAATCGCGCTCACTCTGACGAGGAGGCAGAACTCGAACGCAGACGCGACCGCCGAGGCAAACGCCGCATGCGCATCTACGACGACCGTGACGACGTCAACATGGTCGCAGCCGGCTACACCGATAGACGCGACGAAAACCGCAACAGCGGATACCGCAGCGGCGGATACCACGACTCCGGGAAAACCACACAAGTGTGGCAACACCGCACTCGCGACGAGGCACCCGCGACCTCCATCCAGGACAAACTGTCCGAGCCATGCACGGTACACTTCTACATCGACAAGCATGACGGCAAGAGAAAGTCCAGCCACCTCCTCAAGGACTGCCGCGAGTTCCTCAAGCTACACGAGGGATTGGTTCGGATGAACCGCAATGCAGTCGAAAGAGACTACGGAGCCGCTCCAGGCGCCGTGGCACATGGCGCACCGCCACCACCACCTGAGCCACCCCCGAACGGAGCTGCACCGGACCAGCACCACGGAGGAGAACCGTACCCACGGGCCATGGGTAACATGATGATCCAAAAGGGGCGCCCCTCCAACAGGGTGTAGAAAGCCATCACTCGCCAAGTCAACTTGGCCATGCACTCGCCACCATCCACCACTGAGTACCTTAGTGACAGTGAGTCGTGCATTACCTTCGATAAACACGACCACCCGCCTCAAGTACCTCGCCCAGGTCATTGCCCCCTCGTACTCGAGGCGCAAATTGGAGGCTTCGACATGAGTCGCGTCTTCATGGATGGCGGAAGCGGCATCAACCTCATATTCGCGAGTACCTTGCGAGCAATGAGGATCCCTCTAACCTGCTTGGAGGCATCGGACACAACGTTCCACGGCATTGTCCCAGGGAAAGGCGTATACCCCCTGGGCAAAATCAACCTCGACGTCATATTCGGCACGCCAAAGAACTTCCGGCGCGAGCGCATCGACTTTGAGGTCGTCGACTGGCCCTCACAATACCACTGCATCCTCAGACGCGTCGCGTTCGCTAGGTTCATGGCGGTACCCCACTACGCCTACCTGCAGATGAAAATGCTAGGTCCCAACGGCGTCATCACGATCAACGGGAGATTTGAGCGATCTGACAGTTCCGACAGGGAATTCAACAGAATCTCCCAGTCCTTCGGCATGCAGGAGGAGCTCGCGCGATTGAAGGAAACGACAGACAACAGTCTTCCTCCCCTGAGTAGGCCAAGCTCACCTGATCTCTCCTTCAACTCATCTGTGCACACAAAAAAGGTGCAGGTCCATCCGTCAGATCCCGCCAAAACGGCCCTCATCGCCAACAACTTGAGTCCCGCATAGGAACTCGCGCTCGTCGAATTCCTCCGTGAGCACTGGGAAATTTTTGCCTGGTGTCATGTGGACATGCCAGGAGTTCCCAGGGAATTCGCTGAGCATGCACTCAACGTCAACCCCGACGCAAGGCCAGTCAAGCAAACAATCAGGCAACTGTCTGAGCCACGAGCGCAGGCAGTCGGAATGGAGATCAACAGAATCCTCGAGGCCAAATTCATACGCGAGATCAAGGAAAGCACTTGGCTCGCCAATACGGTGTTGGTGCCAAAAAAGGACACGGATATCCTACGGATGTGCGTGGACTTCACTTCTTTAAACAAGCACTGCCCAAAAGATCACTTCCCGCTACCACGGATCGATCAAATCATCGACTCCACCGCTGGATGCGAGCGCCTCTGCTTCCTCAATGCCTACTCAGGCTATAACCAAATTCGAATGAAGGAGGAAGACCAGGAGAAGACCGCGTATACAACGCCCTTCGGTGTGTTCTGCTACAACACAATGCCCTTCGGGCTAAAAAACGCGGGAGCCACCTACCAGCGGTGCATGCAGGCTTGCCTCAAGGAGCAACTGGGTCGCAACATCCAAGTCTATGTCGATGACATAGTAATCAGTACCAAGGAGGAAGCCTCTCTAATCGACGACTTGCGCGAAACCTTCGCCAATCTCGATCGTTACCGGATTAAGCTCAATCAGGACAAATGCGCCTTCGGCGTACCATCTGGGCAGCTGCTCGGGTATCTCATCTCCGTGAGAGGGATTGAGGCAAACCCGAAAAAGATAAAGGCCATACTGGCCATGGAGAAGCCAAAGAACATAAGAGGCGTCCATCAACTAGCCGGACGAATCGCGGCCCTCGGTCGATTTATCAGTCGAATGGGAGAAAAGGCACTGCCCTTCTATCAGCTCCTCCGCAAAGCTGAAAAATTCGAGTGGACCAATGAAGCGCAAGAAGCATTTGAAGATCTCAAGCGCCTGCTATCCACCTCGCCAGTACAGGTGACTCCACGAGAAAGGGAACCACTACTGCTGTACATCTCCGCTACCAACCAAGTGGTTAGTACAGTGCTCGTCGTCGAGCGGGCCGAGGAAAACAAGGTTCATGGCGTACAACGCCTGGTATACTACCTCAGCGAGGTCCTCACGCCAACAAAACAGCAGTACCCGCACTACCAGAAGCTGGCGTACAGCGTCTTCATGACCGCCCGGCGACTGCGCCATTACTTCTAGGAACACCCAATCGTGGTAGTCAGCGACGCCCTATTGGGACATATCCTCAATAACCCCGACGCCACGGGACGAGTCGCGCTTTGGGGAATCGAACTGTCTCTATGAGACATCACATACAAAAAGCGCGACGCAATCAAGTCGCAAGTTCTCCCTGACTTCCTCGTGCATTGGATGGAAAACCAACTCCCGGACAAGCCAGATATGTCCTACCTCTAGACAATGCACTTCGATGGATCCAAGCGGAAAGATGGAGCAGGAGCAGGTGCCATACTGACATCACCTCAAGGGGACAAGCTGAAATACATCATGCGAATGCAGTTCACAGCCTCAAACAACGAGGCTGAATACGAGGCCCTGTTGCACGGGATGAGAATGGCAAAACCCTGCGGCGCAAAGAGGCTCATCATATATGGCGACTCCAAGCTGGTCGTCAACCAAACAATGCACGAGTGCGACGCACTGAATGACAACATGATCGCATACCGTGACCTCTACGATACACTCGAGGGAGACTTTGATGGTTGCGAGTTGAGACATGTAGGTCGCGAAAGCAACGAGGAGGCGGACGCACTCGCCAACATAGGCTCTACCTGCGCCCCCATACCACCTGGGGTATTTCTCGAGCGCATCTGCGAACGCTCCATCAAGCCAAAGGCCGCAGAGAAGAAAACAAGCGCAGCAACGGACTCGGGGGCTACGCCACCCAATGAGCCAATGGCACTCGATGACTTGGAGCTAGACACAGGACTCGAGGGCCCAATGAGCGTCATGATGATCGAACAATCCTGGACGCAGCCGTACATTACGTACCTCCTCAGTAAGCGCCTACTGGACGACCCGACAGACGCACAGCACATCGCGCGATGCTCCAAGGCATTCGCCATTATCAACAGCGAATTGTATAAACGCAGCATCACAGGCGTGTTACAACGATGCGTCTCCTTGGCCGATGGAAGAGCAGTCCTCCTCGACATCCATGAAGGGACCTGCGGGCACCACGCCGGCAGTCGCGCCCTCGTCGCCAAAGCTCTACGAGCTGGATTTTACTGGCCCACGGCCATGTGCGACGCCAAGGACATAGTCCAAAAGTGCAACACTTGTCAGCGATTCGCGGACAAGCCACACGCACCTGGCGCAGAACTACGTCCTATTCCATTGGCCTGGCCCTTCGCACAATGGGGGCTCGACATGGTGGGCAAGCTCCCAAGGTCCTCGCAAGGAGGCTATGTCTACCTCTTGGTCGCAGTCGGCAAGTTCACCAAGTGGATTGAGGCCATGCCAGTGACCAAGCAATCAGGGCATAGCGCGGTCAAGTTCTTCGAGTCCATCGTCTACCGCTTCGGCGTGCCGCACAACATCATAACTGACAACGGGACGAACTTCACATCCAAAGAGTTCCAAGAATTCTGCGGAAACCTGGGGATCAACATCAGTTACGCCTCAGTCGCGCATCCACAGACCAATGGTCAGGTGGAAAAAGCAAACGGACTCATCTGCAGCGGCATCAAGAAGCGACTCCTTCGACCACTCGAGCAAGCCGCGGGTTGCTGGCCAGATGATCTCCAATCCGTACTCTGGAGCCTACGAACAACTCCAAACAGCGCCATAGGCTACACGCCATTCTTTATGGTGCACGGAGCAGGAGCAGTACTACCCGCCGAAGTTCGGTACAAGGCGCCGCGCGTAGTCGCTTACAGCGAACAAGAGTCATCTCTTGCACTTGAAGACTCTGTCGACCTCCTCGACGAGGCAAGAGAAATCGCCGCAAAAAGATCCACGATCTACCAGCAGAACCTGCGCAACTACCACAGTAGAAGGCTTCGCCCCAGATCCTTCGTCGAAGGTGACCTGGTCTTGCGACTGAAGCAACAGGGGCATCTCAAGCTCGAGTCCCCCTGGGAAGGACCGTACGTGATTACAGAAGTAATCCCAGGTGGTGCCTATCGCCTTCAAGATTTAGAGACAGGAGTCGCATACTCCAACCCTTGGAACGTCGCACAACTGCGACGCTTCTACCCCTAGCTGTTTTTACTTTTACATCGCAAATAAGACTACTCAGCCAAGGCTACTTAGCCACACATTGTACCTCGTACTGTTCTTCAAATAAATAAAAGCTAAGTGCCCCAAAACTCTGTGTTTTTCTTTTCACTTCTATCAATTTTATACTCGGGCGCTACGCCACCCTACATACATCTGTTCTTCGAACCAATAAACGCGATATCCTGAGTAGCTAGCACATCAATCAAACCCCTTAACACAAACTCAACCCAGCTGCAACGCGCCTGGCAGGTTGACAAAGGGATGGCCAGGCTAACGAAAAGGACTCGCATAGTGCAACGCACCTCACGCTAACAAAGTTGTTTATACACATACAACAATAAAATATCTACAACCTATACATGAACTTTACAACACAAATACACTTATGTGCAGGATACAAATCTGGCTACTGCTGCAATAGAAGAACATTGGTTTGTTCCTCGAAGAAGTCGACAATCTCCTCTGCTGGACGGTCCACCGCCTGATAGTGCGGCACCATATTCCAAGAAGATCCGGCTGGCGGCGCTGGTGGACCAGAAGCAATGGCAACGACATCCATGTCAGTCATGTGCAATCGCACCATCGAGAGGGCAGCCTTGGCACCAGCCACCTGTTGGGTTCGTAGCATGGAAAACAAAAAAATTCTACCGCAAGAACGAACAAAACCCAGATCTAATCTAGATAAAAGCCAAGATCTAATCTATTAGACATGTGCAACGAGATAGATCTGTACTAACCCTTGTAGACCCGAAAGCGTTATGAGATTGGATCTCGTGGTTGATGTAGTCGATCACTTGCCGATCTCAAGATCGAGTGGACGATCCTTCCGGCGCTGCGTTCCGGCAGCGCTTCCGTAGTCGGTCACACGTGCGGAGTCGAAGCAGACCTTCCTCTCCTCGTTCTAGCGAGCAGCGGAGGTAGTAGATCTTCTCCACAGAATCTCAGCAGCACGACGGCGTGGTGGTGGTGGTGGAGTAGAGAATTCTGCAGGGCTTCGCCTAAGCCTGAGCAGAAGGAAGGAGGAGGAGAGAGGCGGCTAGGGGCAAGAGTGGAGGAGCAAGGGGGGTGGCGCCTCCACCCCTCTATATATAGAGGGAGGGGTGCGGCCTAGGGTTCCCACCCCTAGGCCCACCCCCTAGGGCCGGCGCACAAGGGAGCTTGGGGGGAGAGTCCTTCCCCCCAAGTTTCCCTTTTAAATTTCCCTTTATCCTTTTATCCTTTCTTGGTTTTCAAGTAAACTCCAAAAAATCTTCTAGAACCTTCCGGAACATTCTGAAACCTTCTAGAATCCCCATATAAATACTCCGGAACATTTCCTAACTTAGAAAATGATCTCCATTATATGAATCTTATTCTCCGGACAATTCCGGATCTCCTCGTGATGTCTCAGATCCAATCCGGGACTCCGAACAACATTCGGTCTCCAAAGCATATTCCATATCTACCTAAACAGCATCGAACCTTAAGTGTGTCACCCTACGGTTCGTGAATATGTAGACATGATAGAGACACATCTCCTATCAATAACCATCAGCAGGACCTGGAGATCCATAATGGCTCCCACATACTCAACGATGACTTCGTGATCGATAGAACCATTTACATACGAGACCAATTCCCTTTGTCACGCGATACTCTACTTATCCGAGGTTTGATCGTCGGTATCTCCATACCTAGTTCTACCTCGTTACTGACAAGTACTCTTTACTCGTTCCGTGATATGTCATCCCTTGTGACCCAGTCACATGCTTGCAAGCTAATCAGATGACATTCCACCGAGAGGGCCCAGAGCATATCTATCCGTCATATGGATGGACAAATCCCAATCTTGGTCCATGCGCTTCAACACATACTTTCAGAATACCCAATGACACCTTTATGACCATCCAGTTACGAAGCGGTGTTTGATGCCATCAAAGTACCCATCCGGTGATGGTGATTAACATAACCTCATGGTCAAAGGATTAGGTTACTATGTTTTTTAAAAGCTTATAGCAAACGAACTTAATGACTTGATCTTATGTTATGCTTACTATGGGTGTGTGTCCATCACATCATTCTCCTAATGATATAACCTTGTTATTAATGACATCCAATGTCCATGACCAGGAAACCATGATCATCTATTAATCAACAAGCTAGTTCAACAAGAGGCTTACTAGGGACTCTTATATGTTTACAAAACACACAAGTATCAATGTTTCCTAATAATACAATTATAGCATGGGATGTAAACAATTGTCATAAACACAAAGATATAATAATAACCACTTTTATTATTGCCTCTTGGGCATATCTCCAACAGTCTCCCACTTGCACCAGAGTCAATAATCTAGATTACATGGTAATATACCTAACACCCATGGCGTTCTGGTGTTGGTCATGCTTTGCCCTAGGGAGAGGTTTAGTCAACGAATCTGCCACATTCAGATCAGTGTGTACTTTGCAAATCTTTATGTCACCATCTTGGACATACTCGCGAATAGCATGGAAACGTAGTTTGATGTGCTTCAGCTTGCTATGTGACCTTGGCTCCTGTGCCTTAGCTATGGCACCTATGTTGTCACAGTAGATGGCCATCGGGTCCAATGCACTAGGAACCACGCCAAGTTCAGTAATAAACTCCTTCATCCATATGGCTTCTTGTGCAGCCTCCGAAGCAGCTGTGTATTCCGATTCAGTTGAAGATTTCGCCACAACGCTTTGCTTTGCACTCCTCCAGCTCATTGCAGCACCATTCAAAATAAATACGTATCCCGACTGTGACTTCGAGTCATCCGGATCGGTGTTCCAACTAGCATCGGTGTAACCGTTTACAACAAGCTGTTCATCACCTCCATAAGAAAGAACCATATCCTTAGTCCTATTTAGGTACTTTAGGATATTCTTGACCGCTGTCCAGTGCTCCATTCCAGGATCACTTTGATATCTGCTAGTCAAACTAACAGCATGTGTTATATCCGGTCTTGTACACAGCATGGCATACATGATAGAACCTATGGCCGAGGCATAGGGAATATTATTCATCTTTTCTCTATCTTCTGCCGTAGCTGGACTTTGAGTCTTACTCAAGGTCTTACCTAACAACATGGGCACGAACCCTTTCTTGCTCTCTTCCATTCTAAACTTCTTTAGAACTTTGTCTAAGTATGTACTTTGTGAAAGCGCTATTAGGCGTCTTGATCTATCTCTATAAATCTTGATGCCTAGAATATATGCCGCTTCGCCAAGATCCTTCATTGAAAAACTATTATTCAAATAGGCTTTGACACTATTAAGAGGTTCTATATCATTCCCAATCAACAATATGTCATCTACATATAGTACTAGGAATGCTACAGAGCTCCCACTCACTTTCTTGTAAATACAAGCTTCTCCATAAGTTTGTATAAATCCAAAGTTTTTGATTACTTTATCAAAACGTTGATTCCAACTCTGGGATGCTTGCTTCAGTCCATAAATGGAGCGCTGAAGTTTGCATACCTTGTCAGCATCTTTAGGATCAACAAAACCCTTGGGTTGTACCATATACAACTCTTCCTCAATGTCACCATTAAGGAACGCCGTTTTGACATCCATCTGCCAAATCTCATAATCGAAATATGCAGCAATTGCTAACAAAATCCTCACAGACTTTAGCTTCGCTACTGGTGAGAATGTCTCATCGTAGTCAACTCCTTGAATTTGTCGGAACCCTTTCGCGACAAGTCGAGCTTTATAGACGGTAACACATTACCATCAGCATCTGTTTTTCTCTTGAAAATCCATTTGTTCTCGACAGCCTTACGGCCATCCGGTAAGTCCACCAAAGTCCACACTTGGTTTTCGTACATGCATCCCATTTCGGATTTCATGGCTTCTAGCCATTTGTCGGAATCTGGGCTCACCATAGCTTCTTCATACGTCGCAGGGTCATCAGTGTTGTCCACCAACATGACGTTCAAGGCAGAGTCATACCAATTAGGAGTGGTACGAACCCTCGTTGACCTGCGAGGTTCAGCAGTAACTTCGTTCGAAGTTTCATGATCACCATCATTAGCTTCCTCTCCAATTGGTGCAGGTGGCACAAAAACATCTTCCGGTGCTGCGCTACTCTCAAATCCGAGAGAAGGTTCGATAACCTCATCGAGTTCTACTTTCCTTCCAATCAACTCCTTCGAGAGAAACTCCTTCTCAAGAAAGGATCCATTCTTGGCAACGAAAACTTTGCCTTCGGATCTATGATACAAGGTATACCCAATTGTTGCTTTAGGGTATCCTATGAAGACGCATTTCTCCGCTTTGGGTTCAAGCTTATCAGGTTGTAACTTCTTTACATATGCTTCGCAACCCCAAACTTTAAGGAACGACAACTTAGGTTTCTTACCAAACCACAATTCGTACGATGTCGTTTCAACAGATTTAGATGGTGCCCTATTTAAAGTGAATGCGGATGTCTCTAATGCATAGCCCAAAAACGATAGCGGTAAATCTGTAAGAGACATCATAGACCGAACCATATCTAAGAGAGTTCGATTACGATGTTCGGACACACCATTACGCTGTGGTGTTCCTGGCGGTGTCAACTGTGAAAGTATTCCACATTTCTTTAAATGCATGCTAAACTCATAACTTAGATATTCACCTCCGCGGTCAGAACGCAGAAACTTAATCTTCTTGTTACGATGATTTTCCACTTCACTTTGAAATTCCTTAAACTTCTCGAAAGTTTCGGACTTATGTTTCATAAAGTAGACATACCCATATCTACTTAAGTCATCCGTGAAAGTGAGAACATAACGATATCCACCACGCGATGATACACTCATTGGACCAACATCGGTACGTATTATTTCCAATAAGTCTGTAGCTCGCTCCATTATTCCAGAGAATGGAGTCTTAGTCATTTTTCCCATTAGACATGCTTCGCATCTTTCAAGTGATTCAAGAAGTCCATCAGAATGGAGTTTCTTCATACGCTTCACTCCAATGTGACCAAGACGACAGTGCCACATGTATGTAGAATTATCATTCAATTTTGTTTGTTTAGCATCTATGTTGTGAACATGTGTATCACTACTATCGAGATTCAGTAAGAATAAACCATTCATCTCAGGTGCATTACCATAAATGATATTACTCATATAAATCGAACAACCTTTATTCTCGGACTTAAAAGAGTAACCGTCTCGCAATAAACAAGATCCAGATATAATGTTCATGCTTAACGCAGGCACCAAATAACAATTATTCAAATTTAAAACTAATCCCGAAGGTAGATGTAGAGGGAGCGTGCCGACGGTGATCACATCAACCTTGGAGCCATTTCCAACACGCATCGTCACCTCGTCTCTCGCTAGTCTTCGCTTATTCCGCAGCTCCTGTTTCGAGTTACAAATATGAGCAACCGAACCAGTATCAAATACCCAGGCACTACTACGATTACTAGTAAGATACACATCAATAACATATATATCAAATATACCTTTCTTCTTGATGTTGCCATTCTTCAGATCCGCCAGGTACTTGGTGCAGTTACGCTTCCAGTGACCAGCACCCTTGCACTAGAAGCATTCAGTTTCAGGCTTGGGACCAGCCTTGGGCTTCTTAGCAGGTGCGGCAGCTTTCTTGCCGTCCTTCTTGAAGTTGCCCTTGTTCTTAGGCTTGCCCTGTCTCTTGAAATTGGTGGTCTTATTGACCATCAACACTTGGTGCTCCTTCTTGATCTCCACTTCAGCAGTTTTCAGCATGGACGATAGTTCAGGCAACGTCTTGTTCATGCAGTGCATATTGTAGTTCATCACAAAGTTCTTATAACTCGGTGGCAGTGATTGGAGGACACGGTGAATCCCTAACTCATTAGGAATCGTTATCCCCAACTGTTGGAGCTTGTTTGCGTGCCCAGACATGGTGAGCACGTGCTCGCTAACGGAGCTACCCTCTTCCATCTTACAGTTAAAGAACTTTTCGGAGGCCTCATAGCTCTCCATGGCCGCGCGAGTCTCAAAAATCAGCCTGAGCTCCTTAATGATCTCGAACGGGTCATGGTGCTCAAAGCGCTTCTGAAGCTCCGCTTCTAAACCGTACAGGATGGCACACTGAACTGTGGAGTAATGATTTTTCCGAGTGGCGTAAACATTCTTTACGTCATCGGTGGCATCTTCTGCAGGTGGGTCACCTAGCGGTGCTTCGAGCACATAGGTCAACTGACCAGCCCTGAGGACGATCTTCAGTCCACGGAACTAGTCCGTGAAATTGCTTCCATTGTTCTTAAGCTTTTCTTTCTCTAGGAACGCATTGAAATTGATGGAGGGGGTCGCCATAATCTACAACAAATTTGCAAGTAGTTTAGACTAAGTTTATGATGAATTGAGTTCAATTTTAATTCTTAAATTAACTAGGTGAACTCCCACTCAAAACAACATCCCTCACATTGTCTTAGTGATTACACGAACCAAGTCCACTACACCAAGTCCGATCTTCACGAGAGAAGATGTAGTTTCGTCGGCGAACAATCTTCATGTTCATCATATCATTTATATGACTCATGCTCTACCTTTTGGTATTTCCGTGTTCCGAGACCATGTCTGTACATGCTAGGCTCGTCAAGATTAACCTTAGTTTCCGCATGTGCAAATCTGGCTTGCACCCGTTGTATGCACATGTAGAATCTATCACATCCGATCATCACGAGATGCTTCGAAACACCGAGTCTTAGCAACGGTGCCAACTAAGGGCGAACACTTTATTACTTGATATTTAGTGAGAGGGATCATCTTATAATGCTACCATCACGATCTAAGAAATACAAGATGCATAAAGGATTAACATCACAGGCAATTCATAATTAGTGTGATATGATATGGCCATTTCTCCTTGTGCCTTTGATCTCCATCTCCAAAGCACGGACATGATCTCCATCATCACCAGCATTGCGTCAAGGTCAGTGGTGCCGCTTCATGGTTGTCCATCATCACTAGCAACTATTACAACTACTTGGAATAAAGCCATTACAAGATGAATAGACACGCAGGTCTTAACAGAATTAAAGACAACCATTAGGCTCCTGCCGGTTGCCATATTACAACAAGGATCATTGCATACATCAAATATAATCATAATCACATGATGGCCATATCACATCACAAAACCCCTGCAAAAACAAGTTAGACGCCTCTAATTTTCTTTGCATGTTTTACGTGGTTTGGGGCTTTCGAATAAGAACGGATCTTACCTACGAAACTGAACCACAACATTGATACAAGTGCTATCAAGTGCAAAATGTAAATTGGATCTATACTATGGTGAGAGAGACAGACACCCGCAAAGCCACTTGTGCAAAGCAAATTACACGTCAAGCGTGGAGCAAGTCTCACGTGCGATGACATGTAAGGTTAGCCCGAGCCGCTTCATCCCACCATACCGCAAGATCCAAAGTACACAAAGCAAAAGACGGCACGAGCACCAACGCCCACAAAACCATTGTGTTCTACTCGTGCAACAGATCTACGCATAGATACGACTCTGATACCACTGTTGGGTTCGTAGCATGGAAAACAAAAAAATTCTACCGCAAGAACGAACAAAACCCAGATCTAATCTAGATAAAAGCCAAGATCTAATCTATTAGACATGTGCAACGAGATAGATCTGTACTAACCCTTGTAGACCCGAAAGCGTTACGAGATTGGATCTCGTGGTTGATGTAGTCGATCACTTGCCGATCTCAAGATCGAGTGGAAGATCCTTCCGGCGCTGCGTTCCGGCAGCGCTTCCACAGTCGGTCACATGTGCGGAGTCGAAGCAGACCTTCCTCTCCTCATTCCAGCGAGCAGCGGAGGTAGTAGATCTTCTCCACGGAATCCCAGCAGCAAGACGACGTGGTGGTGGTGGTGGAGTAGAGAATTTTGCAGGGCTTCGCCTAAGCCTGAGCAGAAGGAAGGAGGAGGAGAGAGGCGGCTAGGGGCAAGAGTGGAGGAGCAAGGGGTGGCGCCTCCACCCCTCTATATATAGAGGGAGGGGTGCGGCCTAGGGTTCCCACCCTTAGGCCCACTGTAACTACCTCGGTGAATTACGCTCTTAGTTACATGCCTGGATGAACGAAAGTGGTTAAAATAGTATGGTGGGGCCCAGGGCCACTCACGGTAGACCTTTCGGCCGTCCTAACCACTTTCAGACATCGGGACAAGAACGAGCGGCGTAATCGGCAGGTGAAGGGATCAACTACATACACAAATGGGTATGTATGCAAGCCACATACAACAGTCCTCAGAGCCATTCCATCTAAAAGAAATAGAAATATTGCAACGCCATACGGCAAGATTCAAATGTCCTAGATAGAGATAATAATTTAGGATAGCTCCTCATACATCACACATCAGAGTATCAGGCGGAAGCGGAAAACAAGATCCGAGTACGGATAAGAAGCAAATCGGCATAAGATGCCCCATAAATAAACACATCCCGCCCACAGATCTCACGGATCCCCGTTCCCGGAATCTCTATACCGAGTGATCGTTGCCAACATCATCTGTCTCCTCCACCCAGTATCCATCTTGCGGGTACACCTGTCCATCTGAATCAAACAATTTATCGTGTGAGACCCTAGGGGTACTCAACAAGTCTTTATGCCGCTAAAGGGGACACAACCTGGGGTGACGCAATTGCAGCAAAAGATAATAGCTAACAATTCTATAGATACTCGCTAACCTTCCGCCTAACCAATGATAGACGGAAGTTCGTGAATTAAGAACAACAGTTATAACAGTATAATTAACAGATCCATCCTCCTCCTCGCTTACCAACGAGGAAGCGGACGAACAACCCCCATCATCCGTTGGCAGTTTTATTAACCATTCCAGGAGTATTGCACTATTTACTAGTCAAGTACTTAGTCAATTTAAAAGAGGTACTTTAGTTATACTTCTCTATGATCGAGAAACTGTGCTCCAAGTCGTCCATAACCGCAGACACGGCTTTCAGAAAGATTTACCCTGCAGGGGTGCACGAATAGCAACACACACTCGATCAACCTCAGAAAAACCAAATCAAAACCCAACGAGGCATTCACGACAAAGCAATCACAGGATTCAGAAATATTTTAGGGGGCCACCCCAATAAGCTACCCGCAACGAAGTTGGCCGGCTCCGAGACGGACCCAGGGTTTGCAACGACGGCTGTAAACGACTGGGAACCCAAAAATGTGACTGGGCTTGTCGATACCGCGAAAACGTGGCGCGATCCAAAATAGTACAGGTGCTCCTCGCACAATCTTAAATAAAGCAGTAACATGGCATAAGTACAGGATAGTAATAAAGCCCCAAACTAATTGTGGCCCCAAGAAATAATAATGAATCAAACTCTGGCTCAAGGGGGTCCATAAGGCCTCCCGGATGTGGATAGTGCGAATAGTCAAGGAACAGGAATCAAGTACTCGGGGTCCTACGGGACACAAGTGAGCATGAAAAACCAAATAGCAGATATTGCCCACCGGTGCCTCTTTCATTAGTTATCCCATTACTACTCAGGTTAAGTTGTTTAGGTACCTCGTTATTCATCAGACACTCATATACCCTACACATGCTTTGCTACGACTCGCATGGCTCAAACAACTCCTGTAGTAATGGCTCATGGGATGGAGGAACAAGCTTCGGTGGGGTTTAAAAGTAAAGGCTATGCAGTACTTGGGATTCCATTTAATGCAATCGCGACTCAATGATGCAAGAATAAGATAGAGGCAATAGGTACTGTATGTATGCAAGCATGTGGTAGTGCTTGCCTGGCAGCTCAGTTGAAGCGAGAGATGGATCTGGGTAGTACTCCTGTGATTCCTGATAATTCTCCTGCTGGTCGTCTATTCGAAGAAGAACCAAACAAACAAGGGCCAACATAAATAAAGTGCACAAGCATACGAATTAAAATGTGACAAGCAATCAAGCATGCCATGATGAATGATGCACAGTTTGCATGGCATGAAAGTAGCATGGCAAAGGTGAGGTGTGGATACAAGAAATAAAGCATTTTACTATTTATTTAGTACAATTTTTATTGCCATAAACAGTTCAGGTTTTTAATAATGACATGATGCATGCTTCACTTCAGAACAAGGACTGCATAGATAGAACGGGCTCGTCGCGCTGATCGATTTAGACATATTATTTGTTGAATTTGGAGTTATAGAATTAAAGTTATTAATTAATTAAGGAAAAGGGCATTTTATTGTAATTTTAATCATCTCGAAATTTTAAAGTGTTCAAACATTATTTTTAATGGAATATTTGAATTCCTCACATTTTTCTGATTCAAAAACATATATCATTTGTATTATTTGGATTTATATTTGAAAAGTTATTTAAATCTGATTTGAATTTGAATTTAAATCAATTTTGAAAAGGTTTAAATTAAACAGCAAAGCAGAAAACCATTTTGTACTCAGACAGATCCAGCCACAGTCACTGACGGGTGGGCCAATGTTGACTGGGGCCACGCACGGGGAAAACTTTTGCTACCGCGGCTCCACCTAGCCACTGAGGATGACAGATGGGTTCGACGGCTACTGGCCCACGTGATAGTGGGGTTACCCCCAGAGGCTGACAGGTGGGGCGAGGGCTGGAGCGCGGGTTACGGCCTGAGAAAACAGAGGGACTTTTCTGCAAATCGCCAGTGCGGCTGACAGGTGGGGCTAGCGAGGAGCGTGGGTTAAGCAGATAAAAAACTAGGGGGTTTTCTGCAAAAGGGGGCCGCGGTACTATGCTTCTGTTTCCTCTGAACTATCTGACGGAAAACAACGCACGGCGCAGCGAGGTGGGGGTCGAACTCGCGACCTGGCGTGCGCGGGCGGCGGCGGCTCCCGCTGGGCTGGGGAGGGGTTGTTGTCTGGGAGCGGCTACGCGGCTAAGTGAGGTTCTAGACGGCGCGGGCACGTGCAGACACAGCGAGCGGCGGCGCAGTGAGGGTGTTCGGCGCAACGCCTGGCGCGGCTAGGGCTTTACAGCGGAGCGGATGTTGTCTAGGAGGTGGAAGGGCTTACCGCGGGGAGGTCGGTGTAGTCAGATCGGGGAGTGGCGCGGAGGATCGTCGGGGTTGCAGGCGTCCTGGCGGGTTAGGGTTTCGACGGGACGGCGCAGGTACCGGCGCTCCTGGGGCTTCTCCTCCTCGTTGACGCGTACATGGAGCAGCAGGGAGGTCTCCTCGGTCTCCCAGGCCACCTCAACGACATGCTGGCCGGCTAGAACGAAGGGGGCGACGCGGTACTGGCGGCGACCGGCGGCAGGTCCTGGCGACGATGAAGAAGAAGGGCAAGGAGAGGGCAGGCTCGGGGCGGATCTGGGCGATGCAGGAGAGCCGTGTGGAGGAGGGCAAGCGAGAGAGAGGGAGGAGATGGCGTGTGGGCACGGCTCGGGGTAAAGTGGCTTCGGCCCTTTTCTCTCTTTCTCCTCGAGCACGTGGTCGAGCTGGGGTTCGACCTGGGCAGCCAGGCAGGGCAGGGAGAGGGGCTGAAGGTGGGGACGGCGCGAGGTAGCAGCTGCTGGGGATGGCACGGCGGTAGAGAGAAGAGAGAGAAGGGAGGGGGTAGCTCGGGTTAGCTAGGTGGGGCTCGGGTTAGGGTTTTGTTAGGGTTAGGGTAGGGTGGCTGGGGTGTGGGCCAGGGAGAGAGGGTGGCCAGGTGGTGATCATGGTAGAGAGAGTGGTAGAGAGAGAGGTGAGGTTGAGGTTAGGGTTTAGTGTAGAATTAGGGTTAGAGGAATAATAGTGAGAGGAAAGTTAAGTTAGATTTTTACTAGGTGGTTTAAGTTTTAAAAGTGTTTATGGGATCAACCAAGAGGTAGAGTGAGGCTTGATTAAGTTAGGATGAGGTGAAGGAGAATTCAAGAAAAGAGAAAGAAAAAGGGTTATGGGAAGAGGCCTCATTTGGATCATGCATGGAGAAATAAAATAAAAGAAAAAGATGTGGATGGGAATATGGGGATGGTGGAAGGGATGGAAATGATCCACAAAGAAAAGATCCAATAAAACAAAAGGAAAACCAATGAGATAAAAGGTGGTGATGGAGGTTGCATGGCCCATGCAAAAATAATAAATGCCATGATTTATTTTGTGTGAACAAAAATAATGATATGGCATTATTCTAATGCATTCCCAAGAAGTGGAGAAAAAGGCCAAGCAAAGAAATGTTAGACTTGGATCCACCCCAACCCACATGAGCTAGAATAATTATCAAAAGGAAAAGAAATACAAGCTCATGGTTATTGGGATGGTGGAGTTATAAGGTGGTGAAAAGAAAAGATAATGGAGGTGAATAAAAGATATGCCCCCAACTCAGCTTGGGCATTTAAACAATATATCAATAACCAAATACAATATCAAGAGGCTAATACAATTAATAATGCATATGAGAGAAGAACCAAAAGAAAAGGGGTTTTATATGATGCTCAAATGCAAGGTGGCATGATGACATGAGCATGCTATAATTATGATGCAACAATTATATATAGGAAGTAGCCAATATCTTACTAGACCAAGTAGCATTACAACTGTTAGACAATTGGGATGCTACACCCACCCCCTAGGGCCGGCGCACAAGGGAGCTTGGGGGGAGAGTCCTTCCCCCCCCCCCCCCCCCAAGTTTCCCTTTTAAATTTCCCTTTATCCTTTTATCCTTTCTTGGTTTTCAAGTAAACTCCAAAAAATCTTCTAGAACCTTCCGGAACATTCCGAAACCTTCTAGAATCCCCATATAAATACTCCGGAACATTTCCTAACTTAGAAAATGATCTCCATTATATGAATCTTATTCTCCGGACAATTCCGGATCTCCTCGTGATGTCTCAGATCCAATCCGAGACTCCGAACAACATTCGGTCACCAACGCATATTCCATATTTACCTAAACAGCATCGAACCTTAAGTGTGTCACCCTACGGTTCGTGAATATGTAGACATGATAGAGACACATCTCCTATCAATAACCATCAGCGAGACCTGGAGATCCATAATGGCTCCCACATACTCAACGATGACTTCGTGATCGATAGAACCATTTACATACGAGACCAATTCCCTTTGTCACGCGATACTCTACTTATCCGAGGTTTGATCGTCGGTATCTCCATACCTAGTTCTACCTCATTACTGACAAGTACTCTTTACTCGTTCCATGATATGTCATCCCTTGTGACCCAGTCACATGCTTGCAAGCTAATCAGATGACATTCCACCGAGAGGGCCCAGAGCATATCTATCCGTCATATGGATGGATAAATCCCAATCTTGGTCCATGCGCTTCAACACATACTTTCAGAATACCCAATGACACCTTTATGACCACCCAGTTACGAAGCGGTGTTTGATGCCATCAAAGTACCCATCCGGTGATGGTGATTAACATAACCTCATGGTCAAAGGATTAGGTTACTATGTTTTTTAAAAGCTTATAGCAAACGAACTTAATGACTTGATCTTATGCTATGCTTACTATGGGTGTGTGTCCATCGCATCATTCTCCTAATGATATAACCTTGTTATTAATGACATCCAATGTCCATGACCAGGAAACCATGATCATCTATTAATCAACAAGCTAGTTCAACAAGAGGCTTACTAGGGACTCTTATATGTTTACAAAACACACAAGTATCAGTGTTTCCTAATAATACAATTATAGCATGGGATGTAAACAATTGTCATAAACACAAAGATATAATAATAACCACTTTTATTATTGCCTCTTGGGCATATCTCCAACACCACCAACTGCTGCTTCACGCACTCGCGAACCGCGGACATATCTTGGATTTAGCCAGAAGAGCCAATAGGCTTGATGGAGTGTCATCCAACGGGAACATCACCCGATAGATGTTCTTCAAACACGACTGCGACTTCTTCAGGAAGAGAAGCACTCGCGAAGCGCGATCCTGCAGGGTCGACAATGCAGTCGCACGATCATGATCTACCCAGAAGTATCCACTCTCTTGAAGTTGCTCCTGGGTGAGATCATGAAGGCGGATGGCAATCCTATCCCTCTCCTCCTGCGGATGGCGTGCGCTAACAACTACACGAAGCAGCACCAACAGCATGAGTACAACGTACCATTGCGACTAACTACAAAGGAAAAGATGAGGACGAGCAAACTAACACTTAAACAGGTCGCCCAGCTGCGTCACCTCGCCAAGCAGATATTGCTCGCGGGCGGCAGATTTTTCTGCCTTCGACTTCCACATGTCTGCGTTACCACGGATCAGGGGCAACTCACGCTCCAGCTCCTTCACGCGATCACGAAGTCGCGACAGCAAGGACAGCTCTGCTACCCTGGAGCGCGGCGGTGCCACTGTCTCATCAAGATATTGCGAATCCTGATTTCCCCCCACAAGACCACTCGATGCACCCTACCACAAGTCAATACAAATGCAATTAAGGCGACCAAATTAACACAAAGGCAAGGAGAACAGATGCATTCAAGATAAGCATAAGTGTTTACAAACACACTCGCCAGCAGGCACGTCCTTAGGCTAAAAAGGCAACTGATCAATTATTACAACAAGCTAACTACAGAGCAGCTGGCTTCTTCGACTTCGACGGCTTCGGGGGCTTCATCAAGTCCGTGGCAATATCAGATGCAACTGACTTTCCGCCGGCCCCTGAGGCCGAAGCTTTCGCCGCCTTCTTCGCACGTTGGAGCTCCTCCGAATACTTGGCAACAGTATTTATCAAGGAATGGCTATATTTGGCACAAGCAGTCGCAAAGGGAGCGAAGACTACCTGCTGACCATCCGCGCCAACAGGCATCGCCTTCGACACCGCAGAGGGATCTATCTCGACTCTGTGGGCTTGCACCATGGCGAGTGACATCGTCGCACCAGCCGCTCGGAGGGAGTTCTTGTAGGTAGCAGGCACACCCCCGACGAGTCACTCCACCAGCTTGTCCATATTATCGACTAGCTCTGCCTTCGGCATCAACTCCTCTCAGAGGCGACTAAGGGCGACCTTGGCCTTGGACAATCTATCTTGGATGGCGGCGCTTCGGTCCTCGACCGCAGATACCGTGCCGGCCAGAGCGTCATCACGACGAAGGGCCTGCGGGTCAAAATTCAAGTCGCCAGCATCTACACCGAAAATACACACATGGATCAAACTTCTAGTGCCACCGGCAAAACTCTAGATGCAGCTAGGAACATCAATAAAATATCTACCATTAAAGGTACCTGAGAGGGCCTTGGCGACTAAGAACAGTTGCTCTTCGAACAACTTTTCCCTGGCCGCAAAGGAGGCGCACAGATCCTCTTCACGCTTCTGGGCATCATCATGAGCCGCGATTGCCTCGTCACGCCCCTTCACAGCTGCGGCTAATGTCTTCTCCAACGTGGCGACGTTGCGCAGTAAAGCATTATGCTCACCTACATGGTAGTCAATAATTGGCTATCAGTCGATTACACCAAAACAGAGAGAAGACGAAAAGATTAAGTGTAGAAGCACTCACTTTCGACCACGCGGGGACGCGTCTCCAGCATTGCATGCTAGCGACCCATCGCCATCACCTGCTCCGCCACTTGCGCAGCTTCCTTTACAAGGAGCTGTCACACAAAACAAGGAGTCAGAAGAGGGTAACAGAAGGCGTTGACTGCCACACTAAAAAAGAAGGAAAGATATACTTACATGGTCCTCTAGCAACTCCGAAGAATTTTGCTGAACCATCATCCGAGCAACTATTCGATGCTCCCCTACGTAAGGAGAGCTCGAAGAATTGTGCCCGGAGTAGGCCGCCGCCAGAGGAGAAGGAGCGCGTTCGACCTCTACTTTGGCCCTTGAGGTTGCGACTCCAGATTCCTTCACAAACTCGACGTCGCTAGAAGATGACGACGCCTCTTGGCTACAAGCCCAAATTCACATTGAGAAAAGGAAAACTCCAGAGCAAAGCCAACAAGAAGAAAACAGAAAAGAACTAGTGAACTCGCAAATTTACCAGTCAAAGTTGTCAAGATTAAACGTGGCCTCCGCCGACTCTGATGAAGACTCCTTCGGCAATCGCATCTTCTTGCGAGAAGATGGTGCCACAGCCCTCACAGGAACGGCGGGAATTGGTGACTCCGCGCCAGCAGCTGTGCCTTCTAGAGCCGAAGGAGTCGACACATCGGAGTCCTCGCTGCGCGAACGCTTGCGAGTATCCGGGCTCTCGGACTCGGGGGCTTCCTCTTCCACATCAGAAGGGACAGTCGACTCAGACTCGTCCTCTTCCAAAGCTTCGTGAGGAATAATACCCTCAGGGAGAGGAGGCATACAAGGCGACACCGCCCAATCCTACATACAGACAGTGAAGATTAGCAAATAGAACAGGTAAGCAACAGAAAAAGCAATCGCGGAAGTAAGCTACTGCGTAGCACAACTGTACCTCAGGAGGAGGATTCGAAGCATCGAAAGGAGGAATGACTGGCTCATTCGGAAGCACATCCTTGAAGGTGTACTTCGTGACCAGTCGAACCCTCTTATCTACCTCACTCGCGGACATGCCATCGGCAGACACGCGAGTGGCATCATCAGCGCGACCCCATTGAAACATGGGATGGACTCTGGCCTAGAGAGGCTGGACGCGATGACGCAACCAAGTCCTGACAAGGGCGCATTCTCCCTCTTCTGCGCCTATGCGACTCTCCAGGTCGCAGACGCGTCGATATAGCACGTCTGTCTCCGCGAGTTCTGAAGGCATGATCACGTTCTTCCAAGAACGCATCTTCTTGCAGGGAGTCGCGGGATCGAAAGGCGCGAGTCCAAAGTGCTCGTCCTCGGCCTTCTGGTCGCGAACATAGAACCATTTGTTCCTCCATCCCTGGACGGACTTGGCGAGCTTGATATCGAAGTAGGTGGCGGACGGGTCGACATGGATACCACAACCACCTACGTCGTAAACTAGAGAGTCAGATGTGGACTAACGCTTCAGCTTAAATAAGCATTTGAAAAGGCCAAAGTGTGGCTCGATTCCGAGCCAGCACTCGCAAAGAGTGATGAAACAGGAGATGTGAAGAATCAAGTTTGGGGACAGCTGATGGAGCTGGAGCCCGTAGAAACAAAGGAGACCCCTAAGAAAGGGGTGGAGAGGCAAAGAAAGGCCCCGAATGACGAATGCAAAAAACATCACTCGAAAACCGGCGGGAGGCACAGGAATGGTCTCACCGCTGGGGACGCGCGCATCGGCGACTGCTGCAGAAATAACTCCGTCTTGGCCAAGAAGACGGAGATCCGACGTCTTGATGTTAGAGGGGCGCCACGTGCCATTGGTCACGCGGGTGCCCGCGACCTTCTTTTTCCTGCCGCCGGCGGCACTGGTGCCCGCAGCAGCGGGACCACCCTTCTTCTTCGTCGCAGCGACGGTGGCTACGGATTCAACGGCAGCGCCTCCTTTCTTCTTTCCCATTGCACGGCGGCGATGAGAACGCAGAAAATAACTTGGAAATGAACAGAGGTGGTCCAGAGTTGAGGAGGAGATGAGCGCAGGGAAAAGCAGATGAACAACAGCAATGGCGATGGCAGCGAGGAAGAAAAGAGTGCAGATGGAAAATTACCGCCGTAGCGCCGCTACTTAACCCCTAGGAGATGCAATCCAACGGCTTACAAAAACCCTACTGGGCGCGTGGCACGCATCGCGTTCGACACGTGGAGAAGAGGAAGCGCGAACCGTCCCTCCACTGCTCCCATTACGCGTGGAAATCGAGGAGGCACAGTTAATAATAAGATTACGCACACCCAGTCAAATCAAAGTCAGAAAGTGGGACCCACCGCTCGTCATGTCCCGTCAAAATCGCTCACGCGGGCAACTGAGGTCATGCAAGCGTCAGCACTGACGTCATCAACAGCTACGCAGCGGAAAACTTCGACTACTTTAGTCCTTGCTGGAGTCTTCGACTCCACCAAGCACTCGGGGGCTACTCCCATAGGGAGCGTTGGCCGCGCACCCTACGATTTTTCTTTTCTTATTGCAGGGATATAGGCAATCAAATTCAAACCCAACCACTCGAAACACGGTTCGACTACGGACATGGGTTACTCCCATAGGGAGCGCCGGAAACAATTTCGACTGAAACAAGCAAGCAGAAGATAACAGCAGTCGCAAATGTGTTTTAGTCCCTGCCTGAGTCTTTGACTGAAACAAACAAACAAAGATGATAGCAGTCGCAAAAAATTTTTAATTCCTGCCTGAGTCTTTGACTTAACCAGGCACTCGGGGGCTACTCCCATAGGGAGCGCTGGCCGCGCACCCTATGATTATTTGCACAAAAACTGTGTGTTGATAACATCCGCACTCGCAGATCATGGCGACATCGCCTCAAAATTTTCCTACAAAGAGACTACGTCTCCTGGGTCACCCGAATCGTCTCCGCGATGATAAAATTCGGATGCCGCGCTTACAGCGTGAAGGTAAGACCTGAATAAGGCATGGCAACGCATTTACCTGCGCACTACCAGAAAAAATATTCGTGCCTGCAGGCACGATGAACATGCCTTGACGGACGCGTCAAGTGCTCACACTCATATAACTGGAATTCGACTCCTGTAAGACCTCCGCGGCCTGAGTCGAATTACGCCAGCACTTTTCTGGATTCGAGTCCGGGGACTCGAGTTCGAGTAGATTGCGTTGTTTCACCCTAAGGTGGTTAACTGATACCGATACTTCGGTTATATCAGGCACGTATATCAACAATCCCTATGACATAAATGAAAGCAATCGAAAATATACTCATTCAGGCACTCGAAGACTTCAAAAAGCACCCAGTCGAATCTGCGATTCCACTGGATACTCGGGGGCTACTGACATGGGTATACCCTATAGGTACTCGATCTTGGTATATACGGTCTAAATACGTACAGGCCCACGGTGTCACCAAGGCCTAGATGAAAGGACTCGAGTAACCTGCGGACTCTCGATTGCTTGAAGGACAAGAAGAAGCTAAAGATAGAAAGTTTGAAAGGGAAAACCCTAACTTGTAACCGACTCGACCTGCTATCCGAGACCTAGCATATCTATATAAAGGCTAGAGGGGGCGGCGAGAAGGACACACGTAACCCTAGTTTCCACAACCCTTACCAGATTGTATCTGTGCACCATTATAACTTTCGACTCATTCGATAATTCCACGAGCAGACAAGCAGGAGTAGGGACCTCTACGAGGCCTGAACCTGGGTAAATCCTTTATCCCCTGTGTGCTTGTTTGCTAGCCGATAGATGTCTCCAGTGCTCCCTCCTTCTCCAAAACCCAAGTCCATAACAATGGACATTGATGAGTTAAACCCTCGTCAGGGGCAAAGTCTTGGTGACTGGATCCAACTTGTGAGATATTTAATTCAGTTTCTCTTATAAATCGGATCAATTATTGTTTTGTTAATGAAGAGGCGAAGCTCCTGGTGGTTGCCCAAAATACTCATGACATAATTTTGCCCGGTGTGTTGTGCGGTAAGTTGACCACCTCTCTTGTTCGAGTTCAAATCCACTTTCTCTGCCAATTAATTGAATTGCATCATGTATACGATAATTTTTTTTTCTGCGGGTGGCGATAAATTCTTTTTTAACTGTAGTGACCTGCTTGCTAGCGCCACATTGCCTTCAACACGGGACTAGAGGACTTTACAAAGTCAAAATGAGCCTTTTAGTTTGGACGAGAGCTAAGCAGTCAGCATCTACTGGAATCCTGCCCCCATGTTTGGGTGAGTTCCTGTAGGTTACCGCCAAAGAATCTACTAGAAAACTGCTTCCTTTACCAAATATGTCATGTGTGACAACTCCTTAACCCTCAAGGCAACGTGGCTAAACCTATTATGAAACCTTTGGGACTCCTAAGATATCCCAGATCTTTTAAGGCTTTTTCCAAACCTTTTGGATCCTTCCAGAACTTTTCATATATGTCTGGGATCATTTCTAACACTCCCGAGACCATTACAGATACTTTTGGGATCATCCAGGACCTCTTAGGTCTATTTTGAGACCACCCGAGACACTCTCTCGGAACCCTTCTCTCTTATCTTCATATAGCACTTGCATTCTCAAATGTCTCTAGACTTTAAGTGTGTGACCCTATGAGTTTGGATATGTCTGGACATGTCCGGAACACCTTCCACGACAATGATCGACATATGGATCTTGATAGAGATGATGATCTCCACACATAACACGAAGAACTTTATCGTGTGAACCTTTCATGTTAATTATCAATACACGTCGATGCGTGGGAGCAACCACCGCCGAAGCAACAGGTCGTCATGGATTCGTCCGAACGGTGTCGGCATAAGAGCCACCACATGCCCTTCTCCAACCCTCCTCACTTCCACGGATATAAGCTTTAGGCATGGGAGAAAGCACATGCACGGATTTGGATCCAGACACCCAATTATTTGTCGTGGAGAAGCTAAAAAACAACTACCACTACTAGAATCTAGACCTACCTCCCACTCATTGCATGCCACCATGGCCACCGCGACAGGGGGAAGAGAGGCCAGCGGCAAAATCTGTGGAGGAGGTCAACGGAAGGACGACAGAGCGTCAAGTCGCCATAGGGGCAAACTCTCAGTGACTAGATCCAATTTGTGAGATATTTGACTCGGTTTCTCTTATAAATCGGATCAATTATTGTTTTGTTAATGAAGAGGCGAAGCTCTCGGTCGTTGCCCAAAATACTTAATCAGTTGCCACTGGTTACATAATTTCGCGCAGTGTACCGTGCGGTAAGTTGACCACCTCTCTTGTTCGATTTGCAATCCATTTTCGCCGTCAATTAATTGAATTGCATCATGCATACTGTACATAAATTCTTTTTGAACTGTAGTGACGTGCTTGGCAGCGCCACACATTGCCTTCAACACGGGACTAGCGGACTTTACAAAGTCAAAATGAGCTTTTATTTTGGACGAGAGTTAAGCTAAACAGTCAGCATCATTGAGCGTGTCAAAAGCAAATCTGAGACTCCACCGTCATAAACTAAACTAAAGGTATTGACCCTAGCTTGAACACTCCTTTGATCCGACCACGCATCAACTCCGGTGAATTTATATCCATCTCACGATGGGGCCACGCCAACGGAGTGAAATCACGAATAATTATCGGCACCACCGCACCAGTTGGCCATGCACCTATGCATGCTACCCGATTAACCGTAGCTTAACTTTCATCCATGCACCCGAAATGATGAGCCGTGGTTCGTTCGTGCATGCATGCATGGTCCTTCTAAGACTAGGCAGGCAGTATCATATATATATATATATATATATATATATATATATATATATATATATATATATGATACTACTATATATAATACCATCTCCACAATGCATAGTATTATATAGTAGTATCATAATTTTAGTATATTTATTGTTTTGTAGAATCTCAATGTAAATTTATGTATAAGATTTATTTTGAATTAGTTTTTCTAGTTCGTGCTATGATACCGTATCTACCTATGCTATCAACACAATCTTTTTTATCATTAATTAGTATGTCACGTCAGAATTTTACCAACATGGCATGCATGATACTCCTATTGGGACTAGTCTAAAGCGAAGTGAGCACAGGTACGCCGAACCTACATCCGACACGTATTGGGCGGACGGATAGCAACTCTGCGACACGACGAATGGATCGCAAACTTACGGTGTGGCCCTGGCTTCGACCTTCGAGTCAACGGCCTCGTGGGCGGGGCTAAGGCCTTTTACAATGGACTGCTTTTTAGCACGTTACCATAAGAAAAATAAATGGCTAAGAAACACCCTCTACAATGCATTGTTTCTTAAGTTTGTATCTTAATTTAATAATTTTAGCCCCATGCATGCATGTAATTGGTCTACTACTTATTTTTACCTATGACTACGTGCAGAAGGTGTATCTTAGCTAAGATACAGCATCAATCTTTTTCCTCATTAACTATACTGTCACATAGACAAAGTGACTAGGATACACCGCTAAGAAACATCCATTGTCAAAGGCCTAAAATTAGCCTTTCCCCCTCGCGACGTGGATCCGACGACGTCGGGCCTGGGCGGCCACCAACTGAAAACTGGACTACGTGCGAGGTGCGATGCGAGACCATCATCCAGTCCGTCGTCACATGACATCTGAAAAGGACTCACATGGGGTGCTGCTCCCCCACACGACCGAGGCTGGCTGGCTGGTATTACTGGCCTGTGCCCGCCCAATAATTATGCGCTCCGCGCGTACAAATATGCGACGCATGTTGCTTGCTTGCTGTGCGCGAGCTCCGTGCTTCGGGGCCTCGTGTCTACGGCTACGAGATCTTGTATTGCGGTACGACGCGCGAATCCACTAGTGGTACCGACACGGACCACCTGGCTGCTGCTGAGCCTGGAACAGTACCGGACGGAGACATGGAGCCATGATTCTCTTGTGCTCGACACTTGGAACGCTTTTTAGGGGTGCTCAGGGTCGAATACTGAAATTAGAATAAAATCCATCCACGGCACCGTACCCAAACTTGGCACTACGGTACCTCTGTACGCTGCACGTTCCACCAATCGTGTAAAAGGCAACTGTCCTTCCTCACCCCGGTCATTTTGAGGTGGGTCCGCCAACGGCATCAATAAACAATGCAGCGAGAGGAAGAGGGCGATGGCGACGATGACGACAATGGTCGTCCGACGGTTGGAGAAGCCGCCGATCGCTTCGTAGCGGCGGCCAGAAGGTGCTCGTCCGCCACATTACCGTAAGTACCCAAAATTTGGGTGGAATTTCTGTCAATTTTTTTGGATTTTTCCTTATGGTTAGGGTTTGAAAGACGAGTGTGGGTAATTGGAGACGAATTTCCTTATAGTTAGGGTTTGAAAGAAGTGAATGTAGGATTGTCTTCAACTCTGAAGAAGAAGATGCAAGCAGAGAGCATGCAGAGTCATCTGAAGATGCATATTCAAAGTTTGATTTGGACGATTCAGAGTTTGATCTTACTAATGATGATCACCTTTATGCAGATAATGTGGATGATGACGAGGAAAAGGTTAAGAAGATGAAAATGAAAGGAAAAGAGAAGGTCAAGGGTGATGGTGAACCAAAAGAAGAAGATCTCTGTTTTTTTAACGAAGAGCTAATGTATTAATATCAGGGCCAAATTACATTGTAGCTCAAACAACATATACTCTGAAGATCAGAGTCGAACCTACAGTCTGGATGCACACAAGAGAAAAGTAAAACTGAAGGCTTCCTGAGCAGAAGAACACAAATGGAGCCTATCAGGAAGTCCATCGAGAACATGAACGCGCCACTCCTGCAAATGAGTTCTTCTAGGGCCTCACAATGCCAAGCCAACCAAAAAGCCAGCGGCTCAACCAACAGCCGTGATGGCTCAGGGACGTGAGGTTGAAAATCGAGCTGTAGATGTAGAGGACGCTTCACCAAACTCAATCCAAAGAGATCTTCATCGCCAAATCTGGGGAGCGACATCAGAGACGATCTCACCTGCCTCCGGCGCATACGCCCAAGCGAAATGAAGATTGCAAAGACTGCCTTAACAATAATTCACGATTGATCCTTCGTGTAGCAGCAAGACTGAATAGCTACATCCAAATGAGAGATAAATCCAGGCAGTTGAAAACCTTTTGGACCAGCAGTAGATGGAGACCCCGTCTCTTCCGATCTCCAGCAAGGGCCAATGGAGATTTGGGCATCCCTAGCTTTATTGACACCATGACAGCCTTGGCAAATCCGCACCATAGTATGCATTTGCCCCAGCTAACACCATCTTGAGTAAGAAGAATCAAAAGCAGCGATTGTCCCCTTCATCCCCTCGCCGCCACGGCCGACCGGAGGAAGGGAACAGACCACCACTCTACACCAACGCCTTGTCCCCTGCCACCACGACCAGCCAGGCGAGACAGAGAGGCAATCCTCTTCTTACCAACCAGATGGAACCGGAATCTCCCTCCTTTGAACCACCAAATCAACCCCAAGGGCAGCTCAGAGCCAAGCCTAGCCTCACAGCCACCACATCGGCACCTGTAGACCGGCGGCTAGAGCACCGGGATCCCATCCACCGGATTGAGCTCAAAAGGAGGTGGAACGAGCACCACACCCTCCAGCAGGTTCAACCACAGAAGTACCAAGAGGGGAGGCAAGTCGTCGTCGGCCCCTAGAGGCTGCTCGAGCGCCGCCGTGGCACACTCCCGTACGACATGATGCCAAACTCCACATAGGGGAAACCTACCCTAGAGCTACTACTAGACCTACTACACAAGGGGGCCCAGCCGCCTCTACCCACCCCACCCTCGACGGCGGCGCCACCGGAGGCGGAGGGAAGAGGGGTCGGGCGGCGGCGGCGCCTAGCGACTTTCAAGGGGCGAGAGGTTGGGAGAGGATAAGGTAGCAAAGTAGTTAAGAAGAAGATCTCTAGGCTCCTGACTCAGATGAGTAAAAATGTTGAAATGAAGTTCAATACTTTCACAAGGGAGGATTTTAGTGCAGAATTCCATGTTGGCCTCAAATTTGAGTCTATTGACATGGTTAGGAGAGCTATCAAAAAATACAGCTACTGAAATGGTCACCTGTGACATAGTGATCATGATGGGACGTGTACCTTATAGTGGTATCGGATAGCGTATTCCTAATGTTAGTGACCGTATCGAAAATCAGTGACAAGTTTAGGTCATGTGGATGGATTTACTCTTGAAATTAAATACTCCTGAAAACAAAATGGGAGATTGAGTTCACTAATGAAAAGAGAAGAACTGTGGGACTAATTGACGAATGATGAGATGACAAGCAGGTTTGCCCAACTTTTGCTTAAGCAGTAGTACTTGACTTTTCCCTCAAATCTGTGCAGGTCAAAAAAGAGCCTAGCTCTACACGTAAAGCGGGCCCGGTGCGGATAATAAATCCATAAACTATGCGCGCCCACTCCATTCCAGGCCATTTTTCCTCCTCCGCCTCGCCTGGAATATTTGCATCTTCCTTCCTCCCTCCCTCCGTACCCCCCTCCCTCCCCTCCTTCTCTCTCCTTCCTTCCTCCCAACGCCCCGTCCATCTCCCTTCCGGCGAAACCGATGGCCGCGAGCTCGGGCGACGACTCCCGGAGGCCCAATCCCCTCCCCACCGCGCTCGTATCCAACCTGCAGTCCGTGCTGGCCGCCCGTCGCCCGCCTCCGACCGAGGACGCGAGCGTCGCCGCCACCGCGGCCGAGACCTCGGCCCCCGCGGCGGCTGATGACGGCCCCGCCAAGCCCGTCGTGCTTCTGACCTGCGCCGGTGGGATCCAGTCGCCGGGTCTCGCGGCGCTCGTCGACGCCCTCGTCAAGGGCGGCCGCTGCGACGTCCACGTGTGCGCCCCCGAATCGTATGTCCCCCAATCCCACCACGCGCCTTCCTGATTTGTCATTGCGATTTCGCTCTTGACCTAACAGGACCCTCTTGTTCTAACGCCGCGATTCGATTGAAACATCTTGTTAATTTCAAGGGACAAGCCTGTCTGTGGTCACTCGATTACCATACGGGAGACTGTTTCAGCGACATCATCCGCCGATTTCACGGGGGCCAAGGCCTTTGAGATATCAGGTCAGGCTTCTTCAATCCCTTTCTGCGCTGTTTGGATCATATACTATTCCTCAGCTATTGCGGCCTATTGTGAGAGCTTTCTCTTTGCCGCTGCTGATTATGATGATTATTTTTGTTCAGGGACCCCGGTGGATTGTATCTCGCTGTCATTATCTGGGAGGCTATTTGCTTGGTCGGCACCTGCTCTGGTATTGTGCTTGTCATCTAGTATGTTTTAACAAGGAAGGAAGTAGATTTCCTACCCTTTGTCATTGAGGATGATTCCATTTGATTCTCAGGTGATCAGTGGTATCAATGCTGGGCCTAATTGCGGTTATGAGATGTATGTATGCTCTTGTTTCACAAGTAGCCCATTTGTAGTCTGGTCTCAGTTTGGTTATGCAATTTATTACAAATCTCTCCCTGTAGGTTCCACTCTTCTGCTATTGCTGCTGCAAGAGAGGCCTTAATGTATGGCGTACCTTCAATTGCAATCTCACTCAATTGGTGGGTATGCGTTTACTGCCTATGTTCTATCATTCCCACTGATTTGTTACCTCAGTAACACAAGCTAATAACGATTGGTGGATGGATTTGGGCAACTAGGAAGAAGGATGAAACTAAAGACAGTCACTTCAAGGATGCAGCTGCCGTGTGTTTGCCATTGATACATGCGGCGTTGGCAGACATTGAGAAGGGAACTTTCCTCAGTGGGTGCCTGCTGAATATTGGGGTTCCAAGCTCGCCATCTGCAAATAAGGTTATTATTATGATCTTAAATTCCATTTAGAGCCAAAAATAGTACCATAGCTGTAGAAGTACATGGATTCTTTTTACTTGATGTCCACTTCGGCATTTAATGATAATAATACTGGACGTGCCATGCCTGCTGAATATTGGGGTTCCAAGCTCGCCAGCTGCAAATAAGGTTATTATGTGAACAAAACTATGACCTTAAATTCCATTTAGAGCCAAAAATAGTACCATAGCTGTAGAAGTACATGAATTCTTTTTACTTGTTGTCCACTTCGGCATTTAATGACAATCATACTGGACCATGCTATGCCTGCTGAATTGGGCTTCCAAGCTCGCCAGCTGCAAATAAGATTAACAAAACTGTTTCTTAAACTCCATTAGGGCCAAAAATAGCACCATAGCTGTAGAAGCACATGAATTCATTTTACTTGTGGTCCACTTTGACATTAGTGACAAGCGTACTGGACCATGCTATTGCCAAGGGCTAGAGCAATACATATAACTAATTATATCCTTCACTTAAGAGCACCGTATGCTTCCATCTATTCAAGAGGCTATTCTAAAGGGTAAATAAACGGATTTCTACATTACTAGTGTAGAATGTACTCCCTCTGTCCGGAAAAAACTGACTTGGATTTGTCTAGATTCGCATGTATCCGGACACGTTTTAGTGTATCTGGAAAAAAGTGACTTGGATTTGTCTACATGCGAATCTAGACAAATACAAGTCACTTATTTCCGGACAGAGGGAGTACATTGTTTGCTACGTTGTCAGTGAACAGGGTTTTCAAAGCGTAGCCATATGAAGGTATCTGCTGCACCTCACTGATGATTGAATAGTTAAGAATAGAATGAACTACATAGAAGGTGTCTTGTTATGACAACTGAACCTTATGTTCAGTTAAACTTCTGTACGAACTCGGTATTTCCGTTATTGCAATGGAAAGGGGTGGAAGCCCGGTTGGAAAAAAAAGATGTTCAGATAAAAAGCTATATCTTGTTTCTAGTGGTTAAGTCTCCTCTGCTATTGACTTACTCTATCATAGCACGGTAATGTATATATATCCATCTGATTTTGTACTTTTAACTTCTTGAGGTGTATCATGGTCATATGTTATCTCGACTTTGGTCCATCCTTCAATATATATCATAACTAATCTATAAAATCTCATGCATTTTATGGAATTGTTCAATTGGTCCGTGGGTTCATCTTTTCATTTTTGCATCATGAACTCGCGGCTTGAACTTCAGCTGCAAGGTGCAAGCGCACCAATATGTTTCAAGCTTTTGCGTTGAGTATATACTGATTGTAAGGTCATGCAATTATCTGAACAAAAAAGCAACCTTATTAATTTGGAGGAACAGCGGTATTTATTTATACTGATTGTAAGCTCATGCACACATATTGTTGTAAGTGCAGCAGTATGTGTCAAGCTTTCATCATTCAGTATATACTGTGATTGTAAGGTCATGCAATTATCGGAACAAAAAAGCAATCTTATTGATTTGGAGCAACAGCGGTATTTGTTTATACTTGGTAATGGGGAAACCAGATCACTTTGGATCTTCTGTAAAATGTGCATTACTTCTCACAACTGCGACGGGCACAATTGTACAGCACATAAGTAGTTCGGTTTCTTTTTTAACATATAAGTGATGCCAGGGTTTCAAGTTGACCAAGCAAAGCATATACAGTCCTGCTCAAAGTTGGCAAGCTGTGTCGTCAAGTAGACCTGCACCTGCTGCTCACTTCATGGGCATGCATCAAAGCCTCGGTATTCAGCTCGCGCAGCTTGGGAAGGATGCTTCTGCAGCAGTATGAAGCAAATCTTTACTCCATAGAAGTTTATTATGTTATCATTGGTGTTATCAAACTGGTTTGTCCTTCCATCTTCAGGGGGCTGCACGCAGAGGTAATTTGCGGAAGACGGTTGAGGTCGAGTCTGTTGCGGCTGCAGGGAAACAAGAGACTCGAGAAGTAGTGAAGAAATTTTTCCGCGCTGAGGTAAATGTATATTCGACAGTTTTGATATAGCAAAATAAGTACTCCGTACATAGTTCCACTTCTTTGATCAATTACAAAGTAAAGATGAACTTCTAAGCATTACCAAACTAGGTACTTATGGTAATTAATAAAGACTGTAAATAGCCTTGGTCCATTTTAGTGTTGATTTTTGTAGAAGTGGAAGTGTACTTCCGACTTGTGAGCATGATTCTAAGCACATTTGAACACCCTCAAAGCTTTCTGGGTATCCTTTTCTTATTTGGCTTTGTATATTATACAGTTCACGGAGAAGCTGCATGAAGGTTTGGATGAGGATATTGATTTGAGAGTTTTGGAAAATGGATTTGTGAGCTCTCTCTCCCTTTCTTTCTCTCGAGATAATTGCAAAAAACCACCACACTCTGTCATGCATGTTCTCATGTGGCTAATCGTTTTACCTTGTACAACCTACAGATATCTGTCACTCCTCTGAATGTGCATGGCCGTGTGGAACCTGAACTTGAAACTCCAGCTTCGGACTGGCTGTCATCAGCTTTGACTGTAGCCAAAGAACAAGATGCTTCGGAAGCTCCAGCTACCTAACAAACTCGAAGACATGTACACTCTGTAGGTGCTTTAGTTCTTGCCTTGGTGTCTATCTTCTCTCGCCTTGCTTTATTGGCTTGATTCTTGTCTGTGTTCCACGTTCCATGTTTGTTCAGTGCAGTCTTTATTTTTGTTCGTCTTCTCTGACGATTGCCGGTTTTCTTCGTCTTGTAAAATGCTTTGATGCTGAAGCCCCTACAGTTTGGAAGTAAACATGTAGGGCATTGCATCTACTAGACGAATGCTGCTAGCCCCCACTATTTTTTCAGCCTGGTTTGTTTCGGAAAGGTGTTGTGTTCAGTGTTCACCACCAGATGAATGTGATTGATTTTTTTTGTACCTTCTGGACGACGTCCTACGAAAATGTTTCGACCTCATGTAACCTGAAACGCAATCTCAACAGTTTAATGTGGTGGTCTCTCAACTCGTGAGCAGTTCGAGGATTGACTTGTTTTTGTTACGATGATTCTTTGGGGCATTACCTCGTGCTAGTGCTAAGTGTGATAAAGCTAGTACTGTGTCCGTTCCGGAAATTTACAGAGCATGAAAGCAGTCGACATTTTGGAAACGTAACACTACACAAAATGTGCAGGAAGTAATGGCATTAGCCTCATCTTGCACTTATATGGTACTGAAGTCTGTAAAAAGTTTTAAAAAAAAGCCAGATAGATACTCCTTTCCTGAGTGCCCGGGCTCCATTAAGCCCTTTATTTTGAACATTCTACTTCAAGTGTGCAAAGTATCAATCCGATATACTCTGTATATTATATTGTACACTCAGATCTGGGCGTGTGAATAGTGCACCTTCAAATCTTGTCAGATTTTATAGCTCTAGTTAAATGTATTTTAGATTGTGACTTTGCACACTTGAAATGTACATCATTGCCTCTATGTACATAATTTTCAGAATTATTTGAAACTTCAAAATATCAATTTTGAAATTTTAAAATAAAGGGCTCGACTGAGTTTGGGCTCCAGTTGCATTTTTCGCTCCTCTCCCCCGTCTCTTTGGAGATGATGAATGCTGAAAAGAAGCTAAAACAAGCTGAAATGTCTATATTCTGAACTGAAAACAAGTACCCCAAGAAGTATTAGGCAAGACATTATAGTCGTTTTACAACAAAAATAATCATCGATTCACATCAGAAGGCATTTTTGTCTGTCACACCCGGCAAGCTTGCGACTAGCAATACATTTATGCTAATAATTGAATGTTAGAAAAAACTTTGCTAATTGAGGTAAAAGACCTTATTCATTAGAGATTGCAGCAAACGCCATATATTTCAGGATAGACATTAGACAAGCAAACACAATAATTTTAAGCACACAGGATGATATGACTATATCACAAGCAAACGCCACAATATGTGGTTAAATTATATACTGTGGAATATTGCATCGGAGCTTCCAAATAAATATCACTGGCTCTTCTTCTCTTCTTCTCTTTTGCTCCAAAACAATAGGAAAGGACTTACTGAGCTCAAGCACACCCACGTGCACAGGCACAAAATTCACCCCCTCAAGAGGAAAGGGGAAAGTATCTTTTGAAGTGTAATCCTCCACTTACCCTCACACATTTTCTCTAATCCGCACAAGGACTTGCAGTTGAAGAACCGGCTAGTAGCCTATTACACATCTCTGCACTGTACACATAGGCAAACGAAGTTCTCCTGGTCTGATGTTCAGCTCGCGCCGGATGCAGTTAGTCAGCAAAAAGGACTAGAAGGCCGCCTAGTCACTACGTACTCCTCTGGATGCCCAGGCCGAGTGCCATTGCCACCACACCACCGTGCCACCGGATCACTCATCTAACCATGGCACCGGGCACTCATCCGTAAACCATTTTCGACATCGTTCCCCGTTTCCGAGATATATTTGCAAAAGATATGAAGTCTGGCTTGCACAAAATAAGCCATGTGTATTTCTTCAGTGCCCAGGTCATCAAAAGGAGCCTGCATTTTTTGACTACTCCGAATCTATCCTAAATCGCTGTACACCACAATGTTCACTTGAGCTACCTGTTGATAAGCCTCTCTCCCTACTTCGTTCAGCATTACCCACCTTCAGAGGACCTGAACTCGAGTACCGTCGAAAAGAACCAGAGGCATCCAGCGTGTCATACCGCGCTGACGCGGTGAACTGCTCGGTAGATAGCACTGGGCCTGCATCCATCATATCCAGGCTTGCTCTACTCATGATCTCAGCATCTTGGATATGCAAACCTCGGCTAAAACTTCCTGACTCGTTGAACTCGCTGCCTTCGTTGCACACCAACTTTAAGGCCTGAACGACCTCCCCCATGAACGGGCGCTGATCCACCTCAGGCTGAACACACATCGAGGCGATTGCTGCTACCTTTGCAATGCTGTCAAGTGGGATGCCACTTCCGAGGGAACCATCAATGAGTGTTTCCAAACCATCCCTGTTTGTCAGAAACGGACAAGCCCACGCGACCAAGTTTTCTTGCCCTGGAGTCCTCGACATATCTACAGGTTTCCTGCCAGTGAGAAGCTCGAGAAGGACAACGCCGTAGCTGTAGACGTCACTCTTTACTAGAAGATGCCCAGTCATTGCATACTCAGGAGCAAGATACCTAAAAAAGAAACCGTCATAAGTTTAGAATATGCCGACTACTATGAAAGAGTTAGGGTAATAATTTCACATCCAGCTTACCCGAAAGTTCCCATAACCCGAGTTGAAATATGCTCGTTCCCCTCGCCCAGAGCAATTCTGGCTAGGCCAAAGTCTGAAACCTTGGGGGTGAAGTCATGTTCCAACAAAATGTTACTTGACTTGAAGTCACGATGTATGACACGAGGACTTGAATCTTCATGCAAATAAGCAAGACCACGCGCTGCGCCAAGTGCAATTTTAAGCCTAGCATCCCAATCAAGCAGAGCGGTGTCCTTATCTGATCCTGCTTGGAGTCATTAACATATATTGTCTTCAGAACTTTGCAGATCCATGTTATCTAAGTTTTTCTAATTGAGCAACAGAGATATACCACGCAACCCGTGAGACGCACCAAGAGTTTGAAAAGATAGGTTTGGAGATATAATATAATGGAACCTAGTAAAGTTATTTTATGTCTTAGAATATCATGTGTTATTAATATGTGCAGCTTCATCATTACAGCTGTACAACACTACAGAAGCTACATATATAATTTTTTCTTGTAAATGAAGTGCCTGGCTAATTGGATGCATCTAACTCCAAGAAAAAAATAGACTAAATGAAGTGGCACACTGAAATTCTCATAAAAAAAATCTTAGAAACTGAAGGTCTAGTGGCAAAATGAACAAAGTATTACCGTGCAAGTGAGATTCAAGACTTCCATTCGGAACAAGCTCATATACCAAACATTGCATATGCTCTTCCGTGCATATACCTATCAACTTGACCAAGTTCCTATGATGCAATCGGCTAAGCATCTCAACCTCAGCCAAAAACTCCCGCGTTCCTTGCTGGTCATCCCTCTTAAGAACTTTGACAGCAACCCGTTCTCCATCCTCAAGAATACCTTCATAAACACGTCCAAAACCACCCTCACCGATTAACCTGGACTCAGCAAATCTCTGTGTAGCTTTTTCCATCTCAACCAAACTAAATATTTTTGCTGATCCTTTATATGTCACTATGCTAGAGCTGAATGAGGGTGATGCCGAAATAGGTCTGCTTTCTAACCTACTCTCGACTACTGCTGAACCAGGACCTGCATTTCCAGTGCAAAGCATTGATGAAAAAATACAGGAAAGAAAGCAAATTGGTGTCTAACGTTATTTTTGTAGCTTTAGCCCACTGTGCTCAAAAGCAGTTCTGAGTGCTTTGACCAGTAAAGCATGAAATACAACTTTTTTCCTTTCATAAACAGCTCTTTTTCAGTGATAGAAACATGAAACAGAACTTCTCAGCTTCTGAAAGCTAAAAACGGAAGATTCTTCTTAAGTGGACTAGCTTGCTACATAAATGCATGAATAGTGGCTTCAAATGCTTAAAATGCATGCATGGAAAAGATGGTCGGCCAATTCTGTTGTCCCTAAGCAGCTAAGCTAAATATATAATGGTACAGTACACCATATTACCAGGCACTCTCTCCTTCTGTGTGTACAAGGCTCCATGTATTTTGAGATCATCAATTCGACCAATGAAATATTAGTTATACGCCACAAAAAGTATACCATTAGAAACTTCTTTCAAATACGAATTCAATGATATACTTTTTTTTGGCATAGTATAACACATTTCGTTGGTCAAATTGAGGACCTAAAAATGTGTGTGCCTTACAAACTCAAGAGGGAGCAGTTCATGGTTTTACGCAAAAAAAGTGCCGTATGTTCTTAGCAAAATATATTCAACATGCTTAATTTCTCTACTTTCTTCGATGGTGCCACATGGAATGATGAAAAACAGGAATAATCCATAGAAATAATGTGTTGCTACCTGCAGGCTTTGCTGGCATAAGTGAAGCTTCGGTCAGAAGATTGTGGTTTCTAAGCTTGAAATAAATCACCAATGCAGCACCAGCACATAAAATAAACGCGAAGACACTTGATAGAGCAATTATCACAATTATGCCCCTGCTTTTTGTTCCTCTGTGGTTTCCTACGTCAACAGCAAGTGGGCGTAACCTTGGATTATTTGCATTGCTAAGACCATTGTTCAGACTTCCGAGAGATGGTGGCGGTGATGAAGGAAGACCTTCATGAGTAGATGAAAAAAGTACCATTAGCATTTACGTGAGAGAAAAAGATTGACTAATGAATAATGAACAAGGAGATTCAAGAATCAAATCAGATATCGAAAAAATCATCAAGATACGGAAGATGTTAACACAAGGAAACAGGTAAGCTCAGTAACACAAAAATGAGTTATAACGAACTCTCACCTGGGTAAAGAACATATAACACATCATAGCTTCCAAAATGCATAGGGTTTATGATAACCTGTTTGTGCCAAAACCTTTCAAATACTGAAAGTGTTGTTGTATTGTCAAATCTTGCTCCCAGTGGCACAAGATCAATAAGGACAGCTGTCTTCTCAGGGTCTTCAGTTGCTGCATTTGCTCCCATAATACGAACTTGACTTTGTTTCATGAACACTCCAGATGCAATATTTTGTGCAAGTTCCGCGACCAATCCAAAGAATGTATACAGTGGTATACTTAAACGAAGCTCAACTTTTATTGGCCATACACAGCGACATGTTCCTGGAGGACTATTGGTCAGAGGGTCTTGACAATATAACGGTGTGCAGTCTAAAAAAGAAGAAAAAAAAGAGGTTGAATAAACAACTGAGCGATATGTACTCAAAAGCTATCAGCTGGGTAAAATTGAATGCACAGAACATTTGAATTGATAAATTCAGATGGCACAAAATGTATCCATATCATACACGAATTTGGAGGTGGAGGCGGCAAGGGACGACTTGGTGCTGGTGCCAAAGCCCTAGGCTTTTTATATGCAGGACTGTCAGGCGGTAGAGCAGGTTCTGCATAGACACAAATATACCAAATAAAAAATATAATATTACATAATTACTTGAATTATACATTTTTTACCATTCATTAAGCGGAAAATAGCACATCCACTTTCAAGTTCTAGAAATTACTGCATTAATCAGATGAAAAATAGATGACCTATAGTGTCTATTAAAGTGGGTCCAGATTGTAACAATACATATCAATCATATATGTTGAATGGCAGAGAACCTGGATGGTTCCTAAAATAGTCATGTACTCCCTCCGTTCCAAATTATAAGATGTTTTAGCTTTTTTCTAAAACGCATGTATCTACACACTAAAAGGAGTCTAAATACATGTGCTTCAGAAAAAGGCTAAAACATCTTATATTTTGAAACGGAGGGAGTAGCAAATAAAAAATTAAAGTATACTGCCGCACAATTGCATGGGAAATTCGACTAGTTCATATTACAGTCAGGTAAATCTAGATTTATTCTGGCCCGATTGGATTCAACATAAATAGAGAAAGAAGATATTTTTTGACAAATTTAATGCAGGATGGGAAATTGGCGACCTGCATGACTAATATGCATACAGTCAAATGCTCAGGCTAGAACAAGGACAAACTTTGCATGTTCGAATCAGGATGAGTCTCAACCGATATTTGCGAACTAAATATTGAATTTTCAATCAAGCATACCGCAGACAATTGTTGCACTACTGCTGAGTGCCAAGTCATATGTGTACTTATCAATGTCATGCATGTTTAAATTCTCAAGTACGTCAGGTTGTCAGTAGTTGTTAATTATCACTTATCTTCCTAAAAATAACACCACTAACCTGGAGAATATGAAGGTGAATGATATTTATGATGGTGATGCGGAGCATACGCTGGAATTCCTTCTTTTCCTTTTGATGGGGGTAAGACTACAGGTACTGGAGCAGGAGTATGATCTAAACCTGAATGTCCATGGCTTGTTGCAGAAGCATTATTGGTTCTATGTGGAGCAGGGCTTATGACAGGAAAGGAACCTGTACCAAATATCACTTGCAGGGATGAATGCACTTATTTCTGATTATATTTTTGCTACTCCCTCTGACCCAAATTAATTGACTTCGATTTGTCTAGATTCGGATGTATCTAGACATGTTTTAGTGCTAGATACATCCAAATGTATGCAAATCCAAGTCAATTGATTTGGGTCGGAGGGAGTATGAAAAAATGTGGATACCTTTGTGGTGTTTATGATCTGCAGGTGAATGGCTGGAAGGTTCCTTTATAGGAGCAGCAACCGGGATGCCATGTCCTCTCCTATGGATGCCATGTCCCCTCCTATGGATGCTGGGAGAATTTTGGGGAGAAACGACAGGTCCTGAACAATATAACTTCATGAATCATTTCACTATTAGCAAAAGGTTGATGGTTGTAGCTTAGTACATATGGTTTGGTTGGAAACCTTTTACAGATGTGTCATTTACAGGCAAGGAACTGTGATGCCTTCCCTTTGAAGGTGCCACAACTGGAGCTCCATGAATCATGCCATGTGTATTATTTACAGGTATGGAATGGTGATCCCTTCCTTTCAAAGGTGGTGCAACCGGTACGCCATTGGCGTTCCCATGGTTGGTAGGATGGATTGTTGGAGAAGCTACTGGTCCTGCACAATGTGTTAGAACAAATATATGATATCCACTCCCTAGCAGATGTATTTCATGTATGAATACTGCTTAAGAAGCATACTTTGTGCCTCTGGATTATTTGCCGGAAATGGAGGGTAAGATGTGATGGTGGGTGCAGAAACTGCGGGTGAAGTTCCCTACTGGAGGAACAGAAGGTCCTACATCGAACATACGTTTTTTGGATTAAATTTAGAACAAATTATAGTATATTTTTTTAAAAAAAATCTCAACTGAGTGGAATATACTAGTCCCTCCATTCAGAATTAACGGACTCACATTTGTCTAGATTCGCATGTATCTACACACTAAAACGTGTCTAGAACTCTAGATACATGTGAACCTAGACAAATGTGTGTTTTAGTGTGTAGATACATGCGAACCTAGAAAAATGTGAGTCAGTCAGTTAATCCCAGACGAAGGGAATATATGTTTTTCTTATGTTGATAATCTAAAGGTACTAAATGCTATGGATCGGAAGCAACTCAAATGGCATGCTCCTTCCCCTCAGAAATATGATTACATTGTAATTTAGAAATGAATTTTGTTAGATCCAACTGAATGAGAAGGCTACCTCCTAGGCATGGATAGTGTGCAGGGGATGAAGGGTCAAGGGGCTGCTCTGGAGATACAGCAACATGTGCACTATGCCTAGTCTTGTGGACGTCAAAATGGATTGGTGGTGGAGAAACAGATGACGCTGTACATCATACATTTGCATAAATGAATAGAACAAAATCTACATCATAGCATGATTGAGTTCAGTACCACTTGAATGAGGGCGCTGCCTCTGTTGCGGGGGAATTTGAATGGCCCGGTGCATTGAAGGTGGAGTGGCAGGAGGAGAATGGTGATTAGTCTCTCTTGTACCTATTCCCAATAAAATAGCTCCTTTAGAAATTCTATATACTCCCTCCGTCCCAAAATAAGTGACTCAACTTTGTCTAGATACGCATGTATCTAGACATGTTTAAATGTCCCTGCTGGGATGGAGTGAGTAGTTTTTCGGGACTGAATCAGGGAGATTGAACCTTTTGGTGGTGAGCTGCTGGGCCTTGGGAGGTTATTTGTAGGTCTAGCAACTGATATGCCATCCTGACTGGATGCAGGAGCGATGGGCGTTGGTGGTGCAACTGCCATATACGCCCAAGGTTACAACAAAATCTGGGTGAGAAAAAACAGAAACATATAGAACAATTAGATGACTACTTAACAAGAGAAATTATACCTTTCGGCGGTGGATTTTTTCTGCTTGGTAGTTCTGCTGGAGGTGAAGCAACTGGTACTCTAGGTGTGTCCTGGCCTGTTGGAGGGTTATGGAATGACGAAGGAGCTACTGCCATGCGAATAACAGGTTGCAACAGATTCTGAGTTAGGTAAACATGAATCCATTTCAATAGCTAATAAACTAATAACATGGCATAACATCATATCCAACAATCTTACAATGGCCATTGATACGGGGTGAAGGAGCTGGCTGTGTTGATTGACTGCCAGTGGAAGATGGAGATGGAGGAGGTTGAGATGCTGGCCAAAGGTAAACTTATATGAAATTACAGAATAAAATAATTGACCTAAGTGTTAATGACATTGAGAACATAAGGCGGATCCAAATAGTTCTTACACCAGGGTGGATGTTGTAGAGAAGGTGAAGCAGCTGGAGTGTTCACAGCAATTTCAGGATGAGGTGGATGTGTCTGAACCGGAAGAAATGGTGAAGCTGCAGGCACTTGTTCGTCACGATGATGATTGCCAGTTTGAGTAGCTGGAGAAACCATTTGTGAAGGAGAGACATGTTGACCTGTGAATGGAGAAATAAAGTTTACCGTCATTCCAAACTAGATTTTGATGTTACATAGATACAGGTAGAGTTCAGCATTGTGCTGAACAACAATTCACCTGGACTCTGTATAGATGGAGATAATTCTATGTTTGGCGGCTGATGAAAATGATTAGGCGGAGGACTGGATTCCATTGTAGGCAACACTGTTTGTTTAAATGGTGGCACAGCTTCATCTGAAGAAGCTAAAGGGTAAACCATTTCCATGGAAAAAAAACCAGCAGGGTTAATGGAGAGAGATTTGCTTCATATAGGATTGAGGTTTATATAAAATATGTCATAGTTACGAAAAGTACCTTCGTGTTTGAGTGTTGGGCTGGGCACATGTTGATCGAGCTGTTTGGTAATATCTGTGCTAGTTGATGCTGATAATTTTGCAGTTAGTCCTAGCAAAGAAATGGTAAACTGCAATTAGACACACATGATATACAAGAACAAACATTCCAAATCGCTGGGTCATGGGCGTGTGTAGTTACAGACCTGAGCTTTGGAATCCTGGAGCTTGCAACTGTGAAGGATGAAGTATACTATCCAAGTCGTTTTGTGGACGGGCGGTTGTTAATGACAGAAGAACTTTACGCCCAAAGGCAGGGGCATGAGAATGCTGATGATCTTGGAAACAAAGTGAATCAATAAGTAAATAGAAAATACAGCTAAACCAGTCTGGACACTGCATACTGTAGTATACATACAGTTGATAAAGAATGAAAACAGAGTGCTAACGGAAAATCTGATTAGTTAAGTTGTTAGCCACGCGCATGATCATTGTTTTATTTAGTCAATAATACATCCAGATACTGGGCCAGCTTGCAGTATTTGATGTACCAATAACTGTATTTTTATTAGCAGTCCTTTTAATTTTGTTTTTAGATAGCTTACGACATCTGTAAAAATATTTAAAAAGTGTTAATTAAAGATACTATCAATTAGCCACGTTGGTGATCATTATATGTAAGCTCAGCACTATTCTAGGTACTGACTAGTAGAACTTGGCACTGAACAATCTCGCTTTATATGTAAATAAATGTCCTGCCTCTAGTACTATACATCATCCTAGCAGACCATTAATTTAGCCGTCCAAATCCAACTATCAAAGCACCAGACGGTAACTCGAATTGCCGCGGAGAATCTACACATGAAAATTTCACTGTAAAGAACTAGTAGAGCAGTAGTAGTAATACCAAACCTTTGCGCTGAGGCTCGGGTTTTGGCAGGTCGAGCCCACCAAAATTCTCACGAGCGAGCTACTCTAGCTGTCTAGCATACAGACACGCATGATACTCTGACCGGACAAGGGACAAGAGAAGGAAACACTGAAACCAGAAAACCGAACACCCGGAAACCAGCACACCGGAGATTCCACATACCTCCACCGCCAAGGATGAGGACGGCGGAGACGACCAAGGCGGCGCAAGCGCAGACACCCCACCAGCGCCCTCCTCTGCGCCGGCCCATCTCCCGAATCGACGCCACCAGCATCATCAAGTATTAACCGCGCACGGACTGGCCATGATCACGCGCCCTCGATCACCCCCGGAAAAAGGCCGGCGCCTGCGCACTCCGGTCGGCACGCACAGAGGCGGGAGCGGCTGAGTGGGCGGTAGAAGATTCGGTGCGGAGGCTAGTAAACAAATGGGGAAGAGAGACGGAGAGAAGCGAGCATAAAACCCAACAGGGGTCTCCAGGAGGGGAGGGATGGCAAGTTGCGCGGGTTTGGTTTGTGCAGGCTGCGGGGGGAGGGGGCGGGCGTGGCCGTCGCGTTCGTATCAGCAGGCAGGGTCGTGGCGTTTGTTTGGTAGCCATCCTCGCAGAAAGTTAGGTGGAGTCCGGTCTGCGGGGACTCCATGCGGCCGATGGTGCTGGACGCGTGGGCGTGGGTGCTCTTTTGCCCCTTTTTGGGGACATCGGCAATCAGTGGGATTGACCCGTCGCGATCTCGCGATCTACTCCCTCCATTTCGAATTATAAAATATATTTCATTCTTTTCTGAAATACATGTATCTTTCGCCTCAAAACCTACACTAAAACACGTCTACATTTTAGAAAAGTCTTAAAGTATAAAAATACGTACAGTGCATCAAACAGAGATTACAGCGATGGTCCGGATCTTGAAGTTGGTTTGACGTCAGGCCACATATATCCTCGCCCAGATGCTCCAGACAAAACGCAGTTACACAGGCAACGTAAAAGGCCACATATTGCGGTCCAATGCGTGGAGCATCCTCAAAAGTAGAGTGGCTCAACAATGGACCCAGCTCGGTGACCCTGTGGTCTCACAGTCTCACGCTGCAGAATTATCAATGTCCCATTCGTTTCCAAAAGGGCAAACGAGAACGGAAAGCAAAGCAGCGATGAAGTGCCTTGCGTGTTGTTTGGATGACTTGTCTGCGATGGCAGCCAGGCAAGCCACCCACGTAGTCCTGCAACTTCTCTTTTCCCCGGATTAGTAGGACTATGCTAAACACGCAATAAGTGTGTCGAAACTTGAAAGTAATGTGCCCAAACTCTGACCATCAAATCTTCGCGCACTTCAGTTATCCGACCCTCTCAATAATCCAGGCAAGCCACCCGCGTAGGTCTTCTTCGAACAGCGGAAGCGACAACGGTTTGGTGCAAGCCACCCACGTAGGAGCTTCTGTGCAACTCGTTCTCTCACAAAATGATAGTCAACTTCGATGTGTTTCGTTCGGACATGAAATACCGGGTTTGAGGACAGGTATGTAGCATCGATGTTGTCACACCAAAGGACAGGAGGCTGTTCTTGAGCAATCTTTAACTCTCGAAGCAAAAACTGGACCCATATGAGCTCGGCGGTGGCATTGGCAACAGCCTTATATTCAGTTTCAGTACTACTCCGAGATACTGTAGCTTGCTTACGTGCACTCCAGGCGATCAAATTAGGACCAAAGAATACAGCATGGCACCCCGTTGATCGCCGGTCATCTGGGTTACCAGCCCAATCCGCATCACTGAAAGCCGCAAGCACGCCAGAGGGTGCTGGCCGAAGATGAAGCCCGAACGTGAGAGTTGAACGAACATAGCGCAGGATGCGCTTAACAGTAGACCAATGAGTATCCCGTGGAGCATGAAGATACTGGCAGACACGGTTAACTGCATAGGAAACATCAGGCCGAGTGATTGTGAGGTACTGAAGACCCCCAACAACACTCATGTACTCAGTAGCATCAGCAGCGGACAGTAGAGTACCATCAGTAGCAGACAGAGTGGACGACATGGGCGTAGTAGCAACTTTGCACTCAAGCATACCAGCACACCGTAACAGATCCTAAGAGTACTTCTGCTGAGAGAGAGCAAGGCCAGGATACGTGACCTCCAGCCCAAGAGAGTAGTGTAGCTTGCCCAGATCCTTGATAGCAAAATCAGAACCTAGAGCCACAATGAGACGATCCGTAGCTGCAGTAGAGGAACTAACCAGGATAATATCATCAACATAAACTAGAAGATACATGGTAACCTCTGGGCGTTGAAGAAGGAACAGTGAAGTATCAGCTGTGGAGGGCACAAATCCATGAGTGCGGAGTGCAGCGCCAAGCCGTGCATGCCAGGCACGAGGAGCCTGTTTCAGGCCATAGAGTGCCTTCACCAAGTGACTGAGATGCTGAGGACGAGCAGGATCAACAAAGCCAGGAGGCTGGCGCATGTAGACCTCTTTCTCCAAAACACCATGGAGAAAAGCATTCTGAACATCCATCTGACGAAGATCCTAGCCCCGGGTAATAACAAGAGAGAGCAGCAGCCGAATAGTGGTGGGTTTTACCATATGACTGAAAGTATCCTCATAGTCGAGCCCATACCTTTGCTTGAAGCCTTTAGCAACCAGCCGAGCCTTGTACCGCTCAATAGAACCATCAGCGTGCTTTTTCACTTTAAAGATCCACTTGGAGTCAATGATATTGACACCAGGACGGGGAGGAACCAGCTGCCAAGTACCGTTCTGGCGAAGAGCTTGAAACTCAAGATCCATGGCAGCGCGCCAGTGCGGGATGCTCATCGCAGACTGATAATGACGAGGCTCAGTAGAGGGATCGGACTGCGCTTGAGCCAAGCAGGCAGTGATCCAGGCAACAATGCCATCGGTGTGTTCCTTTGGTCGTGTATACCGTTGCGACTGCACGTATGAGGACGCAGCGCAACGGAAGCAGGAGGTGGCGGTGCAGCAGCATCGCTCGAAGCAGATGGCGACGAAGACGCGGCCGGGGACGGCGGCCCAGAGTCGGGCGGCGTGGCAGAGGCAGAACACGCTGGGCGACGCGTAGGGCGACGCGCAAGGCGGCTCCAGCCCAACTGGAGGTGGTGACGGGGCCGACGGCCCACCCGCAGGCGAAGGCGAGGACGGCCCAGCAGGTTGGGGCGAGGCCGGCCTGGTGGCCGACGGGGTCGAGGGTGCCTCGGGGCACGGCGCAGGTGCATGCGCCATGCACGGATCGACGTCGTCGGTGACAGGAGCGTCCAGGACCTCCAGGTGAGCTCCGCGACCAGTACCTGCACCGTGGTTAGGCAATAACACAGGCGAATATGCAACATCATCAAATTGGCCAGGACTAACAGGAGTGGAATTTGTGGGTGGCACAAAGGGAGACAATGGCATATTCGAGAAAGGAAACAGATTCTCATCGAAGACAACGTCACGAGAGATATAAACACGATTACTAGGAACGTGTAAGCACTTGTAGCCTTTGTGAAGAGCACTATAACCAAGAAAGACACATTTTTTCGAACGAAATTCAAGCTTTATAGGGCCTTAGATGAGGCCAGCAAGCACAGCCAAAAACTTTAAAGAATGTATAGTCTGGAGTTTTCTTAAACAAGAGTTCAAGAGGTGTCTTCATGTTTAGTACTCTAGTGGGAGTTCTATTAATCAGAAAACATGTAATGCAAAAAACATCACTCCAAAAACGGAAAGGCACAACGGCATGAGCAAGTAAGGTGAGGCCAGTTTCAATGATATGACGGTGCTTGCGCTCAACAACACCGTTTTGCTGATGTGTATGTGGACAGGAGACACGATGCGAGATCCCAAGCTTATTAAAGAATGTGTTGAGGTTGCGGTACTCACCCCCAATCCGACTGAACATGAATAATCTTGTGTTTGAGAAGACGCTCGACATGCAATTGAAATTGTAAGAAAACATTAAACACATCAGCTTTACTCTTAATTAAATAGAGCCAGGTAAAACGACTATAGACATCGATGAAACTAACATAATAATTATGACCACTGACAGAGGTTTGGGCAGGGCCCCATACATCCGAATAAACAAGTTCAAGTGGATTATTGACTACATGAGTAGACGAAACAAAATGTTGTTGATGACTTTTTTCCTGTTGACAAGCATCACAGACTGCTAATTTTTTATTACTAGACGACGTAGGGAGCTCATGACGACGAAGAACATGGCTCACTACAGGAGACGCAGGATGACCAAGGCGCGCATGCCAATGAGTAGCAGACACGTGCACACCACTGAAAACCTCTGGGGCCGGCGACGTCTCCAGTGCATACAAGCCGTTGCAGACCCGACCTCTAAGCAGAACCTCCCGCATAACTCGGTCCTTAATGAGAAGATGAAAAGGATGAAATTCACAAAAAACATCATTGTCATAAGTAAACTTAGTGACAACGAGTAAATTGCGAGTGACTAGTGGAACATGAAGGACATTACGAAGGTGGAGTCTACGTGAGGAGTTAGAAAGGAGAGACGCCTGGCCAACATGAGTGATGGGCATACCTGAACCATCAGCGGTGCGGACCTTGTCATGCCCACAGTAGGGCTCCTGCGAGTGTAGCTTGTTCATCTTGCTAGTTGTGTGATCCGTCGCACCTGTATCGAAGTACCAGGTGGGATCAACGGAGTAGGAGGTGGTGTGGCCGGAGTAGCTGTCAGCGATGGCGGTCTGCTTCTCGTTGCCATGCCTGTCGTTGCCGATGCCGAGGATGTCACACTTGAAGCGACGGTGGCACTTGGACGCGAGGTGGCCAAGGAGGCCGCATAGCTGGCATGTGGGACACTGACGACCGCCGTTGGATGGTGGGGGAGGCGGGCGCGGCTGCCACTGGCCAGCGCCGCTAGCAGGAGGGCCAGCAGGCAGACCCGAGGGCGGGCGGGTTGCGGGCGCACGGCCACTAGGGGCGCCACGGTATGCCGCGTTGGCAGCGGGGTCGTGGATGTGGTGCGTCGCGCGGCGCTCCTCGGCGCGGGCCTCCGTGTACATGAGGCAAGAGTAGAGGTCGCGGGGCGCGAGCGGAGTGTCACGACCGTTCACGTGCTCCACCAGGTTGTCGTAGTCGATGTCGAGGCCGTGGAGGACGTACTCCGTAAACTCAGCATCACGGAGCGGCTGCCCAATGGACGTCAGCATGTCAGAGAGTGTCTTGACCTTGTGGAAGAATTCGTGCGCCGAGGAGTTGAGCTTCTTGCAGTCGCCTAGTTGACGACGAATAGCCATACCGCGAGCTTCAGACTGCTGCAAGTAGCTGTGCTCGAACGTACGCCAGATGTCGAAGGAGTACGCAGCAAACAGCACCAGGCCAGCGACACTCTCCGTCAAGGAGGACTGGGGTAGCTCCCATCAACGAAGCCATCGAGGTGGCGACTGCGGAGGAGCGGCAGGATCTGAGCGCGCCAGTATAGGTAATTGTCCTGTGTGAGGCGCACGGTGATGAGGTTCGCCAGCTGGTACGGGCCTGGAGTAGCAGCACCATCGGAGACGGTGGACGCCGGGACGTCGGGGACGACGTGGGCGAAGGGCAACGCCGGAGCCTCATGGGGCGCCGCGGCAAAGCCGGACAGTGAGGGGATCGGCGGTCCGGTGAGGTGGGCCGGCAGCCTCGACAGCGCGAACGGAGACAAGGCCGGTGGCGCGGCGCCGAATGGCACCAGGGGCGCCGGTGACGTGAACATGGGCGGCGGGGCGGGAAGAACCCGTCGGAGAACACCGGCGATCCGAGGTGCAGCGGATTCAACGAGGAGGACGGAGCCGACTGGCTCGTAGCAGCAGCCGAAGAGAGCAACTCTGCCAGGGATGCCGGTATGGCGGACGCCGTGGAGACGCCGAGACCCGGCGACGAGGTGACGGTGGAGGGTAGGGAGGCCGAGGCAGTTCCTGGCTCCGTCATGGCGGTGGCCGAGGGGTGCAGCGGCGGCGGCGGCCAGGTAGAGGGGCGGCGGCGGCAAGGGGTGGAGGACGGCGACTAGGGTAGGAAAAGTTGACCTAGTCTGATACCATGTTAAACAAAGAGACACAGGATATTTTGGGTGGAACTGATTCAACGCTCTGGGACGTGGCCTATCTCATTATATAAAAATACCAAGGGGTACATACATGTTACAGGTTACAATATACAGAATATACATTCTAACAAATGGAATCATCACACACTTCAATTTTCTGATCATGCACTCTACATATCCTATTTCCAAATTTCAAATACGTATATATTTTTCTGAACAATTTCAAGTATAGGCGGTGGCTACTCCAAAACCATCTAGGGTTCCGACCTCTTGCCGGTGACGCGGTGGTCCGCTCCGTCTCCGTTGGCCTTAGGACCGTGGAGGGGTGGTGAGCCACGGCTCCTCGCCGGGCGGAGGGTTTTCATTTTTTAGGTCTTTTTCCCGTGTCTTCTTCAGATGATGAGGTGAGGCTACATCTTGAAGTTAGAATAATGTCCTTCCGTCCTATCCTTGCTCCGTTGGTGTGTCTAGTGCTAGCGAAGGGCGCGTGGAGTCATATGTCCGACAGATATTCGTTGGTGTGGTTTGAGGTCAATTCTTCAGATCTATAGTTCTCATCTTCGTCGATCTCTGGTGCGTCGGTCCTTTGGGGCCTTAGCATGACGACTTCCCGTCTATCTACTACAACAAACTCTACTTCGACAAGTTTTGCCTGGCTCCAGCGATAGAGGGGCGAGGACGGTGGCTCATCTTCGGCTCGTGCTAGTGTAAGTAGTATTCGCTAGGTGGTCCATTGACCTATTTATAATTTTTATTACTTTTAGGACTCTTTGTACTGTTGTTGATGATTATTAATAGATTTGTGGAATTTTGCAAAAAAAAAAACAATTTATGATCACAGTTTTTTTTCGTCCATGTAAAAAATAGGTTTTTTCCCGTCTTGAGACTTGGAGATAGGGTTGCAAGCCGGATCCCGCAAAATTTTCGTTTCTAGTTCATTTTGAGATTTCCTAATTTAACTTTTGTCAAAAAAAAAATTATACTACTAGAAAATTTTCAAATAAACTAGAAACGGTACTTCCGCGAAATCCCGCTCACAACACTACTTGGAGAGCACAATATGATCAAAGTTGCAACTTGTGTTCAGGGAGCACAATGACTAGGATGGTCGGTTTGTGGTTGTTAAACTGTGTACGTGTTCTTTCTGTTTTGCTCTACAAGATGTCATGGAGAAGTGTCTCATTTGAATTAATTTTATATTTACATTGTTAGACATGAGGATGTCCTTTTTATGTCAGTCATGTTGTGATTTATAACTCACTTTCAATCGATTATGCTTGGGGATTATTAGATGCAAATATATGTACAATTTTCTTCACTTAAGCGGGGTTAGCATCTTTTTATATATGATGTAAAAGTTTCTTCAATATTTAACCATTTGTTTATGACATTGTCACACTTTGAAACATATTGCAATTCGTGTGACATTCCGAATCACATTCGCACTATGATTATATTTTACACAACGTTTTAGCTATGTAGCTAGTCTCATTAGGGCATCTCTAACCGATTCCCTAAACTTCATAGGAGTAAACAGATGAATAAATCTTAGACGAGTAAAAGTACTCCTCTAAAGGTAGGTCGTTACTAACCGAACCCCTAAATTTAGAGGAGTAAACCTTTTTTCTCATTTATTTCCAACACTCCACATATGCATTCATACATCTTAGACAATTCAAACATACGGACAATTCAAACACAAGCAAAACAACACTTAAACAACATACATAGGCATAGTTCATCGAATCCAACACATCGAAATAAAATATGCATAGAGTTCATTCAAAAGTAGACTCTATCACCACCATCGATCAAGGTCACCAAAAAGAAGCTATTGACCATGTTTGATCCAAAAAAAACACCAGCATATCACCTCATATGTTGTGGACCATCTCTGAAGAACTCAAGCATCATCTCCAAAAAAAGTCATCTCCTCCACCTCCTCCTCCTAGCCAACACCATCATCACCACCATGAGCACGTCCTTGGCGACCGCCACCATCACCACCATGAGAACCACCACCATCACCTCCTTGTACATGAGCATGTCCACCAAAAGATCTTTGAAGGATCTTTGCTCGAGTGAGCTCCCAATATGTCCTACCCATGGCATCCATGTTGCTTGGGGTCCATGAACATGATAGCACGCTCATCAATCTCTTTATCTTGTGTTATCCTCCCCTCCTCAAGTGCAACCCTCCTCTCCACGAAAATGGCCCTCCTCTCCTCGGCGACCATCTTCTTCTTCCACTTCTCCTCCTCCATGGCCTTGAGATCAGGCCACCTTGCCGCCTTCTCATCTCTCCTCTCGGCCGCCAAGGATTTCTTGGTCTCAACCATAGCACAAAGTTCTTCCTTGTATCCTCCTCCTTGGGCACCTCTCTTTTTCCTCTCATTTGCAAGCTATTGCCCCTCAAGCCTATTGTGCGGGTCTTCATCTTCCTCATCGTTGGCCTCGACAGAGATGCTCACCCTTGACCTCTTTGGAATGGTCTCCCAATTCCTCCGCATCCACTATTCATTGCCAACAAGATCGTTGTATCAATGATGCAAGGTGAAAGCTTCGCTACCATTCTTCTTGTTGCGTTGCCTGTAGAGGTCTTGGATGATTGGCCCATACTTCGTAACAGGTGTTGGGTTTGCAGCATAGAAAACAAAAATTCCTACGATGGGAACTACTAAGCACCAAGATCTATCTACCTAGATACAAACAACGGGTGGATATAAATCCATAGATAACATAACCTTGAAGACCAACAAAGTGTTACGAGGTTGAACTCGTGGATGATGTAGTCATACGCTTGCCGATCTCAAGATCGAGAATAAGTCTAGCGCCGCAAATCAGCAGCGCATCCGTGATCACGCACACACCCGGTCCACCGAACAACCTCCGCCTCCTCGCTCCAGCGATACAGCGGAAGCATCAACTCCTTCTAGACAAAAATCCATAGGGAACATGTCTCGCTAATCCGAGACCATGGGGGAATAATTCTAGAGGGGGAGAGAGATCCTTCACGAGGAGGTGTGAGATGAGAGGAGGGAGTGGGGGTTTATAGGGGAGAGGGGGCAACCCCCTCCCATGGCGGCGGCCATGGAGGTGCCCCCACCTCTTCCACATTCATGTGGGTGGAACTCCCACTCACATCAATTTTGTCTTCACTCATCCCTATTAAATTTCCACCAAATTTAATGCAAGCTCTCATTTAATAAAACTCTTTTATTTATTTTACTCAGAATTTTGTTAATTACATTAATTAACAAACATTCACATAAAACCCCCTGCAAAATTTCAATATCACATGCATAACTAATTTCAGCAATTTCACCCGAAATAATTTCGGTGTCCATTGAAATAATTCCAGCGATTTGCAATTCTTTTCTCTGAAACATATTTGCTCCAAATCTTAAGCATGTCACCCCACGGTTCACGAATAATGCAGACATGATCAAGACCCTTCTCCGATCAATAATCAGCAGTGGGACCTGGAGATCCATACTAACTCCTACACATTCAACGATAACTTCCGTGCTCGTGAGAACCTTTAACATTAGTAAATAAATCCTTTTGTCTATCGATATATTACATGTCCGATCTTCGATCATCGGTATCCCCATACCTAGTTTGATCTCGTTACCAACCGTCACTCTTTTCTCGTTCCTACGATATAACATTCTAGTGATCACATCACTTGCTTGCAAGCTATCACAATGTGATATCACAGAGAGGTCCTAGAGTATATCTATCAATCATCAGGATGGAAAAATTTCACTCTTGATCCATGAGCCTCTACATAACACCTTCGAAGTATCTAAACCCACCTTTATTATCACCTTATTACGGTGTGACGTTTGATGTTATCAAGTTACTCTTCTAGTGTTAGTGATTGACATGATCTCATGGTCTAAGGACTAGAATTACTTCATGTGATGTTATAGCAATTTAAACACAATGACTTTGATCGTATTTCTATACTTCAGATGAATGTTCATCACATTATTCCACCAATGTTGTGACCTCGTTATTAACAACATCCAATGTCCATGATCAGGAAACCTTGATCATCGTGTTAATCAATGAGCTAGTTTGTAAGAGAGTCATAACTAGGAACCCTTTATTTGTTTATTAAACACACATATATTAACGTTTCCAATCAATACAATTATAGCATGCAAAAATAAACATCTATCATATACTTGGAATAATGTAATAATAACTTTATTATTGCCTCTCGTACATATTCCCTTCAGTCTCCCACTTGCACTAGAGACAATAATCTAGTTTAGATAGTGATAAATCTAACACCCATGGAGTTCTGGTGTTGATCATGTCTTTACCTAGGGTTAAATTTAGTCAATGGATATGCTATATTGATATCAGTATGTACTTTACAAATCTTTATATCTCCATCCTTGACCTGCTCGCGGATGGAGTGAAATAGACACTTAAAATGCTTGGAATTCTTGCGAGACCTTGGTTCTTTGGCATTGACTATGGCTCCATTATTGCTACAGTAGATCACCATTAGGTCCAACACACTAGGAACCACACCTAGGTCAGTTATGAACTCCTTCATCCAAATCGCTTCATGTGCCGCTTCTGAAGGAGCAACATATTCTGCTCCCGTTGTTGATCCCACCACCACAGGTTGTTTGGAGCTCCTCCAACTAACTGTTGCTCCATTCATGAGAAATACGTATCCGGATTGAGACTTAGAGTCATACGGATCGGTGTCAAGGCTAGCATCGACATAACACTTAGCGACCAGCTCTTCTTCACCTTCGTACACAAGAAACTCCTTAGTCCTTCTTAAGTACTTAAGAATATTCTTGACTGCTATGCAGTGTTCCGAACCTAGATCGGATTGGTATCTACTAGTCAAACTAATAGCATGTGCTACATCCGGTCGTGTACATAGAATGGTATACATTATTGAGCCTATGGCTGAGGCATAGGGGATCTTTTCCATTATCCCTCTTTCTTCTGCCGTAGCCAGACTTTGAGTCTTACTCAATGTCTTGCCTTGTAACATAGGTAAGAACCCCTTCTTGCGTCTGTCCATTTTAAACTTCTTTAAAATCTTAAAAAGGTATGTACTTTATGATATCCCAATTAGGTGTCTCGATCTATCTCTAAAGATCTTAATGCCTAATATGTATGATGCTTCACCAAGGTCCTTCATCGAAAAATTGCTATTTAGATAACTTTTAACACTATTTAAAAGATCTATATCATTTCGAATCAATAATATGTCATCCACATATAATATTAGAAATGCCACATTGATCCCACTCACTTTCTTGTAAATACAAGCCTCTCCATAAGTTTGGACAAATCCAAAATCTTTGATCACCTCATCAAACTGGAGATTCCAACCCCGGGATGCTTGCTTTAGTCCATAGATGGATCGCTGAAGTTTGCATACCTTATTAGCATCCTTAGGATCGACAAAACCATTTGGTTGTATCATATACAACTCTTCTTCAATATTACCATTGAGGAACACAGTTTTGAGATCCCTCTGCCATATTTCATAATGGAAATATGCAGCAATTGCTAACATAATCCTAACCAACTTTAGCATTGCTATGGGAGAAAAAGTATCATCGTAGTAAACTCCTTGAATTTGTGAAAACCCCTTTGCGACAAGTCGAGCTTTATAGATGGTCATATTACCATCAGCATCCGTTTTCTTCTTGAAAATCCATTTATTCTCAACAGCCTTTCGATCGTGAGGTAAGTCCACCAAGGTCCAAACCTGGTTTTCGTATATGGATCCCATCTCAGATTTCATGGCTTTTATCCATTTGTTGGAATCCGGGCTCATCATCGCTTCTTCATATGTTGCAGGGTCATCAGTTCCATCTACCATGAAATTCATGACAGGATTTCCGTACAGTTCAGGAGTTGCACATGTCCTGCTTGACCTACGAGGTTCAGTAGTGTCCTCTTTCGGAGTTTCATGATCATTATCATTAGTTCCTTCTTCATTCGGTGAAGTCAACTCCGGAACAATTTCCGGTGCTGCGCCACTCGCTATTTCATGAAGAGAAGGTTCACTAACCTCTTCGAGTTCTACCTTCCGACTACTCACACGTTTCATGAGAAACTCCTCTAGAAAGGATCCATTCTTGGCAATGAAAACCTTGCTCTCAGATCTATGATAGAATGAATACCCGATTGTTTCTTTAGGGTATCCTATGAAGATGCATTTTTCTGCTTTGGGTTCGAGTTTATCAGGTTGAAGTTTCTTCACATAAACATCGCATCCCAAAACTTTAAGAAATGACAGCTTAGGTTTGTTTCCAAACCATAATTCATACGGTGTCTTTTCAATGGATTTAGACGGTACCCGATTTAAAGTGAATGCGGAGGTTTCTAATGCATAACCCCAAAATGAAAGTGGCAAGTCCGTCAGAGACATCATAGATCGAACCATATCCAATAAGGTACAATTACAATGTTCCGATACACCATTACGATGTGGTGTTCTAGCATACGTGAGTTGTGAAACTATTCCACACTCTCCTATGTGTGTGCCAAACTTGTAACTTAGATACTCACCTCCACGGTAAGACCACACAAATTTAATCTTTCTATTACGATGATTTTCCACTTCACTCTGAAATTTCTTGAACTTTTCAAGGTTTCAGACTTGTGTTTCATCAAATAGATATATCCATATCTACTCAAATCATCCGTGAAAGTAACAAAATAACGATATCCACCTTGTGCCGACACACTCATTGGACCACATACACCATTATGTATGATTTCCAATAAATCTGTCGCCCGCTCCATTGTACCGGAAAATGGGATTATAGTCATCTTGCCCATAAGGCATGGCTCACATGTATCAAATGATTCAAAATCAAGTGATTCTAAAAGTCCATTAGAATGGAGCTTCTTCATGTGTTTTACACCAATATGACCTAGACGGCAGTGCCACATATATGCAGATATATCATTATCAAGTTTAATCCTTTTAGCATTAACATTGTGAATATGTGTATCACTAATATCAACATTCAACAAAAATAAACCATTCATCACAGGTGCATGACCATAAAATATATTATCCATATAAATCAAACAATCATTGTTTTTAGATTTATAGGAATAACTGCTTCACAATAAACACGATCCGGATACAATGTTCATGCTCAGCGCAAGCACCAAATAACAATTATTCAGATTTATTCAAATTTATAACTAGTCCTGATGGTAAATGGAGAGGAAGCATCCCGATGGCGATCACATCAACTTTTGATCCATTGCCGACACGCATCGTGACCTCATTCCTTGCTAGTTGTCGCTTGTTCCGCAACCCCTGATTCGAGTTACATATATTAGCAACCGACCCAGTATTAAATACCTAGGTGCTACTGTTAGTACTAGTCAAGTACACATCAATAACATGTATATCAAATATACCTTTGTTCATCTTGCCGGCCTTCTTATCTACCAGATACTTGGGGCAGTTGCGCTTCTAGTGGCCAGTCCCCTTGCAATAATAGCACTCAGTATCAGACTTAGAGCTAGTGTCGTCAGATTGATGACAAGTACGTCATGAGGGGGTCCTCGGGGCGTGTGGAAGAGAGGGGCGTGAGACGTACGGTGTTCCGGGACGGTGAGCACACAAGTTTACCCAGGTTCAAATCTGCCGGCTTTGGACGGATCCTACTCCTGCTAGCAATCCAATAATATAGTAGAGCCAGAATATGGGTTACAAGGGTTTCGCCTGTGCGAGTTGAGATTGTAGACTATTGTGAGGGTGACCTAAAATCTCTCCCTAGGACGACTTATATAGATATCCGGCCTAGGGTTTACAGGAGAGACCTATCCGGCTACGACTAAGAGTCGGTTACAGAGTACATCTTGAACTACAAGTAACACTACATGCATATGTCGGCAAGTCTTCTAGGCCTTCCCGTAGCCGGACTGGACTCCGTCTCTTCTCCCTGACTGGGCCGCCCGTGAAGCAAAGCTCTAACCCGAAGTGGGCCACCCTGGTAAGTGAGGCACAGTGAGGATACCCGGAAAGTATATCCCCAACAGCTAGCTCGGGTTTTCTTTTCAGGCGCAGCAAAAGATTTGCCGCCTGTCTTACCCTTCTATTTACCCTTCTTGTCTTTCTTGAAACTGGTGGTCTTATTGATCATCAATACTTGATGTTCTTTCTTGATCTCCACTTCAGCAGTCTTAAGCATTGACATAAGCTGGGGGAGAGACTTCATGTTATAGTTCATCACGAAGCTCTTGGAGCTAGGTGATAGAGATTGGAGAACATGATGTATGCCCAATTCAATGGGAATCGTTATTCCCAAGGACACAAGATTATCGGCGAACCCAGACATTTTGAGTATGTGCTCACTAACGGAGCTGTTCTCCTCCATCATGCAGCTAAAGAACTTTTCAGAAGCATCATAACTCTCTATAAAAATATGGGTATCAAAAAGCATTTTCATTTCACCCATGGTATCAAAGGCATTGCCATTCGAAACGCTTTCGGACTTCTGGCTCTAGCCCATATAATATGCCGCAATGAACCATATTGTGGTCCTTATGACGAGTCAAGTAAACATTATTTTCCTCGCCAGGGGCATCAGGAGCTAGTGGGGGGCCTAGCGGCGCTTCTAACACATATTGCTTTTGTGCAGCAATAAGGAGAATCCTCAGATTTAGGGCCCAGTTAGTAAAGTTGCTACCATTCGTCGCAAGTTTCTCTTTCTCCATGAACATATTGAAATTAAAAGCAGGTGGTGCCATCTACAATAGAATTTGTAAAGTTTATTTAGACTATGTTTATTATAGATCGAGTTCAACTAATCCAAATTATGAAAGAACTCCCACTCAAAACAACATCCCTCGTGTCTTTTTGGTGATTACATGAACCTGATCTACTACACCAAGTCCGATCATCACGTGAGTCGATGTAGCTTCAAAGGCGAGCATCTATATGGGCATCATATCAACCATATGACTCATGCTTAACCTTTTGATCCGTGTTCCGAGGCCATGTTTGTACATGCTAGGCTCACCAAGTAAGAACCTTTGTATACGCGTGTGTAAAACTGTCTTACACCCGTTTTATGCGAACATAGAGTCTATCACACCCGATCAGCACGTGGTGTCTTGAAATGATGAACTTTCTTATCGGTGCATACTTAAATAAGAACACATTTTGTCTTGATATTTATATGAGGGATCATCTTATAATGATACTAAAGTGCCAAACAAGCAATATAAGATGCAAACAAACATCATATGCAAAAAGTGATATGATATGGTTCTTGCACTTCATCACTATCATGTGCATCGTGGTATGATATTTATCATTCCTTTATGTGTAAGGCCAAGGTTTATGGAACTTACACGGTTGATATGCTATAATTTCCAAGAGTATCAATCATACTTCAAATTATAATATTACCATATCATGACACTCGCCCAGCAACAACTAAACTAGACGCTTCTAATTTATCAATTGCATGTTTTTACGTGGCTTAGGGCTTTCGAAGATAGAACCGTTCTTACCGACGAACATGGAACCACAACAATGATAACCAAATTATTAGCAACTCGTTGTAAATCAAATATTGACTATAGTAAGAGAGATAGACACCCGCTAGCCACTTATGCAAAACTAGTTGCATGTCAAGCATGGAACATGTATCATGTGCGAGGACATGTAAAGTTAGTCCGGGCCGCTTCATTCCACTATGCCACCAATATCCAAAATACATAGAAGATGCAATAACATGATCATCAGCGCCCACATACTCATATGTTTTCTACCCATGTAAAGCATCTACGCATAGTTCAGGCTCTGATACCACTGTTGGGTTCACAACATAGAAAATAAAAAATTCTTACGATGGGAACTACTAAGCACCAAGATCTATCTACCTAGATACAAACAACAGGTGGATATACATCCATAGAGAACATACCCTTGAAGATCGATAAAGTGTTACGAGGGTTGAACTCGTGAATGATGTCGTCGTACTCTGAACCCACCTTTATTGTCACCCTATTGCGGTGTGACGTTTGACGTTATCAAGTTACTCTTATAGTGTTAGTGATTGACATGATATCATGGTCTAATGATTAGAATTATTTCGTATGATGTTATAGTAATTTAAACACAATGACTTTGATCGTATTGCTATACTTCGGATGAATGTTCATCACATCATTCCACCAATACTGTGACCTCGTTATTAACAACATCCAATGTCCATGATCAGAATACCTTGATCATCTTGTTAATCAATGAGCTAGTTTATAAGAGAGGCATAACTAGGAACCCTTTATTTGTTTATTAAATGCATATGTATTAACGTTTCCAATCAATACAATTATAGCATGCAAAATAAACATCTATCATATACTTGGAATAATATAATAACAAACTTTATTATTGCCTCTCGGGCATATTCGCTTCAACGGGCACTCCACTTGGTGGTTTGGTGTTCACTTGATCAACACAACCGGACCACCGGTTGCATTTCTCAAGAATGGCACCCCACCAGTGGCCGAGAGAGCCTTGTGTGCGAGTGATCGTCATGGTGATGATGTTGTTGTAGTAATCCTCGATACGAGACCAAAACTTGTCCTTTGGTTGGTGCCAACTGATGCATCGAGTGACACATTCATCCAAGCATAGCACAATGCAACGTCTTCTTTCTCGCTATAGTTGGTGGATCTTGTATTCTTTGTGCTTCCTTTTGTGTCCTCCACCTCTTTTTCCTCGGCCGTGACCACAAACTCTTCCTCCTCCACCTCTCCTTGCTCGGTGGTGACCTCAACCTCTTCATCGTCAAAGCGGAGGTCATCAATCCCGGCGGCATGGATACTGTCCAATTGTAGTCGGTCACCTCCTCCGCCGCCACACTAAAAATCATCAAAACAATATCATCGTGTGTCTTCAAATCGTCAACCGATAAGAGGCGAGGAGAAAACGAAATTTTATTCCTTGCCGATGATCCATCGAACACCTCTCTTTCATCAATGTTGACGACGGCCGGACGGGGTGGCCAACCTCGAGGAGGGTTCACTGGCGAGGCCTTGCGCGTCAAAGGGGGCGGTGTAGCCTTTGGAAGTGCAGTCGCAGCCTTCTTGCTCTTCTTGTTGGCCACCGACTCCACGAGCGCCACTTTGGATGGAGTCGGCTTGCTCTGCCACCGGCCGACCATAGGAGCTATGGGAGGACGAGGCGCCACCTCAAGAGCCTCCACGCGCTTGCCACTGGCCTTGCCGGAGGCCTTGACGGCCATGGTGGCAGGGCGAACCACATTGTTGGCCCCCAACCTCTTCCTACCCGCGGTCGCGGCGGAGATCTTCGACTGTGGAGGCGTCAGGGCGGCGGATACACCGGGATGTCCGAAGAAGGTGCGGTGGAGAGTTGCACGTTGATTGCGGGTAGAGTCAGTGACATCGACGCGAGCCGTCTAGGTCCATTATAACCAATCATGTTTTTTCTCCGGCGATCACCAGTGAGGCGGTGACAAACATTAGGTCAGACGCATATATATTATAGGAAGGCATGTCATCGTGTGGCTAGTAGCATGTCTTCCTAACATGTGTGGACCAAACCCAATTGCTCAAATTAAGATTGCACCAACAATATGAATGCAAAATATGTTGGAAATATGCCCTAGAGGCAATCATGGTTGATGATATTTCCCAAAGTATTTATAAAGTAAAGTTATCCTTGTATGAACATCAGATATGTATCACTGAATACGTGATTCAGTTGTAGAACTATATATTCATGATTATTCATACTATATTGTCCTTGGTCGTTGAGGTTGTGTTGGACACACAACTTAGACCAATGGGCAAGTCTGCTGATGACACGGTTCCACATGTTATGGGCATGGCGATGCTATTCCGACTTACACTGATTGGGATAAAGAGTTTAGCGAATCATACTGACCCACAATTGAGATGCAACGAGCATGTTGTCATTTACAGTCTCAAGCAATAGAATCCTTTGGCCTGAGATGATTGCATGATCCGAGTTGTGGATCACCAACTTAGGTTCTATCAAACGTTGTTTCGCAAATGGGTTCGGATTGGTTGTGAAGCAAGCCGCGTGACGTGGATTACCAAGATAAGATTTGCCCCTCCGTAATGGAGAGATATTCTCTGGGACCTCTCGTGTGATATGATTCAGAAGTATAGCCATGCGCTACTCAGTTAAATATTAACTAAGGAGTCGGACTAAGAGTTAGTCCAGTAAATCACATATCATGCTATGAGAAGAGAGTTAAGATATTAAAAGGATGGCAACTACTCGCCTATAGCTTAACAGGTATATCGTGAGGCAAATGGACTTGGACGAAAGTCACATTGAAGGTTCGTCTTCTGACTTTACGGCACTTGGGAGTTGACACGTCTTGCTAGATGCCGCTACCATCTATCGACTTGAGACCAAGTGTTCATGGGAGTGAGTTGGACTCAAAGCCATGTCGGGATACTTGGAGGAGTATCTCATGTCGTGTCCAGGTGTACGTGAACCTACAGGGTCACACACTTAAGGGTAAGGAGCCCATGTGGATTAGATCCATGTGGAGATTGGAGTACGGCATAGATGGGCCTCAAGCGTTGAGCCCAACTAGGAGTGTATATAAGTGGAGTGACAATGGATAGTCCCTGATCTAGCTGTCACTTTATCCACTTCCATTTCGGGCTAGACAGGATATAGCAATCATCTGTCTGAAGCTCCTTCATGTATGTGTAGATACTGGTAGAGGCGTTGCACGTGCGATGCTGGAAAAGGGAAAGCTCGTGGGGATCTGGCGAAGGAGTTCATGGGATCTGGAGGACTATCCGTGGGTTCGTTTGGCACTGCTTCGACACGCTACATCAACTTCCGCATCTGTGCGTCTAGCGGTAGTCTCCTGACCTATAACCTGAGCTAGATCTTGGGTGTACCGCGTTAGAGGAAAAAGTTTTGTTTATCTCTGCGTGGCCCAACAAAATAAAGTCTCACTTGAGACATGGTTAAAAAGGGGGCACCAACAATATGATTGCAAAATAAAGTCTCACCTGAGACATGGTTAAAAAGCGATACTCTCTCCTTCTCGGTTTATTAGTCTTCACCCGTAGGAAAAGGCTTCTCCATGGATGGCATACCCATGGAGCACCTCGATATGGTGTTTCATGGATAATTATGTATGGCGCACGACAAAGAGGTGCGCCATGGGTATGACCCTATCGGTGGCGCATGGGTGAGCCATGCCTAAGTGGGCCCCAGCGCCGAGGGTCGCCCCCATCTATCCATGGGCCCAAGCCTCTAAAAAGGTGGCAGATTATCCGTAACACACCCCACGGTGTGCCATTGACCCAGAATACCTATGTCGCATCCAATAGTGGTGCGTCACAGACAATTTTTCAAAAATCTTCTCTCACCCCCTCCCCCATCGCCTTTTTAGTTTTGTAAAAAATGAAAAACACTTCAAAAAATAGAATCATTTCATATATATAAGTAGGTTTATGTGGTCTAGTTTGTAGGAAAATTAACAAATATGAATTTCGATATTTTTTACCAAAAAATCATTATGCCACGGTAAAATGGTCATAACTTTTACATACGGTGTCGGAAAAAATCTTTAATATATCAGAATGGCGAGCACGAAAATATGTATCCGCTTATCCATGGAGAGGAGAAATGGCGAATTTTTAGAATCTCAAAATTTGAAAAGGAAAAAAAGTTATGGCAAAAACAAGATTTTTTCTGCAGAAAAAAATTAAGGCCACTTATCTGTAGCGCACCACAATAGGGTGCGCCGAATAAGTTTGGGCGGGATTCAAATTTGAATCCCCACCCTGGCCACCCCCTTTCTCCTTATCTTCCCCCACCTTCTCCTCCCATTCTCCTCTTCCTCTCTTCTTATTCCTCATCCTCCTCTCTTCTTCCTCCTCCTTCTTCTCCTCTCCTCCTCCTCCTCCTCCTCCTCTCTTCTTCCTGCTCCTACTTCTCCTCTCCTCCTCCTCTTTTCTTCCTCATCCTCCTTCTCCTCTCCGCCTCCTCTCTTCTTCTTCTTCCTCCTCCTCCGTCTCCTCTATTTCTCCTCCTCCGACCGCATCGCCCTCCTCCGGCAAACCACGGGCGCCACCTCTCTCCATGTGTGCCGAAGAAGCGTCTATCATTATAAGCCGTTTATCCAATCTATCTACTTCTCGTTTAGCTATGCCTCAATAGCAGCAGTTCATTTTCCTTTTCTAAGGGCCCCGACTCCCCGTCCAGATCAGCAGGTGTCTCTTAACCTTCCCTCTTCTACTGATGAATTTCCTAAAAGGAACCAGTTCTCTCTAGTCAACCTAGAACATACATAACGACTAACTAATTGGTTGCTAAACTAAAGGAACGATCTCTGTCAAAGATTCTCATTCTGAAGCGGGTGCCTAGCTTTGGAAGGATAGACGGGATCATACCTATTTGAATTGAAGAACATTTTCACTTGTTTTTGAGTGGGGAAGAAAAATAAGCACACAAGCGAAGTTTTGGATAGAGTTCTGGTTTCTTCAACTTATGAGTTTGCCGTGTTGTCCTCGAGCTCCCCCGGCCTCCGCCTCTTACCAGCTTGGCCACGGCCTCCTGCATCTACCTGCGGTGGTAGGTTGTGGCCGTGGCTGCGGAGATCTAGATCCAACTTTTTTTTGAAATTTTATCAGTGGCGCACTATGCCCTTTCATATCCCTTTTTCTGAAATTTGAAATTTTTATCAGTGGCACACCATATCCCTATGCGCCACGGATAAGTATGCTTATCTGTGACGCAGCGTCACGGATAAAAATACCAGTAACGTAACATCCACGTGCGCCACTGACCCCATATTTGGTGTGCCACGGATAGGCCTTTTCCTACTATTGCTTTCAAATTAATGCACACATTTGTTTAGATTCGGATGTAGGTTCAGAGGGAGTAGTAAAAATGATGTTGTGATTTAGGTGATTAGTGATTAGCTGCATGGCAATCTCTAGGATTGGTGGAAACGTTTTAGGAGACCAGCTACTCTTGATTGCATGCCATAGTGACTACTCCCTCTGTTCAGAAATATAAGACATTTTTGCTTTGTAAAATGAATTTATATAGACGTTTTTTAGTGTATAGGTTCACTCTGAACCTCTACGAATCTATATACCGAAAGATTTCTAGATACATTATATTCATAAAGCTAAAACATCTTATATTTCTGGATGGAGGGAATATTAATTAGTGCTAGATATGAGGCTAATTATTGAGATTTTTCTAATTTTTTAGTAAGCCAGAGAGGAAGTAGAAAGTATGGAAGAGATTTTGTCACCCAAAGCAAGGACCCTTGCATGTACGTGGCAAGTATATACCTACTAAAACGTACCATCGCCAGCCAAGCAGTCCTATTTTGAACCCTACTACCAGCTAAGCAGTCCCTGGTTCTCTGCGTTCCAGGGTGTCAAGATGTCGGTCAGGGAAACAGTGCTCAATGCCTCAATCAACCAGATTTCTCTTGCCTAACCACGCAGCCTGACGTCCTCCGTATGTTTAGCTGCCCTGTGCACATGTTATCGTTCTACTTCTAGCGAGTACTCAGAGTCGTCAGAAATGTTGTCGTAGACGAGCCGATGAGGAGACGAAACGAGGAACGAAGGCGGTCGAACGAGTGCGGTGCAATCACGTGTCCATTACCATGAAGCGTCCAACTCCACGGGCGCCACGATTGGTATTTGCATAGGCTAAAACGTGCCCTTTCGACCTGTGCGAGAGAAGTGGCCGCAAAGGACACCATGACGTGCTTTTTTTTTTAAAGTACGACGTGTGGTCGACCGCGAATGGTTAGCCTCCGGCGGTCGATCGCAGAAGCTGGGAGCGGTTTGGCGCATGACGATCGACGAGTGCGGGTGCGGCGGTGGTGAGATGGTGGAGAAAGACGAGGCGGCGTCCAGGAGATAAGCTCAAATCGCAACCGAAGATCGGAATTCTGTTCTTTACAGATGTCGCTGCAAGTGGCGCAGACCTACTAAATAAAGATCGTGGCCTCTATTCTCCTCCAGGAGCTCCACCACAGATCGAAACTGAAGATCGCGGTCGCACTCAGTAGCTCACGTCTGGGTTTTGACCACGGCTGTTTCTAGGCCAAGTCCCGTAAACGAACTGCGTGGTCATGGATTACATTACTAACCCACGGCTGATGATCTAGGTGTCGCTGTTGACGGGGTAGAAGATTGCGCAGAGGAACGGGAACCTGTGAAAGGGCTCGAGCAACGTGATGCAAAACAGAGGGGGCGGGGCCGAGGGTCGCTGTTGACGATGGGACGTGAAGCTGCGACCCACCACGACCATCATCCGCCGACCGGGCTGGCCTATCTCATAACTGCCTGCCTGCCCGCAGAGGCAGATCGGTGCATTGTCGGCCGTCCCCGTCCATCCGAGGCCGCACGGATCCTAGGAACAGTGGACAAGGGAATCGCAATCACCCATATGGCGATCCCCTTCTCTTCCTCGGCGGATGGCGATCGATCGACGCCGGCGCCGGCGCGACACGCCTGGGCCTGTGCTGCAGGTCGAGATTTGAGATTTTGCCTCTGCCACGATTCTTTGCCGAGCTCCGACGCCTCGTAGATTCCAAAAGAAGCCACCACCGCCGCGCTTTTCCTCAGGTCGGCAGCCGCATGTCAGGCGGATTTATTTTGATAGGAACACCTGGTAGTAAGTATTAAAATCTCTAGGGAGGTTAGGATAATAATTAATCAGGAAGAACAAGCCTGGACTAAAGGAGGAATGTGGACATATTCCGAACTGTGCAGAAAAATGGTCGGTGGTTATGGGCTCTCCGTGCATAGTAACGTCAACGTCCAGATCAAGATGCCGTTTAGGGGTGATTATATTTCAAAGTCGAGAATTGACGTATGCCAACCGGGTGCCATGGTGTTGAAAGTTTGGGACTTTGTCAATTTGCCCCCGTTGAAACTTCGGTTGTCCCTCGACGTGTTTTTCTTTTTCTTTTTTGAACAGGAGAGGGTGGTGAGCACCCATATCTTTCATTCAGCCCAGGTTCAGAGACGTTGTACTCCGTTAATTTCCATGTTAACATGGTAGATGGTGGCACAGAGAGGCTTTGACGGGTTCTGGAATTGAAACGTGTCTTCTAATCTCCCAGAGGGACGACAGGATCACTTGCTCCAAGCGCAGCTGCTGCTTTCGCCAGATCCCTGCAGTCATCAGTGAAGAAGACAGAGCTTTGCAGATGCATTGCCGCACCTAGCTTAAACTGCCAGGAGCAGAGCATGGGCTTCTGCAACGAGAGCCGACTGAACGCTGCCCATTTCGGACATGACGAAGACATCCAAGTCGTGGAGATGATCATCCAAATGCATGTAGACACCAACCCAGTCCTAGGCATGTGGCTTGAATCTCCTTTTTTTTTTCCCATGCTGCGCCAACATATATAGTTTGGGGCCTGAAAATAGCATATCAGAGGACACCTTTGTCCATGAGGTGTTTGAATCAAACCGTGTTGATCTTTGGCAGTTGTAACCAAAAAGGAGTCTTCTTTCACCATTTTCAGGTCGTTGAGAATAGCATGAATTCTTATAGTAGCAACTTGATTAGGCGAAATATCTAGATTGCTCAACAACTTTTTATTCCTGCATTTCCAAAGACACCATAGAAAGGTAGTAACAGATATTATGTCCGAAGAAGGGTGGTTCAACTTCTTTAGGTTGAGAATTATGTTGGCCATAGAGTTTTGAACAAGATCGCAGCGTATGTACCACGGCTTGTGAAAACCATGCATCTCTAGCAAATGTACATGTAAATAAAAGATGGATGTCATCTTATGGGATTCCACACCTGCAACAGAGATGGTTAACATGTGTTGAGTACGTGGAAGCTCTTTCTCTTGATGGAATTGCTCTTCGGAGGAGTCTCCAAATAAAAAAAATTAACCCTTGGGATCATGATTTTGATTTCCATATATCATCAATTACCTTTTTTTGTAGATTCATCAACTAGTTCAGGAGTTGGACGACCTGCAAAAAAAAATCCTGCAAACAAGTTTTGTATGTAGATTTTGAATTGCATTTTCCATTCGGTGTGGGTTTCCGGCAGAAAATATCATCACCGTCGTTTGTTGGTGGAATGTGAGTGTTTTTGATAGCTCGGGTAGTGGGTTGAAGAAAGATATGGTCAATGAGAATTATCTTCCAAGCCTTTCTATTTGGCAACCATATATATCAACCTTGGGGCTAGATTGTGAGATCATCATACACAACTGTCCAGGAGGTACACCATGGAGTACTCTATAAACATATGTTTCACTTTTTAAGCTGATAGAAGGCATTTTGTTGGAGAAGGGGAATGACTTTGAGAGCCGAGGACTAGAAGGCAGATTTTGGGATATTGGGCCTAGGCCTCCATATAGACCCATCAGCAAAATATTTGGACTTGAGAATCTAGTGAATGATTCTATTGGGCCTATCAGCAATAAGCTAGGCCACCGAGAGGATGAGCCATGATTGACAACCTGCAGATTTTGAATTCCTAAACCTCCCTTTTTTTGGCGCGCATATATTCTTCCAAGCTATAAGAAAAAGATGTTTTGAAGTAGGTGAAAGGACAAAGGATGTCGCCTAGAGGGGTGTGAATAGCCTTTTAAAATAATTATTGTTTATGCTCTAATAAATAGGGAATAAAACTAACATTTAATTTATCAAAACATAAAACCTAAAACCACTAGGTTCAACTAAGTGCACCAATAACCTATGCTAAGCAAGTCAAGTAACAAGGTAATATCGAGATAAAATACTTCAAGTACGATGACTATCACAATATAAATTGCATAAGTAAAGGGCCCAGTTGATAGATAACCGATGGACGTGGAGATGATGATTTTTATCCCGAAGTTCACTTTCAAAAAAGCTATGTCTCTATTGGAGAGGTGTGATGGTGCAATGCTCTTCGAACGCCACAAATGGCTCGCCTTGAGGTGTGGTGGCTCGATGCTCACCCAACATCACACAAGTCCTCACCCCAAGATACGAAGGTACGACTTACCGACCCCACAACATGCTCACCCTATTCACTGCAACACGGAGTTCGGGCGCTGGCGCTTATAGACATCGAGGCGCAGCCTTAGTCGCCACGCTCGCGCTGGCATGGCAAAAAAAGTCGGATAACTGCGTCGGGGATTCACGAACGGCGACGGATATTTTGGCGCGGCACAACGTGATCCGCTGAACTAGCGCTTTCGCGGCAGCAAGGGGGTTACGACGCGGACCATGTAGGGAGGCACTACAAACATGTCGTGGAAGCTATGAGATAACAACACAATATGGTGCCGCCCTACGTAACTCGTGCACGACATAAATTTTTGTGCCCCCAATGATGCTTCTAGACGCAGCAATTTAGCATGCGGTTTCGATATTTAGAGTTCCTCTAATTTACCTGAAATTACAGAAAATCGTAATATAAATATCACATGATGCTTCCAAATATCATCACAAGTACATACCAGTATAGCAATACATATAGTTAGCTATTAGTTCCATAAACACACAAATTAATCGATCACACAACTACTACCTAAGAAAGTTCTTCATACACAGCACCAGATCATGTATCTACCATTGTTGGTAGCTCCGTTTTATTGGCATCTTCCATCAATTAGCCCTTGCTTTATCTTTCTTCTTGCGGTGGCTGCTTTTACGAACGAAGGTAATGTCGTATTATAAACTGTAAGTAATATACAGAGTGAATATTGTAAATTTATTTTGAAGCTGAAAACATTTACCTTAACGATGCTATTGCGTATTTTAATGACATATTCAAAAATTTCCCAAGTATATCTCTCCTATAAGGTGGATACGGCTTATCAGGGATGTCAGATTGATTAAAATCAATATCAAGACCTTATGTGGGTATGTCACCCTCCGAATCCTCGTCAGGGCCTCCCAACTCATATGCATCCCGCAGCGGAAAAGACCTCACGGCGTGCCATTCTTCTGTATCATTATCCTCTGGGACATAGTACACTTGTCTAGATTGCCATTCAAGGATGAATGGCTCGTCGGTGAGGTTTTTCCCTGTGTGTCAGGTGATTAAAGTTCATAAGTTTGATGCTATACTCATCCGTCTTGCAGCCTCTGAGAGCAGTACTAACCCAATCACGCCTGAACAGCATGACTGAACCCTTGTCGGCGTAATTAAGTTCAATGATATCTGTGATTTTACCATAGTAAGCAGTCACTTGGTGGCCTTCCGTAGTCCATAAGCCTTTGTCCAAATAAGAACTAAATATGTTCACTGTTTTATAAGGTTGATTAGCCAAGACTCTTAGTTCTTGAAGTACATCATCATCATCTTCAGGTTGAATGTTCGAGACCTATGCATAGTAACAAAATTGTACATCACAGTTAGACCACTATGTAAGACAGTAGTGTCTTGCAAGAAACCTCGATGTCTCGCATGTTCCACCAGCCACGTGTGAAAAGTTTCTTTGTGTCGACGGGTTTTACTGGTCACAGTTCTGTCAGCAGCTAGAATTTGAACATGTTTTCTACAATCGAAACCTATATAAATTGTTGTTATAGAAAAAATATAATATAAATATCACACATACTCTTTATACATCAAAATGTGTTCGTAGTTGAATAAAACATATTAGTGAGCTTGAATCCATGCATTATCATCCAGTTCTGTGATAGCATTTTCAACCAACTTGCGGCCCCTTCTGTGGAGATATGGTATTGTGGCATCTTCATCATCACTTTCGTGATTATGAGCCTTTCGGTTATGCATGGTAAGACAACCATGCATGTACCGCAAGCAAAAGGTAAGGCTCTCATCGAGGACATAACCTTCAGTAATAGATCCTTCTACTTGATTCCTTGTCCTCATCATTAGTTTCAACTTCTTCAAGTACCTACAAAATGGGACAGAGCTTTACAGCTAGCTAGAAAAACTTCATATCTAGCGAACAAGAATGCAATTGACAAAGTAGAGGTTACGAACACACCTCTCAACTGACGACATACTTCGATAGTGCACAGGATCAGCGAGCCTATCTTCCCTTGGCAGGTGCACACACAAATGCACCATTACATAAAAAACGAGGGTGGGAAAACCTTCTCCATAAGGTAGATTGTTTCAACACTATCAAATTCCAACTTCACCATATCATTGACACAAATTACTTTGGACTACATCTGTCTGAAGAAGATGCTCAGATGAACCAAAGCTACACAAACATGGCATGGAAGAATTTTTCTGATGGCTAGTGGAAGCAACTGTTGCATTATGACATGGCAGGCATGACTCTTCAGACCAACTAGTTTCCTTTGTTCTACTTGCACCTTGGATGCTAAATATGATGCACACCCATCTAGGAAATGGTCACTTCTCAAGACTCGGCAGAAACATATTTTCTTGCTTGTGTCTAAGTTGTAGCACACTGCTCTCATATGAGTTTTGACCACTTTATCGTCTCAAGGATCATTAACCTCATTTGCTTGAAGTGTTTCCTTCATGTTGAGGATCTGCATATCTAGCCTAGATGCAAGGTTATTCTTTGTTTTATTTTTCATATCTAGCAGAGTGTTGGCAACATTGTCAAAGATTTTTTTCTCAATATGCATTATATCCAGATTATGTTGTACATGAAGGTCCTTCCAGTACTTAAGTCTAAAAAGCATGATATCTTGTGCCACATGCAGGGGTTGTCCTCGATAGTGGTATCACGTTTTTTGCTTTACAGCTGCCTTTGCACGCTTCTGATCTTCTAACTTCCCAATGACTATGTTCAAACCAGTGGTTTGCTGATCAATGTCATATCTAGTAATTGGTGTGGGAGGTCCCTGATACATCCCAAATGTATCTACTTTTCCAAGTACTTTGCTCAATGATTTGATCCGGAATCATCCCATACTTGGATAAAACTGTTGAATCTAACGTTGTTTTTAGCAAAAGTCTTCCTTATATCAGTTTTCGCACGAAATAAAATTGAGGAAAAATACCACAACAAATTTTCACCAAATAATGAAGCCTAGGAACTTGGAATCAAGAAGATGGAGCCACGAGGCCCAAATGGGACCAGGTGGCGCGCCACCAAGGCCCATTTGGTCGTGGAGCGTCGCCTCAGCCTCTCCTTTGGTGTGCCCTCTTATATACCTGAAAAACCTAGGTATCCTGAAGCATGGAGCGTTTCGCGAAAAAGAGCGCCGCCAGAGCCACGATCTTCATTTCGGGGGTCCGATTGGTCTTGGTCTCCACCCTGAAGAGTGGTATTTTGAGGTCTTCTCCACCACCATCGTCATCAACATCATCACCAAGGACCATGAGTTCATCCCTCATCATCATGTGTGAGTAATTCCCCATGGACATGTGAGGTGGATGGGGATTGGATGAGATCCATCATGTAATCATCCATATGTATCAAGATTTGACGTGTTTATCTTGTAGACATTCTTGTATGAGTGTTGGTACACTTTGGCTATGTTTAATGCTTGTTTCTAGGGCCCAAGTGACATGATTTCGGTACTAAACTTTTATTTCCCAATCATATATTTGAGTTTGGTACGTATTTGCAAAGTGTATTACCTATTATTATGTTGAACCTGCGAACCCTAAGGTGGCAGTTCGGGAAAACAATGGGAATATATGATAGTTTGAGGGTATTGTGTGTTCATGAAGTGTTAATGCTTTGTTCCGGTCTATTTGAAAAGGTAGATCTTAATTGCCTATAGTACCAAGTTGGCCATGGTGATATGGGCAGGCAGGACAAAAGATATTATGCAAACTTACATGCATGATTATGTTTGGAACACACACCTACACACAACTGAATTAGGGACAAATGTCATGTTAGTATGATATATTATATGATGGATATCATTCATACAACATTCCACTATCACCTCATGCTTGCGTTTTAACCACTGAAAGTTACACACCATTACTTCCAGTGAAAACTAGGAATCTGGTGCTTTATCTACTATTTTGTTTTACTACTTTGAATCAACTACCATAAATCACCACTTTATTTGCAAGTTTATTGATACACGTGTGATTGAGAGTGACACCTCAATTGCTAAAGTCTTATTGGTATTCTTGTGTTCCCCTTGAGTCGAACTATAAATTTGGGTAATACTTCTCATCGAAGATTCAGTGATCCCCTATACTTGTGGCCATCAAGACATTTTTTGGCGCCATTGTCGGGGAACCTAGCTTTATTGGTAAGACCATATGTTATCATTTACTTGTTATACTTACTTGTCCCTCATCATGGGAAAGATTAAGGATGCTTCTAAGAAGGATATTGTAAGAGTATGAGATTGGCGTAATATGTTGGATGTATTATTGAGCCTCATGAGCGAGTATATAGGAGTACAGGGATCATCTTGGAGTACAAGTCAAGTTAGGCTAGAATCCTAACTTTCCTAAACTACAATACTAGACCTATACGTATACTACTCTAACACTCCCCCACAGTCGTAGCGGTAGCGTTGTGAACAACAGGAACATCGCAAACGGTCAGATTGGAGTGCCGAAGTATACCAGTAGGCTGACATCCCCTCGCAGTCGCAGCGGGAGCATCCTATATGATGTCGCGGTGCGGATGCTTAGACTGTAGAAGAGGCTGATGATGCTCAAGCAAGGTGGAAGCCCTTGTGCCGAGTCGAGGGAGCGGAGAGCGTGGAGCGGTGCCGAGGTCGATGTAGCCGTGCGAAGGGTCGCCGTGGTCTATGTCGTGGTCGGGGTTGCCGGTGTCGATGTAGACGCACATGAAGCCGCAAGCGCATAGTGCGGGAAGAGGATGACTGAGATGCGTCGAGGCAGGTCAAAGGTGTCGATCAATGCCAGAGTCGATGCAGTCCGATACATCGGGTACGATCGGCGCCAAAGTTTTGGCAGAACTAGGCGCACGTCAGGGATGAAGGCACATCTTCGTTCTGCCAGAACCTAGTATGCCAAGAAGAATGCGTCGATGATGCGGTCGAGGCAGTCGTAGAAGAAGGTGTCGATGCCGAAGAAGACGTTATCATGCCGACGAAGATGAGGTGTCCGGCGCGAGTTTGCCAGACTCGGGAACGCGTCGGGGACGAAGGCACGCACCGGTCTTGCCAGTACCAGGCATACAGGGGTAGTTGCCATCATGAACCTGTGCGCCAATATCGTATGACGATGCCGATGAGTTCGATGTGGAGAAGACATGGAAGGCGGCAAAACCAACGGTGACCTGAAGTAGTCATGCTGGACGCCTAGAGAGGCGCGGTGGCGGTACTCGAAGTAGGCGAAGAAGAACCCGGCGACGTGACGAAGACCATGCATGGACGGCGGTGATCTACGCCTAGGGAGGCAGCGCGATGTAGCCAGAGACGTTGGTGCGTGGAGACGGCGATGAGGTGACGGCGTGGCTGCGGGACGCGAGTTGGTTCAGCAAGCTGAGGCCACCGGCGCGTACGCGCTTGTGAGACGTGTTGGCAGCAAGTGGGCGAAGACCAAGGCGGCGACGCTGCGGCCCGAAGGGGCGACGCTGCGGCAGCCCGTAGCTCGATCGCTGGTAGACGTGTGCTCGAGGACGTGCTTGGCATAGACGAGCGCGGGATCGGTTGATCAGACCGACGGTGCGCCGTATGCGCCATGGCATGGACGACGCATAGACCGGAGTCGATGGCGGCGTTGTCAGTGAAGTTCTGGACGATGACAACATAGACAATCCGCAGGGGACGACCGTGACAGCCTCCCGAGGAAGGCGTAGCAGCCGGCTTAGGTGCGTGGCAGCCTGCCTTGAGGGGCGAAGGTGGTAGGCGCACGAGCGCGGTGTAGATCATCGGTGTCGATGGTCGGAGTAGAGGCGCGGCGATGACGACAGCGGTGGAGGGTGACTCAATCCGACCTATGATCGGTAAACCAAAAAAGAAAATACCGGTCGAACCACTGGCGCAGAGAAAAACCGATCAAGAGATCGGAAAAGACTCACCAGGGCAGCCGATCATGGATCGGCGGAAGAGCCCTGCGACAGATCGCGTGGCCCCCAGCGGAGATCATAGAGATCGATCCCACCGGGGGCAGCACAGCGGAAGCGTGTCGGCGGCGGCTCGAATTTAGTCTGATACCATGTAAGAGTATGAGATTGGCGTAATATGTTGGATGTATTATTGAGCCTCATGGGCGAGTATATATAGGAGTACAGGGATCATCTTGGAGTACAAGTCATGTTAGGCTAGAATCCTAACTTTCTTAAACTACAATAGTAGACCTATACGTATACTACTCTAACAGATATTATGCCTTCTACTACAAGAAGAGGTACGGATTTGCCCTCTAGGACAAACTTTTCACCTAATGTTGTTACTACTCCTGCTATTAAAAATAAAACTACTATCCTAGCAAGTTCACCATTGTCTAGGATGTCTAGTAATAATGAAAAAGATTTGTTGGATGATGGCAAAGATAAAGAGGGGTTGCCTGACTTATCTAAGTCCTTGTCCAATGATGATATGGAATCTGAATATGATGAAGATGAACATTTCAATGAAAAATATAATGCAACTAGTTCTAAAAAAGACATCTAGTGAATAGGATATTGCATTCACTAAAGCTTTTATGAATCTTGATCTAGATGACTTGGATAAATTTGAAGAAACTTTGAGTACTTTTTCTCTAGGAGGACTATTTCCTGTTGCTAGTAAATGCAAAGAACTTGCAATATTCATTAAAGATAAAGATTATGATTTTGAAATTGACCATGAAATAATAGAAAAAGTGGAAGCATCTAAGTTCCATGGTAAAGAAGAAGAATTTCCTTATGAGCATTTAATGAATTTAGAAGATACTGCTTGCTTATTTGGAAAAACTAAGATTCAGCGATGTTATTATTTCTTAAAACTGTTTCTCTTCTCCTTAGGAAGAGATGCAAAAACTTGGTACAAATCATTAGCTCCTAAGTCCATTACTAGTAAGGAGGCATGCTTGTATGTGTTTTTCCATAAGTATATTTATGATAGTAAAATACATGCTATGAGAGTTGAAATTAGTAACTTCACATAAAATGAAGAAGAAAGTATTCCCCAAGCTTGGGGGAGATTTTGTGCTATTGGCAGGAGATGTCATGCGCATGGTTTAAAGGATAATGAATTGCTTGATACATTTTATAGTGGACTAACTGAAAGCTCTAGAACCTATCTAGATAGTGTTGCGGGAAATATTTTTAGGGACATGACTATTGAGGAAGCTAAGGAATTATTGAATACTATTATTCAGAATTATCATGATTGGCATATTGAAGAAGAAGATAAAAGTGAGAAGACTCATAACAAGAAAGGTGTTCTCATATTACCTAATGAAGATATGGAAGAAGCTCATAAATCTATGGAGGAAAAGGGTATTAAATCCTCTCATTTAAAGGAACTTTTTGATAAGGGTTTTAAATTCCCTATTGATAAACCATGTTTCCCTATTAAAGTTCATATTATATGCTCTTTTGAAAGCAATGGAAAGGTATCACCTCCTACTGAAATATCTTATGTTGATCATTCTAGCACTTTTGTTCCTCATCAAGAAACATATGATCACAATATTGAAAGGGAACGAATAGAGAACTCTCATAAGATAAATGTTCTCCATGAGAGAGTAGGCTCTTGTGTTGACTCTCTTAAGATGACTATTGAGCATTGCAAAATGATGAATAATCAAGTTAAACAAATGATTTCTCTTCAAAATAACTTATATGAAAAGCTTCTTAATGAGAAGAAGCAAATATGTGGAGTTAATACAAGGTGAGGCTCTAGCACTCAGGATCCTGATTATACTGATGGACACCCAAAAAGGAAAGAGCAAGAGGCTCTTAAGAAGAAGTCAATTGCAAGAAAATCTCCCAATGAAAATGAAGATAATGGGAATTCTTAAGATCAAGAAAATGACATATCTCTCTTTAATGCTGAATCTGAGGACAATAATAATGAAGAAGATGATGTGGATATGTCCCAACCAAATGAAGAATCACAAAGAAGAGGAGAATAATGAAGAATATGAGCCTATTGTAAGCGAGGACCCTCAATCATCAAGGGATAAAAATAAGAAGAAGCCTCCACCACAACCAAAATGTAAAGAAAGGGATCATGGGTACAAAGACCCATACCATATCCCCAAGATGTAATGAAAACTTCAGATGATGCAAGGTTTGATAAGTTTATTGAATTGATAAGAAGTTTATACTTGCAAATTCCCTTAGTTTATGCTATTAAAGTACCCCCATATTCCAAATATATGAAAGATATTGTCACTAATAAAAGAAAGATACCCAATGAAGCTATTACTGCCATGCTTGCTGATTACTCTTTTAAGGGAAAACTACCTGAAAAGAGAGGGGATCTAGGTATTCCAACTATTCCTTGCACCATTAAAAATACTCGTGTGAAATATGCCTTATGTGATCTTGGAGTTGGAGTAAGTGCCATGCCTTTCTCACTTTATAAGAAACTTAATTTAAACAAGTTGGTACCTACTGAAGTTTCACTTCAAATGGCTGATAAATCTACTGCTATTCCTATTGGTATATGTGAGGATGTTCCTATTATGATTGCTAATGTGCAGATCCCCACAGATTTTGTTATATTAGATATGCTTGAAGATGATAACTTGTCTATTATTCTTGGTAGACCTTTTCTAAATACTGCAGGGGTTGTGATTAATTGTACTGAAAGCAAAGTAACATTTAATATGAAAGGGAAGGAGCACACTATATTTTCCAAAGAAGAATTCTGTTGAGTTACCCAAGAGAGGTGTTAATGCCATTGAACCAAAAGTTCTTATAATTGGCAGTTTTGAGATTCCTATTCCCCCTCCTAAGCCTAAGTATGAAATAATAATGATTGGAACTATTCCAATCCATTATGAGGTACCTTGAACTCCTTCCTCTTAAAAAAAATAAAGTGAACCATTGTTTCTATCCTTATCATAGTATTAATGAGACTTGATCAACATCATTTTTAACATGATAATGATGGGATGATGAACACCATTTAAGTTATTTATGTAGTATATTATAATTTATATGAATTCCTTCATTTAGAATTAGTTACTTTAATTATTTTATGTCTATTTTTGATGATTTTTGAGTTCAGAAAATATTTTCCAAAAATTATGAAAAAATTCCTAGGTCATTTTTCTGCATAGATGATCCACCCTGCAAAAAGGACACTGCTAGAAAGCAAAGAGGGGCCAGGAAAGGCCTGTGGCACGCCCAGCAGGGGTGGGCACGCCCCTGCCCTTGTTGGCCCTCCAGGAGGAGTTAGGTGGCCTCCAACCTCCCAGGTTCTCCATTTCTTCTCACAACCCAACAAGGTACCACTCGAAAAAAATTCCTCTGCTCCCTCGCTACCCATTTCTCGATCTCTAAGTTTTGGCAGCCATTTTCAAATTCCTTTGGAGGGATTACTCATTGGTATGTGACTCCACCACTCATCCAAGTTATTCTTGATATAATGCTTTATATTATGAGAAAAGTGCTTCTCTTGGAGCTACATCTCATGCATGAAAATCCATGGTTTTGAAGCTTTCTAGTGGAAATGATTTATAGTAATGCTTGGTAGAAACTTTTTGGGGTATCTCTAAATGCTTATAACTTGATACATCTAATTGTTTAGTGATTTTTATTCTCAGTACTGCAAGCTCTCGTCCACCATGAACAAGGGCAAAAGCCTCATCAGGAATTTGAGGCCAAGGAGAGGCTCAAGAGCCTTGACCAATTATGACTAAGAGCAAGAATGGGAAGATGAGATGATCTTTAAGGCGTAGGCCTTGAAGGTGAAGGCTACCAAATGGACTTATCCCAATGTGCTGAAGGCATTATCCATAGAGGAATATTTTACTTATTTCTTCTAGAAAACCAAGATGGAGGACTTTGCAAGACATCCTCAACCAACCTACTACGAGTTGAGCAGTGAGTTCCTAGCCACCTTCAGGTTTGTACAAACCAAAGGGAAGGTAAGTAGCAGAGGTAAAGAAACTCCTAGCACTTTTGATGTGAGGTTTTTCATGAAGGGTCAAAGGTTGATCATGCCCTTAGAGGAATTTTGTAATGCCATACATGTCCGTAGTGAAGGAAAATGGGAAGCTATTCCTGCTAATTCTGATGAGAGCCTCCGCTCATTTTGGAGGTGTATAAGTGTAGATGTGCATGAGGATATTCATAGAGGAAAGTTTACTCGTATTCAGCACCCTGCATTAAGATATTTTGCAATGTTTCTTGTTAGAGGATTTCTTGCTAGGAAGAACTCAACGGGATGCACGGGCCCCATAATTTATTTATTAAAATGTGATAAGGAAGGTGTAGCTCCTGAAAACAACTTGGGTGTGATTATTGCTAGAACCTTGTCATATGTTGTAAAACATAATAGCACCAAACCTCTTCATGCTGGAGCAATAGCCACATTAGTTTTTGAATACCTTAAGAATGAAAGGAAAATTTAATACATGGGAACTCCGGTTCTGGGACTCATTCTTTTGGATACTAACATGTTGGTTCGCATGGGGATATTGAGGGAATATGGCACGGGTCACATGATATATCAATATATGGTTAACTACGGTAGGTTGGAATCCACTTTGATTCCTCGCATTGATTATTTTGACAGGTTAAGAGGGAAGTGGACAACCCTATCAAGGAGTACGAATGGGGAGAGGCTGTTGAATCATCTTCACCAGCAATATGGGGGATTGCCCTCAACCTCCAGCACATACAACATGGGGTGGCATGCCTGCAGCACCTGATTATCACGTCGGAGAAGGCTCCTCTTCTCAATAGCAGGACAAGGACGCGCCGCCATAATGGCCGTCATGGAGGCAGCAGCCACCATATTATGGAGGTGGACAATACGGTTGGGGGCATGATCTCAACTATCCGGCCTACTAGCTTTCACCAAAACTTGGGGGAGTATGATTCCCTCCTTTCCTTTTCATTATATATGACATGATTAGAATTGTTTAAATTATATGAGTTGTAGTTTCACTTTAGTAAAACCCAAAACCCAAAAAGATTTTGTTTGTTTGTGTATTTAGCTTGCCTTTAAGTTGATTTCTATTGTTGTCTAAAACTGAAAACCAGAAAAAGATTTTCGTTTGAAGTCGCACGTAGAAGGAGTTGTAGAGATTTGCATGATGCTATTCACTGTTTTATTTTTTATTTGTCATTTGTAACTCCGATTAGGCTGAAATTTATACAGAAACTGTAACTTTTAATCCCCTCACACAAAAAAAACTGGCAAATAAACCTGGGATGTTTAAGTAGGGAAATATTGTGCTGCATCACCGCAGTAATTTGTTGGCAGATTTCAATTTTTAACACTAAAAGTGGCTAGTTGACTTGTAAATGGTCCCTAATTCAATGTTATGATAAAATATGGATCACAGCCACTATAGACCACCATTTTTATGAGAAGTGATTGATGGAAAAGCTTGCATCAATATTTAAAAATTGATGAAAATGGAATATGGAATGAACTAAGTTATATTCGCCTTATTTCAACATATATGAGCATATTGTGCAGTTCAAGATGGGAGAGGAAAAACAACAATGATGAATCAATGTGTATGAATTGATAAAAGAGGTATGACTCATTTTTTGTACTTATGCATGCAAGTTAACATTAGCAAATGTTCGAGCAAAGTTTCATCAATACTTAGGGAAGTGGTAATGGATGGTTACTTTGTTTGTGTCCTTTTGGCTATATAATGAGGCAAATGAGATGCTATTAGGGAACATTATTTTAACTTGATTGCATGGTAGTAGCCCTGAACAAAAGTCTATACATCCCATTATGTTTGTTGATGTGGACTTGGCACATATTCAATGATGAATATTTATATTCTGATGTGTCTTTGAAATATGGAGGTTGAGGCTCGTATGATAGTCTAGTCTTTCAAATTGTGAATCTCATTGTCGAATCATATGTTAGTGAGTTGATAGTATCTTTAGTTGACAACTAAGACTTTCCGCTAGCCTTTAAACCAATTCCACCAACATGGCCATCATTGTGTTGGTGGGCACCCATCCTTTAAACCCCTATCCTGAAAAAAATGAAATATACCAATGAGTTGGCTCTTCTACGGAAGAAAACGGGCTGAAACTAAGAAGTGACCACCAAGCAAGGCAAAAATCAAGAGATGCTTTTTTGTTCAAATGCTTATAATCAAAAATATTGATGCTATGGATACAAAAATCCACTCAAAGCTGAATAAAAAAGACTTCCAAGCCCAAAAAAGTGGCAACAAAACTCCTGCCACTCATGCAAAGGTGCGAGAAACATACCAAAAAAGCACCTATCCTATTCGACTCCATCTGATGTCAACTAAACATACTAGCTACTTACTCATGTATGGGTCTTCTATGAGTGTTTAAACGTTGAAAGACTAGAAGGATACAACGTCCCTAAAGTATTTAGTTCACGATGCAAGCATGATGAATTACCTATTGACAATTGAAACAATGAAAGGCCTCAAAACCTTACAAATGATTCAACCAAATGCGATGTGAGAACTTTGTTTGTTACCACTACTAGGTAATCATGCTCAAATAGTGTTGCCATATATTATCTCCTTTGTACCATGTATAATGATTTGTACACAACATAGTAGGCTCTCATTATTAGTTTGCTATTCATTGATAAAGCTATGTTTCAAATATTTTCCATGTTAAAGTGTTATGCATGAATAGAGCAAATTTCTTGTCAAAGTCTTTTTATTGCTTCTACACCGCGTTTGAGTTGTTTGAGGACAAATAACGAGTTAAGCTTGGGGGAGCTGATACATCCCAAATGTATCTACTTTTCCAAGTACTTTGCTCAATGATTTGATCCGGAATCTTCCTATACTTGGATAAAACTACTGAATCTAACGCTGTTTTTAGCAAAAGTCTTCTTTCTATCAGTTTTCGCAGGAAATAAAATCGAGGAAAAATACCACATCAGTTTTTAACCAAATAATGAAGCCTAGTTACTTGGAATCAAGCAGATGGACCACGAGGCCCAAAAGGGACAAGGTAGCACGCCAAGTAAGGGTGGACGCGCCACCCAGGCCCATTTGGCCGTGGAGCGCCGCATCGGCCTCTCCTTTGGCATATCCCCTTATATACCTGAAAAACCTAGGTATCCAGAAGCATGGAGTGTTTCACGATGTAGAGCGTCGCCAGAGCCACGATCTTCATTTCGGGGGTCAGATTGGTCCTGCTCTCCACCCTGGAGAGTGCGATTTTGAGGTATTCTCCACCACCAGCATCATCAACATCATCACCAACGACCATGAGTTCATTCCCCATCATCATGTGTGAGTAATTCCCCATGGGCATGTGAGGTGGATGGGGATTGGATGAGATCCATCATGTAATCATCCATATGTATCGATATTTGAGGTGTTTGTCTTGTAGAAATTCTTGAATGAGTGTTGGTACACTTTTTCTATGTTTAATGTTTGTTGCTAGGGCCCGGGTGACATGGTTTCAGTACTGAACTTCTATTTTCCAATCATATATTTGAGTTTGGTATGTATTTGCAAAGTGTATTACCTATTATTATGTTGAACCTGCGAACCCTAAGGTGACAGTTAGGGAAAACAATGGGAATATATGATAGTTTGAGGACATTATGTGTTCATGAAGTGTTAATGCTTTGTTCTGGTCTATTTGAAAAGGTAGATATTAATTGCATGTAGTACCAAGTTGGCCCCGGTGAAATGGGAAGGCAGGACAAAAGATATTATGCAAACTTACATGCATGATTATGTTTGGAACACACACCTACACACAACAGAATTAGAGATAAATGCCATGTTAGTATGGTATATTATATGATGGATATCATTCATACAACACCCCGCTATCACCGCATGCCTGCGTTTTAGCCACTGAAAGTTTCACACCATTACTTTTGGTGAAAACTAGGAATATGCTACTTTATCTACTGTTTTGTTTTACTGCTTTGAATCAACTGCCATAAATCACCACTTTCTTTGCAAGTTTATTGATACATAGGGGTGATTGAGAGTGACGCCTCCATTCCTAAAGTCTTATTGGTATTCTTGTGTTCCCCCTGAGTCGAACTATAAATTTTGGTACTAATTCTCGTCAAAGATTTCAGCGATCCCCTATACTTGTGGGCATCAGTCCCCTATCCTCAGCATGTGTATAAAAATCATCTATCTTAGTCCTATATGGGTGATCAAAAGGTAGGAACCTACGGTGTCCCCTGTAACAAGTCTTCTTCCCATGTTTTAATCTGTAGCCATTAGTGTCAAGGAAATAAGTAGCACAAAGAACATTCTTGTTGGTTTTTCTACCAGATGCCATTGTATTACCAGGGTAATCACAAATAGTTCCTACTAATGCAGCACGAAGGGTGAAATAGTCACATGTGGCTGAATTATAGGTTCTAACACCTGTGTCATATAGCTCTTCAAGTTTTTCAACTAAGATCTCCAGGTAAACATCTATATTATTTCTAGGAGATCTCGGACCAGGGATCAACAGGAATAGAATAAAAAAATTAGGCTTCATGCATATACATGCTAGAAAGTCGTATGGAATAAGAATCATGGGCCAAGTGCTATGAGACATGCTAGCTGCACCAAATGGGTTGAAGCCATCTGAAGCTAATCCCAACCTCATGTTACGAGGATCTTCTCCAATTAGTGGATGCAACCTATCCAGGTTTTTCAAATCTCAGCAATAGCAAGATGCCGGAGTAGACCATCATCTGTTCGCTCATTTGCATGCCACGTTGCATAAGTTGTTGTATTCTTAGACATAAAATCCTCTGGAACCTTATTTTTAGAGGAAACTGCTTGATAACCTTAGCAGCAACTTTGTGAGGCCTCTTTCAATCCTCCCTCAAGGCCTTCCACCTTGAAGTGTCACGGGTGGGGTAGTTGTCATGGTTTGCAAGATCATTCCTGTATAAAACATAGTCATTTCTGCAGGCATCTATGTTGTTATACCCAATGCTTACATCTTTCACAAACTTATTGGACTCATAATAGTTCTTGGGTATTTGATTTCCATCAGGGAATGCTTCACCTAATAACTAGAGAATTTCATCAAACATTCCATTGGCTGCTCCCCACAAATTTTTTATGTTCAAGAGCCTAACAATGAAATACAAATTTAATAAATTCTTGCAACCTAAGAACAGATCTAGGGCAGCTTCATATGCCAACTTGGTATAGATAATAGCATCATCAGGAGCATCAATATCTGCAGCACCATCAGTATGCAGAAAATGCCCTCCACTAGCCCTAAGCAAATCATCCATGTCATTAGTCATAGGATGACTAGCAGGTTCAGTACCCGTGCTACATTCAAGTGAACTAGAACTCCTATTAACAGACTCACCATGAAAAACCCACTGCATATATCCTGGCAGAAAACCCTTATCAACCAAGTGGTCAGCAACAATTGCACAGTCATGCCAATACAGATTCACACAAGAAAAGCAAGGACAACAAATTTTTCCTACATTTGCTGACCTAGAGAATGCCAAATCCAAAAAACATTCCAAACCATGTTCGTATTCCACTATCTGCTTAAATGAAATACATCCATCTCTTGTCCATTTGTGTGCTTCTCTAACGATCGAAGTACAGAAAGTAAAACAACCAGTGACAGTGTAAAAGAGTGATGTCCTTGGGGAGGCTCTCTCTATGAGTCGATGTGGTGGGGGCCAAGGGGGTGGTGTCCCTGGGAGGGGGTGCCAGTGGAGGGGCGGCACCGGTGGAGCGGGGCAGCGATGGTGGCAGGGGAGCTAGGGTTGTTGTTTGGGGAAGATTGGGGATCGAGCGAGTGGCGGGATGAGTGAAATTTCACAAACATGCTCGCCGCGCACGGGGAAAGCTCGAAGTCCATGAAAGGTGGGACCTAATGACTTTTCGAGGAAAAATATCTTTTTGCCATGGTACAACTATCCACGGCAAACAAAACTACCGTCTTAAGAAATGCACCAGTGTGTAGCAACTACAAATAAACCAAAGTATCAATAAGAAGAACACATCAATTAGAGAGATATAATGTTATACACAAATGTTCTTATATATTTATTAAACTGCACCAACAACAGTTCTTATACACAACTCAAGCCTAACAAATTACTTCTAAATTAGGCCTAAGTGAGTCCATCAAATCCGCGAGGTGATCCAGCTTGTTCACAATCTCGGACACTTCACCCTAGACAGTGACACATGATTGATTCCTCTCCAGTGCAATTCTGGCATTGAATTTGCGAGTGGCCATTTCGTACTCATCGTCCTCAGCTTTCTTCCACATGCGCTCCAACAATTGGTGCATCCTCTCGCTGTGCGGACCATTGACCCACATAACGCAGCTGTACCTCGGAGTTTTTTAGTGGCATCCGAGGAACTTGTCGCCAGTGTTCACGCTACCATATGCGAGGAAAATGCAGAGATGCGGCTTCATTTCAGAGCCACGCCCGCATCTGAGCTCCTGACCATTGATACGTCGTAAATGTATCTATAATTTTTGATGTTTCATGCTTATTTAGTATCTACTTTCTTATGTTTTGTTCACACTTTAAGGTATTTTTATGCATTTTCTAGAACTAACCTATTAACAAGATGCCACAGTGCTAGTTGCTTGTTTTCTGCTATTTTTAGTTTCAGAAAATCTGGAAAAGAAATATTCTCGGAATTGGACCGGACAAAATCCAAAGTCGATATTTTACCGAAAGACTCACGGAGCCAGAAGACAAGACGGAGAGGGGCCAAGGGCTGGCCACACCACCTGGTGGCGCGGGCCAGGCCAGGCCGCGCCAGGGGGTGGTGTGGGCCCCTCTGGCCTCCACGACCTTGCCCCTTCGCCTATATATTCCCTCCGGGACGAAAACCCTAGAGACAAGATCAGAATTCCATGAAAAGTTCCATAGTGCCGCCGCCACCAAAGAGGAGATTCGGGGGACAGAAGTCTCTGTTCCGGCACCCTACCGGGACAGGGAATTGCCCTCGAAGCCATCTCCATCGATCTCCACCACCATCTCCATCATCATTGTTGATTCCCATGATGATGCGGGAGTAGTTCTTCCTCGAGGCTAAGGGATCTACCGATAGCTATGTGTTCTTCTCTCTCTATGCGTGATCTTATTGAGATCATGAGCTTTGTAATCTATAGATCTATTCTGGTACTCAAGTGCTTTAATGAATCTCTGCTTATCCCCACGTGTGTGAAGTTGACAGTGTGCACACCGTGTGGCACTTTGACTAAGGTTACATAAATACTTGTCATGAGTATAATTTGAGTTGGATGTCTTTATGAGATTGTGGTGTTTGTTGGAACCATCTAGCTCCCAAGGTGATAGTGAGGGGTTATCTAGACGGGGAAAGCGAACTTTGAGGTGTGCTGTTATAGCCCTACCGTGGATTAGAGTTATCCAACCGGAGAGTAGTTTAGAGCAGTATCATAAAGAGATGTTATTTATATGATAGTGTTGACTAGTGAAAGTATGATCCCTAGGCCTTGTTTCTAAGCATTGAAACACCATTTGCAACTACATCTGTTACATGTTTGCGTGCTTCCATCTTTATTTCAGATTGCCTTTAGCATCTTCCTACCCTTCAAGCTCTTTTTTGGCACTGTTACCACTTATAATTATCCATACCACTTGTATTTCACTATCTCTTTGCCGAACTAGTGCACCTATACACCTGACAAGTGTATTGGGTGTGTTGGGGACACAAGAGACTTCTTGTATCTTGATTGCAGGGTTGGTTGAGAGGGATACCTTTGACCACTTCCTCACTGAGTTCGATAAACCTTGGGTAATACACTTAAGGGAAACTTGCTGTTGTTCTACAAACCTCTGCACTTGGAGGCCCAACAACTGTCTACAAGAATAGAAGTGCGTAGACATCAAGCTATTTTCTGGCGCCGTTGTCGGGGAGGTAAGGTAAAAGGTACTCACATCCTCTGGCTACTAAGCTATCTTCTAGTGCGGTTGCTAGTGTGTGAGTGCTCGAAGTTATTTCCTTTAGATTCTGCAATTATATCTTTTTGTTTCTTGTTTTTATTTTCACTAGTTAGGCTTAATGGAAAACAACAACAAAATTAGAGAGCTTTATAATATTTATCTTGAGTTAGGACATGAAGTGTTTGAAGAGAAAATTAAAAAACCTATGGAACTTTATTAGCGTGCTAATAGCAATGTTATTAGTATGAATTCTTTGAATACCATTATTGCTAATGCTATGGAAAAGTCAAAGCTTGGGGAAACTAGTTTTTATGAAAATGATCTTTTTAGTCCCCCAAGCATGGAGGAGAAAATTTACTTTAATGATACTATGCCTCCAATATATGATGATTACAATGATGAATATGATATTTTCAGTCCACCTACTATTGAGGAGAAAATTAATTATGATTACAATATGCCTCCTATATTTGATGATTATGGTAATGAGAATAATAATGATAGCTATTTTGTTGAATTTTCTCCTACTACAATTAATAAGAATGACTATGTTTATGTGGGGAGTATTAATTCTTTATGCATGTGGCTCATGATAAGAATGTTTTACGTGATAGTTATATTGTTAATTTTATTCATGATGCTACTGAAAGTTATTATGAGAGAGGGAAACATGGTTTTATGTATCTCAACAATATTAAGTTTTTCCTCTTTATGTTGGAAAATTTGAAGTTGCACTTGTTTTGCTTTCCTATGATTGTTTCTTTGTGCTTTCATGACTTGTTTCTTTACAAGATTATTTTTCATAGAAAGTGGGTTAGACTTAAATTTACTCCATATTTGCTTCTTGATGCTCTCTTTTACTTCAATTCATATTTCTTATGTGAGCATCATCGAAATTATCATGCCTAGCTCAAAGGCGTTAAAGAAAAGCACTTATTGGAAGATAACCCAAATTTCGTTAGGAATCTTTTTGTTGAGTCTTGAAAGTTATTGCCTCTGTAATAACCTCTCCTTATCCTTTTTGTGTGGTTTTTGTGCCAAGAATATCCTCTAATGAGAGAGAACTAAGACTTGGAAAAGTTGTTGTCCCGAAATAGATTTTTGTGCTTTACTGTAAAAATCCGTGAAAAAACTCTGTATATCGGATTGAGCTGTAATTTTTTGTGCTTCTGCCCCAGGTTATTATCCAACTTTAGTTAGTTCAACACTTTTTGATTTGAGCAACTGAAGGTCTTCTAATAAATCGGTTTTTACCTGCTGGTCTGTTTTGACAGATTTCTGCCATTATTTGCATTTGCCTATTAATCTCTTTCTCTTTGAGTTCTCTTTGATCATTTGAACTTTTTAAAGGAAGTGCTACAGTAGATTTTGTTTTAATGTAAATTTTACTTGTGTTTAAACTGAACCAAGACTTATTATCTTGAATACACTAATGATGCTAATGAAGATTGTGTGAAGTTTTGTATGAAGGAAATTTTAAAGTGTAGGGAAGAACAATGTGATAAGATGAAGTATGGAAAAAATCTCAAGCTTGGGGATGCCACCCGTGTCACTCCAAGAAATATTCAAGAAATACAAGCGGCAAATCTTGGGGATGCCCAAGGCATCCCCTCTTTATTAATAAAAATATCAGGTTTCTTCCAAACACTTCATTTTTATTGTTTCATGCACAATTGTGTTGTTCTTGGAGCGTCTTCGCTTTTGTTTTTAGTTTTCTTTTGCTTAGTTTGCTTGAATAAATTGGTTGGACCCCCTCATTCATGCATTAATTTTCAAATAAAGTTGCTTTGGATTGAAAAATAGTAGGAAAGTTCATGCTTAAGTGGTATAAAAGGAGCTTGTTTTTGACTGTGGTCTAGACTTTATCATGCCATGTTTGATATTGCTTTGACTTTATGCTTAGTGATTAGTGTTGTAGCATGACTTGTTCCAAACAATTGAGATTGCTTAATGTGCCTGGAAAGAATCATGCGTTGTTTTAGCATATAAAAGCATAATATTGTGGTATTCTCCTTTGATGCTTTATTTGGGTTGACTTGGCGCATGCTCACACCATGTTAAGACTATACCAAGTCACCATAGCCTCTATGATCATTTAGTTTTTGACTTGTAATATCACTTTATACTTTAATTAATAATGTTTTGTTGCTTTGCATGATTATGGCCATTATTGCTCTCTTAGTTGGTCGCTCCCAGTCTTTTGCTAGCCTCCATACCAAGTATGAGTTCCACTCATGCATCCAACTCCAAATAAAACCAAGTTATTCCAAAGAGTCCACCATACCTACCTATTATCATTTGCTATTCCAAGTATATTCATGTTTTCATCTACCTTTCGAATTAAACTTGTTATATGAAAATTAGCGATTAAAGCTCTCACGAACTTGATGGCACACTTTATTTTTCTTGCCCCTAATAAACTTGAACCATTGCGTCATCTATGTTGTATATGCTTGCACTTATACGTTGGGATTAGCAGAACCATGCTGTCATGGGGAACGCTTTCAACATTGCACTTGTACATTGTACCCAGTTGATATCATGTTCTTTTGTTTATGGATGTCATCGATGTGAAATAAAAGGGGATCTTGTAAGTCCATGGAGTTATGTATGTGTGTTAGAGAAACGCCTGGGCCGCTAGCCTAAGCCATGCCTAATCATGGTGGAAACTTGCAGCATCACCATAGTGAGCAATCTATGAAGCATTCTTCTTATATAAAAAAGAGATAGAGGTTGAGAAAAAGAAAAAAAGATGAGAAAAGAGGAAAGAGAGAAAAAAACACCATTTTCCCATGGTAAATAAGAAGATTTCTGAGATGCTCATTGTCTGCTTGCCTTGTCATTTTGATTATGGGATAGCTCCTGTATCATGTGCAAGGGGTACCCCGTTGGCGGTTCTCTATGATACACATATACTTAGTATGACAAGAACTTACCGCTAAACTTGAGTAGCATGAGGAGCGGCCCTCGTATTGAAGGGACATGAGATTGCCAACTTATACTTTGTCAAGCATATACTCCATCTTTTGTTCAGTTTAACCTTAACCACCTAAAGATTCTTATGATAGGGGCAATGAGAGCTGAAAGCTAACAAGTACCATAATTTTTGGAAGCTCTTTATGAGACTTGAAATCCCTGCTTCCATTTATGAAGGGCCTTTCTTCCACTTTTATATTGAGTCTCCACCTTCTATCCTTAGGCACCAATTAAGAGAGCATAGTCGTCATTCTTAGTTCTATGTGCATTGTCCCAAAACTTATTGATTGATTCATAATGTTGATATTGCTTGTTCTTGAACTATTTGTATCTAGTCACTCTTATGAACTTTGAAGGTGTCCTATGCATTTATGTTTTGCTACTCCATGAGGGACAAGCTGAATGCCACTATGCTATGTTTTCTATATGTGAAACAAACAAACGTCTTTCAATGCATTGTTATTCATGATCTTTGTTTGTATCCTTTCATGTTGCATGCATAGTCACTATGTATTATTGTTAGAACTTCATCTTTCATGCTCATGTTTAGAGTACTTTGATCCCAGCTTTCAATGCTTACAAATACCTTAATCAAGATTGTGATGGTGCATGTCACCTCAAAAATTATTCTTTTTTGTCACTTACCTACTCGAGGACGAGCAGGAGTTAAGCTTGGGGATGTTGATACGTCGTAAACGTATCTATAATTTTTGATGTTCCATGCTTGTTTAGTATCTGCTTTCTTATGTTTTGTTCACACTTTGAGATATTTTTATGCATTTTCTGGAACTAACCTATTAACAAGATGCCACAATGCCAGTTGCCTATTTTATGCTATTTTTGGTTTCAGAAAAGTTGGAAAATAAATATTCTCGGAATTGGACCAGACAAAAGCCAAAGTCGATATTTTACCGGAAGACTCACGGAGCCAGAAGATGAGACGGAGAGGGGCCAGGGGCTGGCCACACCACCTGATGGCGTGGGCCAGGCTAGGCCACGCCAGGGGGTGGTGTGTGCCCCTCCGGCCTCCACCGACCTTGCCCCTTCGCCTATATATTCCCCTGGATGAAAACCCTAGAGACAAGATCAGAATTCCACGAAAAGTTGCGCAGTGCTGCCGCCACCGAAGAGGATATTTGGAGGACAGAAGTCTTTGTTCTGGCACCCTGCCGGGACAGGGAATTGCCCCCAGAGCCATCTCCATCGATCTCCACCACCATCTCCATCGCCGTTGCTGATTCCCATGATGATGAGGGAGTAGTTCTTCCTCGAGGCTAAGGGCTCTACCGGTAGCTATGTGTTCATCTCTCTCTCTATGCGTGATCTTATTGAGATCATGAGCTTTGCAATCTATAGATCTATTCTGCTACTCAAGTGCTTTAATGAATCTGTGCTTATCCCCATGTGTCTGAAGTTGACAGTGTGCACACCATGTGGCACTTTGGCTAAGGTTACATAAATACTTGTCATGAGTATAATTTGAGTTGGATGTCTCTATGAGATTGTGGTGTTTGTTGGAACCATCTAGCGCTCAAGGTGATAGTGTGGGGTTATCTAGATGGGGAAAGCGAACTTTGAGGTGTGCTGTTATAGCCCTACCATGGATTAGAGTTATCCAATTGGAGAGTAGTTCAGAGTAGTATCATAAAGAGATAATATTTATATGAGAGTGTTCACTAGTGAAACTATGATCCCTAGGCCTTGTTTCTAAGCATTGAAACACCGTTTGCAACTAGATCTGTTACATGTTTGCTTGCTTCCATCTTTATTTCAGATTGCCTTTAGTCTCTTCCTACCCGTCAAGCTCTTTTCTGGCACCGTTACCACTTATAATTATCCATACCACTTGTATTTCACTATCTCTTTGCCGAACTAGTGCACCTATACACCTGACAAGTGTATTGGGTGTGTTGGGGACACAAGAGACTTCTTGTATCTTGATTGCAGGGTTGCAGAGCTCACTACCATGTTTACTAAGCATAAGGAGAAGGAGAATTTTCATGTGAGTCTGCAAAATGATGTGGTTGTGCTGGCACTTGGACCTATGATGGTGGATGCAACATCTCGGGCAGAACCATGTTGTCCTAATGGCAACTCTCGACAGAACAGTTCTTCAGTTAGTCCACGGCGACGTGGTGGCTCGAAAAGCATGGGCACCGGCAGAAGGGCCCCCCTTGAAGCGGAGCCTGATTCCTACAATTCTGGGGATGATGAAGAGAGCCTATATTCTGATGTTGTTCAGAATTTATGATGAAAATCTCGGGCTGAAAACCAAGATGAGGCTGGCAATGACATCCATGTGGTGGATGACAAGGTGGGTGATGAGGAAGACCTTGCATCTGCTGAATGGGACCGTGAGAACTCTCAGATGGAAGAAAGTTCCATTTTTGCATCAATGAGTGAGTGCAGAAATGCACTTGTGATGTATTGCATCAAGGCAGAATGTACTTTCGTAGTTTATAAGAGCGATCAAGTACGTTACAGAGTGCACTGTCCAACTAGGAATTGTCCATGGAGGATGCTCGCATCAAAAATGTGAAATAGCATGAATATTCAGGTCAGTAAAATGTGGCATTGGGTTATATCTCATATAAGTACTCAAGTTTTCAATGTTCCTTTTGTAATGAATTTTATACATACAATTGCAGGTCAAAGTGAACCCTTTTAGGCACACATGCAACGAAACAACCCCGAGGAAGGAAACAATTAGTAGAGCCAAGTCAAGATGGGTGGCAAAAGAAGTGAAGTGGTGGGTGATAGAAAACCATCAAGTGGGTGCAAAGGAATTGCAGAAGAACATCAAAGATAAGTTTAGGATAGAGTTACCATACATGAGGGTGTTCGATGGTAAACAACTAGTTATGGATTTTATTTATGGTAACTAGCAGGAAAGTTTTGAATTCTTGTATTCATTCAAAGCTGAAGTGGAGAGGACCACCCCAGGTAGTATTCTAGATATTGACCACCACTCCATGGACTACACATTGAAGGGAGTGACAAGGACCAAGGAATGCTTTAGAAGGGCTTTTATCTGCTTTGAGGCTTGTCGCCAGGGTTTTTTGGTAGGCTGCAGGCCTTATTTGGCTATTAATGCTACTTTTCTCACAAGGAGGTTTAAAGGACAGTTAGTAGCAGCTTGTGCAGTTGATGCACACGATTTTGTATTTCTAGTTGCGTACGATGTGCTAGAGATAGAGTCTGAGGAGAGCTGGACTTGGTTTTTTCAGAATCTGTGTCGGGCTATTGCACATCCCAATGGGTTGGTAATTCATACATATGCCTACAAGGGTTTATAACTGGTCGTATATAATGTGTTCCCCGGAGTAGATCATAGGGAATGCATGTGCCACCTTGCTACAAATTTTGGGAAGAAATTCAGAGGAAAGTTGTATACCAACAATTTATGGCCAGCATCTTTGACTTGTAGTGTGAAGAAGCACAACTACCACTTGAGGTAGTTATACACAAATGACAAAGTGAAGGAATACTTGGAAACACACCACTCCAAGTTATGGGCCAGAAGCCAATTCAGTGAACTGAGCAAAGTTGACTATGTGCACAATAATCTTGCGAGGTTGAACAGGGTCTTGCAAAATTCATGGGCCACTTTATCATCCCTTCTTTGATGAATGAATTGAAGCAAAAAACAAGAGGCTTGGAAATGGACATGACTATTTGCTCGGCTACCACAACAGAGGTATCATTTTTGGATAAAGAGAAGAGGGAATGGAGATATCTAGTGGATTTAGAAGCTAGAACTTACAGTTATAGGCAATGGTAGATAACTAGGTTTCCATGCATTCATGCCTTGTTTTTCATCACTACTCTCTCAGGTCCAGTAGGCAACATACAGTAGTATGTGCATGATTACTATTTTGTTGCAAGGTTCAAAGCCACATATGCACATGCCTTACCTGCTTTAGAGGGAAAACAATAATGGGACATAGTGGACCCTAGATTCAAGCTTTGCACTCGAATTCCAAAGAGAGCAGCAGGTAGACCGAGGAAGAGTCAAATAAGACCTCATAGCAAAGGAGATGGACTTGGAGCGAGGAGGCGCAAGTGCACGAGGTGTGGTGGTTCTGGACATTTCGCTAAGTATTATGATAATGCAGTAGATCCAGTGTTTAGAGAGAGTTTTGATGAAAATGTTGGTCCAAATAAGGATCAAAATGAGGATTTTAATGAAGATCAAAATGTGGATCCTGATGAGGATCAAAATGTGGATCCTAATGAGGATCAAAATGTGGATCCAAATGAAGATCAAAATGTGGATAGAAATGAGGAAGAAAATGAGGCTCCAAATGATGCTGGCTAACCATATGTGGTTGCGAGTTCAGCTAGGTATGTAAATCTTGCCAACAGTAGTGTGGATGACTTGACATGATCTTACTACCCTTTATTTATGTTTTGTACAACTCTGTGGTAGTTTCGAAGAACAAGAGGAGAAGAGATGAAGCAATGAGCACAAGGATCACAAGGAGCAAAGTGGAGGCAAGAAGCACAAGGATCACAAGGAGCAAAGTGGAGGCAAGAAGCACAATGATCACAAGGAGAAGAGTGGAGGCAAGAATCACAAGGGTCAAAACAAAGCCCCGACGCTTTGTAGAACTATGATGTTGGACGAATGAAACTAGAAGAAATGATGTTGTATTTATGTTGAATGATGTTGGACCTATGCATGTCAGAACTATGTTTGAATGATGTTGGACGAATGAAACTAGAAGAAATGATGTTGTATTTCCGTTGAATGATGTTGGACCTATGCATGTTAGAACTATGTTTGAATGATGTTGGATTTTTTAGAACTATGTTTGAATGCTCTCAAAATGTGTGCCGAAATTCAAATTTAACCCCAAAATCAATTTTGAACCTAAACTTCAAATTTGAATGCTCTCCAAATGTTTCTAATGCTTTACAAACTATGGTGAACTTGTTTGTTCTAACTTGGTCATCAATCTGAGCCCTTTTGTGAAGTAAATTCACATTCATGAAAATTGTGCTAAAAAGAGCTCTAAAGGTAGGGTAAACGGCCTCATTTCTAAGCATGGTTTTTTTCGACCTTATCTAAATCAGCCAAATAACTTTCCTACACATCTATTCTATATATAGACTATGTGCGCAGGTTTTTTTGTTTTTTTAAATTTTTATGCTCATTTGAGTATTTGGTCAAACCTAACTTTGACCAACATTTAGACAAGTTTTTAACTAAAAATGAAAAACTAAGCATGGATCCTTCTTAGTCACTCCAAAATGAAGCTCTTTACAACTTTGAAACTTTGTCAAACTCAAAACTCTAAACCCCTTCTCTTCATCCTTGAATTCGTACAACAGAGTTCGATATATCACATAATGTACATGAAATTTCTGTTTCAATGTATGTAGACCTTGCTTATTGACTTGAATCCTTAGTATATAACATAAGAAGACTATGTGCGCAGGTTTTTCATTCTTTTTGAATTTTTATGCTCATTTGAGTATTTGGTCAAACCTAACTTTGACCAACATTTAAACAAGTTTGTCAACTGAAAATGAAAAACTAAGCCTAGATCCTTCTTAGTCACTCCAAAATGAAGCTTTGGTGAGTTTTTGGAACCTTTCACGTTCCAAACATAAACTCCTTCTCTTCACTCTTGACTTTGTATGATAGAATTCGAGATATCACATAATATACATGAACTTTCTGTTTGAATGTATAGACCTTGTTTATCGAGTTGAATCCTTGGTATATGACATAATAAGACTATGTGCGCATGTTTTTCAATTTTTTATGATTTTTTTGAATTTTTATGCTCATTTGAGTATTTGGTCAAACCTAACTTTGACCAATATTTAAACAAGTTTGTCAATAGAAAATGAAAAACTAAGCCTAGATCCTTCTTAGTCTCTACAAAATGAAGCTTTGGTGAGGTTTTTGAAACTTTCCATGTTCCAAACCTAAACCCCTTATCTTCACCCTTGACTTCGTACGACAACGTTCAAGATATCACATAATGTACATGAACTTTCTATTTGAATGTATGTAGACCTTGTTTATCGACTTGAATCTTTAGTATATGACATAAGAACACTATGTGCGCAGCTTTTCTTTTTTTCTTTTTTTGAATTTTTTATGCTCATTTGAGTATTTGGTGAAACTTAACTTTGACCAACACTTAAACAAGCTTATCAACTGAAAATGAAAAACTAATCTTGGATCCTTCTTAGTCACTCCAAAGTGAAGCTTTGGTGAGGTTTTTTGAACTTTTCACGTTCCAAACCTAAACCCCTTCTCTTCACCCTTGACTTCGTACTACAGATTTCGAGATATCACATAATGTTTATGAACTTTCTGTTTGAATGTACGTAGACCTTGTTTATCGACTTGAATCCTTAGTATATGACATAATAAGACTATGTGCGCATGTTTTTCAATTTTTTTTATTTTTTTGCTCATTTGAGTATTTGGTCAAACTTAACTTTGACGAACATTTAAACAAGTTTGTCAATTAAAAATGAAAAACTAAGCATAGATCCTTCTTAGTCACTCCAAAACGAAGCTTTGGTGAGGTTTTTGAAACTTTCCATGTTCCAACCCTAAACCCCTTTCTTCACCCTTGACTTCGTACGACAGAGTTCGAGATATCACATAATATACATGAACTTTCTGTTTGAATGTATGTAGACCTTGTTTATCGACTTGAGTCCTTAGTATATGACATAAGAAGACTATGTGCGCAGTTTTTTCATTTTTTTAAAAAAATTATGCTCATTTGAGTATTTGGTCAAACCTAACTTTGACCAACATTTAAACAAGTTTGTCAAATGAAAATGAAAAACTAAGCTTAGATCCTTCTTAGTCACTCCAAAATGAAGCTCTTTACAACTTTGAGACTTTATCAAACTCAAAACCCTAAACCCCTTCTCTTCATCCTTGAATTTGTACGACAGAGTTTGAGATATCACATAATGTACATGATTTTTTTGTTTGAATGTATGAAGACCTTGTTTATTGACTTAAATCGTTAGAATATGACAAAAGAAGACTATATGCATAGGTTTTTCATTTTTTTCATTTTTTGTAAATTTTTATGCGCATTTGAGTATTTGGTTAAACCCTAGTCAATTTCTCTTCCAAACCCTGAACGATCTAACCCTAGCGCTTAACAATGGCCGTTGATGTAACCCTATCGCTGAACTACAGCCGTTCGATCGTCCTTTTAGAAGGAATTTGTAGGCATGCTCTAGGCGATCTGCGAGAAGCTCATTCTGCTAACTGATTGGATGGACGCTTTTTTCCCAACACAGATGGGGGTTTCGAGCGGGCACGCTAGGTGGACCATTAGGTTGTGTCACGGTCTGGACTCGTGTGTGTTATGCAATGCATGGGCACGCTAGGTCTCAGCCTTTACAGGCATGTGTGGGAAGCGACAACGTCGCCATGCATGCACGCCTCGCCGCAGCGATTCGTCACATCAGAGCTATTAATCTCGATTCAGATGCGCGTGAAGCGACGCTGTCCGCATGCATGCCTGCCTCGCCACAGTGACATGTCGATTTAGATGCTCTCCTCACCGTAGTGACTTAGCTAGGCACGCGCCGCCACCTCCTCAATTCAGACGCACGCCACGGATACACACATGTTTATATGCCCATCGTTTCATTGTAAAACCTAACCCTAACCCATCATTTCTAGCCTATTTATACACCCATTTTCCTCTCCCACACACCACCCAAACCAGACCAGAAGTCTCCACTCCAAACACCAAGCGAGCCCTCCGTCCTCTCTCGCGCCTAGCATCACCAAAGATGCAGTACTATGGAACAACCTTCCACCTGCCGCCTACCATGCCAGAGCTGCGCTACCCGACGAGCGTCCTCATGGAGAGCATGCTCCATGTGTGGGCGCAGTCGCGGTGGAGGGGCCCCATCAAACTCGCATGCACCTTCCTCACCGTCGGCTTTGCCCACCTCCCACCGGGCTCGTCGGTGATGTTTCGCCTCGATGACATTCATGACGTCGTCGCCCTCAAGTTGCTCACGATCACCTTTACCAACCCGTTTGACACGTACGCGTTGCTTGGCCAAGTGTTTTGGTGTGGCTACGAGTCAATCTTCTTCACCATGTACAACATCCTCACCAATTGCGACTCCATCTTCCCCACCGCAAACCAGATGCACTGCCTCCCCTACGAGGAGTGAAGTTGAAGACGGCGGTGGTGAAGGGGCACAACCAAGGTGGAAAAAAGTGCAAGATAAAGATGTTCCTGAAGCTAGCCTGGAGAATTTGCTCATCAAGCTTGTCATATTTCTTTAGTTTTTAGTTTTATCGTGTTTTTCTATGGTGTGCCATGTCGTGTCCCTGGACTTATCTATGTAACGACGGTGGTACTCGTTTGCATCCTTACTTATCTAATCTATTTAAGTCATTATGTGTGTTCAAAAGTGTTCGTGCCCAAATGACTTTAGTGTTTCTTGTACTACATAGTTTTAAAAAATCAAGAAAAAATAAATAAAAAGGTATGTGTTGAAAATTGTTCGTTCCCAAAGATCAATTATGTGTGCCTGATGGCTCAGTGTTGATGTAGAGCTCGTTGGGAACCCCAAGAGGAAGGTATGATGAACACAACAGCAAGTTTCCCTCAGTTATGAAACCAAGGTTTAATCGAACCAGTAGGAGCAAGGAAACACCCCAAAGGTGTTGCTGTAGGGTAACGGGTAGGCTACACTAGCGTAAAATCAAAATTTTCTACCGTGTCAACCAGGAATACTATTGTCATAGATCACGGGATTACCGCTAGACGTGCAGGTGCGGAACTCGATGAAGCACGTTGCGGCAGTGTAGATGTTCTACGTCTCCTCCTCGTCCTCGACCCACGAGCAGCTCCCCTTTGCGCGGCTCGTCCAAGTGCTACAGATGCAGCACCTCCGAGGTATCCACACGTCCGGAGTGGAAGCCGTCACACGCCAGACTGCTAGGTCTGTGCGTGCAACACAGGCGGAAGAGGAGTGGCGGCTGGGTGGAATGCTCAACCCTATTTAGCTCGCCTCGCCCTCTCTTATATAGGCATCCCTGGTGGGCTTCTACATTAGCAGCCCATTAGCAGCCTAAGCCTGGTCTAATTCAGATCCAATCCTCATTAGGCTTCCAGCCCCTAAAGTGTGTGACCCTATAGGTTCATACACGTATAGACATGACGCGAGTACACTTACTCCGTCAATAGTTGGTAGCGACCTCTAGCAAGACGTGCCAACTTCTAAACGCATATAAAGATCATTCGGACGAACCATCACAAGGTTGAGTACATTTCTTTCCCTTTGCCTCACGATATTTGGTCTAGCTCCAAGCTGACCTCTCTTTCTCGATACTGTGATTCGGAATCCCTTTACTAGGTTAACTCTTAACCATATGTAGCACGACCATGCATTTCTGGATCTGATCACTCGAGGGGCCCATAAATATCTCTCTCAAGTAGAGAGGGACAAATCCCATCTTGAATGACCGATGCCTTGCAGCATGTATCAGGACAAACCCGAAAGCTACCTTTATAACTACCCAGTTACGAAGTAGTGTTTGATAGCCCCAAAGTAGGTCGATCCACATCTCAAGTACATGCGACAATCTCAGGTCTAAGGACAAAACGTACACGATGTGTAGAGAGAGCTGCAAGTATTATTGCCAGTCTCATGTTGGGTCAGTCCAACCCCATGTTCATAACATGTGTCCACATCATTGGTTTGACATCTCCATGTCTATGAATTGCGAAACATAGTCATCAACCAATCGATGTGCTAGTCTAATATTCACGTGTGTCCTCGCATGAACTCCGACTAGGGACAATTATTAGATAACCATACAAGTAAAGAGTTTCACAAAAAATTCACATAATTGCCAATCAATACAAGTTGCCTGGTATATGGATATTCAAGGAACATTATAATAACTCATGGATACACATGAAATACAATCATCTCTATGATTGCCTCTAGGGCATATTTCCTTCAGTTGCTAGCCGAGCCTTGGCAGGGTGCACTACCGGTGCTAGTAGCAACGTGGAGACCTGCACAACACAACCACAGAACTTTGTCCCCAACTTGCGATGAGGTTGTCAATCTCACCGTGTTTTGCTGAAAACAAAGGATTAAACGTATCGAATGGAAGGAAGTAATAGTTTGTAGAAAGTAAACACAAAGCAGTAAACAGTTTGTAGATTGTATGTAAAGAAAAAGGACCGGGATTCATAGTTCACTAGAGGTGGCTCTCCTTAAGATAGATAACATGCTGGGTGAACAAATTACAGCGGGGCAATTGACAAACATCGAGAAAGCAATACATGCATATACTAATCATCTTGACTCCTTTGAGACTTGATTGGGCATTACAACATTATACATAGACCGCCATCCAACTGCATCTATGACTAATAATCCACCTTCATGTTATCATCCGAACCGCCTCCAGTATTAAGTTGCAAGCAATTGATTATTGCTTTACGAATTGCGTGTAATGTAAACAATATGATTGTTCTATGAACAAAGGATTGTTGTTTTCTCCCTAGTAGCAACAGCACATCTAGTACCTTAGAGATTTCTGTCACTTCCCCAGATTACCAGAGGCATGAACCCACTATCGAGCATAAATACTAACTCTTGGAGTTGCTAGCATCTACTTGGCCAAGATAGCTACTAACAACGGAAAGCATGCAAGATCACAAATAACAAAGACATGATAGAATCAATAATCAATCTGAAATAGCATCTCAATATCCATCGGATCCCCGCAAACACAACATGTAGAATTACAAATAGATGATCTTGATCATGAACGGAGCTCACAAGATCTAGACATGAAAGCACATAGGAGGAGAACCAGTCATCTAGCTACTACATGGACCCGTAGTCCAGAGATGAACTACTCACGCATCACACCGGAGGCTTGCATGGTGATGAAGAAGGCCTCCAGGGTGAATTCCCCTCTCCGGCAGGGTGCCAGGAATAGCTTAAGATCCCTCCCAATCTAGGGATGGAGATGATGGCGGCTACAGACTCTTTCGTGGATTTTTGATCAGGTACTTAGGGTTTTCGTCCCGAGGGCATCTTATAGGCGGAAGGAGAGGTCGAGGGGGTGCCTGGGCTGGCCACACCACCCCCTGGCGTGGTCAGGCTTGGCCCGCGCGGCCAGGTGGTGTGGTGGCCCCCTGGCTCCTCTCCGTCTCGTATTCTGGCATCTGATGACTTCCAGAAAAATAGGCACTTTGGCTTTTGTCCCGTCCAATTCCGAGAATATTCATTTTCTGACTTTCCTGGAACAAAAAACAGCAGAAAACAGGCAGCTGGCACTGTGGCTCTTGTTAATAGGTTAGTCCAAGAAATCATATGAAAAGTACTCCAAAGTGTGGACAAAACACAAGAAAGTGGATAAAACCAAGCATGGAACATCAAAAATTCTAGATACATTTGCAATGTATCAGTGCCCAAAGTACAAACATGCGTTTTAAACCCTAAACCAAGTCATGCAGCAACTATATATAGCTTTATTCCCATTACTTCTCAATATCTTTCCATCTGCCCCACCGGTTACCAGCGCAGCCCTTCACGCTACCAACCCACGCCGTCTTAAGTTCGAGTCCCAGCCACACCCCACCTTTTTGTTCATTTTCCACCCTTCTCATTTGCCCACCAAAACTAACCGAGTGGGCCTAATTAGATGGAGTTGGCCCGTTAGTCAAGCCGACACTAGGCTCTCGGCTCTGAGATAGCCCACGCGTTTTTATGGATACGCAGAGCATAGCTGCAGATCAAAGTTTCTGAATTTCCCATTTCTTTTAACCTTTTTCATACAATTTCAAGCTTACAAATTCCTCCCAAATTCATGCCTTTCCATACAATTTCAATATTACACCTAGTGTAATTACCATACCTACAATAAATGCCCAAATATAATTGCAATTTTTTATTGATCTTCGAGCTTCCTAATCTTCTAGTTCAACTTCCTTAGCTCAATAGCTATGTCACGATCAACGCGTGCTCCGCCATCCGTATCTTCTGTCAAAGCTCGCGTTGTGGCTGCTGCCGTTTGTGGCGGGATGGGCATCCATTCTTCATGCTCTTCTACCAGTTCATTCATCAGCATCTAGGCTAGATCATCAAGCTAAAGGAAGAAGCATTTTACCTGAATGAATGTAAAATAGATCAATCACAAATTTCCCTAATACCGACCACAAAAATAGTGAAATTGCCCCAATCCTTACCCCCTTCTTGCTGCACATGTAGAATAGATGCTTATGGTTCTTTGGTGTGTGTGAAATCCTTCAAACAATGTCCACCCGACACCACAGACAGAGTAAGAACGGCATCTCGATTCGGGACAGAGGAAGATTGGCATCTCGATTCCCGGTGGCGCGGGAGCTAGAAGAAGACATTGAGCTCTATTTGCGACTACCCGGAGCCAAAGGGGATCTCAACGCCTCCGCACATGGCCCCGGTAGCTGAAATAGACAGCACGCCCTCCACAACAATCTTCCAACTATCGGTGGCGCTCCCCATCGATGTCGCCCTCTTGTTCGCCTGCACCCGGCTCCTAGCTACCAACAGGGGTCGCCAGCCACCTCTGCGTGTGGCTACCTCCAACCATGTCTCCCGCTCGGAATCCTGCTCACCGTTGCGAGCTCCGGCGACAAGTTCCATCGCTTTTATCGCACACGCGTTCACTACTAGGTCCCACTAGCCGCGGCTCAACGGTTCGCTACTGGGTCCCACAAGCAACGATCTGGTCTCTGCCTGAAAGGTTCGAGACAACCTAAAAGGGCCAAGTCAAATAGCTGGACCTGACGCAGACGACAAGACTCACAGAATGAGTTGTTGCACACATACTGACATGGGTATACCCTACAGGTACTCGAGCTTGGTATATACGGTCCAAATACGTACAGGCCCATGGTGTCGCCAAGGCCCGGATTAAAGGACTCGAGTGACCTGCGGACTCTCGATTGCTTGAAGAACAAGAAGAAGCTAAAAATAGAAAGTTTGAAGGGGAAAACCCTAACTTGTAACCGACTAGGCCTGCTACCTGAGACCTAGCCTATCTATATAAAGGCTAGGAGGGGGCGGCGAGGAGGACACACGCAACCCTAGTTTCCACAACCCTCGCCAGATTGCATCTACGCACCATTGTAACTTTCGACTCCTTCGATAATTCCACGAGCAGACAAGCAGGAGTAGGGACCTCTACGAGGCCTGAACCTGGGTAAATCCTTTGTCCCCTGTGTGCTTGTTTGCTAGCCGATAGATGTCTCCAGCGCTCCCTCCTTCTCCAAAACCCAAGTCCATAACAATGGGCATTGATGAGTTAAACCCTCGTCAATTGGCGCCGTCTGTGGGAATTGGGAGTGCTGATGTTGCGGCTTCCTCGGCCCCATCAACTGCGATCTACAACTCCGCAACAGCGGAGATTCGCCAGCTCTTCGGCGCCATCGACTTGACCGTCCACACACTAGCCACCCGCCCGGCCTTCGAGTTTGTGGGCGACTGAATCAGCCTGGCGATTGGGAGCTTCCGCTTTCAAGTTGGTTAGATGGGCACGCTTCGCATGCCTGATCAGCCGACAGCACCAGCGATTGCCCTGGCATCATGGTTCCCTCCATCGATCGGCACCCTCAGCGAGCTCAACGCCCCGGTGGCAGTCGAGAATACGATCAGCGACAGTAGTCGCGATTCCGATCTAAGCGATATGGCCACTGAAGATGGAACCTACGGTTCCGGATCTGAAAGTTGTGGAAGCAACAGCTTCCCCAATGACTTCATGTGCACCGTCATCAACGCATGCGACACCTCCGCCAATCGCGACAACGGTGGTAACACCGGTAAAGACACTGATCCACCCAATGCCGGCAATGCTGGCAACGGTGGCAACGGCGGTAATGGTGGCAATCGCGCTCCCGTCAACAATGGAGGAGCAGTCGAACCTCCCAGCATAATCAATGAGCAAACCGGCGAACGCGTCGTAATCAAGATCAACGAGCAAGAGTGGGATCGCTGCCGCGAAGACCTACGGGGCACTCCTCTATCCTTTGGGTCCCCGCAGGAACTGCTGATGGGCTATCACTGGCTCCTGAAGGAAGAATTCAAGCGCGAACTGCAAACAATCGCGCAACTTGAGGCGCGTAAAAAGGTAGCGGACGAATCGAGCCTCCGCCGTGCTAGACTCTCCTCCTACGGAGGATCCTCCTCAAGAGGCAATGAATACCTTGCCAAGAAGAGGCAGTCGCGGATGGCTCACCTCACCGAACAAGAGCGCATATAGGCCGCGAAAGTCCTCGACTTCGGCTCTATGACAGTCGACACGAGAGGCAACGTGGTTCCCAGGACGCCGCAGGCTGCGGTGACGGCAGCCACCATGTACCTCCTCAATAACCAGCCGCCAGCTGGAGATCCCCGAACTGCCATGCACCGATCTACGATCGCGGGTTTGGGGTTAATCGAGGCCGCCCTCGACAAGGAGCCAGTACCAGACCCAAAAAAGGGCAAAGCGCTAGCAAAGCACCACTCCTCGCCCTCATCTAGCGATGGCAGTCACGACCTGTCTCGACGCCGCCGCTCACGGCGACACGACCGTGACTACGATGCGCGCGACGACCTCACGCAGCGCAAGAGCGACAAATCAAGGGCACGACATGCTCGGTCGACTAACACGGAAGAAGAAGATGGGGAGCTCTGCGGCTCCCGATGCTTCAGTAGATCCATTAGGTAGAAGCGAATGCCTAAAGGGTTTAAACTCCCATTGGAGAACCCGAAATTTGACGGTCTGCAGGACCCCAAGATCTAGCTGGAGGACCACATCTCCTCCGTCAGGCTCCACGGAAGCAGTCGAAGCACTGCCATGCAATGTTTGCAGCTACAGCTGCAGGGCGCCGCCCGGGCATGGCTCAATAACCTCCCACGCGGATCCATTCGCAGTTGGGATGAGCTGGTGTACAGCTTCATGCGCAACTTTAAGGGCACGTACAAACGACCCGCATCAATAGAAGAGCTGAGATGCTGCCAGCAAAGATCTAGCGAATCGCTGCGCTCCTACATCCAAAGGTGGTCCATCATCAAGAATTCCGCGAAAAACATCTCAGAAGACTGCGCGATTGACGCATTCAACGGTGGCGTCCGCCGTCTAGAGCTCAGGGAGGAGCTGGGCCGCTCAAAGCCCCAGACCATCGACCACCTTATGGAGATCGCGAATCGGTGGGCTGATGGAGAAGATTCAGTAAAGAATCGCGCTCACTCCAACGAGGAGGCAGAACTCGAACACAGACGCGACCGCCAAGGCAAGCACCGCATGCGCATCTACGATGACCGCGATGATGTCAACATGGTCGCAGCCGGCTACGCCGATAGACGCGACGATAACCGCAACAGCGGATACCGCAGTGGTGGTTACCGCGACTCCGGGAAAACCACGCAAGTATGGCAACGCCGCACTCGCGATGAGGCACCCGCGACCTCCATCGAGGAAAAACTGTCCGGGCCATGCACGGTACACTTCTACATCGACAAGCATGACGGCAAGAGAAAGTCCAGCCACCTCCTCAAAGACTGCCGCGAGTTCCTCAAGCTGTAGGAGGGATTGGTTCGGATGAACCGTAATGCAGTCGAAAGAGTCTACGGAGCCTCTCCAGGCGCCGTGGCACATGGGGCACCACCACCACCACCTGGACCACCCCCGAACGGAGCCGCACCGGACCAACACCACGGGGGCGAACCGTACCCACGGGCCATGGGTACCATGATGATCCAAAAGGGGCGCCCCTCCAACAGGGTGCAGAAGGCCATCACTCGCCAAGTCAACTTAGCCACGCCCTTGCCACCATCCACCACTGAGTACCTCAGTGGCAGCGAGTCGTGCATCACCTTCGACAAACGCGACCACCCGCCTCAGATACCTCGCCCAGGTCATTGCCCCCTTGTACTCGAGGCGCAAATTGGAGGTTTCGACATGAGTCGCGTCTTCATGGATGGCGAAAGCGGCATCAACCTCATATTCGCGAGTACCTTGCGAGCAATGAGGATCCCTCTAACCTGCCTGGAGGCATCGGACACAATGTTCCACGGCATCGTCCCAGGGAAAGGCATATACCCCCTAGGCCAAATCAACCTCTACGTCATCTTCGGCACGCCGAAGAACTTCCGGCACGAGCGCATCGACTTTGAGGTCGTCGACTGGCCCTCACAATACCATTGCATCCTTGGGCGTGTCGCATTCGCAAGGTTCATGGCAGTGCCCCACTACGCCTACCTGCAGATGAAAATGCCAGGTCCCAACGGCGTCATAACGATCAACGGGAGCTTTGAGCGATCTAACAGTTGCGAAAGGGAATTCACCAGAATCTCCCAGTCCTTCGGCATGCAGGAGGAACTCGCAAGACTGAAAGAGACGATAGACAACAGTCTGCCTCCCCTGAGTAGGCCAAGCTCACCTGACCTCTCCTTCGACTCATCTGTGCACACAAAGAAGGTGCAGGTCCATCCATCGGATCCCGCCAAGACAGCCCTCATCGCCAACGACTTGAGTTCCGCATAGGAACTCGCGCTCGTCGAATTCCTCCGTGAGCACTGAGAAATTTTTGCCTGGTGTCCTGCGGACATGCCAGGAGTTTCTAGGGAATTCGCCGAGCACGCACTCAACGTCAACCCCGACGCAAGGCCAGTCAAGCAAACAATCAGGCGACTGTCCGAGCCACAAGCGCAGGAAGTCGGAATGAAGATCAACAGACTCCTCGAGGCCAAGTTCATACGCGAGATCAAGGAAAGCACTTGGCTCGCCAATACGGTGCTGGTACCAAAAAAGGACACGGATATCCTACGGATGTGCGTGGACTTCACTTCTTTAAACAAGCACTGCCCAAAAGATCACTTCCTGTTGCCACGGATCGACCAGATCATCGACTCCACTGCTGGATGCGAGTGCCTCTGCTTCCTCGACGCCTACTCAGGCTATAATCAAATTCGAATGAAGGAGGAAGACCAGGAGAAAACAGCGTTTACAACGTCCTTTGGTGTGTTCTGTTACAACACAATGCCCTTCGGGCTAAAAAACGTGGGAGCCACCTACCAGCGATGCATGCAGGCTTGCCTCATGGAACAACTGGGTCGCAACATCCAAGTCTATGTCGACGACATAGTAATCAAGACCAAGGAGGAAGCCTCTCTAATCGACGATTTGCGCGAAACCTTCGCCAACCTCGATCGCTACCGGATCAAGCTCAATCCGGACAAATGCGCCTTCGGCGTACCATCTGGGCAGCTACTCGGATATCTCATCTCCGCGAGGGGAATGGAGGCGAACCCGAAGAAGATAAAAGCCATACTGGCCATGGAGAAGCCGAAGAACATAAGAGGCATTCCGCAACTGGCCGGACGAATCGTGGCCCTCAGTCGATTTATCAGTTGGATGGGTGAAAAGGCACTGCCCTTCTACCAGCTCCTCCGCAAAGCTGAAAAATTAGAGTGGACCAATGAAGCGCAAGAAGCATTCGAAGATCTCAAGCGCCTGCTATCCACTTCGCCAGTACTGGTGACTCCACGAGAAAGGGAACCACTGCTGCTGTACATCTCCGCCACCAACCAGGTGGTCATCACAGTGCTCGTCGTCGAGCGAGCTGAGGAAAACAAGGTCCATGGCGTACAACGCCCGGTATACTACCTCAGCAAGGTCCTCATGCCAACAAAACAGCGGTACCCGCACTACCAGAAGCCGGCATACGGCGTCTTTATGACCGCCTGGCGACTGCGCCACTACTTCCAGAAACACCCAATCGTGGTAGTCAACGACGCCCCGTTGGGACATATCCTCAATAACCCCGACGCCACGGGGCGAGTCGCGCTTTGGGGAATAGAGCTATCTCCACGAGACATCACATATGAAAAACGCGACACAATCAAGTCGCAAGTGCTCCCTGACTTTCTTGTGCACTGGATGGAGAACCAGCTCCCGGACAAGCCAGATATGTCCTACCTCTGGACAATGCACTTCGATGGGTCCAAGCGGAAAGACGGAGCAGGCGCGGTTGTCATATTGACATCACCTCAAGGGGACAAGCTAAAGTATATCCTGCGAATGCAGTTCATAGCCTCAAACAATAAGGCTGAATACGAGGCCCTGTTGCATGGGATGAGGATGGCAAAAGCTTACGGCGCCAAGAGGCTCATCATATATGGCGACTCCAAGTTGGTCGTCAACCAAACAATGCACGATTGCGACGCACTGAACGACAACATGATCGCGTACCGCGACCTCTACGATACACTCGAAGGAGACTTCGATGGTTGCGAGTTGTGACACATAGGTCGCGAAAGCAACGAGGAGGCGGACGCACTCGCCAACATAGGCTCTACTTGCGCCCCCATACCACCTGGGGTATTTCTCGAGCCCATATGTGAACGCTCCATCAAGCCAAAGGCCGCAGAGAAGAAAACAAGCGCAGCAACGGACTCGAGGGCTACGCCACCCAATGAGTCAATGGCACTCGATGACTTGGAGCTGGACACAGGACTCGAGGGACCAATGAGCGTCATGATGTTCGAGCAATCTTGGACGCAGCCGTACATTACGTACCTCCTCATCAAGAGACTACCGGACGACCCGACAGATGCACGGCACATCGCGCGGTGCTCCAAGGCATTTGCCGTCATCAACGGCGAACTATATAAACGCACCATCACAGGAGTGTTACACCGATGTGTCTCCATGGCCGATGGAAGAGCAGTTCTCCTCGACATCCATGAAGGGACCTGCGGGTACCACGCCGGCAGTCGCGCCCTTGTTGCCAAAGCTCTACGAGCTGGATTTTACTGGCCCACGGCCATGCGCGACGCCAAAGACATAGTCCAAAAATTCAATGCTTGCCAGCGATTCGCGGACAAGCCACACGCACCAGGCGCAGAACTACGGCCTATTCCATTGGCCTGGCCCTCCGCACAGTGGGGACTCGACATGGTTGGCAAGCTTACAAGGTCCTCGCGTGGAGGTTACGTCTACCTCTTGGTTGCAGTCGACAAATTCACCAAGTGGATCGAGGCCTTGCCGATGACCAACCAATCAGGGCACAGCGCAGTCAAGTTCTTCGAGTCCATTGTCTACCGCTTCGGCGTGCCACACAGCATCATCACCGACAACGGGACGAACTTCACATCCAAGGAGTTCCAAGAATTCTGCGAGAACCTGGGGATCAACATCAGCTACGCCTTAGTAGCGCATCCACAGACCAACGGTCAGGTGGAAAAAGCAAACGGGCTCGTCTGCAGCGACATCAAGAAGCGACTCCTCCGACCACTCGAACAAGCCGCGGGTTGCTGGCTAGATGAGCTGCAATCCGTACTCTGGAGCCTACGTACAACTCCAAACATCGCCACGGGCTACACACCATTCTTTATGGTGCACGGAGCAGAAGCAGTACTACCCGCCGAAGTACGGTACAAGGCGCCGCGCGTGGTCACTTACAGCGAACAAGAGTCATCCCTAGCACTCGAAGGCTCCGTCGACCTCCTCGACGAAGCAAGAGAAATCGCCGCAGAAAGATCTACGATCTACCAGCAGAACCTACGCAACTACCACAGTAGAAGGCTTCACCCCAGATCCTTCGTCGAAGGTGACCTGGTCCTGCGACTGAAGTAGCAGGGACATCTCAAGCTCGAGTCCCCCTGGGAAGGACCGTACGTGATTACAGAAGTAATCCCAGGTGGCGCCTATCGCCTTCAAGATTTAGAGACAGGAGTCGCATACTCCAACCCTTGGAACGTCGCACAACTGCGACGCTTCTACCACTAGTCGTTTTTTACTTTTACATCGCAAATAAGGCTACTCAGCCAAGGCTACTTAGCCGCACATTGTACCTCGCACTGTTCTTCGAATAAATAAAAGCTAAGTGCCCCAAAACTCCGTGTTCTCCTTCACTTTGTCAATTTTTATACTCGGGAGCTACGCCACCCTACATACATCTGTTCTTCGAACCAAAAACGTGATATCCTGAGTAGCTGGCACATCAATCGAACCCCTTAACACAAACTCAACCCAGCTGCAACGCACCTGACAGGTTGACAAGGGACCGAGATAAAAGATGGCCAGGCTAACAAAAAGGACTCGCATAGTGCAACGCAACTCACGCTAACAAAGCTGTTTATACACATTCGACAATAAATTATCTACAACATATATGTGAACTTTACAACACAAATACACTTATGTGCAGGATACAAATTTGGCTACTATTGCAGCAGAAGAACGTTGGTTTGTTCCTCGAAGAAGTCGACGATCTCCTCTGCTGGACGGTCCACCGCCTGATAATGTGGTACCATATTCCAGGCAGATCCTGCTGGAGGTGCTGGCGGCCCAGAGGCAATGGCGGCAACATCCACGTCAGGCCTGTGCAATCGCACCATTGAGAGGGTAGCCTTGGCACCAGCCACCAACTGCTGCCTCACGCACTCGCGAATCGCGGACATATCTTGAAATTTGGCAAGGAGAGCCAGCAGGCTTGATGGAGCGTCATCCAGCAGGAACATCGCCCGATAAATGTTCTTCAAGCACGACTGCAACTTCTTCAAGAAGAGCAGCACTCGCGATGCGCGATCCTGCAGGGCCACTAACGCAGTCGCATGATCATGATCTACCCAAAAGTATCCACTCTCTTGAGGTTTCTCCTGGGTGAGATCATGAAGGCGAATGGCAATTCTATCCTTATCCTCATGCGGATGGCGCGTGGTAACAACTACACGAAGCAGCATCAATAGTATGAGTACAACGTACTGCTGCGGGTAACTACAAAGGAAAAGATGAGAATAAGCAAACTAACACTTAAACTGGTCGCCCAGCTGCGTCACCTCGCCAAGCAGATATTGCTCGCGGGCGGCGACTTTTTCCGCCTTCGACTTCCACACGTCTGCGCTACCGCGGATCAGGGGCAACTCACGCTCCAGCTGCTTCACGCGGTCACGAAGTCGCGAAAGCAAGGATAGCTCCTCTACCCTGGAGCGCGGTGGTGCCACCGTATCATCAAGAGATGGCGAGTCCTGGGTTCCCCCCACGGGATCACTTGATGTACCCTACCACAATTCAAGACAGAGGCAAATAAGGCGACCAAATTAACACAAAGGGAAAGGGAACAGATGCATTCAAGATAAGCATAAGTATCCATAGACACACTCGCCAGCAGGCATGTTCTTAAGACCAAAAGGACAATTAATCAACTATTACAAAAGCTAATACGGAGCAGCTGCCTTCTTCGACTTCGACGGCTTCAGAGGCTTCATCAAGTCCGTGGCAGTATCAGATGCCACTGACTTTCCGCCAGCTCCTGAGGCCGAAGCTTTCGCCGCCTTCTTGGCACGATGGAGCTCTTCCGAATACTTCACAACAGTATTTATCAATTGATGTCCGTATTTGCTACAGGCAGTCACGAAGGGAGCGAAGACTACCTGCTGACCATCTGCGCCAACAGGCATCGCCTTCGACACCGCGGAAGGATCGATCTCGGATCCATGGGCCTGCACCATGGCGAGTGACATGGATGCGCCAGCCGCGCAGAGGGAGTTCTTGTAGGTGGAAGGCACGCCACCGGCGAGTGACTCCACCAGCTCGTCCATGTTATCGATCAGCTCCGCCTTCGGCATCAACTCCTCCCGGAGGCGACTGAGGGTGACCTTGGCCTTGGACAATGTATCTTGGACGGCGGCGCTACAGTCCTCGACTGCAGACACCGCGCCTGCCAGAGCGTCATCGCGACGAAGGGCCTATGGGACAAAGCTCAAATCGCCAGCATCTGCACAGAAAACCCACACATGGATCAAACCTTTAGCGCCACCAGCAAAAACTCTAGATGCAGAGAAGGACAACAATAAAATATCTACCAGCGAAGGTACCTGAGAGGGCCTTGGCGACTGAGAACAGTTACTCTTCGAACAACTTTTCCCTGACCGCAAAGGAGGCACGCAGATCCTCTTTGCGCTTCTGTGCCTCGTCACGAGCCGCGATTGCCTCGCCGTGCCCCTTCACAGTTGCGGCCAATGTCTTCTCCAAGGTGGCGACGTTGCGCAGTAAAGCGTTATGCTCAGCTACACGGCAATCAAAAGTTGACTATCAGTTGACTATGCCAAAAAAGGAGAGGACGAAAAAGAATAAGTGTAGAACACTCACTTTCGACCACGCGGTGACGCGTCTCCAGCATTGCATGCTGGCGACCCATTGCCATCACCTGCTCCTCCACTTGCACGGCTTCCTTTACAAGGAGTTGTCGCACAAACAAGGAATCTGTGAAGGCAATAGAGAACGTCGACTGCCACATTACAAAGAGGGAAAGATATACTTACATGGTCCTCCAATGACTCCGAAGAGGTTTGCTGTACCGTCATCCGAGCAACCATTCGATGCTCCCCTACGTGAGGAGAGCTCAAAGAATTGTGCCCGGAGTGGGCCACCACCGGAGGGGAAGGAGCGCGCTCGACCTCTTCCTTGGCCCTTGAGGTCGCGACTCCCGATTCCTTCAAAAACTCGACGTCGCCAGAAGATGACGATGCCTCTTGACTACAAGACAAAATCCACATTGAGAAAGGGCAAACTCCAGGACAAAGCCAACAAGAAGAAAACAGAGAAGAACAAATGAACTCGAAAACTTACCAGTCAAACTTGTCAAAATCAAACGTGGCCTCCACCGACTCCGACGGAGACTCCTTAGGCAATCGCATGTTCTTGCGAGAAGATGGTGCCACGGCTCTCACATGAACGGCGGGAATTGGCGATTCCGTGCCAACAGCCGTGCCTTCTGGAGTCGAAGGAGACGACGCGTCAGAATCCTCGCTGCGCGAACGCTTTCAAGTATCCGGACTCTCGGACTCGGGGGATTCCTCTTCCACATCAGAAGAGACGGTCGACTCAGACTCGTCCTCTTCCAAAGCTTCGCGAGGAATAATCCCCTCAGGGAGAGGGGGCATACAAGGCGGCACCGCCCAATCCTGCACACAGACAGCAAAGATCAACAAAAAAGAACAAGTAAGCAACAGAAAAGCAATCACGAAAATAAGCTACTACGTAGCACAACTGTACCTCCGGAGGAGGATTCGAAGCATCAAAAGGAGGAACAACTGGCTCACTCGGAAACACATCCTTGCCAGTGTACTTCGTGACCAGTCGAACCCTCTTATCCACCTCACTCGCGGACATGCCATCGGCAGACACGCGAGTGGCATCATCAGCACCAGCCCATTGAAACATGGGATGGACTCTGGCTTGGAGAGGCTGGATGCGACGGCGCAGCCAAGTTCTGATAAGGGCGCAGCCTCCCTCTTTTGCGCCTATGCGACTCTCGAGATCGCAGACGCGTTGATACAGCATGTCTGTCTCCGCGAGTTCGCCAGGCATAACTACGTTCTTCCAAGAACGCATCTTCTTATAGGGAGTCGCGGGATCGAAGGGCGCGAGTCCAAAGTGCTCATCTTTGGCCTTCTGATCGCGGACATAGAACCATTTGTCCCTCCATCCCTAGACGGACTTGGTGAGCTTGATGTCGAAGTAGGTGGCGGATGGGTCGACGTGGATTCCGCAACCACCTACGTCATAAACTAAAGAGCCAGATGCGGACTGACGCTTCAATTTAAAGATGCGCTTGAAAAGACCAAAGTGTGGCTCGATTCCGAGCCAGTACTCGCAAAGAGTGATGAAGCAAGTGATGTGGAGGATCGAATTTGGGGACAGTTGATGGAGCTGGAGCCCGTAGAAGCAAAGAAGACCCCTAAGAAAGGGGTGTAGAGGCAAGGAAAGACCGCGAATGACGAATGCAAGAAACATCACTCGAAAACCAGCGGGAGGAACAGGAATGGTCTCACCGCTGGGGACGCGCGCATCGGCGACTGCTGCGGAGATCACTCCATCTTGGCGAAGAAGACGGAGATCCGACGCCTTGATGATGGAAGGATGCCACGCACCATTTGTCACGCGGGTGCCCGCGACCTTGTTCTTCCCGCTGACGGTGGTGCTGGTGCCCGCAGCAGCGGAGCCACCTTTCTTCTTCACCGCGGCGACGGTGGCCGCAGAATCAGCGGCAGCGCCTCCCTTCTTCTTCCCCATTGCGCGGCGGTGATGAGAGCGAAGGAAGTAGCTCGGGAAAGAACGGAGTTGGTCCAGCATCGTGGAGGAGACGGGCGCAGGAGAAAGCAGAAGAGTAGAAGCAATGGCGATGGCAACAAGGAAGAAAGAGCACAGATGGGAAAATTACCGCCGTAGCGCCGCTACTTAACCCCTAGGAGGTGCAATCCAACGGCTCACAAAAACCCTATTGGACGCGTGGCACGCATCGCGTTGGACACGTGGATAAGGGGAAACGCGAACCATCCCTCCACTACTCCCATTACGCGCGGAAATCGAGGAGGCGCGGTTAAAATAAAGATTACGCATGCCCAGTCAAATCAAAGTCAGGAAGTGGAACCCACCGCTCGTCACATCCCGTCAAACTCACTCACGCGGGCAACTGCGGTCATACAAGCGTCAGCACTAATGTCATCAAGGCTACGCAGTGGAAAAATTCGACTACTTTTGTCCTTGCTGGAGTCTTCGACTCCACCAAGCACTCGGGGGCTACTCCCATAGGGAGCGCTGGCCGCACACCCTACGATTTTCTTTTCTTTTTGCAGGAACAAGGACAATCAAAAGCACACCCAAACCATTCGAAGTACAATTCGACTATGGACATGGGTTACTCCCATAGGGAGCGCTGGAAAATTTTGACTGAAACAAGCAACCAAAAGATGACGGCAGTCGCAAGCATTATTTAGTCCCTGCCTGAGTCTTCAACTCAACCAGGCACTCGGGGGCTACTCCCATAGGGAGCGCTGGTCGTGCACCCTATGATTATTTGCACAAAAACTATGTGTTGATAACGTCTGCACTCACAGCTCATGGTGACACCGCCTCATAGTTTTCCCTACAAAGAGACTACGTCTCCTGGGTCGCCCGAATCGTCTCCGCGATGATAAAATTCGGATGTCGCGCTTACAACATGAAGATAAGACCTGAATAAGGCGTGGCAACGCATTTAGCTGCGCACTACCAGAAATATATCCGTGCCTACAGGCACGATGAACATGCCTTGACGGACGCGTCGAGTGCTCACACCCGTATAACTGGAATTCGACTCCTGTAAGACCTCCGCGGCCTGAGTCAAATTACACCAGCACTTCTCCGGATTCGAGTCCGGGGACTCGAGTTTGAGTAGATTGCGTTGTTTCACCCTAAGGTGGTTAATTGATACCGGTACTTCGGTTATATCAGTCACGTATATCAACAATCCCTATGACACAAATAAAAGCAGTCGAAATGTACTCGATCAAGCACTCGAAGACTTCAAAAGTCCCTAGTCGAATCTGCGATTCCACTGGACACTCGGGGGCTACTGACATGGGTATACCCTACAGGTACTCGAGCTTGGTATATCCGGTCCAAATATGTACAGGCCCATGGTGTCACTAAGGCCCGGATGAAAGGACTCGAGTGACCTGCGGACTCTCGATTGCTTGAAGAACAAGAAGAAGCTAAAAATAGAAAGTTTGAAGGGGAAAACCCTAACTTGTAACCGACTCAACCTGCTACCCGAGACCTAGCCTATCTATATAAAGGCTAGGAGGGGCGGCGAGGAGGACACACGCAACTCTAGTTTCCACAACCCTCGCCAGATTGCATCTGCGCACCATTGTAACTTTCGACTCCTTCGATAATTCCACGAGCAGACAAGCAGGAGTAGGGACCTCTACGAGGCCTGAACCTGGGTAAATCCTTTGTCCCCTGTGTGCTTGTTTGCTAGCCAATAGATGTCTCCAGCGCTCCCTCCTTCTCCAAAACCCAAGTCCATAACAATAGGCATTGATGAGTTAAACCCTCGTCACATACTAGGGGGAAAACTGAGGACCATTCTCAACTGAGGGAAAAACTGAGTAAGGGGAGGCCTCTAAGGGCACTCCGATAATTAACCCCATTATTATCCGCTGTTGCACCTTCCCACGTATTGTGGCGTAATTTTCTACTGGTATCATACCTACCAGGTGTCTAATTGGCTACTGTGACAAAATGGTGCCGCGACAGCTCATTGCCGCGTGACCAACTATTGATGGTTCTTTTCGCTTATGCCGCCCCAAAAATCTGCTGAGTATGGGGGTATTTTTGTAGTGATTTTCCCGTGAGCTCACCACAAAGGCATACTCATGATCCACTATGGGACACTTGAGGGTGGTCACCGAACCCGTACAAGCTTGGGTCAAACTCCACAACTCAATTGGAGGGCTCACAAGAATCAACACAAAGGCCTCGACCTTGAGGAATCTCCACAACTCAATTGAAGGCCCTAAGGGTATCACACCACTACCACACAACAGTCTAGGGTTTCAAGAACCCAAGAGAAACGAGCCTCAAGCTTGAACTAGCAGAATCTTCGAGGATAACTCAAACTTATGCACCAAATGCAAGTGGGAAGTCCTTCACTCCCAAATTCCATCAAAGCTATAAAAGCTATTGGGGAAAGAGAGAGGAAGAACACAAGAGGAGAACACAAAACTCTCCAAGATCTAGATCTAGAGGATTCCTTCACAAAGAAGGGATTTTGTTTGGTGGGGTTGTAGATCTAGATCTCCTCTCTCAAATCTCTCAAAAAGATGCAAAAATCATAGGAGGAGGGAAGGGGAGAGGACAAGCTCTTCAAGGTCAACAAAGGAGGACAAAGAGAAAGGCAAGAACCAAGAAAAGAGCTAACCCCACAAAGGGGAAGAGGAACCCCTTTTAAAGGGCTCCTAGATCTGACTGTTTGGGTCATTTTTGTGCATGGCCGGAAGTACCGGTGAGCCACCAGAAGTTCCGGTCAGCCTGGCTCCAACGGCTCGAAATCAGTGGAAACGACCTGGTCGTACAAGCTAAAAGTTTCTCCCGACTCGGCTGGTACTACCGGTCTACTACCGACTAAGTACCATGTAGCACCCCTAGTTTTATTAGGTTTTGTTTATGAATCCATGAGCATCATGTATTTTGCTAAGACAAGATGAAACCAAGAAAGAAAAGACAAACAAAACCCCAAACGCTAGTTTTCCTCTCTCTTGTGTTCTATTCAAAATGGTATTGAAATGTTTGAAAAGTCAAAAATGTATGGACTCCAAATGGGTTATAAGGCCCCCTGTGGTATTTCAAATACTTATAAAACTTCTAGTATTTTTGAGTTATTCAAAAAAGATTTGAACTGAAATTAAAAAGAGAAAAGGAGAGAAGAAAAGTGAAAAAAGTTTTTGTAAAAAATGGTTCCAGAGCAAAGCAGGCCGAGCCCACTCCCTCCAGCGCCTACCTCCCTCACAGTACAACCCAACGTAGCAGCTTGCGGCCTAGCAGTAGCCTGCTCACAGCCAGGTACCCCTTCGCTCCTTCCTCTATCATCTTCTTCGCGAGCGGCAAGCAATTCGGTGGTGCTGTCGATGTCGTCCGCTGCGCCAATGCGCTGTGATGCCCGTTGCCGACGCCCTGTGAGGATAAGGAGGCCACGAAGATGCCACGACCCATCCTCATCCTCTCTTCCTCCCCTTGCTCTCTCTAGCCCCCACACGTGGGCCTGAAATCCTAGCGTTGTAGTAGTCATTTGACATTGTCGTTCCATGCCTCCTCGAGCTCCACTAAGCATGCCATCCGCTCCGCCTCGCCGCGTTGGTCACCCTCCCCAAAGGAAATGACGTTAGGAGCCTCGAATCGCCGCCGTCGAGCTCATCTTCCCCAAGCCCGATGACCACCGCCGTCATTCGTGCCATCGCCACCGTCCATGCCCGATCACACCAAGCAAACGAGAAGCCCCAGGGTGAGCTTCCGGTCCTCCTGGACCACCTCGCTGCCACCCTACCTCTCTAGTTTGTCCCTGTGTCGAGCGCTGTCACCATCCATCGTAGTAGCTAGTCGCCGCCATCGCTCCAGTGACTAGGAAACAACAGCGCCGCCATCAGAAGGCTCGCTATGTTGTCCCGGTCTGAATGTGTGCAACTCGCTCGCCCGTGTGCTCTCCCTCGTCGTTGCTGACCACCATCTGGCGTGTCTTCGTCAAGCCAACGTGGCACCGACCTGGCACATACGTTGCGCTGACGTGCCACTTGTTGACAAGCTCTGCCACCGTGGCACATACGTTGCGCTGATGTCAGCCTAACGTCAGTGTGATGTAATAATTCCTTTTAGTTGGTTTAATAATTCCAGAAAACGTTTAATATTGTAAAATAATTAACTAATTCATATTAAGTCAGAAAAATATATATAATATATCGAAATGTTTAGAAAAAGATACCTATCTCTTAGCATCAAATTCATGCATTATTAAGCAACTTTCATGAAAAGTTTAATTATAGGAACAAAATGAACCCTCGCAGGTGATTCCGAGGTTCCCCTATTTTAGCGTTTAGACCCCCTCAAACCCTGTTTAAAATGGACAAACATGTACTTGGGTTCCATTCAGTACTATTTAACTTGACATATCATCATTCTTGCTTGAGAATTGCATCGATGACATGTGTTGATTGTTTCCCTTTCTTTCCGGTGTTTCTGCTTATTTCCGATAGAATACGAGATCGAGTCCAGGATCGAAGACCGAGATCAACACCATCAAAGATCGAAGACCAATACTTGACAAACTGTAATCAAGTCAAGTACAAGGTTACGAAGATCTGCTTATTGGATATCAATGGGCAAAGGCAAGCATAGCCCGACCATTATATAACCCTATGATTTTGAAAGTGTTTGAATTCTTGCCATGATGCCTACGATTCTAATGTGGTATTTTATCGCTAGATAGAGTATCCTATCTATTGCATTACTCCCTTTGAGCTTATATTACCTTATTCATTGCTCCTAGCATAACTAGGTTTGGCTTGTGTACACTGCTAGAGCTTATATCTGTGTCCTGCTTAGCCATGCTTGGTTGTTGAGTCTGGTTCATCTAGATGAGGTATTAACTACATATAATCTAGTATGATGGGAGAATGAGGTACGAAGGTCATATATGGTTAAACATGCTAAGACTTGAATGGGAGGCCATGGTGGGATGTGGTTTTTGTAGTCCCATGCTCGCCACCACTAGGAACCGAGTTCTTGCCTTTAGAACCGAGACGAGCGTACAGCAACACGGGGCTTGGGAACCCGTCGACTAACTAACTTGCCTAGTAGATTCCATGAGTCACATAGTTCGGAAATTCCATTCGACATATGCATCTTGGTTGTTCTTGAAGGCGGTGCATCATAACAGGTAGGAAAGCGTGGACCAGGTTGCTGGGGGTGGATAGAGCCCCTGGTAAACCAACCTCACCTCACATCTCTAGGGACTGGCTTCGGGATTTGACCCGTTATGGCGGAACCCTCCTTAGGGCGTGACTCATGGTCTCGGCGAACGCAAGGTAAAGGTCGTGGTTAACCACCCTCTGCCAGCTTTCCAAGGAAGAGGGCTAATAGCTTGGCATTAAGAGTCGGTTGGTACGTGTGGGTAAAGTTTTACACCCTTGAAGGGTTAAATATTTTCAAAAGGTCATGTTCATGGTTATGAACGCTTGGTGACTAGATTCTAATACCATAAAGAACATGAACCTAATCGTAAAACTTGGTAGATCAATGTGTGCTTGAGGATGCTTCCTCAGGGTACGAGGGGTGATCCTAGTTGAGATGTGATGATGATGATTTGGTGGATATCAAAGATATGATGATAAATACATTGGATATGTCGCTCTCTTATCCCCTTTTAAAATGTTCTGATTAGATAAGCTTCTTCTCCCTCTTGTTTTACAAACAAAGATAGCTTTATACAAAATAGCTCCACCAGCCATAAGTATTGCAGAGTACACCTTGTACTCACACTTGCTTTGTTGATACTTTCGTAGAAGAGTAAGTGTTCCCCTAAAGATGAGTTCTATACTACATCAACACCAACGAGTAGCTTGGGGTTCCCGGCCGGTAGCCTAGAATCTATGGGATGGGACATCATCATTATGATTCACTCATCTTAGGCCATTTTTCGGTTTGATATACTTAATAGCATAATTTGCCTTCCATTGTTTGATGTTTGTGGTCAGTGACCTCTGCTTGTAATAATTTGGTTCTCTGCTCAGTTATGAGCTTGTTGTAATAATTTTTGTGTTGCATGGTCAATGTTGTGTTACCGATTCTCCACTAGATATCCTCGAGCTCTAGGTTAGGCTTATGGTAGACTAAAGTCTGGGATTTGTTTAACCCTGATCCCAGGGGTGTCACAGGTTTTCGTATTTTTTGACGCTAAATACAGTGGGGGAAGTCCTCACTACGTCATTTTTCATTTATATAAAAGGGCAGTAGTTACAATGGGGGTATATACAGGGGGTGGGAGAAAGGTGATTACAAAGAGCTTATCTAGTTCTACATTCCTTCTTTACGACGAGGCTTAGCTCTAATTCTTATAACAGCTACTGATTCTTTAAAATACAGACAACAAGATCGTAGGTCCCTCTGAAGGTTGTTGAAGATAATATTGTTCCTGTGAATCCATAGGCTACAACAGCCGGCTATCATAGCAACTTTGAAATGGGGGTTATTTGTCCTTTTGTTGGCATCCAATATCATCTCCATGGTTGACAGTTCAGTGTTCCATTCCTTCCCTAGATGCCACCAGAAATTCTGACTGGAGTCACAAGAGAAAAATAGGTGGAGCATGGTCTTCTCAGTTTCCTCATCATAGAGGATGCATTTAGCAGATTCTACATAGAAGTTCTTTCTCTTCATTAAGTCTCTGGTGTTGAGCCTGTCTTGAATCATGAGCCAGAAGAAGAATTTTTGCTTGGGTAGGCAAGGTGATTTCCAAATCAAGATGAAAGGGACAGGGGCTCTGGTTGGTTGACGAGAGCGAGGTATACCTTTTTGGTGTTGTATTTCTCCTTCTTCCAGGGAAATTCCTAGGTGTCTGGTTGGGTATCTTGTGCAATGCTTTCTAGAGTGGCTTCAGTTGGATACTTTGTTCATATGCTGAATTAGACAAAGGGAGTTGGAAGAGATCATAGTAGTCCTCTTCATTCAAAGTTTTGCTCCGGTACACAATGATGGCTTTATTTTTTTTGCAAACGAGTGTAGCTCAGGACTTCTGATTTAAAGGTGTTTCCTGCCATTTGTCATGCCAGAGAAGTATAGAGTTACCTTGTCCAGCTCTCACAGAGGTGGGGTTCTTATAATCCTCTAGAAAAGATGTGCAGTTCCTCCACCAAAAGGATCCTTTGAGGCTATGGATAATTGGAACATTGCCATTTTGGTAGTAGGCTTTCTAGAGTAGTTCTACCCACATCAGATCATGTGAGTTGTAGAACTTATAGAGGTTCTTCATAAGAAGTGCTTGATTTTGCTCTCTGAGGCTCAGGATTCCCAAACCACCTACCTCTTTTGGCTTACACACCTTGATGTCTACGCACTTCTATTCTTGTAGACAGTTGCTGGGCTCCAAGTGTAGAGGTTTGTAGAACAGCAACAAGTTTCCCTTAAGTGGATCACCCAAGGTTTATCGAACTTAGGGAGGAAGTGGTCAAAGGTATCCCCTCTCAAGCAACCCTGCAATCAAGATACAAGAAGTCTCTTGTGTCCCCAACACACCCAATACACTTGTCAGGTGTATAGGTGCACTAGTTCGGCGAGGAGATAGTAAAATACAAGTGGTATGGATATAAGACAATGGTGCCAAAAAAATAGCTTGATGGCGTGGAAGAGGCTAAAGGCAAACTGAAATAAAGATGGAAGCAATCAAATATGTAACAGATCTAGTTGCAAACGAAGTTTCAATGCTTAGAAACAAGGCCTAGGGATCATACTTTCGCTAGTGAACACTCTCATATAAATATCTTCTCTTTATGATACTACTCTTAACTACTCTCTGGTTGGACACTCTAATCCACGGTAGGGCTATAACAGCACTCCTCAAAGTAAGCTTTTCCCATCTAGATAACCCCACACCGTCACCTTGACCTCTAGATGGTTCCAACAAACACCACAATTTCATAGAGACATCCAACTCCAAATATAACTCATAACAAGTATTTATAATCTCTAGCCTAAGTGCCACCATGGTGTGCACGCTGCCACTTTCACACACATGGGGAGAGCAGAGATCTATTAAAGCACTTGAGTAGCAAGGTAGATCTATAGATTACAAGCTCATGATCTCAATAAGATCATGCATAGAGAGAGAGAGATGAACACATAGCTACCAGTAGAACCCTTAGCCTCGAGAGACAACTACTCCCTCCTCATCATGGGAATCAGCAATAGTGATGGAGATGGTGGTGGAGATCGATGGAGATAGCTCCGGGGGCACTTCCCCATCCCGGCAGGGTGCCGGAATACAGACTTTCTGTCCCCCGAATCTCCCCTTCGGTAACGGTGGCGCTGCGGAACTTTTCGTGGATTTCTGATTGACTATTTAGGGTTTCTATATCGGGAGGAATATATAGGCGAAGGGAGAGGTCGGTGGCCAGCCAGGGGGCCCACACCATGCCCTAGCGCGGCCAAGGGGGACCCATGCCTAGGGGTGGTGTGGCCACCCTGTGGCCCCTCTCCGACTCTCCTTCTGGCTCTGTGAGTCTTCCGGAAAAAATAACAACTTTGGCTTTTGTCCGGTCCAATTCCGAGAATATTCATTTTCTGACTTTCCTGGAACCAAAAACAGGAGAAAACAGGCAACTAGCACTATGGCATCTTGTTAATAGGTTAGTCCAAGAAATCATATGAAAATTACTCCAAAGTTGGAACAAAACATAAGAAAGTAGATAAAACCAAGCATGGAACATCAAAAATTATAGATACATTTGCAATGTATCAACATCCCCAAGCTTAACTCCTGCTCGTCCTCGAGTAGGTAAGTGATAAAAGAAAGAATAATTTTTGAGGTGACATGCACCATCATAAACTTGATCAAAGTATTTGTAAAACATTCAAAGCTGGGATCATAGTACTACAATCATAACATGAAATACAAAGTTCTAGCACTAAGACAAAGCAACTATGTTACAACATGAAAAGCACAAACAAAAGATTCGTGAATAACAATACTTTGCAAGACGTTTGTTTGTTTCACATAAAGAAAACATAGCATAATGGCATTCAGCTTGTCCCTCATAGAGTAGCAAATATAAATGCATAGGACACCTTCAAAGTTCATAAGAGTGACTAGATACAAATAGTTTAAAACAAGCAATATCAAGTTATGCATCAATCAACTAGTCCTGGGACAATGCACATAGAACTAAGAATGGCCACTATGCTCTCAAAGTAGGTGCATAAAGATAGAAGGTGGAGACTCAATATAATAGTGGAAGAAAAGCCTTCATAGAAGGAAGCAGGGATTCAAGTCTCATAAAGAGCTTCCAAAAATTATGGTACTTTTTAGCTTTCAGCTCTCATTGCCCCTATCATAAGCATCTTGAAGTGATTAAGGTTAAAGTGAACAAACTATGGAGTATATGCTTGACAAAGTATAAGTTGGAAATCTCATGTCCCTTGAATACGAGGGCCGCTCCTCATGCTACTCAGGTTTAGTCACCGATAAGTTCTTGTCATCGTAAGTACATGTGTATCATAGACAACCGCCAATGGGGTACCCCTTGCCCGATGATACAAAAGAATCCCCATATCAAAATGACAAGGCAAGCAGACAACAAGCATCTCAACAATCTTCTTATTTACCATGGGAGTATGGTGCTTTTTTTATCTCTTTCCTCTTTTCATATATCTCTTTTTTCTTTTCTTTTTTTCTTTTTTTCTCAATATCTGACTCTTTTTTTATAAGAAGATTGCTTCATAGACAGCTCATTATGGTTACGCTGCAGGTTTCCGCCATGACAGCATGGATTAGACCAGCGGCCCAGGCGTTTCTCTAACACACATACATAACTCCATGGACTTACAAGCTCCCCTTTCATTTCACACCGACGAGATCCATAGACAAAAGAGCATGATATCAACTAGGTACAAAGTACAAGTGCAATGTTGAAAGCGTTCCCCATGACAACATAGTTATGCTAATCTCCAACAAATAAGTGCAAGCATATACAATATAGACGACACAATGGTTCAAGTTTATTAAGGGCAAGAAAAGTAAAGTGTGCCATCAAGTTCGTGAGAGCTTTAATCACTAGTTTTGTCATAACAAGTTTAATTTGGAAGGTAAACAAAAGCATGAATATACTTGGAATAGCATATGCTAGTAGGTAAGTATGGTGGACTCTTTGGAATAACATGGTTTAGGGAGTTGGATGCATGAGTGGAACTCATACTGGGTTACGGAGGCTAGCAAAAGACTGGGAGCGACAAACTAAGAGAGCAATAATGGCCATAATCATGCAGAGAGACAAAACCATCATTGATCAAAGCATAAAGTGATACTACAAGTTGAAAACTAAAGTATCATAAAGGCTATGGTGACTTTACATGAATTTTTCGCCTCAAAAGCATGTACAGAGATTTTACATGAATTTTTACGCTGAAGCACAGAAATCTGTTTCGGGACAGCAACTTTCCCAAGCATTACTTCTCTTTCATTAGAGGTTACTCTTGGCATAAAAAGCAAATAAAAAGGATAACGAGCGGTTATTACATAGGTAATAACTTCCAAAACTCATCTAAAACTTATGTGTTATCTCCCAATAAGTACTTTTCTTTAACGCCTTTAAGTTAGGCATGATAGCTTGAGAAGATGCTCACATAAGAAATATGAATGGAAGTAAAAGAGAGCATCAAGAGGCAAATTCAAAGCACATTTAAGTCTAACCCACTTTCTATGCATAGGAATCTTGTAAGTAAACAAGTAATGAAAACACAAAGCAACAAGCATAGTAAAGCAAAACAAGTGCAACTTCAAAAATTTCAACATAAAGAGGGGAAACCTAATATTATTGAGATGCATAAAACCATGTTTACCTCTCTCATAATAAATTTCAGTAGCATCATGAATAAAATTAATAATATAACTATCACACAAAACATTCTTATCATGAGCCACATGCATAAAAGAATTAATACTCCTCTTATAAACATAGTCATTCTTATTAATTGTAGTTGGAGCAAATTCAACAAAATAGCTATCATTATTATTCTCATCACCATAATCATCAAATATAGGAGGCATACTGTAATCATAATTAATTTTCTCCTCAATAGTAGGTGGACTGAAAATAGCATACTCATCATTGTAATCCTCATATATTGGATGTTTGGTATCATCATAAGCAATAGAATATCTATCTCCCAAAGCTAGGGAACTAAAAAGATCATTTTCATAAAGACTAACTTCCCCAAGCTTAGACTTTTCCATAGCATTAGCAATAATGGTGTCCAAAGAATTCATACTAACAACATTCTACTAGCATGCAAATAAATTTCCATAGGTTTTTAAATTTTCTCTTCAAATACTTCATGTCCTAACTCAAGATAAATACTATAAAGCTCTCTAATTTTTGTTGTTGTTTTCCATTAAGCCTAACTAGTGAAAACAAGAAACAAAAAGACAAAATTGCAGAATCTAAAGAAAATAACTTCGAGCACTCACACCAGAGGATGTGAGTACCTTTTGCCTTACCTCCTCGGCAACGGCGCCAGAAAATAGCTTGATGTCTACGCACTTCTATTCTTGTAGACAGTTGTTGGGCCTCCAAGTGCAGAGGTTTGTAGAACAGCAGCAAGTTTCCCTTAAGTGGATCACCCATGGTTTATCGAACTCAGGGAGGAAGTGGTCAAAGGTATCCCCTCTCAAGCAACCCTGCAATCAAGATACAAGAAGTATCTTGTGTCCCCAACACACCCAATACACTTGTCAGGTGTATAGGTGCACTAGTTCAGCGAAGAGATAGTAAAATACAAGTGGTATGGATATAAGACAATGGTGCCAAAAAATAGCTTGATGGCGTGGAAGAGACTAAAGGCAAACTGAAATAAAGGTGGAAGCAATCAAACATGTAACAGATCTAGTTGCAAACGAAGTTTCAATGCTTAGAAACAAGGCCTAGGGATCATACTTTCGCTAGTGAACACTCTCATATAAATATCTTCTCTTTATGGTACTACTCTTAACTACTCTTCGGTTGGACACTCTAATCCATGGTAGGGCTATAACAGCACTCCTCAAAGTAAGCCTTTCCCATCTAGATAACCCGACACTATCACCTTGACCATCGGGAGGAATATATAGGCGAAGGGGCGAGGTCGGTGGCCAGCCAGGGGGGCCCACACCATGCCCTGGCGCGACCAAGGGGGACCCGTGCCTAGGGGTGGTGTGGCCACCCTGTGGCCCCTCTCCGACTCTCCTTCTGGCTCCGTGAGTCTTCCGGGAAAATAACAACCTTGGCTTTTGTCCGGTCCAATTCCGAGAATATTCATTTTCTGACTTTCCTGGAACCAAAAGAAACAGAAAACAGGCAACTAGCACTGTGGCATCTTGTTAATAGGTTAGTCCAAGAAATCATATGAAAAGTACTCCAAAGTTGGAACAAAACATAAGAAAGTAGATAAAACCAATCATGGAACATCAAAAATTATAGATACATTTGCAATGTATCACACCTTTTCCCACTGCACAAGGCACTTCCCCTATTTATAAATATCTTTTCCATAACATAGGAAAGTTCTCCTGGATTTTTCAATGTGATTAGTATGTGTGTAGTGAAATTTTAGGGCACACATGATGTAGTTTGGCATTGCTGATATTATAGATCTGATAACCTCAAGTCTTGAGCAGTGTGACAGTAAGTTGGAAATACCTAAGAGTATCTTATCAATCTTGTATATCATGGGCATGAGATCATCAAGTCTGGGTCTGGTGGTTCCCATGGGGAGGCCAAGGTAGGTGAAGGGGAGGGATTCAGTCTTACAGCCAAAAAGGTTAGCTAGTGTGTTCCATCTAGTGCTTGTGAAAACTATTTCAAAGATGAAAATTATTTGCGAAAACTCTAGTATGATTATTTTACATCTAGTATCGATGTAACTCTAGGTCATCTTATCTTGTGTTGACTTTGATTTTTTTATATCTCTTCCATTATTTCAAAGCTTAAGTGCCTTTTGGGCATGTTGTTTTGTAACCAGTTGACCTAGTTGTTGAGTTCTCTAGAGTTGTATGTGTTGTGAGTTTCTTGTATGCCCTTGCTCTACTTCATCTAAGAAATTCCTTTCCATCATGATCTCTCTATCTTAAGGGCCCACAATATTATATTGAAGGAACCATGGTATTCTGTTCTAGGCTTTGAGGTTTCCTTTCGTCTTGTCTGCCTCCTTTTGATCTGATTTGGGTACTTCAGGAGTCGTTTCTCCTGTTGGAAGCTACCTCATGATTACAACCTTGTAGTGTATGTTGTTTCAGTCAAGTAGTAGTTACTTCTTTCTTGGGTTTTAACCCTTGGAATTGAACCGAAGGTCCCAAATTGTGCTCGATTTTATTGATGTGAATCTTGTACATGAAGCTGACTTTTAACCCAAGATCCATTCTATTGACCCTTGTTGCTAATGTTAAAATATTACCTCGGGATGTCTAGTAGTACAATTCTAGCCTTCAAGCTTGTGGTTATTGTCGCGATTGAATTGCAACCACATAGGACTTCCCCTACCACTAGCAAGGGTAGATGTTAATGGAACCAAATAGATCACGACAAGAGTACTCCTCGTGAGTCTCGTATCTATATTCGTGACTCTGCCACACCTTTCACTTCTATGAATTGGTTTTCAAAAGATTGATAATCTACGCATCCACATCTCAGGATTCTATCCTGAGCATGTTCATTTTCCCTTATTGTATTCCGACCTTTCTCTACCAGTTGGTAGCCAAGTAGTACTTGATGCATGTAACATGCATCCATGAACTTTGTCATTTATTGCTTCAAAATCATTACTATTTTGTAATATTATTATATTTATTGGGACTAACTTACTGATACTTTCAAAAGTGTACAAGTTCTTGTTTTACACTTTGTTGTGTAGAAAATACACAAATATGGAAGGAAACCGTGTGTTATGGAGAAATCTGGAAATTCCTGGAATCTATCCCTACAGAACTATTTTCAAAGATTTCTAGAGAAGACCCCAAAGATGATCTCTAATGGAAAAGGTGTAGAAAGGAAAGTTGTGGAGAATTTTATGCGCAACAATTTAGATATAAATTTCGCCTCAATCAAACTCCTGATGCATTTTTTATACCCATATTACTGCGGAGGACAGAGGCAGTTTCGAGACTCCCAAAATATGTGTCATGGTTGACTCAAACTCCTTCCATTTTTGATGATTTTAGCCCAATCACAACTTGATGAAATCATTAAGGATAGAGGGGACTCCTAGGAAGGTTTTAGATATGCCCAAGAGCCCTTGGATCCAAGGTGCATCCATCCTATGGCCAAGATTGCATCTCCACCACTATATATTGAGAGGAAACCCTACTTTTGGACGCATCCACCCGTGGACACAAAAACCCCCCTCCTTGGAGGCCCCCATAACCATGTCCAAGGAAGAAGAAGGGAAAAGGGGCCTCCATGCCCTAGGGCCGCCGCCGCCCTAGGGAGCCGCCGGGGCGCCGCCTCTCCACCATGCCATGGCCTCTTCTCCCCCATGGGGAGGCTCATCTCCATCACCATCTACTGCAAGATCCCATCATCCCCCACTATAATATCTTGGAAAACATGATGTATGATGCAATATATTATTTTCCCATGATCTATTGTATGACTATGTTGATATTTGGGTAGTGAATTGTTATGGCAATTGTGATCTAGTTTGTTTTGGTTGCATACAAGTATATGTTATCTTGTATGATGATCTTGATGCACTAACATATGAGTGCGCACATATGGTGGGGGATGCACAAAGGTTGTCACCATTGCATGTTGATAGGACGAGGGATAGTCGGAGTTTGACAGAAGCCAAATCCCAAGTCTTAGAAATATATGTAGTATTAATTCATGGTTAATCAACGGGGGTATTATCATGGGGACATTAGATCTAAATGCGGTGGTTGGACTTTATGTCTTAACATTCCCTTGTTTATTCTTAATTGGCATTGGGATCAATCACTAGTGGTATATTTGCTCGTATCTATGGCTACACCTAGTTATGGCTCCTCCTAGAAGAAACAATAAAAAGACTATATATGTGCTTCACTAATTATGACAACCAAATGAATGAAATAGAAATTTGCCGAAACATTTGCTCCCATAGAGTTTCCACATCCACACCACTAGCTCCACTTCATTTGCATTATTTTACTTATACTATTTATTTCAACTACTTCATTGTTTTCTAGTTAATACCAAAAATAACACGCACACACACACTTTAGATCCTTGATACGGTGCAAACGTATCTATAATTTTTGATGTTCCATGCTTGTTTAGTATCTACTTTCTTATGTTTTGTCTACATTTGGAGATAATTTTATGCATTTTCTGGAACTAACCTATTAACAAGATGCCACAGTAATAGTTGCATGTTTTCTGCTATTTTTGGTTTTAGAAAAGCTGGAAAATAAATATTCTCGGAATTGGACCGGACAAAAGCCAAAGTCGATATTCTACCGGAAGACTCATGGAGCCAGAAGACGAGATGCGAGGGGTCAGGGGCTGGCCACACCATAGGGTGGCGCGGGTCCCCCTTGGCCGTGCCACCATGTGGTCTGGTCCCCTGGTCCACCGTCTGACATCGCCCCTTCGCCTATAAGAAGCCTCCGATGAGAAAACCCTAAATAATCGAGCCTCCAGCCACGAAAAGTTTCGCAGCGCCGCCGCCACTGAAGGGGAGATTCGGGGGACAGAAAGTCCCTGTTCTGGCACCCTGTCGGGATGGGGCCCAGAGCCATCTCCATCGATCTCCACCACCATCTACATCGCCATTGCTGATTCCCATGATGATGAGGGAGTAGTTCTTCCTAGAGGCTAAGGGTTCTGCCGGTAGCTACGTGTTCATCTCTCTCTCTATGCATGATCATATTGTGATCATGAGCTTTGTAATCAAGTAGATCTACCTTGCTACTCAAGTGCTTTAATAGATCTCTGCTCTCCCCGTGTGTGTGAAAGTGACAGCGTGCACACCATGGTGGCACTTAGGCTAGAGATTACAAATACTTGTTATGAGTTATATTTGGAGTTGGATGTCTCGATGAAATTGTGGTGTTTGTTGAAACCATCTAGCGCTCAAGGTGACAGTGTGGGGTTACCTAGATGGGAAAGCGAACTTTGAGGTGTGCTGTTATAGCCCTACCATGGATTAGAGTGTCCAACCAGAGAGTAGTTCAGAGCAGTATCATGAAGAGAAGATATTTATATGAGAGTGTTCACTAGCGAAAGTATGATCCCTATGCCTTGTTTCTAAGCATTGAAACACCGTTTGCAACTAGATCTGTTACATGTTTGCTTGCTTCCATCTTTATTTCAGATTGCCTTTAGTCTCTTCCTACCCATCAACCACGTGCCATCAAAGCTATTTTCTGGCACCATTACCACTTATAATTATCCATACCACTTGTATTTCACTATCTCTTCGCCGAACTAGTGCACCTATACACCTGACAAGTGTATTGGGTGTGCTGAGGACACAAGAGACTTCTTGTATCTTGATTGCAGGGTTGTTTGAGAGGGATACCTTTGACCACTTCCTCCCTGAGTTCGATAAACCTTGGGTGATCCACTTAAGGGAAACTTGCTGCTGTTCTACAAACCTCTCCACTTGGAGGCCCAACAACTGTCTACAAGAATATAAGTGTGTAGACATCAATCCTATCTTTGCATAGAAGGCCATATAAGTGGGTTATAGGGCTTTAGAGAATAGATAGTTTACCTTCATCTCCTCGTGGGTTCAACAATAAAATACTTATCGAATTGTATTATGGTGATCCCCTACACTTGGGGGTTATAAAGATACTTTTCTGGCGCCATTGCCGGGGAGCGTAGCGCTAGGCTTCTATTCTTGTTTGCATTGCTAGTTTATTTGTAGTACCTTGCATATAAAATTAAAACCCAAAAAAATTATAATGGAAAATTCTCACAATGATGTGTATGATATGCTAGTCAAATATGTTGAAAGCTTGAATATTCCCTTGGTCACTAACTTTTTGAATGCAAGAAATCATGATAAAAGTTTCAGGGAAGAAGATGACAAAATGTTAAGCTTGGGGATGCCCATGGATCCCAAATAAAAGGAGATAGGAGAGAAAGAAGAAAAAGTGGAGGAAGAATGGAGTGGCTACCCATCTCCTACTCCGAACAAGGGTAAAACACAAGTTCCCATGAAGAACCTTCTTATAATGATGATCTTTCATTGCCTAGTAGTCCTCTATGTGGAACAATTATGTCTAATATATGGGAGGATGAAAGTGATATAATTGAGTTAGATGATCCATTGTGCTTACTAGATGACTTTTCAGTATAGGGTGAATCTATTCAAAACTATGAGATTAAGTTTTCTTTTGATGCTTGCAATAATTACGAAAGAGGGAGAGATAAAAATCCTCTTTATATTTCCATTCTATTTAAAATGCAAGCTAATGATCATTATGTGCATTGGATACCACAAACTTGCTGCTATTTATTCATATATGAAATGCCAATGCATAGGAAGAAAGTTAGACTTAAATGTTAATGTCTATGTGCTTTGTGGTGTGATCCATATACTTTCAAATACTATTCTATTTGAGCACACCTTGATATCCATGTAACATGTAAAATAACTTTAGCTACTGTTATTTAATAAGAGAGCGGATTTGCTGCCACGGGGGATAGCTGCCCCCCATGCAGCTACCACACGATTTTCCTAGAGATGCGAGCTTAGATCTATCCCCATGTGATATTAAACAAAGTGTTTTGATGGTAAGCAAATTAGAGATGGGGATGCATGCTATTGTGTGTCAGATACAAATGTCTCTATCTTGGTGGATGTGTCAAGCAAATAGTACAAGATGGACAAACCCTTTGGTACTCTAGAGTGATATGATGAGAAGGTGGCAGCGTGGCAGCATTCACCTCATGACGGCAGAGAGGACAAAAAATGCATGCAAGGACTTGATATTGTACAAGTGTGGGTACAACGTTGGCTACTTGAACTGAGTGAAGCACTTTATCTTTATGATCTATGCATGTCGACAGTGCATGCATACAGTCATATAGAGCCTTGTGCTAATATGGATGTATATGCCACGATGCTTTGCTATTTACCTTGGTAGGCTATTTTAGCCTACTAAGATATTTTATACTCCCTCCGTTTAGAAATAACTGACTTGAGTTTGTCTAGATATGAATGTATCTATACACTAAAATATGCCTAGATGTATTTAAATTTACACAAATCTAAGTTAGTTATTTCTGGACGGAGGGAGTATTTTAAAATGGAGGTATTATAAGCTAATATAGGCTAACTTTTCTAATGCATGTCTATATCAAGGCAGCCATGCATCAGTCACATCATGTCTAGCATGAGAGTAATTAGTTAACTTAATTTGCATATATACTTGGTCTGGGAGCAGTTTGTTCACACATACTCTTACTTCTCTTGTCACATTCATGATATCAGTTGTCAGTATAATTAGAGGAAAATTAACCATGTGCCAGCGCGTGGTGCAAAGCTAACTAGGTCTAGCGCATATCCCAAAGATTTAATCGGATGGTATCCACATGGGGGGCAACTATCCCCCGTGGCAGCACAATATTATCCTATTTAATAATTATTTTAATATTTTAACTAAATATAAATTTGGTAGAGCAAATGAAAAGGATTAGCAATGGAGAAGTTGGGGTCGACCTTGAGCATGTGTTGTTCATGCCAAGGGGACCATTACAAAGTCTAGATCATTAAAACTTCCCCCACATAAAACCAAAATAAAAAAAGAGTGTCTCTTTTGTAATATATTAGCTTATTGAATAAAAAGGTTTCCCAATAATTACTAAAGTTTGCATCATGGTAGAAACTATTATATCATTTATTTGGAGGACTAACCATTTTGTAGGCATTGAAGTAACATGAAGATGAAAATATTTCTTTGTTTGAGATGAGTGACATCATATGATGAGAAAGAAGTAAAGGACAAGACTAGCAAGATCACAAGCTTGGGGATGCCCATGCACCCCCTCTTCTTTCAAGTATTTCAAGTAATATCATTCCAAACTCATGTTTTAGTTTTACCGTCATGTTTTTCTTTGTATGTTTGTGGAAACCATGTTCGAATTACCTTTTTGTTTTGTTTGGGTCTTATTTTGCATATTCTTTATAAAAACAAAATACCAAAAAGATCTTATGTTTATTTGGTTCCGTTTGCTCCTTCTTGCCTTTTGTTTTTAAAACTTTAAAACATTTTATAGTTTGGTTCTTATTTGCTTCTTGTTTTTCCTTAAAACAAAAACAACAAAAAGATTTTATGCTTTTTTTATTTGGTTCTTGTTTTTATAAACCCAAACAACATAAATTATTTATGCCTTTTCATTTTTGTTTGCTTCTTGCTTTTCATCTTTCATAAAACAAAAGGGAAATACATTTGTGCTTGTACAAGCAGGTACAAGACTTATCTGGCCGTTTATATGTTAGGTGTTGCTTTGAGATCCGAAATAGGATGCTTACCAGAGCTAATTTTGTCTATTTTCTATAATTTCAAAAGGAGGAGGGAATCAAGGAAAAGTTAGCGGAAAGGCAAAGTCCGTACCCAGGAATCTGGAAAAGTCTGAGAGATTAAGAGACAGCCAGAGCCTAGGTCAGGCTAGCCTTTTTCTGAGCCCACCTACATCTCACCCGCACCCGTCCATCAACTCTCCGCCTACGCAACACACACCACACACGCGCACTCGGTGGACAAGACCCGAACACACTCCACACAACCTCACGCACGTCACACTGACACGTCCAACCATGCATGCACACAAACACGATGGCCAAATCCACTCATGAGGCCCGTTCAAAAAAAACCATGACGCACGCGACACGTTCAACCACACACTTCCCGCACACAATGCGGTGGCCACACCCACCGACAACGCACAAGCGCGCCCCGCCTGGACTCTGTCAGCCTCCGTCCTGCGCGAAACCTCTACTACATCATCGCCTTGTTCCGCATCAATGTCCACGCCTCTCCGTCTCTCTCCCTCATGGTCCCAAGCTTGTCGTTCTCGACTAGGTCCACCGCCAACCGCCTCGCATCTCATGTTTTCTCTACAGAATCCTTCCTCCTCTACATCCCCGACCTTGACATGCATAACCTACACTACTTTGGTGTTTTGTCTCGGTGCTCTGCAGCCTCAACCAGCTCTCATCACGATGCGCTGGCCTTTCTTCCTCTGCATGCCGACCGCCGGCCTAGATGCAAGAAAGAAGAACTCACTTACGAGGTTTTCAACTTGGAGTAACTATGTCCCGTGGAGACAGTGAGAGAAGAGGATGAAGCCTCCTTCACTCTCTCTCCTAGCCTCTAGCACGAGATGGGCACAACATGAGGAGATAAAGTATATTGCTGCCACCCCGTGTCACAAGCCATATAGGCAGGAAAAAATCAAAGGCGATTGGACATGTTAATACGGTGGTATTTTCATACAAATGTCTGAGTCAGAAGTGGCAAAGGTCTCGAAGGCTCCATAGACGGACAGTACCCCGCTTGTACAAGCACAAAATCCATTCTCTAAAACAAAAATAACAAAAAGATTTTGTTTCTTCTTTGTTTGCTTCTCTTGGTACTTTTTGCTTCTTTTAGGTTTTTGGTTTTGGGGCATTTGTTCTCTACTAAAATAAAGGTTTTATCTTGATATTTACGAAATAAAGTACCAAATTTTACCCATTTTGGATGTTAAAGGTTGAAACATATATTTGGAGTTGAAAATTTCTGCACACTACTGTTAACCAAACAATTTTTATGTTTTTTATGTAACTCTGATTGAGCTAAAAAAATTATTGAAGTTACAACTTTTCATCCTATCTAGGCACAACATTGGCTAAAATTCCTAACATGTTTAAATGGGCGAAATAAATACGTTCTGCAGCTGCTATTTTGTTTTGACAGAATTTGTCTTTTGTTGCAAGAGTGGCCTTTGTAGTTTTGATTTGATTATTTTATGGATATTGGCCACTTAATTAACTCTCTAGACATTTAAAACCAAATTTTATTTGGGGCTTTTATCACAGCTAGCACTATATCTTTGTACCACTAATGTCACCCCATAGAAAAGAAATCGGAGAAAGTTTTGTGTTGAAGTTTTTTGGACAGGGAATGGAGGAACACCACACTAAGAGTTATACAAGAATGGTAAATACCGTAAGCTTGGGAATGCCCAAGGCACCCCACTGGACCTATCAAACTCTTGTTTTGCAAACCTCTAAACTTTGTTTTTTAGCAACATAGAATGATCGTAGAAACTTGGAGCGTCTTTGTCTAGTTTTATGTCTAGTTTTCATGTTGCTTGAGAATAAATGAAACCACCATGATAGATGTTTTTCATGCTTAGGAAATATCTACTGAAACAATCTATCCCATGATTAAATTCCTTGATGAGAATGAGTTGTGTGCTAACAAAAGAAAAGGGAATGAAAGCAAAAGGCTGAAATTTAAAGTCATGCTTAGTGTTGCTAGCTCAAATACTTTAATGAATGATAATTTGATAGTGACTTATTTAGTGATACCTTTTGCTCATATACATTGATGTTTAATACTAAGGAGCATTGTGTTCTGATAAATGTTGGGTACTATGGATCTAATGGCATACTTGTAGATCTTTTTGCTAGCCCAAAAATTCCTATATATACAAGCAAAGCTTATATATCCAAATACCCTTAAAACCAATTCCCACAGTGATGACCCACAAGTATAGGGGGTGTATCGCAGTATTTTCGATAAGTAAGAGTGTCGAACCCAACGAGGAGAAAAAGGTGCTGGCGAGTGGCTAGGAGCAGGAATTCTCTGTAAATACTTAGCAACCGGATTTTTAGGGTTTTTTGATGATGCAGGTAAATAAAGTGCAAGTAAATAAAAGACAATAATAATAAATGCAGCAAGTGGCCCAATCCTTTATTCAGCAAAGGACAAGCCGGTTGTATTACTTAAGATAACCAAACATTCTCGAGGACACACGGGAATATTGTCAAGTGCTTTCGCTTCATATAGTTGATTAATCTTCTTTAGTTTGCTAAGTGTTGTGTGGGTGAACCTGTGCTAAAGTACCGACCTTCCTAGGACCAATACATACTTGTGATTATACCCCTTGCATGCATCCGCAAGTACAAGAAAGTAATTAAGGTAGAAACCAAACCACAGCTTTAAACTCTAAGACCCTGACATCCCTTGTGCAAAGGTTTCCTAACGGGGGTTCAGGTTTCTATCACTCCGGCAACCCCTACGATTAGTAGCCAAATACACAATGCATTCCCCTAGGACCATATAGGTGAAGTGTCATGTAGTCGATGTTAACATGACACCACTAGAAGAAGTACACCACAACTTAAATATCAAACTATTGAATCTTTCTCAACACAATTCCACTACTAACAACATGACTTCTCCCATGTCCTCAAGAACAAAACGAACTACTTGAAGGAAATATGCCCTAGAGGCAATCATAGAGATGATTATATTTCATGTGTATCCATGAGTTATTATAATGTTCCTTGAATATCCATATACCAGGCAACTTGTATTGATTGGAAATTATGTGAATTGTTTGTGCAACTCTTTACTTGTATGGTTATCTAATAATTGTCCCTAGTCGGAGTTCATGCGAGGACACACGTGAATATTAGACTAGCACATCGATTGGTTAATGACTATGTTTCGCAAGTCATTGACATGGAGATGTCAAACCAATGATGTGGACGCATGTTATGAACATGGGGTTGGACTGACCCAACATGAGACTAGCAATAATACTTGCAGCTCTCTCTACACATCATGTACGTTTTGTCCTTAGACCTGAGATTGTCGCAGGTACTTGAGATGTGGATCGACCTACTTTGGGGCTATCAAACACTACTTTGTAACTGGGTAGTTATAAAGGTAGCTTTCGGGTTTGTCCTGATACATGCTGCAAGGCATCGGTCAATCAAGATGGGATTTGCCCCTCTCTACTTGAGAGAGATATCTCTGGGCCCCTCGAGTGATTGGATCCAGAAATGCATGGTCGTGCTACATATGGTTAAGAGTTAACCTAGTAAAGGGATTCTGAATCATAGTATCGAGAAAGAGAGGTCAGCTTAGAGCTAGACCAAATATCGTGAGGCAAAGGGAAAGACATGTACTCAACCTTGTGATGGTTCGTCCGAATGATCTTTATATGCGTTTAGGAGTTGGCACGTCTTGCTAGAGGCCGTACCAACTATTGACGGAGTAAGTGTACTCGCGTCATGTCTATACGTGTATGAACCTATAGGGTCACACACTTTAGGGGCTGGAAGCCTAATGAGGATTGGATCCGAATTAGACCAGGCTTAGGCTGCTAATGGGCTGCTAATGTAGAAGCCCACCAGGGATGCCTATATAAGAGAGAGTGAGGCGAGCTGAAAAGGAGAGAGCATTCCACCCAGCCGCCACTCCTCTTCCGCCTGTGTTGCACGCGCAGACCTAGCAGTCTGGCGTGTGACGGCTTCCACTCCGGACGTGTGGATACCTCGGAGGTGCTGCATCTGTAGCACTTGGACGAGCCGCGCAAAGGGGAGCTGCTCGTGGGACGAGGACGAGGAGGAGACGTAGAACATCTACACTGCCGCAACGTGCTTCATCGAGTTCCGCACCTGCGCATCTAGCGGTAATCCCGTGATCTATGACAATAGTATTCCTGGTTGACGCGGTAGAAAATTTTGATTTTATGCTAGTGTAGCCTACCCGTTTCCCTTCACTACTCACAAGACATCATATGGATCATGATCAGAGATTGAAATAATGATGTGTAACAATCTGAACATAAACGATAATTCAATGGTTCACTCAATAGCATCAACTATAAGGAGTAATCAACATCGGGAAAGTTTCCCCTAAGAACTATGCAAGATTCAACCCAATTGTTACAGCGGTATGAAGTGGTGATGATGGAGCTGGTGGAGATGATAGTGGTGATGATGATGATGATCCCGATGAAGTCCAGCTTGATGGTGGTGTTGATGGCGATGATCTCCCCTCTCCGGGAAGGAATTCCCCCGACAGAATTCTGTCTGCCGGAGAGATCTTTCTCTCTCGGTGTTTTCCACCCCGCAGAGGCGACGGAATCTTTATGTGGTCGCTCCCCGAGTCTTAGGGTTTCGGGAGGATAATATACGCTAGATGAGAGAGGCTGGAGTGGACCAGGGTGGCCACACCACCTGGTGGTGCAGCCTGGGGTGGCCCGTGCCAGGGGGTGGTGTGGCCCCCCTATGGCCCATCTCCACTTCCCCTTCTGGCTTTCTTCGTCTTCTGGAAAAATAGGATTTTCCATTTATTTTCCCGGATTTTCTGATCTTCGCGAATTTTGCCTCCAAATAGCACCTTTTCCATCAGAATCCTGACTGCAGCGGTCCATGCTCCAAAAGTCATCAACCATGCAAAAATAGATGAAATAACATAAGCATCATCTCTTAATATGAAATATATCAATGAATAACAGTAAATTATGATATAGAATAGTGATGCAAAATGGCCGTATCAACTCCCCCAAGCTTAGACTTTGCTTGTCCCCAAGCGAAACTGAACGCAATAAACATGACCTCAGGTTTATGGAGTGAAGAGTCGATAAAAGAATACGGAAAAGAAGCATCACATTCATCAATACACAAATCATAATAGAAGACAACTCACTATTATATAACTTAACTTGCAATAAGTAAAGGAAACACAAGTTATAAGTTAAAATCTCATGCCCCTTACTTACGAGTACCGAACCTCATGCTACTCAACTTCAGTCACAAGTAAGCTCTTGTGATTGTAAATACATATGTATCATTGAGAACCGCCAACGGGGTACCCCTTGCACATGATATAGGAGCTATCCCATAATCGAAATGACAAGGCAAGCAGACAATGAGCATCTCCGCCATCTTTTTATTTGCTATTTGCATAGGTTTTTATTGAGGATGCTTCATAGAGTGCTCATTATGGAATATAAGTGCAATGTTGAAAGTGTTCCCCATGATACATGGTTCTGCTAACTTTAACTTATAACGTGCAAGCATATACGCAACATAGATGGACACAATGGTTCAAGTTTATTAAATGCAAGAAAGTAAAGTGTGTCATCAAGTTCGTGAGAGCTTTAATCACTAATTTTCACATAACAAGTTTAATTTGGAAGGTAGATAAAAACATGAATTTACTTGGAATAACAATAGTGCTAGTAGGTAGGTATGGTGGACACAAATGGCATAGGTTTTGGTTTAAGGATTGGATGCACGAGAAGCATTCCCTCTCAGTACAGGTTTTTGGCTAGCAAGTCTGGGTAGCAAGTATAAGAGTTGAAGGAAACAAACAAACATACAAGTGATAAAAACTAACATGCAATCTTCCTTGGAAGCACAAAAGATCTTAACTAGAGAATACTAAACTTATGAGCAAATCAAGAAAGAAAGATGATGAAATTATATTCCTCTAAGAGTACTTTTATCTTTTTTGTTCAATTCTCAGAATAGTGTTGCTATTGACCGAGCCAGGTTTGCCAAAATCAACTAAATTAACTCCAAGATCCCAAAGTGATACCAATACTAACATCAAGATCAATCATATAACCATGAATTGAAAACTAATATAAGATATGCAAAAGAGTAAATGATAGAACTTCTCATTAATATTCCATAACGGCAACTCATCCCAAGGGATACATATATATCTAACGAGAGGGGGGACACTTCCATAATGCAAACCATCCTACATGATAACTTCTCTATTCATGATATGACTCTACTAAAAAGGTAAAAAGATATAAGATGGTGATATGATACCGCGGCAATCCCCCAAGCTTGGAACAGACCAAGGGGATGCCCAAACCCGATGACAAATTACTCCTTCAGTGGTGGTGGTATTCTCTCGATGAGCTTTTTGATTAGTTTCCCCAAGTCCTCAATCTCGAAGGTGAGATTACGAATCAACTGTGAGTTTTGCTCAATGCGGCTCATGATCATGTCGGGTTGCGAATTCTAGCTCTTGCGGTTCTTTCCCCACTCTTCCTCCTTGAAGTCTTCTTTTCCTGCATGGCTAGAACAAGGCAAATCCCAATTGGAGGGTAGTTTCTCCTTGGACATATTCTGGTATTGATGCTCATGAATAAGGGTATGGAAGAGATTCTTGGTGCATGGAGGAAGTGACCATGGAGCCAAACAGTGACGCGGAGGCTTCCCTCTAGTTGACATCCGTGCAGTCCTTTTAACCTTGGCAGGGTTCGCCAACACTCCAATGCTTGCAATGGTAGTGCTGGTGTGCGGATGTTGACTTTGCTTTGCCTCCTCTTCATCTTCACTCTTGATCTCCTCCTCCTGCCCGGGGTCTTGGAGATCTTCCTCCATAGGCTCCTTTCGCTTATCCTTGGAGGACACCATTGTGCTTCTCAACTTTCAAGAATAGTTCCTGGTAGAAATAGATCGAAATGAAAACACAACGAGAACACGATATACAAACCTCGGGGGGTCCAGGGAATTATATATTATGAAGTTTTACAACAAAAGGAAGGTACCGGGAGAAAACGAGTTGGAGACGGAGTCCAGGGCGGCCACACCACCCGGTGGCGCGGTCAGGTGGGCCCGCTCCACAGGGTGGTGTCAGCCACCCAGGCTCTGTTTCTGTCCGTCTTTCGCTTCGTTGATTTCCTTGTTGGATAAAAACTGCAAAAATATAACAGGATAGAATTTTCGCGGAACTTTTCTTACCAGAACTGTTACCTATTCGAAAACGGACTCTGCAGGTCTCTGAATTTGGTCTTTGATAAATTTTTCTAGAGTTACAACTTGAATAACATCAATATCTTCATCTTCGTACACTTATTGCTTGAGTCATGAAACCTTTCACTTTCTTATTACACCATTTTCTCCACTAACCTGAAGATTTCTTTCACACAAAACTTCACACAATTCTCATTAGCAACATTAGTGTAAGCGAGGTAATAAACCTTTTAAGTCCAATTTCAACTGAAATCCATCAAATCATAAGCTACTGTAGCAACTCCTTCCGAAAACCCAAAAAGAATTCAAAAAGGATTTCGATTTAAGAAGCAAATGCAAGAGTGGCAAAATCTGTCAAAACAGACCAGCAGGTAAAGATCAATTTTTTCGAAAATCTTCTATAGCTCAAATAAAAAAGTGCAAAACTAACTAAAGTTAAATAATAACCTGGGGCAGAAGCACAAAAAATTACATCTCAATCCGACATACATAGATCTCTCACGAATTTTTACGGTGAAGCACAAAAATCTGTTCCTAGGGAGCAACTTTCCCAAATCTTACTTCTCTCGCATTAGAGGTTGATCTTGACACAAAAACCAAACAAAAAGGATAAGGAGAGGTTATTACCGAAGTAATAACTTCCAAGACTCAAAGAAACAAAAACAAACTGAAAGCAAAAATTATTGGGTTATCTCCCAAAAAGCTCTTTCTTTATAGCCATTAAGATGGGCATGATAATTTCAATTATGCTCACATAAGAATATGAATTGAAGCAAAAGAGAGCATTAAGAAGAAAAAATACACATGTTTAAGTCTAACCCACTTCCTATGCAAAGGAATTTTGTAAACAAACAAATTGTTGAAACCAGAAGCTGTAAGCATAAGAAGGCAAAACAAGTGCAACATAAAGACTTCAAGCATAAAACGAGGAAACTTAATATTATTGAGATGCATTAGAACACTTTTCCCTCTCTCATAGTAACCTTCAGTATCATGCATAAACTTAACAATATAACTATCACAGGGACCATCGTAGAAATGATCACTTATCCTAACAGAAAACACCGGGACACTAGCTCTCATAACACCACTTCGTGAAACAATATTAGGGATATCCTTACAAAAGATAGTGTGTCCATCTTCTTCATATTTAGTGACAAAATTCTTCACATTTGCTATTATATGTTCATCATCCATTTGTTTATCAGGTTCAACAGCTTTATTTGTACTTTCATTAACCATACTAGCTATCATAGAATGTTCCTTTACTTTAACCAGGAAAGGTATTTTCTCAATGTAAGGTCCAGCTAAAACATGATTAGCAGTATAAACTTCAGTATTTCTTGCAGGAGCACTCTTAGCAACATCTTTATATGGTTCATGATACTTATTCCACTTCTTTTTAGGAACTTCAATATAGGAAGCAAAAGCCTTAAAATAAGTTGCAATAGCTTGAGAGTCTAGACCATAAGCATTTTTAATATTTTGAAAGTCATCAGTTCCCATAAAAGATGCAATGCATTCATAATCATAATTTATACCTGACTTTCTTCCTTTGTCATTCTCCCATGCTTCAGCATTGTCTTGAATACGGTCCATAAGATCCCATTTGGCTTCTTCTTCCATGCGAGTGAATGATCCAGCACAAGAGGCATCCAATAAATCCTTATCATGTAGAGGGAGCCTTGCATAAAAGTTATTGATAATAATATTGTTAGGGAGCTCATGAATGGGACATTTGAGCATTAGTAACTTCAATCTCCCACAAGCTTGAGTTGTAGTCTCTCCATCAAGAGGCCAAAAGTTGTATATTTGATTCCGATCTTTATGAATCTCACTAGGAGGATAAAATTTTGAATAAAAGAGAGGCACTATTTCCTCCCATTCAAGAGCTTAACCATTCTTTAGAAGCTTATACCATTCTTCAGCTCTTCCTTTCAGTGATAATGAGAATAACTTCTTCTTGACTTGATCTGTTGTAATACCTGCACACTTGAACAACCCGCATAATTCGTGTATAAAGAGCAAATGATCATTGGAATGGATAATTCCATCTCCAACATAATAGTTATCCATAACACGATCAATAATTCTTGTAGGTATTTTAAAAGTATCATTCTTAGCAGGTGGTGGTTCATCTACTACCTTAGAAGTGGTAGTAGCATTACGAAATAAGAAACTCAGCGAATTATCCATATTGAAAATAAAGCAACTAACATAAATAAACAATACTCACAGTAGAAGTTTCCTTTACCAGTTCCACTCTCCAATAGCGCTTCACTCCCCGGCAACGGTGCTAGAAAATAATCTTGATGACCCACAAGTATAGGGGGTGTATCGCAGTATTTTTGATAAGTAAGAGTGTCGAACCCAACGAGGAGAAAAAGGTGCTGACGAGTGGCTAGGAGCAGGAATTCTCTGTAAATACTTAGCAACCGGATTTTTAGGGTTTTTTGATGATGCAGGTAAATAAAGTACAAGTAAATAAAAGACAATAAGAATAAATGCAGCAAGTGGCCCAATCCTTTATTCAGCAAAGGACAAGCCGGTTGTATTACTTAAGATGACCAAACATTCTCGAGGACACACGGGAATATTGTCAAGTGCTTTCGCTTCATATAGTTGATTAATCTTCTTTAGTTTGCTAAGTGTTGTGTGGGTGAACCTGTGCTAAAGTACCAACCTTCCTAGGACCAATACATACTTGTGATTATACCCCTTGCATGCATCCGCAAGTACAAGAAAGTAATTAAGGTAGAAACCTAACCACAGCTTTGAACTCTAAGACCCTGACATCCCTTGTGCAAAGGTTTCCTAACGGGGGTTTAGGTTTCTATCACTCCGGCAACCCCTACGATTAGTAGCCAAATACACAATGCATTCCCCTAGGACCATATAGGTGAAGTGTCATGTAGTCGACGTTAACATGACACCACTAGAAGAAGTACACCACAACTTAAATATCAAACTATTGAATCTTTCTCAACACAATTCCACTACTAACAACATGACTTCTCCCATGTCCTCAAGAACAAAACGAACTACTCACAAGACATCATATGGATCATGATCAGAGATGAAATAATGATGTGTAACAATCTGAACATAAACGATAATTCAATGATTCACTCAATAGCATCAACTACAAGGAGTAATCAACACTGGGAAAGTTTCCCCTAAGAACTATGCAAGATTCAACCCAATTGTTACAGCGGTATGAAGTGGTGATGATGGTGCTGGTGGATATGATGGTGGTGATGATGATGATGATGATCCCGATGAAGTCCATCTTGATGGTGGTGTTGATGGTGACGATCTCCCCTCTCCGGGAAGGAATTCCCCCGGCAGAATTCTATCTGCCGGAGATATCTTTCTCTCTCGATGTTTTCCGCCCCGCAGAGGCGGTGAAATCTTTCTGTGGTCGCTCCCCGAGTCTTAGGGTTTCGGGAGGATAATATACGCCAGAGGGGAGAGGCTGGAGTGGACTAGGGCGGCCACACCACCTGGTGGTGCAGCCTGGGGTGGCCCGCGCCAGGGGGTGGTGTGGGCCCCCAATGGTCCATCTCCACTTCCCCTTCTGGCTTTCTTCGTCTTCTGGAAAAATAGGATTTTCCATGTATTTTCTCGGATTTTCTGATCTTCGTGAATTTTGCCTCCAAACAGTACCTTTTCCATTAGAATCCTGACTGCAGCGGTCCATGCTCCAAAAGTCATCAACCATGGAAAAATAGATGAAATAACATAAGTATCATCTCTTAATATGAAATATATCAATGAATAACAGTAAATTATGATATAGAATAGTGCAAAATGGACGTATCACACAGTGTACACCATGCATACCTATATAGCATCAATGTTATTCCAAGTATATTTCTCATGTGCCTTGTTTTATTTAGCATCCAAATAATATTGCTCGTATGGTTATGGTTGTCATATAGAAGTTGGTTGTGGGGTGACCACGAACTTGAAGGCACAACCACCAAAGGTGGTAATGATTTATGAATCATAAAATGATTTTGTAAGATAAAAAGTGGAAGGAATGATAACAAGGGTACATGAGATACTCTTGTTATACATAGTAATCAACGAGTAACTGAGGGTCATGGGTATTTCAATACATATGCTCTAGGGAAAAGTGTTGGAAAGGTAGGCACCCGAAGATTCGGCTAGCCATGGAAAGTGAAAAGCAAAGGTTGTTTTAGAGCATATGACATGATTGAAAGACCCATGAATAAGTTTTATACTGGTTACTAGAAGGGCAAGACCGTTAACAGATGCCATATAAAAATGGTGAAAGTGTTCGACAAAAGTTGAACTTCATGTCTATCTTGTTATAAGTATTCTCTTCTTTGAACTGGAAAGATGCTAATGATAGGGGTAAATGGAACCAAATGATGAACTATTGATCAATCACAAACTTAATGAAATAGAGTTTGGAAGCTAAATAGGCCTTTACACATGTTTAATCCATGCTTACTTTTGGTACGAGATATAAAAATATCTTAAGGGAAGACATAAAACTAAGAAGTGAGTCTTCGAGGTCAAGGGCATGAAACTAAGAAGTAACCCAAAGTAGAAAGGCATAAAAACCCATGCCAATGATAGGAAAGATTCTTCCAAAAATTCTATAGGTTCATCTAATTATGCTTGAAGGGTTGTTTTATATCTCATTTGTTTGAACACAAGTCTACTTATTATTGAGCATGTTTGTAGAGTGCGAAAGATATCACTTTATAGCCCACTTGCTTGTTGCTATTCCTTAAATATTAAACCTAGTGAACTTTGTGTGACAATGAAAAAGAAGCAAAACAATAAACTCCAAAATCCATATTAATTTTATCACCTTTATGCTCGAGGACGAGCATAGGTTAAGCTTGGGGATGTTTGATGCATGTAAAATGCATCCATGATGTCGTTTATTGCTTCAAAATCGTTACTATTTTGAAACATTATTATATTTATTGGGACTAACCTACTAATAGTTGCAAAAGTGCACAAGTTCTTATTTTACACTTTGTTGTGTAGAAATACACAAATATGGAAGGAAACCATGCATTATGGAGAAATCTGGAAATTCCTGAAATCTATCCCTGCAGAACTCTTTTCGAAGATTTCAAAAAACGGCCCTGAAGATGGCGTGTAATGGAAAAGGTGTAGAAAGTAAAGTTGTGGGGAATTTTATGCGCAACAATTTAGACATAAATTTCGCCTCAATCAGACTCCGAATGCATTTTTATAGCCATATTAGCGTGGAGGACAGAAGAAGTTTCAGGAGTCCAGAAATATGTGATGTGTTTGACTCAAACTCTTTCCATCTTTGATGATTTCGGTTCAACCACGACTTGATGGACTCATTAAAGACACAGGGGACCCTAGGAAGGTTTTAGATATGCCCAAGAGCCCTTGGATCCAAGGGGCATCCATCCTATGGCTAATATTGCATCTCCACCACTATATATTAAGAGGAAACCCCACTTTTGGAGGCATCCACCCATAGCCACGAAAATCCCCCTCCTTGGAAGCCCCCAAGGAGGAGGAGAAGCTCCTCCACACCATCACCATGTCCACGGAAGAATAAGGGGCAAGGGGCCTCCATGCCCTAGGGACGACGCTGCCCTAGGGAGCCATCGGGGCACCACCTCTCCACCATGCCATGGCATCCTCTCCCCCATGGGGAGGCTCATCTCCATCACCATCTACTGCAAGATCCCATCATCCCCCACTGTAATCTCTTGGCAAACATGATGTATGATGTAATATATTATTTTCTCATGATCTATTGTATGACTATGTTGATATTTGAGTAGTGAATTGTTATGGAAATTGTGATCTAGTTTGTTTTGGTTGCATACAAGTATATGTTATCTTATATGATGATCTTGATGCACTAACATATGAGTGCACACATATGTTGGGGGATGCACAAGATTGTCACCGTTGCATGCTGATAGGATGAGGGATAGACGGAGTTTGACAGAAGCCATATCCCAAGTCTTAGAAATATATGTAGTATTAATTCATGGTTAATCAATGGGGGTATTATCATGGGGACCTTAGATCTAAATGTAGTGGTTGGACTTTATGTCTTAACATTCTCTTATTTGTTCTTAATTGGCCTTGGGATCAATCACTAGTGGTGTATTTGCTAGTATCTATGGTTACACCTAGTTATGGCTCCTCCTAGAAGAAACAATAAAAAGATTATATATGTGCTTCACTAATTGTGACAACCAAATGAATGAAATAGCAATTTGCCTAAACATTTGCTACCATAGATTATCCACATCCTCTCCACTAGCTCCACTTCATTTGCATTATTTTACTTATAGTATTTATTTCAACTACTTTATTGTTTTCTAGTTAATACCAAAAACAACCACACACACACACTTTAGATCCTAGCTTTATATAGAATTCTATATAAATGGTTATAGGGATTTAGAGAATAGATAGTTTACCTTCAGCTTATCGTGGGTTCTACAATCAAATACTTATATAACTGTACTATGGTGATCCCCTGCACTTTGGGGTTATCAGTATAGAGCATCGGTGTCTTCCAATGCAAGATACTCTTATGGTCCATCATGACAGACCATTTTGGAATGTCAGAGAAACAAACTTCGGTACCTTCTCATATCTAGGACCAGGTCAAAGTGTTGTAATCCGCAGATCAAGAGGCATGGATTAGTTTCTGCCTATTCTTCCTTCGAGTATCACACCCTTTTATACTAAGAGGTCATGTTGAGCTACTTGACCCTCTTAATGAAGTGACGCTTTTACACATCTTTACCCATCCTTCCTCTAAGATTTCGTGCTCGTAAATGATGCGTGTGCATAACAATGTGGCCATCTGAGATTCTGAGCAATTGTTATTGCTTTGAACCTTAAGGACATTTCGATCATTCTTCGTGTGATTGGTTAACCCCATCACTAAGTAAAGGATGATTATGCTACCAAGTCTGTTATTATGGTGCACTCTCTTTGGTCAAAGAGTTAGGCTTGTGCTGAATCTAGCTCTGAGATTGTGCCTTATTTCCTTACCAAGCAAGTTTCCTCTCGAACTAGGTGACATATCAGTGGTTCGTGATATTCTAGATGTCTTCCTAGAAGTATCGCCATGTCGCCAGTTGACCATGTTATCAAGTTCCTAAGTAAGCAAGTTCTCTAAACTGATCCTTTCTCCAAGAATCTGTACTGGATACCTCTGGACTAGTTGGTTGAGCTTAAACAACAACTTGGAGAGTTGTAATATAAAAGTTCTATCTGACTTAGTTCCTTCTGAAAGGGATGTCTAGTTTTGTTCGTGCTGAAGAAAGATAGTATTTCCTTCATGGATATGTTATCTTCCCCCGCCTTTGATTTGATTTGGGTTATTGTCAAATCAAACTCAATTCCAATGATTGTCTTGATGATGTTTCTACTCGTGATGTTTCACTTGAGTACATCCTCATGTACTTTGGTCTGACCAAAACTTTGCCTTGTTCATATGACATATGAATCTGTTTTCCTAGAGTATCCCGAAAGGAATTTCATCATCGAACTAGGAGTCATTCCAAGTGTGCAAGACCCCGTGACAATCTATTGTGACAACACGGGAGCTATTGCAAACGCAAAGAAACCGAGGACTCATTCCACAGCCAAACATATCAAGCTTAGGTTCCACATCATCTGACAGAATGTTGACAAAGGTGAAATCAAGATTTGCAAAGTAGATACGAAACTGAATATGGTAGATCCTTTGACTAAAGCTCTCCTACAAGCCAGGCACGAACAACACCGAGATTCCATTGGTGTTAGGTTCCTGCCAATTGTAAACTAGTTTTATTAGTACTCTAGTGCAAGTGGGAGACTGAAGGAGTTATGCCATAGATGCAAATAATAAAGTGTATTATTTGATATATATCCTGTTCATAATACGTTTCATACTGTGTTATAACTGTGTTAATACGAAACATTAATACACGTGTGGTATGTAAACAAACTGTGTCTCTAGTTATCTCTAGCAAACTAGTTCATTGGTCATGAGAATGATCTGGGTTTCAAGATCATGGGAATTTATGCCAATTGACAATGAGGTCATGTCATTAGTTGAATGACGTGATAGACAAATATCCGACAGTTATATCTTAACGAGATCTAGTTACAAAGTTCACCATTGATGATAAACACAGAGAACCTTGCAACCTGATCCTTTGATTGTGAGGTAATGCAAATCACCATTCTGGAAGAAGCTTAGATGGTTATCAAATATCATCTCGTAAAAGGGTGATCAAAAAGGTGCCACTCAAGTTTTCCAAAGGGACGCGTAGAGGAGTACATATCAAGACCATGATTTGTCTAATCCATGTAACTGATAGATACATGTGGCCATCTCGGTGACATTGCGTTAATAAAACTTGCAAGCATGTGACTTGGTCATGGAATACAACAGCATGGAAACGAGTAAACAAGTTCATCAGTAACGAGGTCGAACTAAGGTATGGGGATACCAAAGATCAAGTCTCGGATAAATTAGGTATCAAATGACAAAGGGAACGGGAAACGACTATCTCACGATTCGAGCGATTATATTCGTGAAATGCACGAGGGTCACATGGCCATCCAGGTCTCTATGTTGATCATTGGTGTGAGAGTAGTCTTGATCATGTCTGGAGTGTTTCCGAGCCGAAGGATGTCACGCTTAAGGGCGGGGACGCTTAGGGTATACGAGGTATCGTAGGAGAAATAGAGAGAGAAATCAAAATAATTCCAGGTAACATCCGATGTAGACCGGAAGGGGTCCGGAGTGAAGGAATAAGATAATATGTGTATTTAAATGTTAATTAGAGAATTAATATTGAATATATATTTTATTTTATTATTAAAGGCAGCCCAATGCTAATGGGCCTCACCCAAAGGGGAGGCCCAAGAGGCAAGGCACATAGGGAGAGGGGGCGGCTGGCCTGGGCTCAGTGGGCCACCCCAGTGGGGCCCACCTAGGGCCGACGGCTACCCCTAGGTGGCCGGCGGGTGTGGGGATTAGTCCCACACTGCCTGGCTCCTGGGTGGTGCGCCCCCTCCTACTATATATAGGGGTCTCCCCTCCCCCTTTGGAATCATCCCATTCCCTCCCATTTTCTCTCTCTCATCCATTGAGGACTTCTCCGGAATATTGGGGAGGACCTTGTGGATTGTGAGTTCTCCAACTTCACACCACCGTCGTGTGATTAGCGATCCAGCATCTACTTCTTCCGCTGCTCGGCTAGATCAAAGTTCGGGAGACGTCACCTACACCGGACGTGTGACGAACTTTGGAGGCACCACACTTGAGGTGATGCTCATCTTCATAAATATACGCCTTCATGTGTAAGGCGTGCCTCGGTCTTCAAAGGTATGAATACCATCTCTCTCTTCCGTTACTTATGTCTACATAGTATAGATCCTAGTATTAGTGTTCGCTTCGTTAGAATTTTTTTGTTTTCTGGTATGAAACCCTTTATAATGGACTATATACATCAATATGCACAATGTACAATAAGTTAGTCGTTCGTTCCTCTTTGGCTTATGAACGAAATTTAAATTATTTCTAGGAAATTCTCACAAGCATCAATTAATTCAAAAAATCAAAAGGACTCCAAAATTTCATCAACATGGAGTTTTTTCATGTTTTCTTTCCGATATGATTTAAACTGCAGTGTTACTCATAAGTGATCTTTTAATCGTTCGTCTTACGACACTTTAGCATCAGTGCTTATGGACGTGATTTATCTAACTAGATTTGTAAGAGTTCATCTATCTTTAATGGAATACGATAATTATTTGAACAACCATCATTCTCATAATACCAGAACAAAATAACAATTATTAAAAACAAATCTTGAAGGCAAGCTTTGATGTCAACGAGAAACACAATAACACTTTATTTGTTTTCGATGAACATCATCACATATTATTTTGCTAGGTACTTAGGCCATTGCAGTTCATGAATTGTGTTACTCTGTGTGACATTTCAAACCAACCAATTCGGTATCCAATACCCAAGAACCACATTGTTTAACAAGCAAAGAATACACCTATAATATGTATATCATTTATATACATAAGCTGGACATTTCCAATCTTTTATTTTATGCCAAATATTTTCTAGATTCTCTTTCAATATTTACTTTTCCCTTTTAAAAGAATCTATCAACATCAATAGTGGTGCCATACATATGACACATAGTTCAAAACGTGTATAGTCAAATACTAATACCTTTGGATTTGCACTTTGAAGTGGATCACCATCATTAAATGCTTGGTGTTCTTTCAAATCTCATTCATTTTAGTAATCCTTTTAATGTAGTAAACATTTTACCTACATCTTTTATCCATTCTTATCATGACAACTTTTATGATCAAGCTACTATAGCTCATAAGGACGAATCATGAATATAATGTTAATTCCCAAAACCTTTTGAGTGACCAGGACACCTAGCATCTCCAACCATTTCAAATTCTCGTACAATACGAGAATATATATTTTATTATATTATATCATATTGCAACCAAGCATTGTTTCATATATCACAATATCTTCTACACATGATGGTTTCTGAAACAATTCTCACCTCCTAGATAACATTGATATTGAATCAATTATTCAATATCAAGAATCATGGAGGCAAGCATGATACTTAGATACTAACGCTGGAATTTGTTACTCTTGATTCAATACTATTTATTGAATTTCATGGAGTAAGTGAGGTTTCGCTGAAAGTTTGCAATAGTACTTTAGACTTTAGATTGACACTCATAAAACAATACGATACCAGTTCGTAAAGTAAAACATCCAGAATTTTATAGTTCTATTATCTCAATTATAACTAAACACAAGTTTGTAAAAGAATGTCAGTGACTATAACAAACTATACAAATTCACTTCGATTTAGTTTATGCTAAATTGAGTTCAAATTCATCCAAATTACTAAATAAACTCTCACTCAAAACAACATCATTCGAGTCATTTTGGTGATTACACGAAACAAATTCACTACACCACGTTCGATCATCACGTGAGGTGGTGCAGCTCCAATGGCGAGCATCATATGGACATCATATTATTCATATGACTTGTGCTTTACCTTTCGGTTCATGTTCCGAGGCCATAGTCTGTATATGCTACGCTCGCCAAGTAAGGACCTTAGTACTCGCATGTGTAAAACTGTCTTACACCCATTGTATGCGAATGTAGAGTCTATCACACCCGATCATCATGTGGTGCTTCAAAACGACGAACTTTCTTAACGGTGCATACTAAGGAAGAACATATTATTATCTTGATATTTAGTGAGAGGTGTCATCTTATAATTCTACTGCCAAGTTCTAAGCTAGACATAAGCAAAAATAAGATGTAAACAGACATCATATGTAAAAGTGATATTACATGGTTCTTGCACTTGATCACTATCTTGTGCATCATGGTATGATCTCTACCATTCCATTTGTGTAATGCCACGGTCTATGGTGCTCCAACTTACTTTGTTATAATTTCTGAGAGTATCTTACCATACTAAAATTATAACATTTACCATATCATGTCACATGCCCAGCAAAAATAAAACTAGACGCTTCTAATTTATCTTTTGCATATTTAAATGGCTTAGGGTTTTCGAAGATAGAATCGTTCTTACCTACAAACATGGAACCACAACGATGATAATCAAATTATTAGCATCCCGTTTTAAATCAGATATCAACTATAGTGGGAGAGAGAGACACCCGCTAGCCAATTATGCAAAACTAGTTGCATGTCAAGCGTGGAGCAGGTCTCATGTGCGAGGATATGTAAAGTTAGTCTGGGCCGCTTCATCCCACTATGACGCTAATATACAAAATACATGAAGGATGCAATAACATAATCATTAGTGCCCACATATTTTCTAACCGTACAAAGCATCTACGCATATACATAGCTTTGATACCACTTATGGGGTTTGTTGCATAGAAAACAATTTTTTTCCTACAGTTGCAACTGCCAAGATCGAATCTAGACGATACTTGTAACGGTTTTAGAAGGACCCACCCTTAAAGACCGTAAGCGGGATAACATTCTTGCAAACAAACATGGCTGGTGTAGAGTATACATGACCATCCTCAAGGACGCGATGAACAACACCACAAGTACAGTGCCTCCGTAATCGGTCACACATACAGTGTGCCGACGACTTCCGTCCCTCGCTCTAACTTGGCAGCGGAAGTAGGGGATCCTCAGGAACTCCACCAATACTACGACATGGTGGTGATGATGGTGGAGAAGATCTTGAGCAGGGCTTCGCCTAAGCACCATACTCGTAGCAATGGACAAGGCTAGAAAGGGGAGAAAGATGCTAACCAAAGGGCATATGAGAGGAGAAGGATGAGGTGTATGGAAGAGAGAGGAGGAGGGGCCTTTTTATAGGTGAGAGGGGGGCAGCCCCAAGGGGCATGGCGCACCAGCCATGGTGGTGCCCCCCACATCTCCCCCATTTATGTGGCTAGACTCTTCACTCACAAAAATTCATTCTCCACTCAAAAATCAAGAGTCTCTCCATTAAACCCACTTTTAATTCACTTGATTTAATATCACTCATTTAATGAACACTTTATTTAATGAGTACTTCAGTTAATGAACAGTTCATTTAATAAACAATTCATTTAATGAACACATTAACAATTCAATCCGTGGTAATATTCCGATACACCAAAACTATTCTGGCAGATTTACCAGAGCAATTCCTTGGATGTACAATATTGTCTCAGGTGTTCCCTATCCACTGAACCGTGTCGACTACCCTTAAGTGTGTCTCCCTACGGGCTCGTGAACTGTGTGGACATGATCGAGACTCTCTCCGATTAATAATCATTAGCGAGGCCTAGAGATCCATAATGACTCCCACCAGCTCAACTATAGACTATTGATTGTGTGAACTTTTTTCATAGTAACCAATTCTCTTTGTCTCGCGATATTTTACTTGTCAGAGATCCGATCATTTGGTATCATCTATACCTAGTTCGATCTCGTTATCGACAAGTACTCTTTTCTTGTTCCCGTGATATAACATTCTTAGTGATCTTATCACTTGCTTGTAAGCTATGTTAATGTGATATCACCGAGAGGGCCCTGAGTATATCTTTCCGTCATCAGGATGGAAAAATCCCACTCTCGATCCACGAGCCTCAACTAATACTTTCCAATTACCCGACGACATCTTTATAACCACCTTGTTACGGTGTGACGTTTGATGGAATCAAAAGTACACTTCCAGAGTTAGTGATTGACGTGATCTCATGGTCTAAGGATTAGAGTTATTTCGAATGACGTTATAGTAGTGTAAACATAATGACATGATCGTGTTACTATACTTTGGGAGAATGTTTATCACATCATTCTACCAATGTTGTGACCTCCTTATTAACAACATATAATATCATGATCAGGAATCATCTGTTAATCAACAAGCTAGTGTAATGAGAGGCATTACTAGAAACCTTTTCTTTGTTTATTAAACACACATGTATTAACGTTTTCGGTTAACACAATTATAGCATGAGAAATAAACATTTATCATAAACATGGAATATAATATAATAACCACTTTATTATTGCCTCTCGGACATATTCCTTTCAGATACCACACGTAAAAATAAAGTTACACCAAGTTCCTCGCGTTTTGTAGAAATAGACCCTAAACAAAGACAAACAAGAGCAATGAGGTCCTCCTCCACCTACCTCGCCCATAGACATCGAGGATAGATCGATTGCTCCACCTCCGGGAACATACCACTTGGGATGAAGCAGGTGAGCCATGTCACTTTGGAACTAGAAGGCCTCCCAATAGGCACGTTGACATGTAGGTGGAAGAAACAACGCCATCTAAATATATATTGATAGGCCACTGACATCAGCGAGGAAGTGGTCGCTGTTCAGCCAAAGATAGTTGCCGACCAACAAAGGATAAGTGAGAATGGTATCCAAGAATCTTTCTCATATATAGCATCGAGAGCTCCCCTCCACATACCAGATCAAGGGGGTGTAGGAGGCCTCAAGCTTCCATGTTTCTTCGCTAACACCATGACATGAAGGGAGATGTGCAACACCACTATCAGCTTGATTCGGACCACAACCACACTTAATTGGAAGAAGCTTTCCCATTTCCGTCCTCCACACCAACTTTCCATCTCGGAATCCCACCAAAAGGACTCTCTGATGGCTGTTTAGTGTTGCATGCAAGCACTAGGATAATGAAGCCCCACGACATAGCATAGAAAGTCATCAAGGAAAACCGGGACCAAGCACAAATCTGGACCTAGACTCATACCTATGTACAACATTGACCCAGCTATCTCCCTCTTTCCCACTCTGACCAATGAGGGAGAGAGGGGAGATGCTAGGTGACCAAAAAGGTATTTTCCTCCTGAAGTGGTTTTAGTGTAGTATTATAAAGGAATCAGTGGTTTTTCTTTTCTCCCTAAGTGGTAGCTACTGGGACAATCTAGTGTGTGATTTATAACAACATGGTAAGTACTTCGTAGATAGTTTAATAACTAGATGGACCCATCGTGCTCTGCTCCGCCATCCTCTGCTAATGATGCTTAAATTCTTTGCTAGAGGTGCCTATTTGCTTTTGGTTCGTTGAGGCCTAGACTTGGTCACAAGTACGAACGTGTAATGGGACACCAACACATGTGCCACCACATACCTCACGCCAACACCACAACAACGAATGCGGCCCTGAACCACAACACCGGAGCAGACCCCCACACCAGCAAAAAATAAAAATGCAGAGCAGAGAAAAGTGAAAAACGAACTAGAGCAGGAAAATAGACAACCCGGAGAATGCAAGCGGCAGTGCCCAGAGCCCCTATCCCCCGCATCAATGAAGATCAGGAGGCAACAAAGCAGGAGAACATCACACGACAGAAGGAAACCACCGACACCGCGCGAAGAACATGGGAAAGACAGACCGACATCCAAAGCAGTAGCCTACCAACCTCACGTCGTGCGTCTCCCTTCCACGTAGAGCACATGCAACCACAAGTGACCTGCCATAATGCCACACACGCAGAAGCCACTCAGGCAAGTAGGCCTACAAAGAAAACAATAAGACGCTGCCAGGTAGGGCAGAACCTAAGGCCCACATGCGAAGTAACCACGTGACCTCATTTTCGCGTCCGACGAAGGGACAACACGCAAGCATGTGGGCCACATCTAGCAGTATGTAGCTCGAGCAACATGAATCCCAATTCCACCAGCAACGTATCAGATGAGCCCCATCCAATGGGACACAACCCAAGCAAACCATAAAGTCCTAATTTCACCAATAGTGAATCGGTAACACACAGACAAATGAGTGTCATCCAGCAGGAACATACCGAGCAAGTAGAGGCTCTCAAAACCCAGGAACTTAGAGCTCTTTAAAGAACTGAGTGGAAAACAAAGGCTGATCGAACTTTGTGTAGTAAGTGGTAGGAAAAATAGAATCATTTCCTAGAATTCTAATTCAAATATAGGACTAATTGGTCAGGTGCTATTTAGCAAGTAAAAATCACTAGACAGAAATTTGGCCAAAAAAATCTGACTAATACAAATTCTAATTCAAGTATTGAGTGCTCATCTTTAACAATTACTAAATATGGCAGAAAATTTTCTAGGAAAAAAGATGATCAATGTCCAATTATTCAAGTGTTATGCTACAAAATTGTATCTAGGCATAGGTGAGAGGAAATAAGCATAGAAATTCATATATTGTAAAAACAAACTGATCAATCGAGCATAAATTCAATAGGTGTAGCGTATAAAAAAGAGATAAGTAGTCCAATTCAGTTTTTAACTCCAAGAACAACCAACAATAACACACCAGTGGTAGGCCCCATGAAAGTGACCTCCCAATCAACCAAATGCACTCAAAGCTAGAGAGCTTAGAGCTCTTTAGAGATTGTGGCAAGTAATTGCTACTAGGGTAATATGGTAATTGTTTCTAGATGACATGGTAATTTGTTTCAAAAAAAATATCTCTATTGCAAGGTGAACTAGTAATTAAATCCACGAACCTGCATTTCGATAGATAATCTTAGGAAGTTAGGTTGTAAACTATTAAGAGATGCAAGTTTTTACAAGTATGAACACACATAGAAATTCAATAGGAGAGAGGCTAGGGCATAGGGTGGCAGTGTATTGTAAATAATAGATACTTTGGAGGTAATTACGTTGGAGAACCTGCTCATGCCCCTCCACTAATCTCACCCTCCATGTATCATTGGAATCCCCGCTTCTATATGTATTTTCACATTAATTAGGAACTTATATCTCTATTATCCTGTTATAATTCTCTATATTTGCACAATGCATTAACTGTTTAAAAAAGCATTGATTATTTTCCAGAAGGTGTAACTAGTTATTAGAGTTTATTAATTCTTTGCCAAATCACATGCATACACTGATAAATTTTAATGGCACGATGCTAATTCCTACTTTTGCATAAGCGAGGAGCATTACTTGATTAGGCCATCACTATTATACAAATTGAATAGCAAAAATAAATAATAAAGCAAATTAGTTCATCCTCTATTCACAATTATTTTGTATTTTGAGGTCTTTATAAAATTTGACCAAACATCAACAAGAAAATATCAACATCTACAATATAAAATCTATTATAATAGAATCATCATAAAATATACTAGCATATTATATGCATTTGGTATTATGATATTGTTTTTTATATTCGTGGTTAAATTTACAAAGTTTGATTTTGATTAAACTCATAATGTGACCAGATGGAGTAATATCTAGCTAGCACCGATAATCATTGCATCACAGGCGATTTGTTCACTCATTTATTCTTCTAAGTGTCTCTCCTATGCTAATAATTAATTCACGTCAGCCAATTAATTAGCGCATTTATCCTGAGATGATTGTACATACCTATTACTAAATACGTGGTGACTTATGTATTTCCATTTTTTATGACATATTCATATCTTAATTACTGTACTATCTACTTTGTCCACGGATCACGAAGCACCACCACATGGACCAAATTTAGGAAAGGGGTGTTTCATTAGTTCTTGTCCACGTATTTTTCCTGCTGATAATGCGCTATGTAACAGCTACATGCATTTCTTGATGCCATACATGCTCTATGTTTAGTTTTTTTAGGGAACATGCTACTTTATTAATCAATGACAAAAGGGTACAATAACAGGATCTGGTGGGGTTCCAGACAACCAAATACAGCGGCCAACATCTTAATTTATCCGACTTCTCGCTAGATTATGCGCCTCCATATTATGGCATCTACGCTTATACACTATTTCTGAAGCATTGAAACCAGCATGACAATGTTCAATTTCTCTAATGATTATGTAGTAGCTCGACAAGTTCTTCTGTTGGATATCCTTCACAATTACTACAAGACAATCTGACGCAACACAAACCGTGTAAAGATCTGCTGCCAAAGCAAAGCCCTCCGAGATGACCATTGCTTCCAACGTCACTGGGTCGGCGATGCCATTGAAACTCAATGTCTATCTTTTTTTTTTGAGAGAGAACTAACTCAATTTGAGAGTTTTTTCGAGAGTTACTCAATGTCTAGCTGACGTCTGCATGCAGACGGTGGCGGCTGCAAACGCGAAATACAGTACTCGAAAAGGCCCACGAGAAGATCTGCTAGAAAAAAGCCTACAAACTCCACTGACGTTCCATGTACCCACGGGCCCAAACAGAGAAGGGCTCAGCCCACGCGTAACGCTGATTTTACCATTTCCCACACCACCCCCAACCAAAGATACTCTACTCTACTTGCAACCGGGGGCACTGCGCACCGAGCGGGAGGCTGACGGGAACAGTCCAGAGACACGCTCCTCCCACACAGAGCGTGAGAGAGAGGTCCGGAGCAGGCGGCGGCCACCAGCGGCGCGGAGATGAAGGAGAGAGGCGGGTCGAGGGCGGCGGTGGACGAGCGGTACGCGCAGTGGAAGTCGCTCATCCCCGTCCTCTACGACTGGTTCGCGAACCACAACCTCGTCTGGCCGTCCCTGTCCTGCCGGTAATCCTCGTCTCCTCCTGCACCCTCCTCTCTTCCTCTTCTTCGCCATTTCCGCCGTTCCGTGGTTGCAGCCGTTGTCTCCATGTAGATTCATGCAGGGCTAGGGTTTTGGGGACAGGGTACCGTTTCTAGGGTTTTGCTGCGTGGCGGTGCAGCCTGTGCTTGCGGTGGCTCCAGATCTGTGGTGTGGTTAGTGTTCTGGGATAGTATGGTGACTAAGGTGGGAATTGTGGAGTTGAGTTATTGTTGTAGCATCCTAGGGTTTTTGGGTCTGGGTTTTTTGTTGCGTGCGACTATTCCAGATGGGGATTTGCAGCTTTTCTGTTCATGCAATGCTCGCTTTGGTGGATTGTTTCGATGTGGTGGCTCCTGCTGGTGTCATCCATCTTGTCAATATGATTGCTTTTTATCTACTAGAGTACAGAACATGAGCATCTGCTCTGCTGGTGATATCCCAAATCAATGTCATTCTGTTTGAAAGCAATGCTGGTTCGATTTTGTAGCGTTTTTTACATTCAGTAGTGGTTCTACAACTAATGATTTGTTGATCTCTTGGTTTGACTGGGAACAGGTGGGGCCCTCAGTTCGAGCAGGCTACCTATAAGAATCGTCAGCGCCTTTACCTGTCGGAGCAGGTAAGTGCTTCCACAATCAGTTTTTTAGCATCTGCAACTAATTCCTACGCTACGCTCTGTTACATAATGAATATCTCTATTGTCTATTTGGATCTAACTATAGCATTTTTCTTAACCATGCAATGGTTTCAGACAGACGGGAGTGTTCCTAATACCCTGGTTATTGCAAACTGTGAAGTTGTCAAGCCACGGGTTGCAGCTGCAGAACACATATCACAGGTTGTTCAATGTTCTTTGGTTTTCTGTTATATTTTCAGTCTGTCAGTGCAGATAGCGTGATTTTTCAGACGCACGTATGGATCCTGCCTCTTATTCCCCTCTCAGTTCTGCATGCAGCTGTTAATTAGACTTTGCTCTCAGTTTCTCGTGTCAATGTAACTAGGGATGTAGACTCATAGCTGGTACAACTGAATTCTCTCTCAGTTCTTATGTCCAGTCTACGTCTACCAATGTAGATTCATAATAGTAAAAATGGCCAAGTGCTGAATCTCTTGAGTTCTTATTTCTTGGGAGTTAGGGTTATAAGTGGGAGATCTCCCCTTTAGCCTCGGGGACCTATTTATAGGGAGGAGGAGAGAGAGAGAGAGTGGAAGGACTTTAATTTTACCCCCACCTTTTGGGGGTTTGCAGGGGGTGGGGGTATCTTGGAGCATCTGAAGAGGACATTCCCACTGAGACTTGGGCCTATTCTCGATACCTTCACGTGGACATGATTCATGGCGGGACATAGCAGATGAAGCTCAAGGCGCCTCACGGAGAGGCTTGTTAGTGAGTGGTGCAGATGTTTGGAGATTTTTGCCATGGAGGAGCTTGATGATGCATTGTGGTGGATGCGAAGGCGTGCGCCACAGAGGCTATCGTTTTAGAGCGTCAGAGGAGTATGTCAAACCGGGGTAGCACAGGGACCCATCCTCCGGCAGATACCTTTACATCTGCATCAGTTGCATTGTTCAATTTCAACTTACCAAACTGCTGTCTGTGTATAATAGTTTGATCATGGTGGTTCCTCAGATTTTGTATGCATATGTAGCATATTTACATTAACATGCTTGAAAGGGCCTGAATTAGGAATTCTTCCTACTGATCATTAACTGCTTCAGAATTTACCTGACCAAATATCTGTTTTGTACCGCAGTTCAATGAGGAAGCACGATCGCCCTTTGTAAAGAAGTACAAGACTATCATTCATCCTGGAGAGGTTAGAACCATATCTTTTTTTTGACGCAATTGCACCTATTCTCTATTTAATTATGTGGTTGCAACTTTATTTTATCTACTCCCTCCGTCCTGAAATAAGTGACTTCGATTTGTCTAGTTCGCATGTATCTAGACGCATTTAGTGTATTGATATATGTGAATCTAGACAAATTCAAAGTCAGCTATTTTTGGGCAGACAGAGTAACTTGTTAGTTGGTTACACATTTCTTGCTATATATTTTCCTTTGTCTTGATTATTTCTCTTGTTCTTACTCGAATATCAGATACTTTATGTGTTAGCATTCTTGTGTTTAGTTTGCATGCCTAGCTGTATAATTTTCATGACGCTTCATTTCATGTGTTAACTCAGTAGTTGATGTATTATTCTGGCTTATATATTTTGTATCCAGGTTAACAGAATCAGGGAGCTTCCACAGAACAGTAGGATCATCGCCACTCATACGGACAGTCCAGATGTACGTCCAGGCCTTTATGCCGTTGCTTAGTTCTTGTGAAATAGTCTTAGTCTGTAACTACTGCAGTGACATTGTGTGAATTTAAGCTTTCTACATTCACGTGCAGGTGCTTATTTGGGATGTTGAGTCCCAGCCAAATAGACATGCTGTCCTAGGAGCAACTGATTCTCGCCCTGATTTGGTATGTTTTCTTAATTTTAATTGTTTCGTGCATTTTGAGATGTTGAAAGTTGCATTTCCGCGTGATGGTCTTTGGAGAAATCATAATAGGATGTGAATGCCATGGATAGTGAAAATACCCCTAATGTCCCTGATTTGTTATGTTTTCTTACTTTTATTCTTAACTGGTGTAGTTTTGAGATGCTGAAATTGCATTTCTGCATGATGGATTGTGCAAAATGCTAATAGGATGTCCACATCAGGGATATGTGTAATGGATATTAGTAGAATGAGTTTTTTGGTGTACCAGTTGTACACTTACATATGCGAAAATATCCGGCAGAAACAACCCTAATGGTGACAACTGTGGAAAGTGTCAGAAAAATCTTAAATATATACCCTGTATAGGCAACAATGTTCTACAAACGTGTCAATTTTAAGTTCAAATTGCATTTGGATTTTGGAAGGTATGGAAAGGCAAATTTAGCATGTGCAGTGATTTTTATTGTTCGTCACTGTTTTTTTTTCTCTTTCTCTTTTTCATAACTCTTGAATCCGAAGAGTTTGATATTAAAATTTTACAAGTTCATAGAACATCAGGACCTTAATATGTATATTTTCTTGAGATTTTTTTGGAACTTAACACACAAAGTTTCCATAAGAGTGGTTTCTACTCGATATTCTCTCTTCATACATAGTGCTTAATACCTTTGAACATTTCTCAGATATTAAGAGGACATGAGGAAAATGCTGAGTTTGCTCTTGCCATGTGTCCAGCAGAACCATATGTGCTCTCAGGAGGTTAGCAAAATTCTTTCTTGTAATATGCCTGTGTCTTTTGTCCCTTCTGGATTTATTCAAATATCTCTGTTTTTGGCTGCCGATCTTATTTTACAATATGCTGTGGAAAAAGAGCCGTGAAAGCTGGGAAAAGTTGTTTAGCCAAATGGTCAAATAGGGAAAAAGCTGTTTGATAAAGGGGCATTATCTAGATGTCCTCCAGTTTTTGTTCACTGTAATAAAATGTCTCGATGGGTTGGGTTCTCTTCCTGTCTCCATCTACATACCCCTATTTGTATGTTCCTAACAAAAACACCCAAGAATTGTTTAGATGTTATTTGATATTACAGTTTATGTTCAAATGTCTTTCTCTTTGTCCGTGTTGTCTGTGTTCTCCATGTTCCGTAAAGGACAGAAGCCAGATGTCAAATTTTCTGGCAGAGAAAACACAGTTGTGTTACGTCACTTGTGTCCATCAACTTGAGAACAGAACTTTTGTTCCCTTGGAGCATGTACATCCGAGTAATGATAAGGTCAGTCCCGATTTAGCCGGCAACGGTAGATGGCATGATAACCTTAATAAATGGCCAAAAGAAAAGAAAATATAGCTGAACCAGTCCACCAAATCAGCCAATGTTATAACTGGTAGCTAATCTGAGTCTGGACCTTAAGACCATCTTTAAAATTTTATAGGGACCTAAAGGGCTAACATTCTCTTGTTAAGTACAAAGGACCAAAGGGAGTAAGGAAAACAGCAGTTCCTTTCCTTGTATTTATTTGAGCAAGCTGATGTGATAACTTGAGCTTTGGTTGACATGCAATTTTTAAACAGGAAAGGACAAGTCTGTGGTCTGGTGGAGCATCCAAGATCACATATCTGGACTTGGAGATTCCTCAAAAAGTGAGACTTCGCCAGGGGCATCAGGCAGCAAGCATAGCAAAACAGCAAACGAAAAGGATAGTCCTAAAGTTGATCCTCGAGGTGTATTCCACGGACATGATAGCACTGTTGAAGATGTCCAGTTCTGCCCTTCAAGGTAAATAGGCTACACTGTTTTTCTTGTTTTCAGTTAAGGTATCACATGGTATTTTTTTATATTTCGTACATGGTTTATGATACATAAGTAATAGCTGTCATTGTGAACTGCTGATTTGATGTCTGTCCTGTACGGCTGATCTTTATGGTTCTCCTTTTCTTTTTTGAATAAAGTGCACAGGAGTTCTGTAGTGTGGGTGATGATGCTTGTCTTATTCTTTGGGATGCTCGGACTGGTACCAGCCCAGCTGTTAAGGTGACACTCTTCTCTATCTTAAGCGGATGAACAATGCTTTGTGCAAGAAGTTTTCAACTCCCTCTGTCTCAAATTAGATGCTGCAGATTTGTCTAGATTCACATGCATCTATACACTAAAATGCGTCGAGACACGTGCGTATCTAGACTAATCTATACACTAAAATGCGTCGAGACACGTGCGTATCTAGACTAATCTACGATAACTAATTCGAGACAGAGGAGTATCTCAATGGTGCCAACAGTATTTTGTGCAGAAGTTTGAGATACATGTTTCAGTGATATCCTCTTATCATTGTTAAAAATGAATCGATGTCCACTAAGAAAAGCAGTGCTTTCTAATTGTTAATGATGCCTTAAATTGTTCAATTCATTTTTGGCATTGTTGGTTTCTTGGCTTCCTTGTGCAAACTCAACTCACCATTGCCTCTAGCCTAATGTTTCGCGAGGGAATTAAACATGCCATGTTAAGCAACAGCAAGGGTAGGCAAGTGTGTTCAGAGAACTGAACAGCTCTTAGTCACATCAGCCTTATATTTTGCACAGTGTTATGGTTATGTTTTCTCATTCTGCTGCTTTTATTTGAAGATGAAATCTGCTTTCTTGTAATGTATTTGCCTTTTGTACTTGGCCAACATAATTTTCCTCCGGTCTCATAAGCCGTGATTATGGAACTGATTTAGTAGCTAATACCGTTGTTTTAACAATATTTTATTTATCTTATCTAATGGGGTTGAATTCCTTTCTTCTCAATAGGTGTAGCATCTTATTTTTGAAGCTGTTGTTTTTTTGTCCAGGTTGAGAAAGCTCATGGTGGAGATGTTCATTGTGTCGATTGGAATCTCCACGATGTTAACTATATCTTAACTGGGTATGGCTACACAATTCCCTTAGTTATGTATAATCTGTGACGAGATCTGTAGTTAGTTCAGATGTATTTGATGTTTAGCTTTCATCTACATTTGTTTATTGTTTACACATTTAAATCAAGGTCTTTCTTTCATATTTAGCTCTGCTGATAACTCGGTCCGTATGTGGGACCGGCGAAATCTGGGTTCTGGAGGAGCTGGTTCTCCAATTAACAAATTTGAGGGCCATAAAGCTGCTGTGCTTTGTGTTCAGGCATGTAAATAGAACTGTTTGGTCACCTATATGTTTTAGTGTGGATATGGACATGGTTACTGTTCACGTATTTCAGTAGCTTTTGTCAATAATTCAGACCTTGTGCTTTCCAGTGGTCTCCTGACAAATCATCTGTGTTTGGAAGCTCTGCGGAAGATGGTTTCTTAAACGTGTGGGATCACGAGAAGGTATATTGTTAAACACTGGGCTACTTTGTGTCTTCTGAGATAACCAGGCAGAACGGTTGGCAATGGAGTTTATTGAACAGTCCTCGCTCTCTCTCATGTAGTTCTATGTTTGTCTTGAGACTAATACATGTTCATGTGCTTTAGGTTGGGAAGAAGAAAAATCCCAATTCACCTGGCGGACTTTTCTTTCAACATGCAGGTCATAGGTATATATGTGACTCAAAATCCCTTTTTCTTTCTTTTTGAATGGTTATAGCATGTTTGTTGGCATTTTTCTCTGCCACGTTTCTTGAAGCAATTGAAAAAATGTCTATTGTAGGATGAGCTACTTTGCTAGAATTTCCATGAATGTAATTTAATAAACCTGAGACTTAAATCCAATCATCGGTGTCTAACTTAGGCTTATTATAGATGAATGTGCAATTTTGAATTTGAATGTATATGAGAAACCTGGATAGGAAAAGCATGATTTTGGTCTACATTATCATTGTAACCCAGCCTCTCAAAATAAAAATAAAAATGTGTTAGGTATTTATGCTCTTAGGATCCTATGCACCCATGATTGTTAAGGGTAATCGTGCACTTAAAAACCCCCACTTTGATTTGGAAGAGTTTCCCTTGTACAGTAACTGGACTTCATGCCATTAGCCATATCCTTCATTGAGAAGTCTTAGTCTATTGAGAGTTGAAACTAATTGCATGTGTAGAAATGGTAAAACCATGTGATGTTTGAGGTTGATGCTGCACTTCCATTTTTTTCCATAATAGTCTTTTTTCCTTGTTCCACAGTAATCCTTTTTGCTGTTCACTTTGCTAGGGACAAGATCGTAGACTTCCACTGGAACTCATCAGATCCTTGGACCATTGTGAGTGTTTCTGATGATGGTGAGAGCACTGGTGGAGGCGGAACTTTGCAGGTACGTATAACTGTGCAGTCGTGGTGTAATCCAGATTATATCGAACTGTACTTCCATAGTTAACTAGCTGAATGCGTACATACTGGATCTTATAATAGCTTGTGTATTCTAAATAGAGTTCTATCTGCTTATGATTGGAAATATATCATAGTTTGGATAACTCCAGTATCATAAAAGTTTGAGTAATGTATATGATTAATCTGCACTGTTATAATCTGGGCCTGCTGAAGCTAACAGTGTTGAACTATCTATTTCGTGGGATGTATAAGCCCTCAGTGATGATACGTGAAGTACCATTTAACCTTAATTTTAATAATATGTATAATAGTGTAACAGTTATGTCGGTGTTTTCCTTTGTTTGATACCAGGCTTGATATATTCTTATTACCGCTGATGCAGATATGGCGGATGAGCGATCTGATCTACCGCCCGGAGGAGGAGGTTCTCTCAGAGCTGGAGAACTTCAAGTCTCACTTGGCCAGCTGCACTCCAAGGGCTTGAATTATGTAATTTGTGCAACCCAATCCTGTGGATCCAAGGGCTTGAATTATGTAATTTGTGCAACCCAATCCTGTGGTTGCTCTAGGCATCTTAGTTATCTGTCCATTTAGAACATTGGTTCTGTCATCTGATGTTAAACCTAGACTTGGTACCCTCAAGGTCCTTATGAGCTTATTTAACTTTCTGTATGACTTAAATCTGTATGCTCTGCAAACACACAGTAGAGCTGCATTTCTCTGTAGCCAGACTATTGGTGTTATGTGTACTGGTAGCTTCTAGTTTGGACCTATTGAGATTGCTTGTAATGAGTTGCATTGATGAATTGCCCAGTTTGTTCTCTACTGTTGTGCTGTGTCTTCATGATGTTATACTCCCTCCGTCCCCACATCTAAAGTTAGATGTATCTATATACTCCCTCCGTACAGAAATAACTGACTTGAGTTTGTCTAGATTTGAATGTATCTATATATTAAAATACGTCTAGATACATTTGAATCTAGGTAAACACAAGTTAGTTATTTTTGGACGGAGGGAGTACTAAATAGTGTTTAGATACATCAAATTAAGGCAAATTTCTGACATATATTTCGAGATGGAGGGAGTAGAATAGTTGTATGTTGCTTCTAATCCGTTACTTATCTCGTCTGGGCTTCATTTCTGTTGGGCAACTGTTGCAGAAGGTGTATGGTCAGATGTATCAGATCCAATGTTTAAAATAGCGTGATAAAAGAATAGTGTTGGCCTTCTCCAAATGATCAAATACATGCTATAGTGTGCTATATTTTACATAGCGTTTCAAAAATAATAGATATATACGAAAAAGTAGAAGATTTTAGCAAGAACATACTCCCTCAGTTTCAAAATATAATACTCCTTCCGATCCAAATTAATTGAGTGGGATTTGTTTAGATTCGGATATATCTAGACAAGTGCTAACCTGAGTAAGTAATTTAGATCGGAAGGAGTATGTTTTAGCTTTTTGTGCAACGAGTGACCTCCATTTAGTGCGTAAAACATCTTATATTATGAAAAAGAAGTTTTTTGAAACAAATGTATGTAGACATCTTTTATCGTGTACAGTGTCTACATTTATTTCACAAATACTAAAACATCTTATATTATTATGGAACGGAGGGAGCAGGTTACAGGTTACTCCTTTCGTTCCATCATAAATATAGTTGATGTAGTATAAAAGTTATACCAATATTATGGATCGGAAGTTGTACTAATATTATTATCCGAGGAAATAGAATAATATATACATAACTACTTATAAAACATAATTCTCCAATTATCTAGAAGTCTAACATCACATCCCACGGGGCAAAGATACCCTCCTCTGAAAATAAGTCACTTGGATTTGTTTAGATTTGTACATATCTAGACATGTTTTAATATGTAGATATATGTGAATCTAGATAAATTCGAGTCAAAATTAATAAGTTTGGCATACGATCTCCGGATATATTATAGCACACAACTTTTTCCCCATATTCAGATTAAAAAATATAACAAGAATGGATGTATCTGAGTTGTATAAGCTAATTGCTTCAAGTGAGGTATTAGCAAACATCAACCTAAGTGAATGCACGAGTAATGGCGAAGACTGGCCGTGCATTAGATTGGATCGAGAAAAAGCTCCTAAATGGTATTTTGTTGTCCTCAACGTTGTCCGCAAACAGTAAGGTCAAAAAACAAGCTCCCAACATGGCGCGGGGGGGGGGGGGGGGGGGGGGGGGGGGGGGGGGGGGGGGGGGGAGTGGGTTTAGTAGGTCTGTTTGCGCTCACGTGGACAGGTGATTGACAGCGCAAGCATCCTCATCTTGTCCTCCCTGGCCCGATCATCAGGACCAAAATTCTCCACTACTCCTCGCATCCAACACCAGGATCCATGTCATCTCCTGTCATCTTCTATTTATATCTATCTCTGCCATACATTGTAGATCCAACAATGCTGGTTCTAAGTTTTTTTTTAGGGAAGTGCTGGTTCTAAGTTACCTTCCAGACAGACAGACATTAGCCTTAGTAGCTCGTTATTGTAATAAATGCACTTAACCGTCGAGGCTCATAGCCGCAAGTATAAGACCGGAGAGTGGGAGGTTGGGTGGCTCGACATATGAACACCCTAAAAACATTTGCTTACCCTTTACCTTCTCTGCTATTTACCTACCCTAGCCTCGCAATTCCCCTACTCCTAGTTGCTTATTTGCATATTCGTAGGATCTAGCATCCCTGAGTAGAGTGGGGGGGGGGAGTGGGTTTAGTAGGTCTGTTTGCACTCACGTGGACAGGTGATTGACAGCGCAAGCATCCTCATCTTGTCCTCCCTGGCCCGATCATCAGGACCAAAATTCTCCACTACTCCTCGCATCCAACACCAGGATCCATGTCATCTCCTGTCATCTTCTATTCATATCTATCTCTGCCATACGTTGTAGATCCAACAATGCTGGTTCTAAGTTTTTTTTTAGGGAAGTGCTGGTTCTAAGTTACCTTCCAGACAGACAGACATTAGCCTTAGTAGCTCGTTATTGTAATAAATGCACTTAACCGTCGAGGCTCATAGCCGCAAGTATAAGACCGGAGAGTGGGAGGTTGGGTGGCTCGACATATGAACACCCTAAAAACATTTGCTTACCCTTTACCTTCTCTGCTATTTACCTACCCTAGCCTCGCAATTCCCCTACTCCTAGTTGCTTATTTGCATATTCGTAGGATCTAGCATCCCTGAGTAGAGTGGGGGGGGAGTGGGTTTAGTAGGTCTGTTTGCGCTCACGTGGACAGGTGATTGACAGCGCAAGCATCCTCATCTTGTCCTCCCTGGCCCGATCATCAGGACCAAAATTCTCCACTACTCCTCGCATCCAACACCAGGATCCATGTCATCTCCTGTCATCTTCTATTTATATCTATCTCTGCCATACGTTGTAGATCCAACAATGCTGGTTCTAAGTTTTTTTAAGGGAAGTGCTGGTTCTAAGTTACCTTCCAGACAGACAGACATTAGCCTTAGTAGCTCGTTATTGTAATAAATGCACTTAACCGTCGAGGCTCATAGCCGCAAGTATAAGACCGGAGAGTGGGAGGTTGGGTGGCTCGACATATGAACACCCTAAAAACATTTGCTTACCCTTTACCTTCTCTGCTATTTACCTACCCTAGCCTCGCAATTCCCCTACTCCTAGTTGCTTATTTGCATATTCGTAGGATCTAGCATCCCTGAGTAGAGTGGGGGGGGGGAGTGGGTTTAGTAGGTCTGTTTGCGCTCACGTGGACAGGTGATTGACAGCGCAAGCATCCTCATCTTGTCCTCCCTGGCCCGATCATCAGGACCAAAATTCTCCACTACTCCTCGCATCCAACACCAGGATCCATGTCATCTCCTGTCATCTTCTATTTATATCTATCTCTGCCATACGTTGTAGATCCAACAATGCTGGTTCTAAGTTTTTTTTTAGGGAAGTGCTGGTTCTAAGTTACCTTCCAGACAGACAGACATTAGCCTTAGTAGCTCGTTATTGTAATAAATGCACTTAACCGTCGAGGCTCATAGCCGCAAGTATAAGACCGGAGAGTGGGAGGTTGGGTGGCTCGACATATGAACACCCTAAAAACATTTGCTTACCCTTTACCTTCTCTGCTATTTACCTACCCTAGTCTCGCAATTCCCCTACTCCTAGTTGCTTATTTGCATATTCGTAGGATCTAGCATCCCTGAGTAGAGCGGAGCCCTCACAATTGGTTATCAGAGCAGTCATTCTTGGAGCAAAAAAATTCGCCATCAGGTTTGCCAATCAAATCGATTTGGCTGTAAAATTCTAGTGCATCAGAAGATAGAAGCGTGGCTTATCGTTGAATCCCTCCAATCTCGGAAGCGGACCTCTTCAGGCAGCGGAGGAAGCTAGGGATCTAGATCTAGCTCAAGCTCGAGCGGAGGAAGAAGCGGAGATCGAAAATCGCCTTCCACACGAAGTCTAGAACATCAATAGTCAGTCGACTCTATACAAGGTAACCTCGCCCGACTTACTGAGATGGTGGAACAGTTGGGGTTATCGATGAACTCATCAGGTTCGGGATCACGACAGAGGCAAGGACAGCAGATGCAGGGTAATCCGACCATGTCCACTCCACCACACCACGTCCCACCATGAGCCCCATCTATGTAGGGGAGAAACCATTGGAATTAAATCCTCCCAAACCCAACAATACCAACCTTCCCTCTCTTCCCCACCACCCACATCCCAACCCTACCCAGTTAGCTACCCCAACCATTTTTCACAAATTCGCCACAGATGCGAAACCACCACTTTCATATTACACACAAATCCATTCCAAATTCATTACCTTTCTCCTCACCACCTATGACACACAGTGGTCAAAACAATTTTCACCAACACACAAACCCACAGACACACCCAAACCAGTACCAACATAATTCACACCTATACCAGCCACATTCTCCCATAGTGCCATACCAATACACCTATTTCCGACAACCACAAACCCAATACTTCCATCATCCACAAGTCTCCAATTTTGGTCCACAACAAAATCCCCAACCCAACCCACCTAATTTCACTTACAACATACAACCACCCCAGTACACTTATACACAGCCCCAACCCACAGTCTACCCACCAAATTACCAAATCCAGAGTTACCAGTCCACTAAAGAAGTTGTAGCACAACCAAGCAGTGGAGAATAAAGGCAAAGATAGACACCAAATGACAAAGGACCCGTGGATTTGCAGAGAGAACACAAATAGAGCTTACAACAAGGTGATACAAGGCAACAATAGGAACCTCATCTAAGAACTCCTAGCATTGAGTTACCCATATTTGCAGGTGAGAATGCAAATGTGTGGGTATTGGAGTGTGAGAGCATTTTTGACCTGGCAGGTATCTCTAGTGACAAAAAAAAAAAATGGGCCAATGCACATATTAGAGGGAAAGCAAAGACTTGGATGACCAGTCTAAATTGTGATTTGTCAGTTATGAACTGGCAGCAGTTCTGCACCATTTTTGTGAAAGGTTCCCTGTCTAGGAGCTGAAGAATCTATGGAGTTATGTTAGCAGCTAAAGCAAACCAACTCAGTAGACAACTACATAGATCAGTTTGAGGATTGGATGACTATGATGAAAAGAGACCATTCCTATCTTCCTGAAAGTTTATTCCTTTTAAGGTTCATTAGTGGATTGAAAGATACCATCAAACATGACATACAGTGTCACCAACCACCCATAGTTAGAGCTGCCTACTGGTTTTCCAGGAAGCAAGAAAAAGATTACCTTTGCAATAACAAGAAGGTGCATGTGACTACCAGTACCAAGGAAAGCACTCCTGTTGGCATGAACAAAACACCTTTAACCAGAGATTCCAAGCCAAGAAATAATGCAGACCGACCAAGGGAAATAACAAAATATTGGTACTGCCCAGAGAATTGGACTTATGGCCATAAATGCAATGAAATTAAGAATTTGTTGCATGCAATACAATTGCAAGGGCACTCTGACGAGGAAACAAAATAGAATGATCCAGTGCACAAAGAGGAGGATAACACCCAGCTAGAGGAACATGAAGTACCTGACGGAAAACTAAAGGAGAAACTGATGTCAATTTCAGTGGCTGCATGATGGCTCTAAAAATAGCCATCTTTTCCTGCGTTTAAACATTGTTATTAGTCAAGCAATTGACAAGAATCTCTCTAGCCTTGCCTCTAATGACTAATTATTGCAAAGATATGCAAACCATTGCTTTGAATTGTGCTTTGTAGGAAATCATGCTTTTTAATGCGAAATCAGGAGTTATAAATGAAGATTTTGAGGAAGTCCACATGACCAAGTAATCCTAGAGCAATTATTAGGCGTCAGCAGCCGTAACGACCACTGGTACGGGCAAGGCCCGCCCGTACCATGTGGCAACGTCTTTGTATCATCAAACCCTATGACTTTCATGAAGACACCTATATATTTCGAGGTCCTAGCCGCAGCGTAGAGGGCTGCCATTCTTTGATTGCATCACACCACCACCAAAGGAGATCCACACCCTAGTTCATCCGCTCCTTCCATCCACTCCATTAGCCATAGCCATTACTTTGTACTCGAGATATCCTTATGATTCGATGACCATCGTAAGAATATTTGATTTCAATCTAAGTATTTTGCACAATGTTTTCTATCCTTGATCTTATTGTTATGAGTGAGTAGTCCTCACGGAATGTGGGTTGGGGATAAACCTCGCAGCAATTATGTGCATCTAATCTGTGGGAGTATCGTGTATTGTTTGAATAAGGGATTTGTATCTTTTGTTTCTTTGTCTCTTGCCTCGATCTTTGGACTTGTAGGTACCCAAGCCCCCTGAGATCGATAAAGGCTTGAGGTGAGATACTTGGCTAGCGGCGATCTCATAGGAAACCTAGTGAGATAAAGGGTTGTACGGTCTTAGCTTAGCGACGCATTCGGGATCAACAACAACATCTCTTCTTAAGGCTTTGATCTATGTTTTTCACTTAATAATTGTCTATAGCCCGATCCTTCGTGGTGCATTCAGTTGGATCAAAAGACTATTGCTATGCATGTGGCTCGCAGGGGCTTTAGTATATTAGGATGTGCTGCCCACAAAAGATTATCTCTATTAAAAAATTACACATGACTGTACCCATTATTATCTTTTATCCCATATGATGTACAGTTGTAGGTGGATCTTCAACCCTGTCCTATCTCCATCCATTGAATCAACCGACGATATAAAGTAAACTAGATCGGTCCGGTAAACGAAGGTAAAACGAAAAAACAAAGTCTTGCAGACGTGTCCTTTTTAATTCATTTTATCATTGTTTCCCAAGGTTCGATGAAACCTAGGTCTACTAGAGGAAGACTATTATACTACATCCGTGAATCCGAATCGAAGGTACCAACTCTTTTTCTGGCGCCGTTGCAGGGGAAGCAATTCGCTATCCTGGTGAGGTCACTAGAGACCTTGTTTTTAGTTTTAGTTTTGTTTGTAGTTTATTTCTTGTTATTAGTTTACTTTATTGTTATCTATCTGAAAACCCCAAAAAATAGTTACTTGTTTATTTGTTTCATTTATTTTAAAAATACCAAAAAGATAAGAGTCATGGCTCAAAAGAAACTTGAGGAGTATGCTACTCCTACTGATGATTTTATTCGTGCACCTATTACTCAGTTCGCTGTTGATGCAGAAGCATATGAAATTAAGCCTAATCTTTTAAGTTTGGTTCAACAGAACCAATTTGGAGGCTCATCTTCTGAGGATTCAGGTTTGCACTTAAATACTTTTACTGAAATTTGCGACATGATGCGTATTAAGGATGTTGATCCAAATGCTGTTAAATTACATTTATATCCTTTCTCTCTAAGAGGAAAGGCTAAGGACTGGTTGCTAGCTCTACCTAAGGGCACTATTACATCTTGGGAGGGATGCACTAATCTTTTTATGACTATTTCCCTCCCCCCCAGCTAAGACTATGTAACTGAGATCCAACATTACAAGTTTTAGACAAGAAGATCGCGAGCCACTAGAGCTTGCATGGGAAATGATGAAAGAAGCCATAATGAACCGTCCTAGTCATGGGATGGAAGAGTGGCTTATATTGCATTTATTTTATAATGGCCTTAACTCAATGTCTAAGTCTATGCTAGATACTGCAGGAGGAGGAACAATCATGGAAAAGCAAGTGAGTGTTGCAAATAAATTACTTGATGATATGCAAAACAACCATGCCCAATGGCATGTGGAAATAACCTCAAAAAGGGTGAATTCAATCACCAAGGAAAGGACAAAGACCATGGAGGCACAATTGGGAAAGGTAGCTGAGAGCCAAGCTCTCATACTAGCAAAATTCACCGGAAAGCCCGAGCCAAATCCGGTAGAAGACCTCAAGATGACGAGGGTGCAAATAAATGAAGAGAAGTCTGAAGAGATGGGCTATAGCAACATGCCAACACCTGAATACATCGTGGAAGATCTATTAAAGATGATCACCGTAAAGAATCCTGGTCTAGAACAAGGTAATGATGCTATATACCAACAATTTATACAACAACTAGCATCTAAAGTTCGAGAATTAGAAATGGAGTATAAGAGACTAGATGATAAGCTTCCTGCTAAGCTAGATGATATATTTGATCCCACTATTAAAATTAAAATTAGTGGTAATGAGATATCTGCACTTTGTGATCTTGGTGCAAACGTCTCAACAATCTCCAAGAGTATATTTGACAAGTTAAACTTGGGGCCTTTTGCAACCACTAAAATGAGACTCCATCTTGCTGATTCAACTTATAAACAAGATGTGGGTATAAAATAAAACATAGTTGTTGAAATTAAAGGAAATCCCGCTCTTATTAATCTTGTTATAGTGGACATGCGTAAAGATCCCATAGTACCTATAATTCTAGGTAGGCCATTCCTAAGAACTATTAAATATTTAGTCAATCTACATAAAGGGAATGTGAGAATAGGACTACCGTCTAGAGATCCCTTTATAGTCCACTTCCCTAGGAAGAAGAAGGCCAAACTTAATAATGATGATGATAGTATAATTACACTGAAAGCCAATTACTTTGGAGTGGGTGTTGCACTCAGAAAACCTAAATGGTCATCATCTGAGTCAAGCTAATTGACCTTAACTAGAAGCGCTTCATGGGAGGCAACCCATGTGAAATAAAAGTTTTACACCTGTGTTAGTTTTTTTTGTTTTTTTAATAAAGAGTGTTCAAGAAGACCTTTGGAGAGAGGAGAAGAATATAAGGTAATCCTAGATCTTCTTTTTAACTAACACATGGCCTTAAGGTATTGCTGATTTTTATGAAGTCTATTTGATGTTATTTTCCCAAACGCTAAGATGTGTAAAGGCGTGCAAAGCTACTAAACCAAATTCTATAAGTTTTTCTAGCTTACAGGCTGCGTAACGACCACTGGTACAACCGAGAGACCCCGTATCGTGCGCCTGATGGCTCCAAAAATTAACCATCTTCCACTGTGTTTAAATAATTTTTTAGTCAAGCAGTTGACAAGAAACTCTCTAGCCTTGCCACTAATTACTAATAATTGCAAAGAAATGCAAACCATTGTTCTGATAAATCTACGAGAATAGTTTCAGTGTATTGGAATAATATCGGGGATTGGATTATCAATATGTTTGTTAAATGAAGTGTTCATTGAATGAGTGGCACTAAATCAAGTGAATTAAAAGGGAGTTTTACTTGCATGACTCTTGATTTTGAGTGGAGATTAATCGTGAGAAAGTGGAGTTGAATTTTGAGTGAGTGGAGCCTCCACCCACATGGATGAGGGAGAGGTAGGGACACCCACCTTATCTGCCGGCCATGGCAAGGGGCTGCCCCTCCCCTATAAAAGGTGGGTTGGAGATCCTCTCTCTCACACACTCATCCCTCTCCTCTCATATGCCCTTTGGTTGGCATCTTCCTCCCCTTCTAGTCTTGTCCACTACCACAACCACAATGCTTAGGCGAAGCTCTAATCAATTTCTTCTCCACCTCCACCACCACCATGTAGTAGTGTTGGCGGAGTTCTAGGGGATCCACTACTTCCGCTGCCGCGCTGGAGCGAGGGACGGAAGTCATCGGCACACCGTACGTGTGACCGATTACGAAGGCGCTACACTTGTGGCGTTGGGTCCTCGCGTCCTTGAGGACTATCGTGTACACTCTACAACAACCACTTTTATTTGCGGGAACGTTATCCCGCGTTACAGTCTTCGAGGGTGAGTCCATCTGAAACCGTTACACGTATCTTCTAGATATGATCTTGGTAGTTACAACCGTATGAATTTTTTTGTTTTCCATGCAATGAACCCCATCAGTGGTATCAGAGCTATGTCTTTGCATAGATGCTTTGTATGGTTAGAATACATAGAGATGTGGGCATTGATAGTCTTGTTGTTTCATAATTTTCGTAAATTTTGATCAGGGTGGCATATTGGGATGAAGCGGTCCAGACTAACTTTACATGTCCTCGCACATGAGACCCGTCTTGTATTGCATAAGTGGCTCAGCGGGTGTCAGTCTCTCCCAACATAGTCATGATCTAATCTACAATGGTTTGCTAATAATTTAATTATCAATGTTGTGGCTGAAATTCGTAGGTAGAGCGATTCTCTCCTAGAAAGCCCAAAGCCATGTAAAATATGCAAAAATAAATTAGAGGACGTCTAACTTATTTTTGCAGGGCATGTGATGTGATATGGTCATTGTTACAAAAATTGTTGTATGCAATGTGATGTATTGTAAGTTAAATAACCAACAAGAGCATATGGTTGTCTTTATGTTTTATAGCCTACGTGCTATTCGTGTATATCCAAGAGATATATTGTAATGGTGGAGATGGCCATGATGGTGGCGCCATGGACCTTGGAGCCACGTCGGTGGAATGATGGAGATTATACCATGAAGCACAAGATGGAGATCAAGTGCAAGAAAGGACCATATCATATCACATTTATATGCATGTGATGTTTATCCCTTTTATGCATCTTATTTTGCTTATGTCTTGCTTATTTCTTGGCGGTAGAATCATAAGATGATCCCTCTCACTAATATCAAGATAATAATATGTTCTTCCTTAGTATGCACCATTAAGAAAGTTCATCATTTTAAAGCACTTCATGTTGATCGGGTGTGATAGACTCTATGTTCGCATACAACAGGTGTAAGACAATGTTACACACGTGAATGCTAAGGTTCTTAATTGGCGAGCCTAGCATGTACAGACATGGACTCGGAACATGAACCGAAAGGTAAAACACAAGTCATATGAATGATATGATGTCCATATGATGCTCGCCATTGGAGCTACACCACCATTCGTGTTGATCGGTCGTGGTGTAGTGAATTTGGTTCGTGTAATCACTAAAAATGACTAGAGGGATGTCATTTTTTGAGTGGGAGTTCTCATAGTAATTTTGAATTAACTTGAACTCTATCCTTTATAATCCTAGTCTAAAATAGTCTTTGCAAATATATTGTAGATCATGGAACCACTGCGTTTAATTTCAATGCATTCCTAGAGAGACAAAAGCTGCAAGATAATGGGTCTAACTTCACAAACTGGCACCGCAACGTGAGTATCATCCTCATGGGCATGAAGAAGTCCTATGTATTGGACGGTTTGTTAGGTAACGCCCCTGCAGCTACCATGACTCAGGAAGGGCACAACGCGTATGACGTGAAATATGATAACTACACTCTTGTGCGGTGTGCGATCCTCCAATCGCTGGAGCCTGTACTCCAAAAGCGCTTTGAACTTACTAATGCTGATGTCATGGTGGCAGAACTCAAAACTATGTTTGGGGACCAAATCCGTGCTGAGAGATATGAGATCTCCGATAAGTTCGTCAACACTAAGATGGAGGAGGATAGCTCTATGAACGAGCATGCCATTAAGATGACAGGCTACGCTTAATGCCTTGAGACACTGGTATGTGAGATTCCACCTGATCTCATGACAGATAGAGCTTAATGCTACAAAGGGTTTGTGCTAAACTACAAGATGAGTGGTGCGAACAAGTCGCTCACTGAACTTGTAGCCATGCTGAAGACTGCCGAGGTAGACATTAAGAAAGAGCACCAAGTGTTGTTGGTCAACAACACCACCAATTTTAAGAAAAGAGGAAAGAAAGGCAAGTCCAAGGGTAACTTCAAGAAGGATGGAAAAATCTGTTGCCAAGCCTGAGAAGAAAACCAAAGGAGGCTCTAAGCCTGACACTAAGTGTTTCTACTGCAAGAGGACTGGTCACTGGAAGCGGAAGTGCCTGAAGTACTTGGCAGATAAGAAGGCCGGGAACGTGAACAAAGGTATATGTGATATACATGTTATTGATGTGTACCTTACTAGTAGTCGAAGTAGCACCTAGGTATTTGATACCGGTTCGGTTGCTAACATATGTAACTCGAAACAAGGGCTAAGGAGTAGTCGACCGCTGGCAAAGGATGAAGTGGCGATGTGCGTAGGCAATGGATCAAAGGTGGATGTGATCGCCGTTGGGATGCTGCTACTTCATCTGCCATCAGGATTGACAATAAACCTAAATAATTGTTATCCGGTGCTTGCATTAAGCATGAAATTGTGGTGTTTGTTGGAACCATATAGAGCTCAAGGTGATAGTGTGGGGTTATCTAGATGGGGAAAGCGGACTTTGAGGTGTGCTGTTATAGCCCTACCGTGGATTAGAGTGTCCAACCGGAGAGTAGTTCAGAGTAGTATCATAAAGAGAAGATATTTATATGACAATGTTCACTAGTGAAAGTATGATCCCTATGCCTTGTTTCTAAGCATTGAAACACCATTTGCAACTAGATCTATTACATGTTTGCTTGCTACCATCTTTATTTCAGTTTGCCTTTAGTATCTTCCACGCCATCAAAGTATTTTTTAGCACCGTTGTCTTATATCCATACCACTTGTATTTTACTATCTCTTCGCCGAACTAGTGCACCTATACACCTGACAAGTGTATTGGGTGTGTTGGGGACAGAAGAGACTTCTTGTATCTTGATTGCATGGTTGCTTGAGAGGGATACCTTTGACCACTTCCTCCCTGAGTTCCATAAACCTTGGGTAATCCACTTAAGGGAAAACTTGCTGTTGTTCTACAAACCTCTGCACTTGGAGGCCCAACAACTGTCTACAAGAACAGAAGTGCGTAGATATCACTAGCTTCGACACCAATCCGAATGACTCTAAGTCACATCCAGATATGTATTTCTTTTGAATGGAGAAGCGGTGAGTTGGAGGAGTTCCAAGCAACCTGTGGTGGCAAGATCTTCAGTGGAGGCAGAGTATATCTCTTCTTTAAAAGCAGTGCAAAAGCAGTTTGGATGAAGGAGTACATTTTTTAACTAGGTGTGGTTTCAAATGCTTTGGATCCAATGGTTATCTATTGTGACAACAATGGTGCCATAGCCAATGCTAAGGAAGCAAGGTCTCACAAAAATTCCAAGCATATCAAGCGTCGTTATCACTCCATCCAGGAACATGTCTAGGATGGCGATATAGAGATTTGCAAAGTAGACACGGATTTGTACATTGCGGATCTGTTGACTAAATCTCTCCTAAAGGCGAAACATGATCAACACCAGAATGCTTTGTGTAACATCCCAATTTCAGCAACCCTGATTAGTTGTTTAGAATGCAAAAATCAGGGGGAACAAAAACTTTTTCATGTTTAATGCTGAAATGTTTGCTTGTTGTTTGGATATGTTTATGCATATGAATGTGTATTAGATGATATACTCCTTACCTTAACACCAGTTGACAAAAGCTACTTCCAAAACAGTCTGGGCTTACTTTCTATATTCTCAAATGTTCTGGCATTTGAAAACTTGAGCCAAGAAGCCTTTGCAAACCAACTATTTTAGTAGCTTCTATTGATCAAACTATGGAGAGCTATATAGCATAATCTCCTTATGTTTTCAAGATAGAATCCTCTACTATTCTTATCTCTAGATTTGACAAAACCTTTTCATGAAGCATTTGAATTCTACCCTTGGTAGAGATACCAAGGAACCCTCATCTCATTCCAAACTACAACCTCTTCAAAATGCACCAACCTTACCTCAAGCTAGGCTTGAGGGTCACCCTAGTAGTAGTTGATGAGTTGCCTTGATCTGCTGTTTGAATTGATTGCTTAGAATTAGTATGAGCTACTCTAGGAGCTCATCCTCTAGGATCAAGATACTTCAAGATCACCAAATCCTAAGAAAGAATACAAGATGGATCTGATCTCTAGACACTAGGTGGTCATCTAGAACCCTTAACTAGATCAATTCTGAAGTGATCCCTTCTAGAAGCTTCCAAGTCAATGAAGACCAATATCAAGCATGGATCCTTTCTAATTCCTCTACACTTCAACATCAGCCACTTGATGATGCTTGGGTACCTTGCAACCCATCAAAACGTCCCCTCTCATACTCTAGTCAAAAACCCCAAATCTGCCAAATTTGGCTAAGTCTAGAAAACTATGTCCAACATCACCTTTTTGAATGCCTCCTTTTCTCAACCCTTGTGAATTTTTGAAAATGCATCTGAAACATCTTGTTAAACATTATGAGGACTACCAATGCCCACTCTTTCACTTGGTTAGAGCATCCGCCAACCCACTTGTTCTTGATGGTTTTGCAGACAAGAAAATAACTTTTCCTACAAATCTAGTCATCATGCCTACTTTGACAGAAGCTCACACCATCATCCAACCTTCTATGGACCAACTCTTTGCATGGTTTTGTTCTACTAATATGGGTCTATCAATATCTACTTCACTTGTTCCAAGTGGATCCTTGTGCTTCTTAAACCCACAAGGTTTTGAAGGCTAGTTGATAATCTGCTTTGGCAGGCTTATTTTATTCAAAGTTTGAAATCAATCCTTGGTGAACTCAAGCCATATCAAGCTCAAAACTCTATACCATGTTGATGTAAACCACTTGGTATATCCATCCATCTACCCCATGCCCCAAGGGGAGATATGAACTCCAAGATACACCCATGTTTTGATAGTATGAAATTAACATCACCCTAGATCCTTAATCTAGGGTATTCCACCAAAATCAACTTGGATTCTCCAATCCCAAGGTTTCAAATGCTTGCTACACCTTTTTTTAAATCATATACCTTGGTCACCAAGATTTATCAAATATTATCCCTAATTATTATGGCTCGAAATCTATTTATTTCCTTTAATAGACAAAATCTCAAAACTCCTACTACAAAGGAAAGTTTGGTTTTTGCCAAAACACTTCCCCAACTTTTGACTCAATTGAGGTCCACATATCATACCCCATCTTCCCACTTCAAAAATAAATATTTTTGAAGAGCTTTATTATTTCTTTTTGCCCATTTTCTTAAATGGCTGAATTGGAATAATAATTGTTTTAAATACTTTTATCTTCCAATAAATCCTGGAAAATTATACAAAGTGTGTAATCATATTTAGGACCATCTCAAACCAAATACCCAGCTCCCCCAATTCAAAAATCTCAATAGAACAGATTTAGCAGTTTTAGAATAAATATTATAATCATGATCTAAAATCGTCCAATAAATCCCAAATAATTCCAGGAGGTATGTCTTAACCCTACCCATCTACCAGCATCACTACCTCCTCTCGCTAAGTTCAAAGTTTGGAACCTTTCTTCATGATCATTAAAATGGATAAATCGACTACCTTGACCAATCTTGAATCAAACCTCATACAAACTCCATCAAACCTTACCTAGCAAGCTTGCACAGCAGTCACCACCCCTCTGGACGACATCACTATAGCCCTGCACTGTAGTGTCACTGTTCACCCTTTTGTCTCATGTGTTTGTTGCAAAGGAGACACAAGGCTAGGCCTTTTTCTAGCCAATTAAAGTCTTACAGCTGCTACACCCCAACCTCTCTGTCACTCAGCATGACCCAGAGCACCACCGTATCTCTCCCCACACCCCACATGACAGCCTCTCAAGCTTGCCCTAGCCCTTCCCCTCCTATTTCTTTACCACACCCGAGTGGAGTAGAGGAGTAGCACCCTTGCAGTGTAAGACTCCTCCTGTCACTCCTATGCCCTCTTTGACTCATCTACACGAGCTCCACCGCCCACACCGTCCAATAAGAGGGCCATGGACAGACCCTTGCCTTATGTGAGCTTGGTGCACCATACTCCCTACCTCCCTTGCTAAATAGGCCAGAGGCCGGTGCTGCCTCCCCCATTACCTCATTTCACCTCCCTCTGCTCCCACTTACCCTCCCCACAAGTCCCCTCTCCTCTTACAGCTCCACAACACAGAGGAGAAGGAGAACTCTCCCCCTCGGCCATGGTCTAGCTCAAGCTCGTAGGGCCTCCTCCTTGCCCTATTCCTTCTGCATGTCCCCCTATGACAACCCTTTGGACCCTCTGCATCTAACCCTACCCTCCCCTTTCTCCATGACCATCCCTACTGGTGCCGCCGCTGGGCTCCGATGAGCCACTCTTGGGCGTGGACAGGCGAGTAGCCTCCCGTCGCGGAACTGGTCCTTCCCGCCCCTCGTTGGGACCGCCGTCGTGCCCCGCGTCGCCTCCGCCGCCTCCCCGATGCCGACGAGCCCGCGGGTGAGGTTCCCGAGCCCTGCCGCCACCCCCTAGGGTTTCCGTCGGCCACTTCCTATCGCAGGGAAGACGACGCCTAGGGGCCGTCGATCTTCATTTGATCAAACGACCCCCATCGCTTAGTACCGCTTTGGCGCCCCGCCCTGGCTGACCAGCGGGCCCCGCCCCGCGGCCTTCAATCCTCCTCCCGCGCAGTCGCTGCCCAGGTGGGCCGGTTTTCCCCCCAGCGTGGCCCATTTCCCTTAGATCTAAGCCCGACCTCCCCTCCTCTTTAATCATTTTATTTTAAATCTGAACAGTAGCAGTTTAGTTTAATTCGAAATAAAAATGAAAAAGAGATGAAATGGCCAAGAACTATTTTTGTTCATGTTCCTTTATAAATCCTCTAACATGCAAAACCACTTTTGCACCTAATTAATATTCAATTTTTCCCCAGTGATTTATTTACGAAGGTATGTCCAACTGAAGAAATAAATCCTTTTGGGAGTTTGGTATAACCAACTGGAATAAACCAAGTTTTTCCTGGTAGGTATTTAACATGCCTATCATATGACCCCATCCCCATACCAAGTGGAGCCCTGGAGTTGCTGTAGAAAAAATAACAAAAACAGAGACTTTCTGCCTTTAGAAAATTCCCTAGGTAAATCTACAACATATTTTGGGTTTCTTACAAATCCCAGTGATGTGGTACTTAAGTACCTATCTAAACCTAGGAGCTCACTGTATATGGGTCCTTTGTTGAATTGTTGTGAATTAAATACTTCTGCATGTGGTATTTTCACTAGATAAATCACCACAGTAGTTCCACAACTCCAAAAAGGTTGTTTACAATTTCTAAAAAAAGGAACTCTAAATGCCTACGCTGTGTCCCTGGAATAAACTCAAAAGCTCCTGTAGATTTAATCTGGTGAAAAAGACAAGTTGCCTATAGAACCGCCTTTGGGAATTTTCTGAGGGCATTCTGGTAAATATTTTGGAGTGATTCCAACTCTCAGTGAACAAGTACATCAAATCCTACTTATCTATCCAAGGAAATAATTTTTGGAGCTCCAGAATTTTTCGGGTGAATTATTTCCTAAAACTAGAGTCTTATTCACTATAAAAATCACTATAATTCTTTGGTATGTGATAAAATAGTGAAACCACTTTTGTTGGTTTAATTTTATCAATACCTACCTGTTGGTATCATGTTTTTACAATGGTATCTCATATTATAAGTCTTTGGTCCAAAACCCTCTCATCCCTAGTTTTTAGACTATGAAACCCATATGGTTTCCTTCAATTGTTCCAAGGCATGCTCCCAATCCTTCTAATCCATTTTCTCAACACCACTACTGATTTGTAAACTTGTATTGTCATTTGCTTGCTGTATGGTGTTGATGCTTGAATGCCTTGTTTGATGGTGGACTTGTTTGTTTGCATGTGTTGTCTGGACGACGATAGTTGCGATGAAATCGGAGCGCAGGAGAAGTGGTAATTATTATTGGTATTATTGGGTATTCTAAGAAGAAGTCCAGGGACATATTTTGCCATATTGCTGATCATCAGGCAAGCCACCTTCTTGCTCATAAGTCTTGTCCTACTGTTTTACTTACGCATGTTTTATCTACTGTTTATTAAAACTACATTGTTTTACTATATGTTGATGTATATATGGTAGTGGTTTGGCTCCTCCGAACTATTACACTTTTGTACTATTAAGTACAACCCCCTTGGTGACACCTACTTGCCCCTAGTAGAGTAAATGGTGTAACACACCATACCCCTTTGGATACCCCGATTTAGCCGAAGCAAAACTATAGGATGGGATGTAAGATCTCACCATAATAAGTTAAGATCCCTGTGATTGCAGTGCTAGTCCCTGGATCGAAAATGCTAGCACCCACAGTTTAAGATGAAGTACACAGAAACAAAGGTCATTATTACATCGCATATCCAGGAATATAATGGTTCTTACAACTCACTTATCCCAATGATAAGACACTTAAAGTTCACATTACATAGCATAATAATAATAGAGTCTTTAGTCTTCATGTGCCACAGGCAAGCATGTCGAGTGTAGACCCGCAACCCTACTCATCATCAGAGTATCCTGCAACATAATAACTTACAGCCACAAGGGTCAATACATTTGGAATTGTATTGGCAAGTGATACCATAGATACTTTAGTATAATCCAACAACTACATGAATATATGGCTAAGTGGGGTTATGGTTGGCTTTGCTAAAAGCTAGTTTAACTTATAATTTTTTTTGAAGAGTAAGTTTTCTCATTCAACACTAAGGTACCAATGATAGACATCACTGAACCTCTACCCATGTTCACCCACAAGTTTTAACTTAGAGAAATTTGGATGAGGAGATTATTGAACTGCTTCACTGTCTTGAGGCTCAGAAGTTGTCCATAACCGGGGACACGGCTAAGTACTTAGTTTTACCCTCTCGAGAGGTGGTGCACTTTCCCCACAAGACTCGACACACATCGAGACAAGACCCTTCAGAAGCAATCCCCCAGACCACCACAGACGCATTCCATCCTACCACATCTACCACCTTTTGTTTGTCTGGCTGAGTTCTTGCAACTTAGTTGGTCAAGGCAGAGCCCATATGCCATGTGGCTGCACTGGAAGCTTCACGACAAGAATGTATCAAATATCTTTGTTCCTGGGTGGCCATCCACAAGTGTGATACACCAGCTGACCATAGACATGGCCCCTGAGTAACCACTCAACATAATCCAAGCAAGTCCCATTCCACCCAGGTGTTTCATTAATATTAGTTGTTTTCTTAGTCAAACAAAATAATATCTTTCCTTACTATCTTGATATGTATTTTCCACCCACGAATTCTACTAGCATGGCTAAGCACTCTAGCATACGAAGTCTTTCAACTAGGAGATACTACCAGGATATAGTCTATAGGGTAGCATAGCATAGTATAGTAACATATAAATAATCCTATCATGCTAAGATCTACCAAAATATCACTAGTGCAATAGGGAAAATAATAGGACATGGGATGAAATATCACTTGCCTTGGTAGCTAGGGGAATAGGTACAATCCTCACAGCAACAAACTTCACAATCCACACAATCTACACAAAGAACAATACAACAACAATAATTCAATCAATAAAACATAACCAAATATGAATGCATGCAAAATGCAAGGATATGATCACAATTCTATAATTTATAGAGTCTACAGTACAGAGGGTAGAATACCTCATCTAAATACATAAGAAATACCGCAAAATAATTTATAGGACAATTTTTTATGAGCAAAATACTCCTAAAAAGGTTCTGCCTATAATTCCAATTTTTCAGAGGCAAAAGTGTGAAACAAGGCCTCTATAATAAAGGTCTTATTTTTCTGAATCCATAGACACAAAATTTGCATTTTTCTGAATTGTGGAACAAAAGTTATGGATTTTCTAAGTTTAATACAAAATCTGTTTAATTTCTATTTAAACAGATTATCCTGGGCGACGTGGCGCAATCTAATTGGCCCGTACCGGTTCGGTCGGATCGACCGCTGTGGCCGTTGGATATAAGTGGCATCGGACGGATCTGATTAGCCCATACCCCTTCGATTAGTGATCTAATCATATCCGCTAGAAACCGATCGAACGGCTCCTAACGCTTGGCCGAGAACTGGCGGCGCTAGCGACGGCGCGCGGCGGCGGCACGTCGGGTGAGTGGCGTTCCGGTGGTTCTAAGAGGGGTAGGGAAACGTTAGTCTTATCGAGGGTTTGCGGTGGTCTCGGCGGTCTCGATGGAGGTCACGATGGCATGGGAGGCTCTCTGGTTCAATCGTGATCCCTCGCCGGAGTTGCGTCGACGGCGGAGGCGACGGTTCTGTGTCAGAGACGACGGCCTGGGGCTCAAACAAGCAAGGTGAGGGGTCTGTGAGGTGCAGCTTGTCAAGCACAAGCGGCCTGTGGCCAAAGAAAGGTGGCGGAAACTCTGTCCTTACCGGAAAATTCGACGGACGACGGCGGCAGAGAGAGTTCGCCGGGGTTGTCCGTGTCGTCGACCTGGAGCAAGAGGAGGCATGCGGCTGGGTTAGTAGGTGCGCCAGGATATGGCAAACCAGACAGGACAGAGAGGAGGGCGCGGGGTGGTCGGTACTCACCGGAATCACCGCCGGAGCTCCGTCGGCAAATGGTGGTTCGAGCTCTCAATTTGTGGAGCCTTGGGGCTCTCCGGGGTGGTGTCTAAGGGGAAATGATGAGGAGGGAGAGGGGATTAAGTAGGGGTGGCCGCCGTGGGGAATTAATACAGGAAACGGCCGAATTTGAGTCGATTTCGAAATGGCAGAGAAGGGGGAGGGGTGTTCCGTCGCCTGGGGTTGAAGACGACGGGGTGGTGGTGACGTGGGCGTGGGGTCGGGGTGGAAGTGGGAGGGGGTAGTAGCGAGGGGGTGAGAAAAACAGAGAGGGGGAGAGTTGGCCCAGGTGGGCTGGTTGGGCCGACTTGGGCCGAAAGGCCAGATGCTGTTGCTGCTGCTATTTTTTCCTCCCTTTTTTGATTTTCTTTTCTAGGTTTCTTTTGAATTTAGCAAAAGTGCTCCAAAAAGTCTCAAAATTTCATCAAATTTTTGGAGGATAAATCTAATACAAAGTAGTACATGCCATGATGATTTGAATGCTATGATGAAGATTTTTAAAGAAAATTTTGGGATGTTACAAATCTAACCCCCTTAAGGTGAATCTCGCCCTCGAGATTCGGGTTGGCTAGCAAATAGGTGAGGGTGATATTTCCGAAGCTCATCCTCTCGCTCCCATGTTGCTTCTGATTTAGTGTGATGGTTCCACTGCACTTTGCAGAGTTTGATGGTCTTGGTACGGGTAATTCTTTCTGCTGTCTCCAGAATCTTGATAGGTTTCTCTTCATAAGTGAGATAATTCTCTAGCTGAACTTCCTCTAATGGTATAGTGTCTTTCAATGAAGTTTCTTCCATCTCTGGGTGACACTTTCTTAGCTGACTGACATGGAATACATTATGAACTGCTGACAGAGATTCTGGTAATTCTATCTCATATGCCACTTCTCCTTTGCGGCTCAAAATCTTGAAAGGTCCTACATAGCGTGGTGCTAATTTTCCTTTGATTCCAAATCTTTTCACACCATGAAGTGGTGATACCCTGAGATAAGCTCTATCACCAACCTCATAGGTAACCTCTCTACGTTTTGGATCAGCATAGCTCTTCTGCCGAGATTGGGCTACCTTTAGCCTATCCCTTACCATCTTGACTTTCTCTTCAGCCTCTTGGATTAGGTCTGGCCCGAACAAATTTCTTTCTCCTACTCCATTCCACAGCAATGGTGTAGTACACTTCCTTCCATAAAGAAATTCAAATGGAGCCATTTCTATGCTTGATTGATAGCTGTTATTGTAGGAAAACTCTGCGTATGGTAGACTTTCATCCCAACTGGATCCATAATCTAACGAACATGCTCTTAGCATATCCTCTAATATTTGATTGGTCCTTTCTGTCTGCCCATCAGTTTGCGGGTGAAATGCAGTGCTGAATTCTAACCAAGTTCCCAGTGACTCGTGAAGTTGTCGCCAAAAGTGCGAAGTGAATTGAGTTCCTCTGCCAGACACGATACTTTTAGGTACCCGATGCAAACATACAATTCTATTCATGTAAATCTTGGCTAGCTTTGCACTTGTATAAGTGGTCTTTACTGGAATGAAATAGGCCACTTTTGTCAAGCGGTCAACGATAACCCATATGGAATCGTATCCAGATTTAGTCCTAGGTAGTCCGGTGATAAAATCCATACCAATTTTATCCCATTTCCAATCAGGTATTGGCAGTGGTTGTAATAATCCTGCCGGTTTCTGATGTTCTGCCTTTACATGACTGCACACGTCGCACAAGGCAATGTGCTCTGCTATGTCCTTCTTTAAATTATTCTACCCAAACCTCTCCTTAACATCCATATACATCTTAGTATTGCCAGGATGAATTGAATATGGTGAGTTGTGCGCTTCTTGTAAGATCAACTTCTTAAGTTCAAGATCCTGCGGAACACAGATACGTTTCTCGTACCATAAGATTCCTTGATCATGTACATGGAATCCTTTTGCCTGCCTTCACTAACTTTACTTTTGATTTCTTCTATTTCTTTGTCTAACTTTTGGGCTCCTTGAATTCTGTCCATTAGTGTGGGTTGCACTTCCAAGGATGCAAGGTACCCTTCAGGCACTATCTCAAGTCTCAGCTCTCTAAATTGGGCACATAATTCCTCCGGCAATTCTCCTTTATTGAGGCCATTTACATAAGCCTTGCAGCTTAATGCATCGACTACGACGTTTGCCTTTCCAGGGTGGTATTGCAAACTTAAGTCGTAATCTTTGATAAGTTCTAGCCATCTTCTTTGTCTCATGTTGAGTTCTTTTTGTGTAAAAATGTATTTCAGACTCTTGTGATCAGTGAACATTTCACAACATTTTCCCATGAGGTAATGCCTCCATGTTTTTAAGGCATGTACAACAGATGCCAACTCTAGATCATGAGTAGGATAGTTTACTTCATGATTTTTGAGTTGCCTTGATGCATAATCTACAACTCTACCTTCCTACATCAGTACACCTCCTAATCCTTGGTGAGATGCATCACAATATACTTGAAAGTCTTTCTCAAGGTCTGGCAGGCATAACACTGGTGCTGACACTAGTCTCTTTTTCAATTCCTGAAAACTGGTTTCACAAGCTTCGGTCCAATTAAACTTCTTCTCCTTCTTCAGCAGATCAGTCATGGGCTTTGCTATCTTAGAGAAAATTTCAATGAACCTCCGATAGTACCCTGCTAGGCCAAGGAAACTACGGATTTCTTTAACCGATTTAGGAGGTTCCCATTCTGTCACAGCTGCCACTTTTGCTGGATCAACAGCTATACCATTTCCAGATACTATGTGCCCAAGAAAACCCACTTCATTCAGCCAGAATTCACATTTGCTGAACTTGGCATAAAGTTTGTGTTCTCTGAGTTTCTCTAGAATCAGGCATAGATGTTCTTCATGTTCTTTGCTGCTCTTGGAATATACCAATATATCATCGATGAATACCACAACGAACTTGTCGAGGAATTCCATGAATACCTTATTCATCATGTTCATGAAGTAGGCCGGTGCATTAGTCAATCCAAACGGCATCACTGTATATTCATACAACCCATATCTAGTGGTGAATGCGGTCTTGGGTATGTCATGTTCTCTAATCTTTAGTTGGAAGTATCCTGACCGAAGATCAATTTTTGAGAACACACATGCTCCCTCTAGCTGATCGACGAGATCATTTATTCTAGACAGGGGATATTTGTTCTTTATGGTCACTTCATTAAGTGAACGATAATCTATGCATAGCCTTTGACTTCGGTCCTTCTTCTCAACAAACAAGACTGGTGCTCCCCAAGACGACGAACTTGGTTGGATAAATCCCTTTTTCAACTATTCTCCTAGCTATTTCTTGAGTTCTTTTAACTCGTCCACCGACATTTTATAAGGTCTCTTTGCTATAGGCCCCGTTCCTAGCAGTAGGTCTATCAGAAACTCCACATCCCTATCTGGTGGCATGCCAGGTAATTCTTCCGGGAACACATCTGGGTACTCCTTCACTATTGGCACACTGTCTAGGCTAACCCCCTTAAGAGAATTAACCTTACTCCCCTTGGGTTCAAAGTTAGACTTGAACCTGATCCTTTTCTTTTCTGGGGTGGTGAGCATAACAGTTCGCTTGGCACAATCAATCACCCCTTCATAACGGGTCAACCAGTCCATCCCTAATATTACATCTAATCCTTGGGATTCTAGGATTATTAAACTAACCGAAAACCTGTTCTTCCCAATTTCTAGGATTACCTGTCGGCACCCAGAATTTACTATCATTTCTCCACCCGGGGAGCTTACTTTAATGGGACATCCAATGGTTTCAGTGGAGAGTTCGTTTTTGATTACAAATGCTCTTGAAATGAATGAATGCGATGCGCCAGTATCGAAAAGGATAAGTGCAGGAAAGGAATTAATCTTGAACTTACCGATCACGGCATCAGATCCTTCTTGAATTTCCTCCACATTAATGTGATTCACATGACCCTTTTGGAATGGGTTTGGCTTAGCCCCATCAGTTTTCTTCTCTAGGCATTCATTAGCATAGTGCCCTGTCTTCTTGCACTTGAAGCATTCCACCTGACTGATGTCTTTCTTTGCTGGCTGACTGTGACGATTCTGACCATTTTGGTTTCCATGGCCATGACCATTGTGGTTGTTCCTGAATCCACTTTTGTTTTGCCCACGATGGTTGTTTCCATCATGGTGGTGGTTGTTGTTATGATGGTTATTGTGATTCCCATTCTTGTGGAATCCTGAACTCCCACTTCCTTCGCCATGAGAGCGCTTGTGAGGAGATCCTGATCCAAACTTATCAAAATGGTGCTTCCTCTTTCTACCCTCCACTTGTTTCATCTTGTTTTCCAGGATGGTAGCTTTATCACACAAGGATTGATAAGTTGGAACATACGCAACAGATAGTTGCATATAAATTTCATCATTCAGCCCATCTAGGAACTTCTCCTTTCTCTTTGCATCAGTGTCAACATCGTCGGGTGCATAACGTGACAAGTTATTGAACTCTTCGATGTATTTAGAAATACTGCGGTGGCGTTGCTTGAGGTTATGAAACTCCTTTTTCTTCAACCCCATTATTCCAGAAGAGATGTGAGTGGTGCGAAACCCATCTTCAAACATTGCCCAAGTCACATCCTCAATGGGGTGAGTAACTTGGAAATTGTCCCACCAAGTAGCTGCATGACCTTCCAACAAGTGTGCTGCAAATCTGACCTTTTCTGCATCCGTGCACCCAACCGTGACTAGGTCCTTATTCACAGAACGTAGCCAATCATTTGCTACCATGGGGTCAGTGGTACCCGAGAACTTAGCAGGTCTCAGCCTTAGAAATCTGGTCAGCATATCTAGAGGTGGTGGATTGTTCTGGTTGTTGTTATTGTTATTATTGTTGTTCTGATTCTGGGTTGCCATGAATTGAGTCATCATTTGCATCAATTGGGTCCGTGCAGCCATCATCTGTTGCATTCCATTGCTGTTGTCATCCTCGTTGTTGCGTCGGGGAGGCATCTGTGGTTTTAATAAGGGTAAGTAATGATAGATAACCTAAATAAAACAACAATCAGACAATAAGCACATGCAGGTTCAACAGCACAACAATGACAGAGTTTGCGAAAATAAACATACTAGCATAGTCACCCACAAGTCGGTATGACCTATGCACTCAATAATAATAGAACGATAGGTAGATGGAACAGTATCACTACTCCTCCATGTCGACTTCCTCCTCTACTAGAGCAAGTCCTGCTGCTACGAACCCTGCCTTGTATTCCTCCAAACTTGTAGTCAGAGCATCGATCTTCGTCTGTAACTCTCTCTTCTGTGTGCGTAGCCTCTCTATCACCTCGTGATCTGCTTCCAGCTCAATGTCCTCAAGCTCTATCTCGGTCTCCAAGTCCCTAATCTTCTTGTTCTTCTCCTGAACTCTCTTCTCTTGGCTCTTGAATTTCTTCTCTTGGTCTTCAAACTTCTTCTCCATTTCCTTGATTCGATTTTCTTGTTCCAGGAAGGCCTTGTCCTTCTCCTTAAGTTGGACTTGTAGTTCATCATTACTAAGCATCACATTAGTCCTATTAGTATCAAGGTGTCTAATAAGGCTCTCTAAGTCCTGGAGGTAGTGACACACGGGCTTGATAGACTCCTTGGCAGCCTCGTCCAACACGATAGGCTCTCCATCCTTGTCGCGCCTCCCAAAGAAATGGAAGTAGTGGCTCCTGATCTCAGAAGAGTGACGTCCACATAGGCGTCCCAACAGCTCCTGCATAGCGACGTCGAGGCCCCTCTCCATGTCATCATGGAGAATCTTGAAGGTAATCTCCCCGGTTTGGGGCTCTGTCTCACGTCTTGGCTAGGTAACTCTGAATCCCCATAAGTCCTTCCTCTGAAACTTCCTCAGCTGAAGTCCCTGAATGGTAGGGATTGGAAGAGCGAGCACTTGGACTAGCTCCAACATACCAGTCCCAAAGCGAGTCCCCTTGAAATCCTCGGCCGTGCTGTAGACAAAATTCAGCATCTTTTGCATAGTATGGAGAAAATTAGTAACACACAATAGAGAAAGAAAATACAAGTCACAAAATAAAAGAAAATCAACCAACAAAACATTCCAAGTAGTAATACATTATTCAACTCAAGCAATCTAGGTTCCAGACAAACTTATTTTTGCCATACCACATAGGTTGGTATGATCAAAATACTAACGTGATAAAACGCCAAGGGTGGTGGTCCAACTAATATTTCACTCCTTCTTAACCAAGGTGGCAATCTGGGCATCCTTGGCAGCAATCTGCTTGTCTTGGTCACATAGCTCCAAAGCTAGGCCTATGATATCCTTACTTAGGTGTTTCACAGTGGCCTTTGAGTCTTGGACAAGACGCTTCTCCTCCTTGATATCCTCCTGAGTATTGAGCATTCTATACTTGAGTCTCTCCCCAAGTTCCTCAATAGCTTTCCATGCAGCATTCCTTGCAGAGTCAAAGAATGATAGGTGCATTTCAGAGTTGGTGAACATGCAGAATCCCGTACTCTTGGAATCATCTTCCTTGTCCTTGTACAAATGGAGTTGCACCCACCAATACTCTTGTCCTTCGTCTTCACGGGAAATCCCTTGTACACGGCTTCACCATTCATCCCCAAGCCGAGCATGAGGTTCTTGAGTACATTGGGAAATTCGGTCTCACACTCCAGGGTCATAGTCATCAGCGGTCCCTTCTTGACAGATTCATTGATGGTGGACATCTAAAAAATAGATGAGAAGGATGATTAGGGAAAGCTTTACGAGATGAAAAGACAAGTGTAAGGTATGAAATATAGAGTTATTTTTCCTAAGGGTTTTCCTTAGTCTAATCCATTCTAGGGCCATGAACCTACAGGCCACACATTGCTCTGATACCATCTATAAGATCTCACCATAATAAGGTAAGATCCCTGTGATTGCAGTGATAGTCCCTGGATCGAAAATGTTAGCACCCACAGTTTAAGATGAAGTACACAGAAACAAAGGTCATTATTACATCGCATATCCAGGAATATAATGGTTCTTACAACTCACTTAGCCCAAGGCTAAGACACTTAAAGTTCACATTACATAGCATAATAATAATAGAGTCTTTAGTCTTCATGTGCCACAGGCAAGCATGTCGAGTGTAGACCCGCAACCCTACTCATCATCAGAGTATCCTGCAACATAATAAGTTATAGCCACAAGGGTCAATACATTTGGAATTGTATTGGCAAGTGATACCATAGATACTTTAGTATAATCCAACAACTACATGAATATATGGCTAAGTGGGGTTATGGTTGGCTTTGCTAAAAGCTAGTTTAACTTATAGTTTTTTTTGAAGAGTAAGTTTTCTCATTCAACACTAAGGTACCAATGATAGACATCACTGAACCTCTACCCATGTTCACCCACAAGTTTTAACTTAGAGAAATTTGGATGAGGAGATTATTGAACTGCTTCACTGTCTTGAGGCTCAGAAGTTGTCCATAACCAGGGACACGGCTAAGTACTTAGTTTTACCCTCTCGAGAGGTGGCGCACTTTCCCCACAAGACTCGACACGCATCGAGACATGACCCTTTAGAAGCAATCCCTCAGACCACCACGGACGCGTTCCATCCTACCACATCTACCACCTTTTGTCCGTCTGGCTGAGTTCTTGCAACTTAGTTGGTCAAGGCAGGGCCCATATGCCATGTGGCTTGACTGGAAGCTTCACGACAAGAATGTCTCCAATCTCTTTGTTCCTGGGTGGACATCCACAAGTTTGATACACCAGCTGACCATAGACATGGCCCCTGAGTAACCACTCAACATAATCCAAGCAAGTCCCATTCCACCCAGGTGTTTCATTAATATTAGTTGTTTTCTTAGTCAAACAAAATAATATCTTTCCTTACTATCTTGATATGTATTTTCCACCCACGAATTCTACTAGCATGGCTAAGCACTCTAGCATACGAAGTCTTTCAACTAGGAGATACTACCAGGATATAGTCTATAGGGTAGCATAGCATAGTATAGTAACATATAAATAATCCTATCATGCTAAGATGTACCAAAATATCACTAGTGCAATAGTGAAAATAATAGGACATGGGATGAAATATCACTTGCCTTGGTAGCTAGGGGAATAGGTGCAATCCTCACAGCAACAAACTTCACAATCCACACAATCTACACAAAGAACAATACAACAACAATAATTCAATCAATAAAACATTACAAAATATGAATGCATGCAAAATGCAAGGATATGATCACAATTCTATAATTTATAGAGTCTACAGTACAGAGGGTAGAATACATCATCTAAATACATAATAAATACCCCAAAATAATTTATAGGACAATTTTTTATGAGCAAAATACTCCTAAAAAGGTTCTGCCTACAATTCCAATTTTTCAGAGGCAAAAGTGTGAAACAAGGCCTCTATAATAAAGGTCTTATTTTTCTGAATCCATAGACACCAAATTTGCATTTTTCTGAATTGTGGAACAAAAGTTATGGATTTTCTAAGTTTAATACAAAATCTGTTTAATTTCTATTTAAACAGATTATCCTGGGCGACGTGGCGCAATCTAATTGGCCCGTACCGGTTCGGTCGGATCGACCGCTGTGGCCGTTGGATATAAGTGGCATCGGACGGATCTGATTAGCCCATACCCCTTCGATTAGTGATCTAATCATATCCGCTAGAAACCGATCGAACGGCTCCTAACGCTTGGCCGAGAACTGGCGGCGCTAGCGACGGCGCGCGGTGGCGGCACGTCGGGTGAGTGGAGTTCTGGTGGTTCTAAGAGGGGTAGGGAAACGATAGTCTTATCGAGGGTTTGCGGTGGTCTCGGCGGTCTCGATGGAGGTCACGATGGCATGGGAGGCTCTCTGGTTCAATCGCGATCCCTCGCCGGAGTTGCGTCGACGGCGGAGGCGACGGTTCTGTGTCAGAGACGACGGCCTGGGGCTCAAACAAGCAAGGTGAGGGGTCTGTGAGGTGCGGCTTGTCAAGCACAAGCGGCCTGTGGCCAAAGAAAGGTGGCGGAAACTCTGTCCTTACCGGAAAATTTGACGGACGGCGGCGGCAGAGAGAGTTCACCGGGGTTGTCCGTGTCATCGACCTAGAGCAAGAGGAGGCATGCGGCTGGGTTAGTAGGTGCGCCAGGATACGGCAAACCAGACAGGATAGAGAGGAGGGCGCGGGGTGGTCGGTACTCACCGGAATCACCGCCGGAGCTCCGTCGGCAAATGGTGGTTCGAGCTCTCAATTTGTGGAGCCTTGGGGCTCTCCGGGGTGGTGTCTGAGGGGAAAATGATGAGGAGGGAGAGGGGATTAAGTAGGGGTGGCCGCCATGGGGAATTAATATGGGAAACGGCCGAATTGGAGCCGATTTCGAAACGGCAGAGAAGGGGGAGGGGTGTTCGTCGCCTGGGGTTGAAGACGACGGGGTGGTGGTGACGTGGGCGTGGGGTCGGGGTGGAAGTGGGAGGGGGTAGTAGCGAGGGGGTGAGAAAAACAGAGAGGGGGAGAGTTGGCCCGGATGGGCTGGTTGGGCCGACTTGGGCCGAAAGGCCAGATGCTGTTGCTGCTGCTATTTTTTCCTCCCTTTTTTTGATTTTCTTTTCTAGGTTTCTTTTGAATTTAGCAAAAGTGCTCCAAAAAGTCTCAAAATTTCACCAAATTTTTGGAGGATAAATCTAATACAAAGTAGTACATGCCATGATGATTTGAATGCTATGATGAAGATTTTTAAAGAAAATTTTGGGATGTTACATGGGAAGACCCTGAAAAAGTTTTTACCAAATGTTTTATGATAAAACCTTGGTGAGGTGGGACCTTCCAAGAGATGTTGAGGAAGAAAAAGGTTTTGTTTTACCAAATGCTGAATAAAAGATGGAGGAAAAAGGTTTACAAAAACTCACCCGGTTCTTTGAAGTTTAGCTATAACAACTTAACCCTGTGCAACCACATTACTCTGGAATGGGACATGGCTGGATTTGATGGTTGTTTATTCCGGTATAAGCTGCCTTGTAACTACTACAGGGGATCGGGGATCCCTGGAGGGTGGGCCTTCTCCAATAAAGGTCCATGTGGGACATCGACCTGGAGAAGGAACAAAGGGTCTGCGGACCTCCACGCGTTACTATGGTCCCCTCATTGAAAGCGCACACTCAAGAAGTGGAAAAGCGCTCTGGTTGGTCCTCGGTACCCGATGTCCCGGTTTTGAGGGGAATAACACCCATAGGATAGGCACTTATATTGGAGTGGGCATCCGGAGAGTCTTGATCGGTTACTCGACCCACGATCGGTGTAGATCAGGGTAGTGTACCCGGATGGTGTGGGTAAAGTATACAACCTCTGCAGAGTGTAAATCTATTCGAATAGCCATGTCCGCGGTTAAGGACGGGTTGGACAAACTTCTGTAGAGCGGTGCTAGTTTTGATTTCAAAAAGGATTTCGGAAAAGAAATGGCTTTGGAAATGTTTTGACCATGGGATGGTCGTAAAGGAGAAAGGTTTTGACCATGGGATGGTCAGAATGAGGAGAAAGGAGATTGGTCGTGGGACGACCTGAAGACGGGAACAAATGGGTGACCCAGTCCTAATGTTTTCCAAGACATTTCAAAATGGTTTCCAAAATATTTTACTAAAGTTTTCAACAAAGATATGTAGATGCTATATCTACAAGGGAAACTATTTGAGAAAAGAACCTCCCTTGGAGCCCACCTACTTCCACAGCTATATTGCATATTCTCTTGTTTTATTATTCTATTAAGGTGGTTTGCGAGTACATTCAGAGTACTCACTGGCATTGTCCATGGCTATTAACTTGGTCAGATTTCAAGAAGAATATGATGTTGGCAACTATGCGAGCTAGGACGTTTACCCAGTCAATTGCCCGTAGGTTAAGGCATGGATCGGGCTCTACGCTTGACGAAGTTCCGCTGTTGATTATTGATGTAGCCATAACGGCATTTATGTAAGTCTTGTAAATTCGGTATGTCTCGGATGTTGTAATGATACTTGTCGGTTATGTGCCATGACTAACTAATCATGGGATCGTGGTTGTATGCATAATAGGGATTCTCGGAGGATTAATCCGGGGGCCCCATACTATGGGTGTCAGATTCATAACTATGTAAAACTAGATTATTGACTCTAGTGCAAGTGGGACAGAAAGGAATATGCCCGAGAGGCAATAATAAATGGTTATTATGTTATTCAAGGTTTATAATAGATGTTTATTTCTCATGCTATAATTGTGTTAAAAGGAAATGTTAATACATGTGTGATAATAAACAAATAGAAGGTTCCTAGTGACGCCTCTCAATACACTAGCTTGTTGATTAACAAATGATCAAGGTTTCCTGATCATGACATTAGATGTTGTTAATAACAAGGTCGCAACATTGGTGGAATGATGTGATGAACAAACTCTTGAAAGTATAGTAATACAATCATGCCATTATGTTTACACTACTATAACGTCACTCAAAGTAACCCTAATCCTCAGACCATGAGATCACGTTAATTGCTGACTTAGGAAAAGTATTTTGATTACATCGAACATCACTTTGTAACATGGTGATTATAAAGGTTTCATTGGATACTTGGAAAGTGTTAGTTGAGGCTGATGGATCAAGAGTCGGATTTGTCCATCCTGATGATGGAGAGCTATACTCAGGGCCCTCTCGGTGATATCACATTAACATAGCTTGCAAGCAATTGATAACGATCACTAAGAATGTCATATCACGGGAATGAGAAAAGAGTACTTGTAAGTAACAGGATCGAACTAGGTATAGATGATACCAAATGATTGGATCCTAGACAAGTAAAATATCGTGAGACAAAAGGAATCGGTTACTGCGAATAAAGGTTCACGTGATCACTAGTTTATCGTTTGAGCTGGTGGGAGTCATTATGGGTCTCTAGGTCCCTCTGATGATTATTGATCTGAGAGTGTCTCGATCATGTCTACTCAGCTCGCGAACCCATAGGGAGACACACTTAAGGGTAGCCGACGCATTTGAGTGGATAGGGAACACCGGAGAAAATACTAGATAGTGTAGGAATTGTTCTGATAAATCTGCCAGAATAGTTTCTGTGTATCAGAATAATATTAAGGATTGGATTATCAATTTGTTCATTAAATTGAGTGTTCATTAAATGAAGTACTTATTAAATGAAGTGTTCATTGAATGAGTGGCATTAAATCAAGTGAATTAAAAGGGAGTTTTAATTGCATGGCTCTTGATTTTGAGTGGAGATTAATTATGAGAAAGTGGAGTTGAATTTTGAGTGAGTGGAGCCCCCACCCACATGAAGGGGAGATTCGGGGGACAGAAAGTCTCTGTTCCGGCACCCTGCCGGGACGGGGAAGTGCCCACCAGAGCCATCTCCATCGATCTCCACCACCATCTCCATCACCGTTGCTGATTCCCATGATGAGGAGGGAGTAGTTCTTCCTCGAGGCTAAGGGTTTTACCAGTAGCTATGTGTTCATCTCTCTCTATGCATGATCATATTGTGATCATGAGCTTTGTAATCAAGTAGATCTACCTTGCTACTCAAGTGCTTTAATAGATCTCTGCTCTCCCCATGTGTGTGAAAGTGACAGCGTGCACACCATGGTGGCACTTAGGCTAGAGATTACAAATACTTGTTATGAGTTATATTTGGACTTGGATGTTTCTATGAAATTATGGTGTTTGTTGGAACCATTTAGAGCTCAAGGTGACAGTGTGGGGTTATCTAGATGGGGAAAGCAGACTTTGAGGTGTGCTGTTATAGCCCTACCGTGGATTAGAGTGTCCAACCGGAGAGTAGTTAAGAGTAGTATCATAAAGAGAAGATATTTATATGGGAGTGTTCACTAGTGAAAGTATGATCTCTAGGCCTCGTTTCTAAGCATTGAAACACTGTTTGCAACTAGATCTGTTACATGTTTGCTTGCTACCATCTTTATTTCAGTTTGCCTTTAGTCTCTTCCACGCCATCAAAGTATTTTCTAGCACCGTTGTCTTATATCCATACCACTTGTATTTTACTATCTCTTCGCCAAACTAGTGCACCTATACACCTGACAAGTGTATTGGGTGTGTTGGGGACACAAGAGACTTCTTGTATCTTGATTGCAGGGTTGCTTGAGAGGGATACCTTTGACCACTTCCTCCATGAGTTCAATAAACCTTGGGTAATCCACTTAACGGAAAACTTGCTGCTTTTCTACAAACCTCTGTACTTGGAGGCCTAACTACAACCTACAAGAATAGAAGTGCATAGACATCAAGCTATTTTCTGGCGCCGTTGCCGGGGAGGTAAGGTAAAAGGTACTCACATCCTCCAGTGTGAGTGGTTGAAGTTATTTCCTTTAGGTTCTGCAATGTTGTCTTTTTGTTTCTTGTTTTCACTAGTTAGGCTTAATGGAAAACAACAACAAAATTAGAGATCTTTATAGTATTTATCTTGAGGTAGGACATGAAGTGTTTGAAGAGAAAATTAAAAAACCTATGGAACTTTATTTGCATGCTAATAGCAATGTTGTTAGTATGAATTCTTTGTACACCATTATTGCTAATGCTATGGAAAAGTCTAAGCTTGGGGAAGCTGGTTATGATGAGCATGATATTTTTAGTCCCCCAAGCACAGAGGATAAAATTTACTTTGATGATACTATACCTCCAATATATGATGATTACAATGATGAATATGATATTTTCAGTCCACCTACTATTGAGGAGAAAATTAATTATGATTACAATATGCCTCCATTATTTGATGATTATGGTGATGAGAATAATAATGATAGCTATTTTGTTGAATTTGCTCCCACTACAATTAATAAGAATAACTATGCTTATGTGGAGAGTAATAATGATTATATGCATGTGGCTCATGATAAGAATGTTTTATGTGATAGTTATATTGTTAATTTTATTCATGATGCTACTGAAAGTTATTATGAGAGAGGGAAACATGGTTTTATGTATCTCAACAATATTAAGTTTCCCCTCTTTATGTTGAAAATTTTGAAGTTGCACTTGTTTTGCTTTCCTATGCTTGTTGCTTTGTGCTTTCATGACTTGTTTCTTTACAAGATTATTTTTCATAGGAAGTGGGTTAGACTTAAATTTGTTCCATATTTGCTTCTTGATGCTCTATTTTACTTAAATTCATATTTCTTATGTGAGCATCATTGAAATTTATCATGCCTATCTTAATGGCTATAAAGAAAGAGCTTTTTGGAAGACAACCCAATATATTTTTGCTTTCAGTTTTGTTTTGTTTTGTTGAGTCTTGGAAGTTAGTACTTCTGTAATAACCTCTCCTTATCCTTTTTGTTTGATTTTTTGTGCCAAGCGTAACCTCTAATGAGAGAGAAGTAATGCTTGGGAAAGTTGCTGTCCTGAGACAGATTTTTGTGCTTCGCTTTAAAATTCATGTAAAATCGCTGTACGTCGGTTTGAGATGTGATTTTTTGTGCTTCTGCCCTAGGTTGTTAGAAAACTTTTGTTAGTTCAACACTTTTAGATTTGAGCAACATAAGGTCTTGAAACAATTGGTTTTTACCTGCTGGTATGTTTTAACAGATTTCTGCCATTATTTTCATTTGCCTCTTAATCTCTTTCTCTTTGAGTTTTCTTTGATCATTTGAACTTTTTAAAAGAAGTGCTATAGTATCTTATGTTTTAATGGAAGTTTTACTTGTGTTGGAACTTAATCAAAAGACTTATTATCTTGAGTACACTAATGTTGCTAATGAAGGTTGTGTGAAGTTTTGTATGAAGGAAAAATTTCAGGTGTAAGGAAAGAATGATGTAATGAGATGAAGGATAGACTAAAGCTCAAGCTTTGGAATGCCACCCATGTCACCCCAAGAAATATCCAAGAAGTACAAGCGTCAAAGCTTGGGGATGCCCAAGGCATCCCCTTCTTCATCAATAATAATCTTAGGTTCTTCCAAACACTTCATTTTTATTTGTTTCATGCACAGTTGTGTTTTTCTTGGAGCGTCTTCATTTTTGTTTTTGGTTTTCGTTTGCTTAGTTTGCTTGAATAAGTTAGTTGGATCCCAACACACTTATTTTGGAGAGAGACACACCCCGTTATTCATTGCCTAGAACACTCCAGTTTTCATTCTTATTATTTTGTGAGTGTTCCCTTTTGCTAGCACTGTGTTTAGCCTTAGTTTTCTTGTGCTTTCAGCTTAGCAATTTTTAGTTCTTATTTTTGGATTTGTCAGACAAGCTCACTGATCTTTATTTATTATTATCTTTGTGAGTTCTTTCAAATAAGTTGGTTTGGATTGGAAAAGAGTAGGAAAAGTACATGCTTAAGTGGTATAAAGGGAGCTTGTTTTTGACTGTGGCCTATGCTTTGTCATGTCATGCTTGATATTGTTTTGGCTTTATGCTTAGTGATTTTTTCTGTAGCATGACATGTTATAAACAATTGAGATTGCTTAATGTGCCTTGAAAGAATCATGTGTTGTTTTAGCGTATTAAAGCATAGTATTGTGGTATTCTCCTTTGATGCTTTATTTGGGTCGACTTGGCACATGCTCACACCATGTTATGACTATCCCAAGTCACCATAGCCTTTATGATCCTTTAGTTTCCGACTTGTAGTATCACTTTATGCTTTGAATTAATGATGCTTTGTCACTTTGCATGATTATGGCCATTATTGCTCTCTTAGTTGGTCGCTCCCAGTCATTTGCTAGCCTCCGTAACCAAGTATGAGTTCCACTCATGCAGCCAACTCCCAAAACCAAGTTATACCAAAGAGTCCACCATACCTACCTATTAGCATTTGCTATTCCAAGTATATTCATGTTTTTATCTACCTTTCGAATTAAACTTGTTATGAGAAAACTAGTGATTAAAGCTCTCACAAACTTGATGGCACACTTTACTTTTCTTGCCCTTAATAAACTTGAACCATTGTGTCGTCTATGTTGTATATGCTTGAACTTATATGTTGGGGATTAGCAGAACCATGCTGTCATGGGGAATTCTTTCAACATTGCACTTGTACATTGTACCCAGTTGATATCATGCTCTTTTGTTTATGGATGTCATCGGTGTGAAATGAAAGGGGAGCTTGTAAGTCCATGGAGTTATGTATGTGTGTTAGAGAAATGCCTGGGCCGCCGGTCTAATTCATGCTGTCATGGTGGAAACCTGCATCGTAACCATAATGAGCTGTCTATGAAGCATTCTTCCTATAAAAAAAGAGTCAGATATTGAGAAAAAAGAGAAAAAGAAAAAAGAGATATGAGAAAAGAGGAAAGAGAGAAAAAAGAACCATTTTCCCATGGTAAATAAGAAGATTGATGAGATGCTTGTTGTCTACTTGCCTTGTCATTTTGATATGGGGATTCTTCAGTATCATCGGGCAAGGGGTACCCCGTTGGCGGTTCTCTATGATACACATGTACTTACTTTGACAGAACTTACCAGTAACTAAACTTGAGTAGAATGAGGAGCGGTCCTCGTATTCAAGGGACATGAGATTTCCAACTTATACTTCACCAAGCATATACACCATACTTTGTTCACTTTAACCTTAATCACTTCAAGATGCTTATGATAGGGGCAATGAGAGCTGAAAGCTAAAAAGTACCATAATTTTTGGAAGCTCTTTATGAAACTTGAATCTCTGCTTCCTTCTATGAAGGCCTTTCTTTTACTTTTATGTTGAGTCTCCACCTTTTATCTTTATGCACCTATTGAGAGAGCATAGTGGCCATTCTTAGTTCTATGTGCATTGTCCCAAGACTTGTTGATTGATGCATAATTTTGATATTGCTTGTTCTTAAACTATTTGTATCTAGTCACACTTATGAACTTTGAAGGTGTCTTATGCATTTATGTTTGCTACTCTATGAGGGACAAGCTGAATGCCACTATGCTATGTTTTCTTTATGTGAAACAAAGAAACGTCTTGCAAAGCATTGTTATTCATGAATATTTTGTTTGTGCCTTTTTCATGTTACAACATAGTTGCTATGTATTATTGTTAGAACTTTATCTTTCATGCTATGTTGAAGTACTATGATCCCAGCTATCAATGTTTTACAAATACTTTGATCAAGTTTATGATGATGCATGTCACCTAAAAAATTATTCTTTCTTTTTATCACTTACCTACTCGAGGACGAGCAAGAGTTAAGCTTGGGGATGTTGATATGTTGCTAACATATCTATAATTTTTGATGTTCCATGCTTGGTTTATATCTACTTTCTTACGTTTTGTCCACACTTTGAGGTATTTTTATATGTTTTCTCGAACTAACCTATTAACAAGATGCCATAGTGCGAGTTGCCTATTTTCTGCTGTTTTTGGTTCCAGAAAGTTAGAAAATGAATATTCTCGGAATTGGACGGGACAAAATCCAAAATGCCTATTTTTCCCGGAGCAACACGGAAACACGAAGCAGAGACGGAGTAGGGCACCAGGGTGGGCACACCATATGGTGGCGCGGGCTAGCCCTGGTCATGCCACTAGGTGGTGTGGGCCCCCTGGCCGCCCACCGACCTTGCCTCTTCGCCTATAAGATGCCTCCCGATGCAAAAACCCTAAATCGTCAAGCCTCCAGCCATGAAAAGTTCCACAGCGCCGCCGCCACCGAAGGGGAGATTTGGGGGACATAAAGTCTCTGTTCCGGCACCCTGCCGAGACGGGGAAGTTCCCCCGGAGCCATCTCCATCGATCTCCACCACCATCTCCATCACCGTTGCTGATTCCCATGATGAGGCGGGAGTAGTTCTTCCTCGAGGCTAAGGGTTCTACCGGTAGCTATGTGTTCATCTCTCTCTCTATGCATGATCATATTGTGATCATGAGCTTTGTAATCAAGTAGATCTACCTTGCTACTCAAGTGTTTTAATAAATCTATGCTCTCCCCATGTGTGTGAAAGTGACAGCGTGCACACCATGGTGGCACTTAGGCTAGAGATTACAAATACTTGTTATGAGTTATATTTGGAGTTGGATGTTTCTATGAAATTGTGGTGTTTGTTGGAACCATCTAGAGCTCAAGGCGACAGTGTGGGGTTATCTAGATGGGGAAAGCGGACTTTGAGGTGTGCTGTTATAGCCCTACCATGGATTATAGTGTCCAACCGGAGAGTCGTTGAGAGTAGTATCATAAAGAGAAGATATTTATATGATAGTGTTCACTAGTGAAAGTATGATCCCTATGCCTTGTTTCTAATCATTAAAACACCATTTGCAACTAGATCTGTTACATGTTTGCTTGCTACCATCTTTATTTCAGTTTGCCTTTAGTCTCTTCCACGCCATCAAAGTATTTTCTTGCACCATTGTCTTATATCCATACCACTTGTATTTTACTATCTCTTCGCCGAACTAGTGCTCCTATACACCTGACAAGTGTATTGGGTGTGTTGGGGACACAAGAGACTTCTTGTATCTTGATTGCATGGTTGCTTGAGAGGGATACCTTTGACCACTTCCTCCCTGAGTTCGATAAACCTTGGGTAATCCACTTAAGGGAAAACTTCCTGTTGTTCTACAAACCTCTGCACTTGGAGGCCCAACAACTGTCTACAAGAATAGATGTGCGTAGACATCACTAGCTTCGACACCAATCCGGATGACTCTAAGTGACATCCGGATATGTATTTCTTTTGAATGGAGAAGCGGTGAGTTGGAGGAGTTCCAAGCAACCTGTGGTGGAAAGATCTTCAGTGGAGGCAAAGTATATCTCTTCTTCAAAAGCAGTGCAAAAGCAGTTTGGATGAAGGAGTTCATTTTTTAACTAGGCATGGTTCCAAGTGCTTTGGATCCAATGGTTATCTACTGTGACAACAATGGTGCCATAGCCAATGCTAAGGAAGCAAGGTCTCACTAAAATTCCAAGCATATCAAGCGTTGTTATCACTCCATCCAGGAACATGTCCAGGATGGCGATATAGAGATTTGCAAAGTAGACACGGATTTGTACATTGCGAATTTTTTGACCAAATCTCTCCTAGAGGAAAAACATGATCAGCACCAGAATGCTATGGGTGTTAGATTCATAACTATGTAAAACTAGATTATTGACTCTAGTGCAAGTGGGAGACAGAAAGGAATATGCCCGAGAGGCAATAATAAATGGTTATTATGTTATTCAAGGTTTATAATAGATGTTTATTTCTCATGCAATACTTGTGTTAAAAGGAAATGTTAATACATGTGTGTTAATAAACTAATAGAAGGTTCCTAGTGACGCCTCTCAATACACTAGCTTGTTGATTAACAAATGATCAAGGTTTCCTGATCATGACATTAGATGTAGTTAATAACAAGGTCGCAACATTGGTGGTATGATGTGATAAACAAACTCTTGAAAGTATAGTAATACAATCATGCCATTATGTTTACACTACTATAACGTCACTCAAAGTAACCCTAATCCTCAGACCATGAGATCACGTTAATTGCTGACTTAGGAAAAGTATTTTGATTACATCGAACGTCACTTTGTAACATGGTGATTATAAATGTGTCATTGGATACTTGGAAAGTGTCAGTTGAGGCTGATGGATCAAGAGTCGTATTTGTCCATCCTGATGACGGAGAGATATACTCAGGGCCCTCTCGGTGATATCACATTAACATAGCTTGCAAGCAATTGATAACGATCACTAAGAATGTTATATCACGGGAATGAGAAAAGAGTACTTGTAAGTAACAAGATCGAACTAGGTATAGATGATACCAAATGATTGGATCCTAGATAAGTAAAATATTGTGAGACAAAAGGAATCGGTTACTACGAATAAAGGTTCACGCGATCACTAGTTTACCGTTTGAGCTGGTGGGAGTCATTATGGATCTCCAGGTCCCTCTGATGATTATTGATCTGAGAGTGTCTTGGTCATGTCTACTCAGCTCGCGAACCCATAGGGAGACACACTTAAGGGTAGCCGATGCATTTGAGTGGATAGGGAACACCGGAGAAAATACTGGATAGTGTAGGAATTGTTCTGATAAATCTGCCGGAATAGTTTCAGTGTATCAGAGTAATATCAGGGATTGGATTATCAATTTGTTCATTAAATTGAGTGTTCATTAAATGAAGTACTTATTAAATGAAGTGTTCATTGAATGAGTGGCATTAAATCAAGTGAATTATAAGGGAGTTTTAATTGCATGGCTCTTGATTTTGAGTGAAGATTAATTATGAGAAAGTGGAGTTGAATTTTGAGTGAGTGGAGCCTCCACCCACATGAATGAGGGAGAGGTGGGGGCACCCACCTTGGCCGCCAGCCATCGCAAGGGGCTACCCCCTATAAAAGGTGGGGTGGAGATCCTCTCTGTCACACACTCTCATCCTTCTCCTCTCATATGCCCTTTGGTTGGCATCTTCCTCCCCTTCTAGCCTTGTCCATTGCCATGAGCATGATGCTTAGGCGAAGCTCTACTCAAGCTCTTCTCCACCTCCACCACCACCATGTCATAGTGTTGTCGAAGTTCTAGGGGATCCACTACTTCTGCTGCCGCGCTAGAGCAAGGGACAGAAGACGTTGGCACACCGTATGTGTGACCGATTATGGAGGCGCTGCACTTGTGGCTTTAGGTCATCGCATCCTTGAGGATGGTCATGTACACTCTACAACAGCCACGTTTGTTTGCAGGAATGTTTTCCTGTCTTATAGTCTTCGAGGGTGAGTCCATCTGAAACCTTTACAAGTATCTCCTAGATATGATCTTGGTAGTTGTAACCGTAGGATTTTTTTTGATTTCCATGCAACGAACCCCATCACCAAGACCCCCGAGATTGATAAAGGCTTGAGGTGAGATACTTGGCTAGCGGTGATCTCAATGAAACCCAATGATAGAAACGGCTGTATGGTCTTCACTTAGCAACCCATTCGGGATCACAGCAACATGACCACTTAAGGATTTGATCTGTGTTTTACACTTAATAATCATTTGTAGCCCGATGCTTCATGATGCACTCGGTTAGATCAAAAGACTATTGCTATGCATGTTGCCTCCTAGGGGCTCTAGTATATCAGGATGTGCTACCCACAAGAGATTATCTCTACTAAAACATTACACATGACTATGCTTATTATTATCTTTTATCCCATATGTTGTGCAGCTGTAGGTGGATCTTCAACCTTGGCCTATCTCCATCCATTGAATCAACCCATGATAAAGTAAACTAGATTGGTCCGATAAACGAAGGTAAAATGAGGAAACAAAGTCTTGTAGATGTGTCCTTTTTATTTCCTTTTAGCGTTGTTTCCCAAGGTTTGATTAAACCTAGGTCTACTAGGAAAAACGACTATTGTACTACATCCGTGAATCCAGATCGAATGTATCAACCCTTTTTCGAGCGCCATTGCTGGGGAAGCAATTTCACTATACTGGTGAGGTCACTAGAGACCTTGTTTTTTGTTATTAGTTTACTTTCTTGTTATCTATTTGAAAACCCAAAAAAATTAGTTACTTGTTATTTGTTTCCCTTACTTAATAAATACCAAAAATAAAAGAGCAATGGCTCAAAAGCGACTTGGGGAGTATGATACTCCTATTCATGCATCTATTACTCAGCCCGCAGTTGATGCAGAAGCATATGAAATTAAGCCTAACCTTTTAAGTTTGGTTCAGCAAAACCAATTTGGAGGCTCATCTTCTAAGGATTCGGATTTGCACTTAAATACTTTTACTGAAATTTGCGACATGATGTGTATTAAGGATGTAGATCAAAATGCTGTTAAATTACATTTGTTTCATTTCGCTCTTAAACATTGTGACCCGATCATGTCATGAAGTTCAAGTTACGATGATTAGAATGGATCCCCGTAGACTATTCCTTAGACCGTGAGGCTATACCAATCACTGTCTCTCGAGACTGCTTAGATAACATCAAGCGTCACTTGGTAACACAATGATTATAAAGGTGTGTTAAGGTACTCGGAGGAACCGTAGAGGCAATATATGTCAAGAGCGGGATTTGTCCATCCACGTGACGGAAAGATACTCAAGGTCCCACTCGGAGAAGTTATATCCAATAGCTGTGCGGCATGAGATTTGATCACATGGATATCACTTGTCGGAACGAGTCAATTAGCATTGTTCGGTACTGAGATTGGACATGACATGGTGATGCCTTTGATCAAATCTCGGGCAATGCAAGTATATAGAGACAAAAGGGATAAGACACGACTGTCCCAGTTCAAACAACAAAAGATCTTCGTGGAATGCATAGGGGTCACATGGCCATCCAGATCCCTCTATCGATCATTAGTCTGGGAGTGTCCCGACCATGTCTAGAGTGTTCCTGAACCGTGGGGTATCACGCTTAAGGGCTTGATGATTCTTAGAGAGTGTTTATAGGATCGGTAGAATCACCGAAGAAGAGTAGAGAGAAAACCAGAAGGGTTTCGGTAAGTCCGAAGGATGACCGGAGTGGAGATGGAAGGTGTTCCATAACCACGGAGACTGAATAATATGTGAATGAATGTTAAATATTGATCTAATCATTTATTCATAATTATTTAATAAAAGATAAAATCAATTAAATGGTCAAAGGGCTTAATGGGCCAATTCCCGGAGGGGAAAGGGCCCAAGAGGAGACCACACCCCTAGGAGAGGCCTAGGGGGTGGCCGGCGGCCCTAGTAGGCCTGCCCCACGTGGGGCCCATGGGTGGGGGCTGGCCGGCGTGCCTCCCCACCTCTCCCCCTCCTTTAGTCCCACCCCGGGACTTTGAGGGAGGTAGTACCTCCCCTCCCCCTATATATAGTGGGGGTATTTGGCCAGATAAATACACACAATATTCAATAAAGGTTTCCTCACTTTTGGGGAGACATCCAATTGATATTCTCTCTTTCTCCCGTGACCCTGGTCCCAAGTTCGGATTGCGTGAATGAGAGCATCTTCACCACGGGGCACCGTCACGCTGAGGGATTGGGATCTAGGAGCTCTACTTCCGCAACTGCTACTGGATCGGGGAAGCGGGAGTCATCGCCATGCACCGGACGTGTGTAATTCCCCGCGAGGTGTCACACTTGAGGCACTCAAGTCGTTGAGCCACAGGAGCGCAAGGATCATCACAACCTTGAGGTCGGCTTCGGCTCGTCTACATCAACCATGCTCTCCTGAGCGTTGACAATGCTTTTCGGTTTTTAAGGGTAAGTTCGCGAAAAGCCCCTCCCATTACTGTATTACTAATAGATAGGTCCTAACAACATCAGGGGTTCAGGGGCGAGGGTAAAATTTTATTGTTTTCATACGCGAACCCCTACAATGGCATGTGTCAAGAACCTCAAAAAGGTGAATTCAATCACTGAGGTAAACAATGAAGAGCTTACATCTAAGGTAGACGAGCTACTCAACATAGTAAAGGGTAAGGAAGATACCCAAGTTAATGCTATCACTACCGATGTTAATGATATTAATTTTATAGCTCACACCCCTTATAATCCTGCTTGGAAGAACCAAAATTTTGCTTCTAATATTTAGAAACATTATTCTAACATGCAGGAGCTCCATACAATAATTATGATAATCATAATGGAGCAAATCATGGCAATCTCTCGTTTGAACAAACTGTTATAACCTTTATGCAAACTCAAACCAAGCAAAATAATATGCTTATTAAAATCACAGAGAACCATGAAAGTGGCATAGGTAAAATATCTAACCAAGCCGTTGCAATTAGAAATGATGTGCATGCTCTACAGGAAATGACAAAGACTATGGAGGCACAATTAGGCAAGGTAGCTGAGAGCCAAGCTCTCATACTAGCAAAGTTTACTGGGAAGCCCGAGCCAAATCCGGTAGAAGACCTCAAGATGACGAGGATGGAAATAAATAAAGAGAAGCCCGAAGAGCTGGACTATAGCAACGCATACACCTGAATACACCATGGAAGATCTACTAAAAATGATCACCGTAAAGAATCCCGGTTTAGAACAAGGTAATGATGCTATGTACCAACAATTTATTTAACAAGTATCATCTAAATTTTAAGAATTAGAGATGGAGTATAAGAGACTAGTTGATAAGCTTCCTACTAAGCTAGATGATATATTTGAGCCCATTATTAAAATTAAAATTGGGGTTAATGAGATATCTGCACTTTGTGATCTTGGTGCAAGCGTATCACCAATTTCCAAAAGTTTATTTCACAAGTTAAACTTGGGGCATTTTGCAACCACTGAATTGAGACTCCATCTAGCAGATTCAACTTATAAACAAGCTGTTGGGATAAAAGAAAACATAGTTGTTGAAATTAAAGGAAGTCCAGCTCTTATTGATCCTGTTATAGTGGACATCCCTGAAGATCCCATGGCACCTATAATTCTAGGTTGGCCATTCCTAAGAACTATTAAAGATTTAAACAATTTACATGAAGGGAATGTGAGAATAGGACTACCGTCTAGAGATCCTTTTATAGTCTACTTCCCTTGGAAGAAGAATGTCAAGACTAATAATGATGATGGTATAATTACACTGAAAGCCAATTACTTTGGAGTGGGTATTCCACTCACCAAACCTAAATGATCACTATTTCGGTCAAGCTAACTGACCTTAACTAGAAGCTCTTCATGGGAGGCCACCCATGTGAAATAAAAGTTTTTACTCTTGTGTTAGTTTTGATGTTGTTTTTTCTTTTTGTTTTTAATAAATGAGTGTTCAAGAAGTCCTTTGGAGAGAGATCGAGAGGAGAATAAAATAAGGTAATCATCGATCTTATATTTTACTAACACATGGCCTAAAAGGTTTTGCTGATTTTTATGAAGTTTATTTGCTGTTATTTTGTCCTTTGCAAAGATGTGTAAAGGCGCACAAAGCTACTAACCCAATTCTATGAGTTTTTCAGCTTACTAGCCGCATAACGACCAGTGGTACGATCGGAAGGCCCTGTGCCATGCGCGCGTACCACATCGAGGCTCTGGAAAATAGAAACTTTGATTTTTGGTGCAGGACACAGTGGCTGTAACGACCACTGGTATGACCAGAGGCATTCGTACTACCTGCTCGTACCATACCCCCGAGCAAATATCATATTTCAAGAAAATATAGTGCACGCATAACTACCAGTAGTACGGGCGCGCGTGACCATACCGCACGCCCGTATCGAGTGCATCGCCAGAAGGGAACCGTCAACCCCAAGGTTTGCAACTCGGTACGGGCAGGCTCCGGCCGTACCAGCCGCCCCTACCACGTACGCGGCCGCCATATCACCCAGGAGGAGGTAACCCTAAAATTCCAAACACAAAAAATTATCTTTCTTCTACCTCCAAACTCGAAACCATCTCCATTGGATCTTCAAATTTATTCAATCTTTCTTTGATTCCTCGCACCCAATCGATCTAAGGTATGTTTCTACTCTGATCACCAACTTATTTGCAACAAAACTCTGCTCAATCTGTCACCATTATCAATCTAGACTTAGGTCTTGTTCTTGAGCTAATCTTGATATTGAGCATGCTTAGTATTGTTTTTAGAGGAGTTTCTTTTGTAACAAGTGTAGATGATGATTTATGCTATGTTTCTCTTCGACTAAAATTTTTGATTAGCATTTTTTATTTTGTTTTAGATGAACACGAGAAGCCGTACATGTGTGATGCCTGCGGAACAAGACGCACCACCCGTTGATATGTTGACCCCCGAGTCACTTGGTATTGAGTTCACCGAGGAGTTTCAGCTGAACCGTTTCAATCGTCTCAAGCTCCAAGAAATCAAGTCCACCAAGTGGGTGAAGGAAATATGCCCTGAGAGGCAATAATAAAGTTGTTATTATATATTCCTTATATATGATAGATATTTATTTTACATGCTAGAATTGTATTGATCGGAAACATCAGTACATGTGTGTTCAATAAACAAAAAAAAAGGGTTCCTAGTCATGCCTCTCTTATAGACTAGCCTGTTGATTAACAAGATGATCAAGGTTTCCTGATCATGGACATTGGATGTTGTTAATAACAAGGGCACACCATTGGTGGAATGATGTGATGAACATTCATCCGAAGTATAGCATTACGATCAAGTCATTATGTTTATATTGCTATAACATCATACGAAGTAATCTTTATCCTTAGACCATGACATCATGTTAATTGCTAACACCGGAAGAGTATCTTGATAACATCAAACGTCACACCGTAACAGGGTGACTATAAAGATGGGTTCAGTACTACGAAGGTGTTATGTTGAGTCTCATGGATCAAGAGTGGAATTTGTCAATCCAGATGACGGATAGATATACTCTGGGCCCTCTCGGTGATATCACATTAGGATAGCTTGCAAGCAAGTGATGTGATCACTAGAATGTTATATCACGGGAACGAGAAAAGAGTGCATGTCGGTAACGAGATCAAACTAGGTATGGAGATACCGATGACCGAATCTTGGACATGTAATATATCGAGAGACAAAGGGATTTAGTTACAAGCGTTAAAGGTTCTCACGATCACAGAAGTCATCGTTGAATGTGTAGGAGTCAGTACGGATCTCCAGGTCCCGCTATTGATTATTGATCGGAGAAGGGTCTCGATCATGTCTGCATTATTCGTGAACCGTAGGGTGGCACACTTAAGAGTTACCGGACACCATTTTGGAGCACATATGTTTCAGACGAAAGAATTGCAAAGCGCAGGAATTGTTTCAATAGAAACCGGAAATTGTTTCGGGTGAAATTGCAGAAGGTGGTTCTGCATGTGATATTGAAATATTGCAAGGGGCTATATGTGAATGTTTGTTAATTAAAGTAATTAACAAAATTCTGAATAAATTTAATAAAAAGAGTTTTATTAAATGAGAGAGCATTAAATTTGGAGAAATTTAATGCATTTAAAGTGGAGACTTTAAAAGGGAATGTGAAGAGGCATTTTAATGTGGAGGGGTTACCACCACATGAATGGGGGAGGTGAGGGGTCACCCCCCATGCGCCGGCCATGGAGAGAGGGGGCACCCCCCTCCTCCTATAAAAGGTCACTCATTCCCTCCTTCATCCTCACACCTCCTTGTGAAGGATCTCTCTCCCCCTCTAGAATTATTCCCCCATGGTCTCGGATTAGCGAGATACATGTTCCCGGTGGCATTTCGTCTGGAAGGAGTTGCTGCTTCTGCTGGATCGCTGGAGGGAGGAGGTGGAGGTTTTCCGGTGGCTTGAACGTGTGTGCGAGTGCGAATGCGCTGCTGAGTTGCAGCGCTCGGACTTCCTCACGATCTTGAGATCGGCAAGTGTATGACTACATCAACCACGAGTTCCTACTCGTTAACAAAGCTCGTTGTCTATGAGGGTAAGTTCTCGTTGGATGTATGTCCACCCGTTGCTTTGTACCTAGTAGATAGATCTTGTCGTGTAGTTCACACTGTAGGAATTTTTTTGTTTTCTATGCTGCGGACCCAACAATGGTATCAGAGCCTGATCTATGCGTAGGTGCTTAGCACGGGTAGTACACATATGGTTGATATGTGGGCGATGATGATCATGTTATTGCATCTTCTATGTATTTTGGATATTGGTGGCATAGTGGGATGAAGCGGCCTAGGCCAACCTTATATGTCATCGTACATGAGACCGGTTCCACGACTGACATGCAACTTGTTTTGCATAAGTGGCTGGCGGGTGTCTGTCTCTCCTACTATAGTCAATATCTGATTTACAACGAGTTTCTAATAACTTAGTTATCCTTGTTGTGGTTCATGTTCGTAGGTGAGAACGGTTCTATCTCCGAAAGCCCTAAGCCACGTAAAACTTGCAATTGATAAATTAGAGGCGTCTAGTTTAGATCATTGCTGGGCTAGTGTATTGATATGGTATTGTTGTAAGTAGATGTATGGTTGATACTCTTACAACACAGTCAATGTGTAAGTTCCATAGACCTTGGCCTTACACACAAAGGAATGATAGAGATCATACCACGATGCAAGTGATAGAGATCAAATGCATGGACCATATCATCTCACTTTACACATTAGATGTTAGCATCTTATACTGCTAGTTTGGCGTGTTTGATAGGATTATAAGATGATCCCTCTTTTAGATATCAAGATAAAAATGTGTTCTTCCTTGAGTATGCACCGTTCTATGGATCGTGTTTCGGACATCACGTGATGATCGGGTGTACTCGAATCTAAGCTTTCATAGGAACGGGTGTAAGACAGTTTTACACACGCGAATACTAAGGTTCTTACTTGGCGAGCCTAGCATGTACAGACATGGCCTCGGAACACGGACCGAAAGGTTAAGCATGAGTCATATGGTTGATATGATGCCCATATAGATGCTCGCCTTTGAAGCTATATAAACTCACGTGATGATCGGACTTGGTATAGTGGATTTGGTTCATGTAATCACCAAAAGGACACGAGGGATGTGGTTTTTGAGTGGGAGTTCATTAGTAATTTGGATTAGTTGAACTCAATCTATCATAAACTTAGTCTAAATAAACTTCAAAAATTCTGTTGTAGATGGCACCACCTTCTTTTAATTGCAATGTGTTCATGGAGAAAGAGAAACTTGCTGCGAATGGTAGCAACTTCACCAACTGGGCTATGAATTTGAGGATTCTCCTCACTGCTGCACAAAACCAATATGTGCTAGATGCGCCGCTAGTCCCCCCACCAGCTCCTGATGCCCCTGACGAGGAAAAAAATGTCTATGTGACTCGTTAGGAGGACCACAACTTAGTTCATTGCGGCATACTGTATGGGCTAGAGCCAGAACTTCGAAAGCGTTTCAAAAATGGCAATGCCTTTGATACCATGGGAGAATTGAAAATGATTTTCGATACCCATGCTGCCGTAGAGAGTTATAATGCTACAGAAAAGTTCTTTAGCTGCATGATGGAGGAAAACAGCTCCGTTAGTGAGCACGTACTCAAAATGTCTGGGTACGCCGATAAGCTTGTGTTCTTGGGAATAACGATTCCCATTGACTCAGGCATACATCGTGTTCTCCAATCTCTGCCACCTAGCTACAAGAGCTTCTTGATGCACTATAATATGCAGGGCATGAAGAAGTCTCTTCCCGAGCTTCTGTCAATGCTTAAGACTGCAGAAGTGGAGATTAGGAAAGAACATCAAGTGTTGATGATCAATAGAACCACCGGTTTCAAGAAGGACAAGAAAGGCAAGCACAAGGGAAAGAAGGGTGGCAAGTCTGTTGCCACGCCTGAAAAGAAACCCCGGGCTGGCCCTAAGTCGGACACCGAGTGCTACTATTGCAAGGAGACTGGCCATTGGAAGCGCAACTGCCCCAAGTATTTGGCGGAAAAGAAGTCCAGCAAGGCAAACAAAGGTATATGTGATATACATGTTATTGATGTGTACTTGACTAGTACTCGCAGTAGCACCTGGGTATTTGATACCGGATCGGTTGCTAATATATGTAACTCGATTCAGGGGCTACGGAACAAGCGACAACTAGCAAGGGATGAGGTCAGGATGCGGGTCGGCAATGGATCAAAAGTTGATGTGATCGCCGTCGGGACACTACCTCTCCATTTGCCATCGGGATTAGTTATAAACCTAAATAATTGTTATTTGGTGCCTGCACTGAGCATGAACATTGTATCTGGATCGTGTTTGATGCAAAGTGGTCATTCCTTTAAATCTGAAAACAATGGTTGTTCGATTTATAAGAATGATATCTTTTATGGTCATGCACCTATGTTGAATGGTTTATTTCTGTTAGATCTCGATAGTAATATTACGCACATTCATAATGTTAATGCTAAAAAGATTAAACTCGATGATGATATGTCTGCATATATGTGGCACTGCCGTCTAGGTCATAAATGCGTTAAATGCATGAAGAAACTCCATTCTGATGGACTTTTGGAATCACTTGATTTTGAATCATTTCATACATGTGAGCCATGCCTCATGGGCAAGATGACTAGAACGCCGTTTTCCGGTTCAATGGAACGAGTGACAGATCTATTGGAGATCATACATACTAATGTGTGTGGACCAATGAGTGTGTCGGCGCGAGGTGGATATCATTATTTTGTTACTTTCACGGATGATTTGAGTAGATACGGGTATATCTATTTGATGAAACACAAGTCTGAAACTTTTGAAAAGTTCAAGGAATTTCAGAATGAAGTGAAAAATCATCGTAATAGAAAGATCAAATTTCTACGGTCTGACCGTGGAGGAGAGTATCTAAGTTACGAGTTTAGCACACACATGAAAGAGTGTGGAATAGTTTCACAACTCATGCTTGCCGGAACACCACAACGTAATGGTGTGTCAGAACGTCGTAATCGTACCTTATTGGATATGGTTCGATCTATGATGTCTCTGACTAAGTTACCTCTGTCATTTTGGGGTTATGCACTTGAAACAGCTGCATTCACTTTAAATCGGGCACCATCTAAATCCGTTGAAACGACACCGTATGAATTATGGTTTGGAAACAAACCTAAGCTGTCATTTCTTAAGGTTTGGGGATGCGATGTTTATGTGAAGAAACTTCAACCGGATAAACTCGAACCCAAAGCGGAAATATGCATCTTCATAGGATACCCTAAGGAAACAATTGGGTATACCTTCTATCACAGATCCAAGGGCAAGGTTTTTGTTGCCAAGAATGGATCCTTTCTTGAGAAGGAGTTTCTCGCGAAAGGTGTGAGTAGTCGGAAGGTAGAACTCGAAGAGGTTATTGAACCTTCTCTTCATGGAATGGCAGTGGCGCAGCACCGGAAGTTGTTTCGGAGTTGACTTCACCTGATGAAGAGAGAGCTAATGATAATGATCATGAAACTCTGAAAGAGGACACTACCGAACCTCGCAGGTCAAGCATGACACGTGTAACTCCTGAACTGTACGGCAATCCTGTTGTGAATTTCATGGTTGATGAAATGGATGACCATGCGACGTATGAAGAAGCGATGATGAGCCTGGATTCCAACAAATGGCTAGAAGCCATGAAATCCACGATGGAATCCATGTACGAGAACCAAGTTTGGAACTTGGTGGACTTACCTCATGACCGAAAGGCCGTTGAGTATAAATGGATTTTCAAAAGAAAAACTGATGCTGATGGTAATGTGACCATCTATAAGGCTCGACTTGTCGCAAAGGGGTTTTGAAAAATTCAAGGAGTTGACTACGATGAGACATTCTCTCCCGTAGCGATGCTTAAATCAGTTAGGATTATGTTAGCAATTGCTGCATATTTCGATTATGAAATATGGCAGATGGATGTCAAAACTGCGTTCCTCAATGGTAAGATTGAAGAAGAGTTGTATATGATACAACCTAAGGGTTTTGTCGATCCTAAGGATGCTATTAAGGTATGCAAACTTCAGCGATCCATCTATGGACCGAAGCAAGCATCCTGGAGTTGGAATCTCCGCTTTGATGAGGTGATCAAAGAGTTTGGATTTGTCCAAACTTATGGAGAGGCTTGTATTTACAAGAAAGTGAGTGGGAGCAATGTGGCATTTTTGATATTATATGTGGATGACATATTATTGATTGGAAATGATATAGATCTTTTAAACAGTGTTAAAAGTTATCTAAACAGCAAATTTTCGATGAAAGACCTTGGTGAAGCTTCATATATATTAGGCATTAAAATCTATAGAGATAGATCTAGGCGCCTAATTGGGCTATCGCAGAGTACATACCTTGATAAGATATTAAAGAAGTTTAATATGGACGAAAGTAAGAAGGGGTTCTTACCTATGTTGCAAGGCAAGACATTGAGTAAGACTCAAAGTCCGGCTACGGCGGAAGAAAGAGAGATGATGGATAAGATCCCCTATGCCTCGGCCATAGGCTCTATTATGTATGCCATGCTATGTACAAGACCGGATGTGGCACATGCTATTAGTTTGACTAGTAGGTACCAATCTGATCCAGGTTTGGAACACTGGATGGTGGTAAAGAACATCCTCAAGTACTTGAGAAGAACTAAGGATATGTTTCTTATATACGGAGGTGAAGAAGAGCTAGTCGCTAAGTGTTATGTCGATGCTAGCTTTGACACCAATCCGGATGACTCTAAGTCTCAATCCGGATACGTATTTCTCTTGAACGGAGCAGCAGTTAGTTGGAGGAGTTCCAAACAACCTATGGTGGCTGGATCAACAATGGAGGCGGAATATGTTTCTGCTTCAGAAGCGGCGCAGGAGGCGGGTTGGATGAAAGAGTTCATCACGGAACTGGGTGTGGTTCCCAGTGCGTTGGACCCGATGGTGACCTATTGTGACAATGGAGCCATAGCCAATGCAAAGGAACTAAGGTCTCACAAGAATTCCAAGCATATTGAGCGCCGGTTTCACTCCATCCGCGAGCATGTTAAGGATGGAGATATAAAGATTTGTAAAGTACACACGGACCTAAATGTAGCAGATCCGTTGACTAAAGTTCTTCCTAGGGCAAAACATGATCAACACTAGAACTCCATGGGTGTTAGATTTATCACTATGTGTACTAGATTATTGACTCTAGTGCAAGTGGGAGACTGAAGGAAATATGCGCTGAGAGGCAATAATAAAGTTGTTATTATATATTCCTTATATATATAGATGTTTATTTTACATGCTAGAATTGTATTGATCGGAAACATCAATACATGTGTGTTCAATAAACAAAAAAAGGGTTCCTAGTCATGCCTCTCTTATAGACTAGCCTGTTGATTAACAAGATGATCAAGGTTTCCTGATCATGGACATTGGATGTTGTTAATAACAAGGGCACACCATTGGTGGAATGATGTGATGAACATTCATCCGAAGTATAGCATTACGATCAAGTCATTATGTTTATATTGCTATAACATCATACGAAGTAATCTTTATCCTTAGACCATGAAATCATGTTAATTGCTAACACCGGAAGAGTATCTTGATAACATCAAACGTCACACCGTAACAGGGTGACTATAAAGATGGGTTCAGTACTACGAAGGTGTTATGTTGAGTCTCATGGATCAAGAGTGGAATTTGTCAATCCAGATGACGGATAGATATACTCTGGGCCCTCTCGGTGATATCACATTAGGATAGCTTGCAAGCAAGTGATGTGATCACTAGAATGTTATATCACGGGAACGAGAAAAGAGTGCATGTCGGTAACGAGATCAAACTAGGTATGGAGATACCGATGACCGAATCTTGGACATGTAATATATCGAGAGACAAAGGGATTTAGTTACAAGCGTTAAAGGTTCTCACGATCACAGAAGTCATCGTTGAATGTGTAGGAGTCAGTACGGATCTCCAGGTCCCGCTATTGATTATTGATCGGAGAAGGGTCTCGATCATGTCTGCATTATTCGTGAACCGTAGGGTGGCACACTTAAGAGTTACCGGACACCATTTTGGAGCACATATGTTTCAGACGAAAGAATTGCAAAGCGCAGGAATTGTTTCAATAGAAACCGGAAATTGTTTCGGGTGAAATTGCAGAAGGTGGTTCTGCATGTGATATTGAAATATTGCAAGGGGCTATATGTGAATGTTTGTTAATTAAAGTAATTAACAAAATTCTGAATAAATTTAATAAAAAGAGTTTTATTAAATGAGAGAGCATTAAATTTGGAGAAATTTAATGCATTTAAAGTGGAGACTTTAAAAGGGAATGTGAAGAGGCATTTTAATGTGGAGGGGTTACCACCACATGAATGGGGGAGGTGAGGGGTCACCCCCCATGCGCCGGCCATGGAGAGAGGGGGCACCCCCCTCCTCCTATAAAAGGTCACTCATTCCCTCCTTCATCCTCACACCTCCTTGTGAAGGATCTCTCTCCCCCTCTAGAATTATTCCCCCATGGTCTCGGATTAGCGAGATACATGTTCCCGGTGGCATTTCGTCTGGAAGGAGTTGCTGCTTCTGCTGGATCGCTGGAGGGAGGAGGTGGAGGTTTTCCGGTGGCTTGAACGTGTGTGCGAGTGCGAATGCGCTGCTGAGTTGCAGCGCTCGGACTTCCTCACGATCTTGAGATCGGCAAGTGTATGACTACATCAACCACGAGTTCCTACTCGTTAACAAAGCTCGTTGTCTATGAGGGTAAGTTCTCGTTGGATGTATGTCCACCCGTTGCTTTGTACCTAGTAGATAGATCTTGTCGTGTAGTTCACACTGTAGGAATTTTTTTGTTTTCTATGCTGCGGACCCAACAATGGTATCAGAGCCTGATCTATGCGTAGGTGCTTAGCACGGGTAGTACACATATGGTTGATATGTGGGCGATGATGATCATGTTATTGCATCTTCTATGTATTTTGGATATTGGTGGCATAGTGGGATGAAGCGGCCTAGGCCAACCTTATATGTCATCGTACATGAGACCGGTTCCACGACTGACATGCAACTTGTTTTGCATAAGTGGCTGGCGGGTGTCTGTCTCTCCTACTATAGTCAATATCTGATTTACAACGAGTTTCTAATAACTTAGTTATCCTTGTTGTGGTTCATGTTCGTAGGTGAGAACGGTTCTATCTCCGAAAGCCCTAAGCCACGTAAAACTTGCAATTGATAAATTAGAGGCGTCTAGTTTAGATCATTGCTGGGCTAGTGTATTGATATGGTATTGTTGTAAGTAGATGTATGGTTGATACTCTTACAACACAGTCAATGTGTAAGTTCCATAGACCTTGGCCTTACACACAAAGGAATGATAGAGATCATACCACGATGCAAGTGATAGAGATCAAATGCATGGACCATATCATCTCACTTTACACATTAGATGTTAGCATCTTATACTGCTAGTTTGGCGTGTTTGATAGGATTATAAGATGATCCCTCTTTTAGATATCAAGATAAAAATGTGTTCTTCCTTGAGTATGCACCGTTCTATGGATCGTGTTTCGGACATCACGTGATGATCGGGTGTACTCGAATCTAAGCTTTCATAGGAACGGGTGTAAGACAGTTTTACACACGCGAATACTAAGGTTCTTACTTGGCGAGCCTAGCATGTACAGACATGGCCTCGGAACACGGACCGAAAGGTTAAGCATGAGTCATATGGTTGATATGATGCCCATATAGATGCTCGCCTTTGAAGCTATATAAACTCACGTGATGATCGGACTTGGTATAGTGGATTTGGTTCATGTAATCACCAAAAGGACACGAGGGATGTGGTTTTTGAGTGGGAGTTCATTAGTAATTTGGATTAGTTGAACTCAATCTATCATAAACTTAGTCTAAATAAACTTCAAAAATTCTGTTGTAGATGGCACCACCTTCTTTTAATTGCAATGTGTTCATGGAGAAAGAGAAACTTGCTGCGAATGGTAGCAACTTCACCAACTGGGCTATGAATTTGAGGATTCTCCTCACTGCTGCACAAAACCAATATGTGCTAGATGCGCCGCTAGTCCCCCCACCAGCTCCTGATGCCCCTGACGAGGAAAAAAATGTCTATGTGACTCGTTAGGAGGACCACAACTTAGTTCATTGCGGCATACTGTATGGGCTAGAGCCAGAACTTCGAAAGCGTTTCAAAAATGGCAATGCCTTTGATACCATGGGAGAATTGAAAATGATTTTCGATACCCATGCTGCCGTAGAGAGTTATAATGCTACAGAAAAGTTCTTTAGCTGCATGATGGAGGAAAACAGCTCCGTTAGTGAGCACGTACTCAAAATGTCTGGGTACGCCGATAAGCTTGTGTTCTTGGGAATAACAATTCCCATTGACTCAGGCATACATCGTGTTCTCCAATCTCTGCCACCTAGCTACAAGAGCTTCTTGATGCACTATAATATGCAGGGCATGAAGAAGTCTCTTCCCGAGCTTCTGTCAATGCTTAAGACTGCAGAAGTGGAGATTAGGAAAGAACATCAAGTGTTGATGATCAATAGAACCACCGGTTTCAAGAAGGACAAGAAAGGCAAGCACAAGGGAAAGAAGGGTGGCAAGTCTGTTGCCACGCCTGAAAAGAAACCCCGGGCTGGCCCTAAGTCGGACACCGAGTGCTACTATTGCAAGGAGACTGGCCATTGGAAGCGCAACTGCCCCAAGTATTTGGCGGAAAAGAAGTCCAGCAAGGCAAACAAAGGTATATGTGATATACATGTTATTGATGTGTACTTGACTAGTACTCGCAGTAGCACCTGGGTATTTGATACCGGATCGGTTGCTAATATATGTAACTCGATTCAGGGGCTACGGAACAAGCGACAACTAGCAAGGGATGAGGTCAGGATGCGGGTCGGCAATGGATCAAAAGTTGATGTGATCGCCGTCGGGACACTACCTCTCCATTTGCCATCGGGATTAGTTATAAACCTAAATAATTGTTATTTGGTGCCTGCACTGAGCATGAACATTGTATCTGGATCGTGTTTGATGCAAAGTGGTCATTCCTTTAAATCTGAAAACAATGGTTGTTCGATTTATAAGAATGATATCTTTTATGGTCATGCACCTATGTTGAATGGTTTATTTCTGTTAGATCTCGATAGTAATATTACGCACATTCATAATGTTAATGCTAAAAAGATTAAACTCGATGATGATATGTCTGCATATATGTGGCACTGCCGTCTAGGTCATAAATGCGTTAAATGCATGAAGAAACTCCATTCTGATGGACTTTTGGAATCACTTGATTTTGAATCATTTCATACATGTGAGCCATGCCTCATGGGCAAGATGACTAGAACGCCGTTTTCCGGTTCAATGGAACGAGTGACAGATCTATTGGAGATCATACATACTAATGTGTGTGGACCAATGAGTGTGTCGGCGCGAGGTGGATATCATTATTTTGTTACTTTCACGGATGATTTGAGTAGATACGGGTATATCTATTTGATGAAACACAAGTCTGAAACTTTTGAAAAGTTCAAGGAATTTCAGAATGAAGTGAAAAATCATCGTAATAGAAAGATCAAATTTCTACGGTCTGACCGTGGAGGAGAGTATCTAAGTTACGAGTTTAGCACACACATGAAAGAGTGTGGAATAGTTTCACAACTCATGCTTGCCGGAACACCACAACGTAATGGTGTGTCAGAACGTCGTAATCGTACCTTATTGGATATGGTTCGATCTATGATGTCTCTGACTAAGTTACCTCTGTCATTTTGGGGTTATGCACTTGAAACAGCTGCATTCACTTTAAATCGGGCACCATCTAAATCCGTTGAAACGACACCGTATGAATTATGGTTTGGAAACAAACCTAAGCTGTCATTTCTTAAGGTTTGGGGATGCGATGTTTATGTGAAGAAACTTCAACCGGATAAACTCGAACCCAAAGCGGAAATATGCATCTTCATAGGATACCCTAAGGAAACAATTGGGTATACCTTCTATCACAGATCCAAGGGCAAGGTTTTTGTTGCCAAGAATGGATCCTTTCTTGAGAAGGAGTTTCTCGCGAAAGGTGTGAGTAGTCGGAAGGTAGAACTCGAAGAGGTTATTGAACCTTCTCTTCATGGAATGGCAGTGGCGCAGCACCGGAAGTTGTTTCGGAGTTGACTTCACCTGATGAAGAGAGAGCTAATGATAATGATCATGAAACTCTGAAAGAGGACACTACCGAACCTCGCAGGTCAAGCATGACACGTGTAACTCCTGAACTGTACGGCAATCCTGTTGTGAATTTCATGGTTGATGAAATGGATGACCATGCGACGTATGAAGAAGCGATGATGAGCCTGGATTCCAACAAATGGCTAGAAGCCATGAAATCCACGATGGAATCCATGTACGAGAACCAAGTTTGGAACTTGGTGGACTTACCTCATGACCGAAAGGCCGTTGAGTATAAATGGATTTTCAAAAGAAAAACTGATGCTGATGGTAATGTGACCATCTATAAGGCTCGACTTGTCGCAAAGGGGTTTTGAAAAATTCAAGGAGTTGACTACGATGAGACATTCTCTCCCGTAGCGATGCTTAAATCAGTTAGGATTATGTTAGCAATTGCTGCATATTTCGATTATGAAATATGGCAGATGGATGTCAAAACTGCGTTCCTCAATGGTAAGATTGAAGAAGAGTTGTATATGATACAACCTAAGGGTTTTGTCGATCCTAAGGATGCTATTAAGGTATGCAAACTTCAGCGATCCATCTATGGACCGAAGCAAGCATCCTGGAGTTGGAATCTCCGCTTTGATGAGGTGATCAAAGAGTTTGGATTTGTCCAAACTTATGGAGAGGCTTGTATTTACAAGAAAGTGAGTGGGAGCAATGTGGCATTTTTGATATTATATGTGGATGACATATTATTGATTGGAAATGATATAGATCTTTTAAACAGTGTTAAAAGTTATCTAAACAGCAAATTTTCGATGAAAGACCTTGGTGAAGCTTCATATATATTAGGCATTAAAATCTATAGAGATAGATCTAGGCGCCTAATTGGGCTATCGCAGAGTACATACCTTGATAAGATATTAAAGAAGTTTAATATGGACGAAAGTAAGAAGGGGTTCTTACCTATGTTGCAAGGCAAGACATTGAGTAAGACTCAAAGTCCGGCTACGGCGGAAGAAAGAGAGATGATGGATAAGATCCCCTATGCCTCGGCCATAGGCTCTATTATGTATGCCATGCTATGTACAAGACCGGATGTGGCACATGCTATTAGTTTGACTAGTAGGTACCAATCTGATCCAGGTTTGGAACACTGGATGGTGGTAAAGAACATCCTCAAGTACTTGAGAAGAACTAAGGATATGTTTCTTATATACGGAGGTGAAGAAGAGCTAGTCGCTAAGTGTTATGTCGATGCTAGCTTTGACACCAATCCGGATGACTCTAAGTCTCAATCCGGATACGTATTTCTCTTGAACGGAGCAGCAGTTAGTTGGAGGAGTTCCAAACAACCTATGGTGGCTGGATCAACAATGGAGGCGGAATATGTTTCTGCTTCAGAAGCGGCGCAGGAGGCGGGTTGGATGAAAGAGTTCATCACGGAACTGGGTGTGGTTCCCAGTGCGTTGGACCCGATGGTGACCTATTGTGACAATGGAGCCATAGCCAATGCAAAGGAACTAAGGTCTCACAAGAATTCCAAGCATATTGAGCGCCGGTTTCACTCCATCCGCGAGCATGTTAAGGATGGAGATATAAAGATTTGTAAAGTACACACGGACCTAAATGTAGCAGATCCGTTGACTAAAGTTCTTCCTAGGGCAAAACATGATCAACACTAGAACTCCATGGGTGTTAGATTTATCACTATGTGTACTAGATTATTGACTCTAGTGCAAGTGGGAGACTGAAGGAAATATGCGCTGAGAGGCAATAATAAAGTTGTTATTATATATTCCTTATATATATAGATGTTTATTTTACATGCTAGAATTGTATTGATCGGAAACATCAATACATGTGTGTTCAATAAACAAAAAAAGGGTTCCTAGTCATGCCTCTCTTATAGACTAGCCTGTTGATTAACAAGATGATCAAGGTTTCCTGATCATGGACATTGGATGTTGTTAATAACAAGGGCACACCATTGGTGGAATGATGTGATGAACATTCATCCGAAGTATAGCATTACGATCAAGTCATTATGTTTATATTGCTATAACATCATACGAAGTAATCTTTATCCTTAGACCATGAAATCATGTTAATTGCTAACACCGGAAGAGTATCTTGATAACATCAAACGTCACACCGTAACAGGGTGACTATAAAGATGGGTTCAGTACTACGAAGGTGTTATGTTGAGTCTCATGGATCAAGAGTGGAATTTGTCAATCCAGATGACGGATAGATATACTCTGGGCCCTCTCGGTGATATCACATTAGGATAGCTTGCAAGCAAGTGATGTGATCACTAGAATGTTATATCACGGGAACGAGAAAAGAGTGCATGTCGGTAACGAGATCAAACTAGGTATGGAGATACCGATGACCGAATCTTGGACATGTAATATATCGAGAGACAAAGGGATTTAGTTACAAGCGTTAAAGGTTCTCACGATCACAGAAGTCATCGTTGAATGTGTAGGAGTCAGTACGGATCTCCAGGTCCCGCTATTGATTATTGATCGGAGAAGGGTCTCGATCATGTCTGCATTATTCGTGAACCGTAGGGTGGCACACTTAAGAGTTACCGGACACCATTTTGGAGCACATATGTTTCAGACGAAAGAATTGCAAAGCGCAGGAATTGTTTCAATAGAAACCGGAAATTGTTTCGGGTGAAATTGCAGAAGGTGGTTCTGCATGTGATATTGAAATATTGCAAGGGGCTATATGTGAATGTTTGTTAATTAAAGTAATTAACAAAATTCTGAATAAATTTAATAAAAAGAGTTTTATTAAATGAGAGAGCATTAAATTTGGAGAAATTTAATGCATTTAAAGTGGAGACTTTAAAAGGGAATGTGAAGAGGCATTTTAATGTGGAGGGGTTACCACCACATGAATGGGGGAGGTGAGGGGTCACCCCCCATGCGCCGGCCATGGAGAGAGGGGGCACCCCCCTCCTCCTATAAAAGGTCACTCATTCCCTCCTTCATCCTCACACCTCCTTGTGAAGGATCTCTCTCCCCCTCTAGAATTATTCCCCCATGGTCTCGGATTAGCGAGATACATGTTCCCGGTGGCATTTCGTCTGGAAGGAGTTGCTGCTTCTGCTGGATCGCTGGAGGGAGGAGGTGGAGGTTTTCCGGTGGCTTGAACGTGTGTGCGAGTGCGAATGCGCTGCTGAGTTGCAGCGCTCGGACTTCCTCACGATCTTGAGATCGGCAAGTGTACGACTACATCAACCACGAGTTCCTACTCGTTAACAAAGCTCGTTGTCTATGAGGGTAAGTTCTCGTTGGATGTATGTCCACCCATTGCTTTGTACCTAGTAGATAGATCTTGGCGTCTAGTTCACACCGTAGGAAATTTTTTGTTTTCTATGCTGCGGACCCAACAATGGGCGTGTCCCTATATCCTGAACCAACTTGGCATTCGTGCTGATTTCAATTTACTCCGCAACAATGTTGGTTTGTATGACTTTGTCTTTCAGGATGTCACCACATATCACCGCTTGACACTTGAGTATCTCAGCACCTTGACACATACGGTGAGCTCTTACTATTGTTCCGAGGAGTAAATGCCTGGAATTGATCGCATCAAATTCTGTCTTATGAACTGTGAGTACTCCTTTGACACTCGACCAATGGGCTCGCTACTTTGGGTTTTCCAACAACACCACCGACATACGCTCCACCACGTTTATTTTAAATCCTGCACCTTGGGAGTACTTTAATAGAATGAGAATTCGTGGAAACACACCCAAGGGGAACCAAATTGTTCATCCTGCTTTTCGTTATTTGTTTTATGTTATTGCTAACACCTTGCAGGAACATGGTGAGTTTACTAGAGTTAATGAGGAGGACATGATGACCCTCACTAAAGCTGCTATTATTAAATGCAACTTAACGCCAAATTTGTGCGGCCTTTTTATGGTTTACCTTAAGCATCAACCTATGCAGTCTTGAGGTCCCATATGTGGAGGAAGAGTCATAACCATTCTTGCACGCGCACTTCACATCAACCTAAGTAACATCCAACCATTGACAGGAAGTCACCATCTTGGTTTTTCTACTCTAAGAGCTTGTGGTATGATTTCTATAAGTAATGGTAGATACTTCACTGATATACCTCGAGCGGATCACTTGATCCCACCTTCTTTGTCTAATGGTCTATTCTCTATCGAGGATGGACGTTTGCATTATGACACGCAGTTTGAGGTAAGTCTACCCCAACAAGAAGTACCCACGGGTGAGGAAGGAGAAGATGAAGAAGTAGAACAAGAAGGACCCAAACAAGATGTGCATCTACCAAACTATTACATCACCTATGAAGATATCTATGCTCTCAAAGGAAATATGCAAAACATGAACAACCTCTCCATCAACCTTCGAGATTCTTCTGCCAACGTCGCCAAATAGTTCCATGATTGGAACAGCCAATGGAACATGGGAGATTATCCACCACCACCACAATGAACAAAAATAGGGCTTGTAAAAACCTGAGCTTGGGGATGTGTTCTCCCGACAATTTTATTTCTGTAATAATGAGGTTGTACTCCAGCTCCTTGAGAGCTTTGAAACAGTCGTGTTGGTTCCAACACTTTGCTTTTTTCCTTTGCTTTCATTTTTAGTTTGCTTTTATTTTTTTTGTTTTATTTTCTTAGTACATTGCTTTGTCGCAAGTTCTTTTCTATTCTCTAATCCCTATCCTCAAAAATACATTTTTTCCCTTTTTTATTTTTTCGTGAACGTGGATTTGCACTTTGCCTCTTTGCTTTAATTTTATTATGGGAATAATTGTACTTGAGTTTTGAAGGAACACATCCCTATAAGGAAGAGGATTATGAAGTCACTCATGAGAGGTATGTCCTATGTCTCCCACTTTTGAAGTTTGAGTTGTATATTGTAGTTGGTTGATTTCCTAAGATGCCATGCTAGTGGGAGCAATTCAAAATAGTTAGAGTAAAGATATTTATTGGTATGGATGATTACTTGTGGAAGATTTTTCTCTAGTTCTTTTAGCTAACCAAGTCTTTCCTTGGAAATAATATTGCCAAACAAGTACAACAAGAAAAAGTCTAAAATTTATGACTTGTTTGATGAATGATTGTCTTGAGAGTTCACCCTTGAAGATACTTAACCCCATAGATGTTTTGATAGACTTGATGACACTCTTGAAAGGAGTTGTTTGATTGAAATGAAGTCTAGCGGTAATTGTGATGCATGCCAAAGATAACATTGTGGATAAAACCGTGGTACTAGTTAAAAAGTTCTATATTTCTCATGCACACATTTCGATACCAGCAACTCTGCTAGCTTATGAACGATCTATGGTATAACCCCGAATTTCGGCTATGAGTTGACGACATGATTGACATACGTGCCATTGTAATGGGAAAAAGTATTGGTACTCTCAAAGGTTGTGCAAGCCGTTGAAAAAGAAACACTCAATAATCCTTGAAAGAAGGAAGAAAAAAATATATGAAGATTCACATAACAAGTCCTTGGCATGGTCTCATTACTACTTTATGAATTTCCTTGAAAGACAATGATTTGATTAGAAGTGTTTTGATAGCCTTGATTTACTAATGTGGGCGTTAATAAGACACTTCACTGTTATGGTACTCATGACATGAACTCTCTTACTCAATTTTGCTATTAAAACATTCTAGTGTTCCTTGGCAAGTTGAGAGTGAACTACATGAATTGGATTTATTGTTACACTTCTAGTTATTTATACTTATATTAAACTCTACTTTGATTGTCTTGATTTACCAAAGCTTGAATAGTATTCTTGTCATATCTCTAACTCTGACAAGGCTTTCAAATGGATAAAGTGCTGGACGCATATGACTGTCAAGCGTAAGTGAATTCATATTCTCATTGTTTCAAGTTTAAACGCAGAATTCCTTATAATTCTTTTGTTTCTTCTCGATCGAGGGTGATCATGGTTTGAGCTTTGGGGAGGTTGATGGCTCCAAAAATAGCCATCTTCCACCGCGTTTAAACATTGTTTTTAGTCAAGCAATTGATAATCAAATATCTAGCCTTGCCACTAATAACTAATAATTGCAAAGATATGAAAACCATTGCTTTGATTTGTGTTGTGCAGGAAATCACAATTTTTAATGCGAAATCGGGAGTCATAATGAAGCTTTTGAGGAAGTTTACACGACCAAGTAATTTTGGAGCCATTGCCAGGCGACAACAACCATAATGACCACTAGTACGGGCAGGGTCCGCATGTACCGTCCACTCGTACCATGTGGCGGCGACTTCATCTCGTCAAACCCTACAACTTTCATGAAGACGCCTATATATTTTGAGGCCTCAGCCGCCACGTAGAAGGCCGCCATTCTCAGATTGCATCACACCACCACCAAAGGTGATCCACACCATAGTTTTCTATCCTTGATCTTATTGTTATGAGTGAGTAATCCTCACGGGCTGCGGGTTGGGGAGAAAGCTCGCAGCAATTATGTGCATCTAATCTATGGGAGAATTGTGTATTGATTGAAAGAGAGATTTTTATCTTTTGTTTCTTTGTCTCTTGCCTCGATCTTTGAACTTGTAGGTACCCAAGACCCCCGAGATTGATAAAGGCTTGAGGTGAGATACTTGGCTAGCGGAGATCTCATAGGAAATCCCGTGACAGAAAGGGTTGTATGGTCTTTGCTTAGAGACCCATTCGGGATCACAACAACATCACCACTTAAGGCTTTCATCTATGATGGGGATATGCCGGATGGGGTATGCTCGGCAGGACATTCTGATAGGGCCAAAGGCCTCGCCAGTGGGCCTGCAGGATGGCGATTGGAATGCGACTGAGATGAAGGCCTGGCAATTGGAGATTGGAGGCCCAGAAGTGTAGCTGAAGCCCAGTTGGATTAGGTCAGAGCCTCCGAACCCATATCCTGTTCGGTTGTAAACTATAAACCCTAGCGAGGCGTCCCCTATATAAACCTCCCTAGGGTAGTTTGAGGACTTACGTTCCATCATACACCCCTCTCAAGCGACTCGCCGCTTAGGCGCTAAGCTTGCCACCCCTATAACTCGCTCTCCGTCAATCTAATCTAGCAGGAGTAGGTCTTTACCCTCCGGGGGGCGAACTTGGGTAAATCCATGTGCATCCGCCCCCATCTCGCACCGCAGATGGTCGCCAGCTCTCGCCCCCGATTCTATCAATCGCTGCCCATGGCAGTGACTGCCGTGGCCATTTCCACGATAGTGGCGCCCACCGTGGGGCCTAGGCGGACTGGCCTGAGATCTGCGGCGAGACCCTACTTGCCGATCGATCGGCCGATCGCCACCGTCCGCATGATCGCCACCGGCAGGATCTTACAGATCCTGCCCAGTAGCTACATCCCGGCGTCATGCCCGATCACGCACAACGCAGTGATGCCGGTCGGCACCATCAACCTGCTCATCGGCTTCACCAACGCAGTCGACCCGGTGGCAACGATGATCGTCGGTGGATCGCCACCATGCCGCGATCTACTCTCAGAGGAGCAGGTCCGCTCCATCAGTCGCCTCGCCACCGAATACGAATCGGCGACTAGCAACATGGTCAGGACCAACGTCGGCACGGACGACGCAGCCCTCCACGACGATGCCGACTCCGTGACCCCTACCTCGGTCGATAATCCATCACCGCAGCATCGCGGGAGGACTCCATCACACGGGTCTCCAACCCTGAGGACTTCGAGGATTCCTCCATCCTTGGGATCTTTGATTCCGACTTCGGCTCAGAGTCCCCTGAGGATTTCCGCGCCAGATCCAATGGCTTCAACGTGATCTACATGGTGGGCAGCACGGTCGCCCCGCCAGATCCATTCTCTACACCGATCCCTCCAACCGCCACGACCATGGAGGTGGAGGAAGCCCGCCTGTGACTAGAGGAGGCACAACGCAAGGAGCTAGCCAAGCGCGAGAAATTCCGCCTCAAGCGGGCAACGTCGCAGGAGCTATCGCTCTACCACCAGCGCCGTAGCAGGACTCGCCTGAACTCCAACCTCCAGGGCCGTGTCCTGAACTTCAACGACAAAAGCGACCCCGTACGCGCGGCCAAGCACGAATACTACGAGAACGCGCCACCAAATGGCAGCAACCGACCACCACCCGATGCACCGGCGACTTGGGCCCCACCGCCACCCATTGGTCGCGCACCCCCTCCGGACTAACCGCGGATCATAATCTCGCCACAGGTCCGCGACACCAACGGGCTCCCACTGGACTCCACTCCAATGGATAACGTCATCGTGGCCGACGCCGCAGTCACCCACCTCGACAAGGAGAGGGCGCGCTGCAGATCCACTACGCCAAGGCCCTACTCGCCAGGGCCGTCGAGCATCAAGCCACGGGAGTCAACCTGCGGGGGCGGATGTATTCCTGCTCATCGGCAAGCAGGGCAGCCTCAAGCGACCCTCCAACCGTCGCCAACGCCATGACCTACCCACGACCCTAGCCCCTGGCGCATCAGCCACGGGCCGCCAACCCTGCGCTCTCCACCAACGAGTCGCGGTCGGTGAACAACACGGTCGCTGCCAACGGGCAACCCATCAATGCCCGAACGCACATCGTCAACAACCAGTCTCGGCGAGCGCGCTAGCCCAACGACTTGAGGCACACCCTCACCAACCGCGGCGACCCCGAACCCAGGGGCTCGCTCAGCCGAGTCGGCCTCCAGTGCTTCGAACCTATGATCCGAGGCGAGAAGTACCCCGCCAACTTCAAGGCACCCAAGGAGATCAAAAAGTACGACCCAACGTATGATCCAGCGGTGTGGCTGGACACATACCTCATGGCAATGGGAATTGCCGGCCACACTGACCTGCTAGCTGCTAGCTACCTCCCCCTGATGATGGAGGGTGCGACCCGACAATGGATAAACACCCTCCCCGCCGAAAGCATCGACTCATGGGAAGAGATGCGGGATGCCTTCGTTAGGCACTTTGAGGGCTCCTACACCCGCGCCACCACCATTGAGGACCTGGAGCGATGCATCCAAGGATAGCATGAGTCGACCCGTCACTGGATCTAGAGGTGGCAGGAACTATGGATCAACGCCTCCGGCATCCACCCGGACATGGTGATCCACTTCTTCAAGAACGTGTGCTGATACGAACCCTTGGTCGCTAGGATCAAGAGGGTCTACCGGACGCTCGAAAACATCCCCGACCTCCTCGAGATCGCCAAGCGTTACGCGGAGGAGGACCCCAACCAGGACTCTGACAATGAGTCGGGAGGAAGACGCCACGTTAGCGGCCACGACAACGGGCGACAACACGACATGCGCTACAGCAACACCAGCCTCACTGGCAAGGACCGCAATGACGGGCAAGTCGACTTCATCGCTAACGCTAGTTACGGCCAACACGCCTCGAAGAATTTCTGCCGCGATGGAGGAAACTACCGCGACAGCGGAAACTACCGCGCCAACAACGCGGCGAGGCCGAAATTCGACCCTGCCGCCCTGCTCAACCAGCCTTGCGTGTACCATAGCAGGGAGGGAAAACCCGCCACCCATACCACCACGGACTCCCATTCTCTAAAGGAGATCAAAAAGGCAAGGCGGGCAAGGGAGGACGCCAACAACAACCCACCAAGGGACAACGGCAATACCGGCGGGTTCGGAAATGCCATCGGCTCGCTACACACCTTCACCAGGCTCGGCACCAAACGCGAGAAGAAGGTGCTCGCCCGCGCGGTCCTGTCAATGCGGTGACCCAAGTTGACATCCCCTGCTTCCTCAACTGGTCCGAGTAAAGCATCACCTGGAGTCCCCAGGATCACGTACCCAGGATCAAATATCTACGGCGAGTCGCCCTGGTGGTTAGGCCAAAGTGGCCGACTACTGGCTGCCCAAGACGCCGATGGATGGCGGAAGCTCCATCAACATCATGTACTTTGACACATTCAAGAGGCTGCACCTCCCAGAGTCAGCGATCGAGTTGACACTCACCACCTTCCACAACATCGTCCCCGGTCGGAAGGCGTATCCGATCGGCAAGGTGACGCTGCTAGTCACCTTTGGCACACCAGCGAATTTCCACACCGAGCGAATCGTCTTCGAGCTGGTGAACTTCAGCAGCCCCTACCACTGCGTCCTAGGGTGCCAGGTGTTTGCCAAGTTCATGGTGACCCCGCATTACGCCTACAACATGATGAAGCTCCCAGGGCCAAGTGGCATCATCAACGTCCATGGAGACCCCGACATACCAGTGGAGTGCGAAGACAAAGGCACCGAGCTCGCCAACGCCGTCATCGCCATGGAAATAAACCACGCAGACGAGCTCGCGAAGTACGCGAGCAACATCGACAAGGATGACCCCACCATTCGGAAGAAGCCAACCGCCGCGAGCTCCATGTTCGAGGTGACCACGCACACCCGCACCGTCGAGCTCATCCCGGGCGACTCCAGCCAGACAGTCACCATCGGGGCGCACATGAGCCTCGCATAGGAAAGCGCGCTCATCAGGTTCCTATGTGAGAATCCTGACATCTTAGCATGGAAACCATCTGACATGCCTGGTGTCCTGAGGGAACTCGCTGAGCACAAACTCAACTCCGACCCCAAAGTGCGACCAGTAAAGCAGTCGTTACGGCCCTTCAATGAAGAGCGCCGTCGAGCAATCACCGAAGAAGTACAGCGCCTGCTAGCCACAAGCTTCATTCGACCCATCAAATACTCCAAGTGGCTGGCAAACCCAATTCTAGTCCTAAAAAAGAAAATACCTGGAGAATGTGTATCGACTACACCAACCTCAACAGTGCCTGCCCGAAGGAGGAGTTCGTCCTACCGCACATCAACCAGATCATCAATTCGACCACGGGATCGAAGTCGCTGTGCTTCCTCGACGCGTATTCTGGCTACAACCAGATCAAAATGGTGGTCGAGGACGAGGAGAAGATGGCGTTCATCACGCCATTCGGTGCCTTCTTCTAGACGGCCATGCTATTCGGCCTGAAGAACGCCGGCGCCACCTACCAAAGGTGCATGCAGGAATTCCTCGTGGACCAAATTGGCCACAACATCCATGTCTACATCGACGACATGGTGGTTAAATCCACCTGCCAGGACGACCTGCTCGCCGACCTGGCCAAGACCTTCGCAAATCTGCGGAGGTACAACATCAAGCTCAACCCAGGGATGTGCACCTTTGGCGTCCCCACCGTACAACTCTTGGGATATATGGTCTGCAAGCGGGGCATCGAGGCGAACCCCACCAAGATCGACACCATCGCGTGGCTCGGGAAACCTGAGTGCCTGCGCGACGTCCAGAAGTTGGCCGGGTGAGTCGTGGCTCTCAGCTGCTTCATTCCCCGGCTCGGCGAGAAGGCAATGCCCCTCTACCGCCTGATGCGCAAGAACCCCATGTTCCAATGGGACGCAGAAGCAGACAACACGCTCAAAGCACTCAAAGAAGTGCTACTCATGGCTCCACTACTTGCCGCCCCAGTTGACAAAGAGCCAATGCTCGTCTACGTGGCGGCTGCCACTCGAGTCGTCAGCGCCATGATGGTCGTAGAATGACTAGAAGAGGGCAAGGAGCGCCCAGTACCACTAGTGAGGTCCTGACAGATTCAAGGCAACACTACCCGCAGTACCCGAAACTGGTATATGCGGTATTCCGAGCCCAACAACGACTCCCACACTACTTCCAGGAGCACGCAATCACGGTCGTCTCCTCTGCACCACTATAGGATATCATCCGCAATCGCGAGGCAACTGGGCGAGTGGCCAAGTGGGCCATCGAAATTGGCGTCCACAACATCAAGTACAAGCCATGGAAAGCGATCAAGTCGCAAGCCCTGGCCGATTTCCTCGCCGACTGGGAAGAAGCACAGCAGCCGGAGAAGCTACCATACCTCCACTATTGGTTGCTGCACTTCGATGGTTCCAAGAACGCCGACGGCGCAGGGGCTAGGGTCATACTAACCTCACCCAAGGGAGACAAGCTGCGCTACGTGCTCCACTCGACTTCACGCCCTGCACCAACAACATGGCCGAGTACGAGGCCCTTCTTCACGGCATGTGGGCCGCCAAGGAGATAAATGTCGATCGCCTACGGTGCTACGGCGACTCCGACCTAGTCGCCGGCCAAGTTGCCGAGACCTGCGATGCCGTCTCCCCGATGATGATAGCATACCGCCAAGCGGTCGACCAGCTCGAAGGGCACTTCGCCGGCTACTCAGTCAAGTGGATCGACATGCGAAAGAATGAGGAGGCAGATGCCCTCTCCCGAATCGGGTTGGCCAGGCAAACGCCACCTGCAGGAGTCTTCCTCGACATCATCCACAAGCCTCCGTCTCCCCGCCAAAGGAGATTGACATCGGGATACCACTACAGCCTGAGCCCGCCCTCGTCGCCATGGTCACGAAGCCTAACGACTGAACTGCACCATACGTCGCCTTCCTCGAGCACAAGATCCTTCCAAGCAACAAGATGGAAGCGCGAATGATCGTGCGCCGTTGCAAATCCATCCTCATCATCAACAGCGAGCTCCACAGACGCAGCGTGACCGGCGTGTTCTAGCGCTGCGTACATCCAGAAGAAGGACGCAAGATCCTCCAGGACATCCACGTCGGCGACTGCGGTCATCATGACGGTGCCAAGTTGCTGGTCGCCAAAGCCATGCGCCATGGCTTCTACTGGCTCACCGCGCATGCCGACGCCACCGACATCGTCCAACAATGCGTCGGCTGCCAGAAGTACGCCAACCAGATGCATCTCCCTGGTTCGGCACTCAAGACCATCCCCATCACCTAGCCATTCGCTGTATGGGGCATGGACATGGTCGGCCCGTTCAAGAAGGCCCCATCCGGCTTCACCCACCTCCTGGTCGCGGTTGACAAGTTCACCAAGTGGGTCGAAGCCAAGCCGATCAAAAAGTGCGACGGCAAGACAACCACGAAGTTTCTCCACGAGGTCATCAATCGGTACGGCTACCCGCACAACATCATAGCGGACAACGGCACCAACTTCGCCAAGGGCGCCATGGCAGAATTCTACGAAGAGCACAACATACGACTCGGCCTCGCCTCAGTTGCCCACCCGGAGTCGAACGGCCAAGCAGAACACGCTAATCAGAGCATCCTCCACGGGCTCAAGCCGCGACTTCAAGTGCCCCTCGAGCGAACCCTAGGATGCTGGGTCGAAAAGCTCCCCTCCGTAATATGGGGGATCCGCACCTGTGTCAATCGCTCCACAGGGTTCACGCCCTTTTTCATGGTGTATGGCGCCGAGGCCGTAATGCCAACCGACCTAGAGCATGACTCACCTCGAGTCGCCAACTACGTCGAGACGACAAACGAGATCGCCCGCCAAGATAGCATCGACTAGCTCGACGAAGCACGCGACCTAGCTCGCTCCTGCACCACCATCTACCAGCAGGGACTCCGCCGCTACCACAGCCGCTGAGTCCAGACCCGCACCTTTCAGGAAGGCGACTTGGTCCTACGACTAGTCCAGGACTAGAAGGGCATGCACAAGCTTTCCCCCCATGGGAGGGGCCATTTGCCATAGGGCGCGTCCTCAGCAACGACGCCTACTGTAACACCCCAAAAATACTAATCAAGATTATCTAGTTCTAATCACCCAAGTTTAGGGTTGACAAAAACTTTTATTACTAAATTGAATATGTGAATGTATGTGTGAATTGCATTAGTATAGGATTGAGTGAAATTACCATGTTTGATTGCTACAAATGATAAGAAATGGTTTAAAGATGAATACTATATCATCTAGGCCAATTACAAACAAAATCAAAAGAAAAAGAAATCAAATATAAAGCAAATGATCAAATGGTCATTTTGACCAAAATCAACCACTAGGCCACTTTGTGAGTTCCTAGAAAAGAATTTCTAAGAGCAACATTTCCACTTCTTTTCACCCCTTGCTAGACCAAGTAAAAATGAACCCAAGCCCACTTTACAAACTCATAAAAACTATTTTCAAATCTATTTAAAGGACAATTCAAAATTGAATCAAGTGTATGTACTAAGATCACCATTTTGCAAAAACCACACAAATCAATTCACCTTGCCTTTTCCAAGCAACCATAGACACTCAAGCATAAGATCAAAACACTCACCAAATTTCATTCAAAAATTTCAAATTTAAATTCTTGCGGCCATTTGGTCGAACACCTTGCAGACACTAATTAAACCACTGCCTAACTTCACTGTTTTGAGCAGTGATCACTCGGCCAAATTGTCCCCACTTCACTCCCCTGCCTCCCCCAACACACAGCAGCTCTAGACACGCACCCCCTCTTTTCCATTGCGCCAGTGCAGCACTACCCGGAGCTTGCCACGCTGACCGACCATGGACCGCTCACTAGAGACCATGCCACCCTCATCCATGATGTCTAGGAGGCAGGCCACCGTCCACCTCCACCCCCTGTCCAGTCCTCGATCGCAGCCAGGCCATGGATGTAACATCCCAAAACCCTAATCCAAGGTTATTAAGATCCAAATCATCAAATTTAGAGTTAACAAAACTTTTCCATTTAAAAATCATTAAGCATTCATGTGTGTGTGCATTTAAATTAGGAGTTGTTTTGAATTACCATGTTTGAATGATCCATTGATTGTAAAATGATTATAAGGTGAATTAAACATCATCTAAATCATTTCCAAACAAATCCCAAAGAAAAACAAATCAAAAGAATAAAATAAGCAAATGGTCATTTGTGCCATTTTAATCACCATGCCTACTTTGGCTATTCCTAGAACTCAAATCTTAACAGAAACAATTGTAGTGATGTACCAAGGCCCACTTTGTTTCATCCCAAAAACTTTCAAACACTAAATTTAAATGACATTTGAAATTTGAATGTAGTTCATTCAAAAACCACTCAAATGAACTCCATTTTCAAATCCCAAGAAAACCTAGAAGCTCAAGCATAAGATACAACACTCCACCAAAAATCAGCCCAAAATTCAAAACTTTTTCTCTTGCGGCCATTGTATCGAACAGGTTGTAGACAGAAATAAACCTGCCTAACTAACACTGCTCCTAGTTAAACCCTTGTCCCCATTGGGCCCTATCTACTATCCCATATCCCCCTGAGTCCAACCAAACCCCCAGCTAGCCCCTCCCTTAGCCGTCGCAGCAGTGGAGCGCCGCCACTTTGTGGTCACCGCCGGCCAGAAGAGGGCAACGTGCCAGGGACCGTGCCGCGCCAAACCAGCAAGTCCCCTAGCTCCGCCCAACCCTACCGCACCTCCATGTCCACCCCTCGATCAACCCCAGCCCCTGGACCACTCCCCATCATCGCCGCCCTTTCTCTCTGCGAGCCAGCCAGAGCGCGCCAGAGCACGATCGCCGCCAGCACGCAGCAGATCGCGCCTTGACGACATACAGCGCACGCCGCTCTGCCTCAACCCCAGCACCCCGCCAGACACGGCCGTGCACCGCCGCGCGACCCATAGTCACCGTGCGCCGTGTCGAGCATCGCCTCTGTCTCCCAGAGCGCGCAATGCTCCTGACCATATGCCACCGCCCCTAGCCACGCCATTATGCCATAGCTGACCGCCAGGGAACCGCCCATCGTCCGCCTACCTCACCCATGCTGATAGCCCCCTGTGCCGTCGTCACCGACGAGCTCCGCCCACACCTCTCGGTCTCACCGCCGAGCCTATAAAAGGAGGCCACCCCAGCATAAATTCCTCACACCATTTCACTCCCCTCTCTCCCCTGAACATTTCCCCTCTCTCGCCGGAGCCGCTCGAGCCATAGTTCGCCGGAATTGCACCGGAGGAGCCCGCTGTAGAGGAGGAGACGCTGCCGTTGATTCCGTCCACCACAACCCCTGCCGTGACCTCGCCTGAGTCCGCCGTCGCCATCCAGTTCGATCGCCCGCTTCGCCGCACTAGCTGGAGCCCTGTTATGTCCCCAGTAGACCCCCACCGTCCGTTTAGGGTTCGGTCTCGCCGGCGATGAGTCCGTCGTCGACGACGACTGTGAGCCGTTGATCCACGTTATAATCGTGTGGCCCAGATCGCTAGATACCGTTTCGGGTTTTAAGTCTCACTGACAAGCGGGACCAACCTGTCAGCCGCCCTCTACGCCGCTGAGCACCATTGGGCCGACCCATTTCCTTTCCCGCGCTAGCCCATGAATTCAAATATAGGTTTTTATATTTTGGTTTAAACTCAATTCTGTCCCTTAGTTCAAAAATCAATTCAGGAAGATTTACTTAACCAAATTGAGTGATTCCAATTTTGTTGGAAAGCTTCTAAAAAGATCTATCCAAGCCCGTTGGATTTAATTCATTTAGAGTTATAGATCTCTCCTAGTAAAAATAAGAAGACAAAAGCATTTGCACATTCCAACATCTTTATAAAATCAACCATAATAGCTTTTGAGTTGATTCCAACTCTCAAAAATCACATTTAACCATACCTATATGAATATGTAATAATATTAAGGTTTGCATGCAGTGACTTTGGACTAGTACCAAAATAATGCTATATAGGCATTTCTAGTCACTTTAAATCATTAAATTTTAAACTTAAACTTATTAAAATGTGATCCAACCTTTAAATCACATCCCATATGTTAGAATATGTGGTGATGACATGTGTCCACATGATCCCATATTTTAAGTGGAGAATATTAAATCTTAGTTATTTTCAATCAGTAGAAATTACTTTTCTCAAATAAAAAGAATGAAGCTAGTTAATAAAACCTTGTGATGCTTGTGATGATAATAGATCATCAAATGTGTACCTTAGAATGCTAAGTAGACTAGTTATGTATTGTTTGGTGATTGTGTATACCGTATGTATTTATAGACAATAGTATCGACCAAGCTTTCGAGGAGGAGGAGTTCTACCAAGAGGAAGAGGAAGAAAACTTCAACCACTGCACTGCACAAGGCAAGCCATCATTAACAATGCAAGCTAACACTTGCATGCTATTATTAGCAAGCTAGAATTAAACTAGATAATCTAAGCAAGGTGCCTTAGGCATGCTTTGGTGATACCACTTTGAATATTACCTACCCCAAGTTTTACTTCAAGCTTTTACTTTCTTTACTTTACCAAAGTCCCTTACTTGTTTGAAGGTAGCATAAAAAGTATAAAACTTGACCTATCTAGATAACCTTAGATATCATTCTATGGCATGAGATTGAGATTAGCATCCCACCTTAGTGAACACTCTTAACTTAGTAGCTTAGAGCTAAATCAAAACTTGAGTCACTTTAGATGGGAACACTTGGTGAAAATGAATTGTGAAAACCTTGGAATGATGAGTCATTCTATTGAGATGTTTTGACATGTGTTGAGAAACACCAATGGTTTATGATGATGAAAATGTTGAGGCATGAGCCTTAGACCTTTTACAAAAACTAATGGTTGTATTCGGATGCGATACCATTCCAATTTTACCGTACAACCACGATACCTGAATTGGGTAAGGCTTAGCCGGAAATTTATATGCATTAGTATTAGTTCCCTCGCGGGAGAGGTTTGAGCTGAGGCTACCTCTCAATGTTGTCCCCCTATGCATTGCCCAAGATGAAAAATGGTCATGGTTGGGAGGCCATACTCATAGGAGAGGTGCTTATACTAGGGTGTGTAAAGGGAAGGTTATGTTTGATTATCTGCATACTAAGTATGATGATTCAGGGTTATCCCTGACAGATGTATCAAATCTTGTGGTGAAAGTGTACCACCTCTGCAGAGTGTCAAACTATTCGAATAGCCGTGTCCGCGGTTATGGACAGTTGGAGTGGCCATACTATTTCGTTGTCAGATGTTTTCAAAATGACTTATGAAATGAATGGTGAATCTTAACTGGGCCACAACAGGGTTGTGACTATGACACTAGCTTCCCAACCTAAGTGATTCTAGAACTTATTTTATCTTTCTTTATTTCTGAACTAAGCTTAGGTTTCAAACTTAAATTTACAAATAAACATAGAGTTAGCATTTCCCACTAGCACTATCTTACTTGTTAGTGGTAGTTTGCGAGTACTCATGGCTTTTGTCCCTGGCTATTCCTATGGCCAGACTGTGAAGGAGACTACAAAGATGAAGGACAACAGGACGGCTATGATAACTAGGACTATCTTCCATCGTCAGCATTGCCTGTGCCACTAAAGATGGACCCCACCGCTACGCTTATTATTTATTCCGCTGCTTGTTGTATTAAGACTGGATCATGAGATCCTTTATTCGTGTAAGACCTTATTATGGTTTGTAATGGATGATGTACTGTGATATCCAATCTGTTATGTCTCGCAAAAATGGTAATCCTAGGATTGCGATGTATGATATAACAGGCATCTGGGATTAAAAATCCGGGTGTTCACAATGGACCACCCCAGCACCACTACACCCATTGTCTTTGCACCGTGCCGAGAGCGTGCTAGAGCGTCGCAGCCAACCAGCCTGCCTACGCCGCGCGTCGCCCTCTCCGTGTGTGCACACACTCGCCATGATCACATCTAGCTCCCAGACACACCCGCTCGCCGCCGCGCGACCCGTAGCCTCCCGTGCGCCGTCTCGAACACCGCCAGTTACGCGCAGAGCACCGCATGCGCCCGGCCATCCTCGACCACCATGTGCCGCTCCTTTAAGACCGTGATGACTGCCAGGGAGCACTACGTCGTCCCCTACCCTCAGCCACGCCGATAGCTCCCTATACCGCCATCGCTGGAGAAGCTAGCTCATCCTGCTCTGTCCCCCTCGCCGGTGTATAAATAGAGGCCCCCTCCGCCTCAATTCACCACACCATCACACTCACCACTCCTCACAACAACTCCCACACCTCTTCCCGGAGCAAGGCAAGCACCGCATCGCCGGAATTTGGCCAGAGTCCGCCACTGTAGAGGAGAAGAGGAGCCGTCGATTGGAGCCGCCCCAGGAGCCGCCGTGACCACCATTCGAACCACCATCGTCTACAACATCGTTCGCCCCCATCGCCGACCCTAGCTGGAGCCCAGGTGAGCCTCACATGACTCCCACTGCCGCGTTAGGATTCAGACCTCGCCGGAGCTATTCGTCGTCGATGATGAACCTCAGCCGTTACATCATGTTCTAATCGTAGGGCCTAGATTTAAACATACCGTTTCGGTTAGATAGAGTCGCTGACTAGTCGGACCCTGCTGTCAGTAGCCCTCTGCACCGTGCTGTGCAGATTGGGCTGGCCCGTTTACTTTCCCGCGCAGGCCTGTAAATTCAAATAGCTATTTTCCATTTTAGTTAAAACCAGTTTCTGTCAGTAGATTCAAAAATCAATTCAAAGAGATTCACTGAACCAAATTGCACGATTTCAATTTTGTTAGAAAGGTAATTAAATTATCTATCCAAGCCCGTTGGATTCAAACCATTTGGAGTTAGAGATCACCTGTAGTAAAAATAACAAGACATAGACTTTTTCAACTTCAAATATTTTTCAAAATTGAACCATAAATGCTTTTTAGTTGATTCGAACTCTCAAAAATCACATTTGACAAGATCTATCTGAATATATAAAAATATTTAGGTTTACATGCAGTGACATTGGACTAGTACAAAAATAATGTTATATAGGCATTTCTAGTCACTTTAATTCTATTAAAAGATAATCTTAAACTTTATAAAATACGACCAACACTTTAAATCACATTCCTAAGTATTAGAATATGTGGTGATGACATGTGTCAACATGATCCCATATTTTAATTGGAGAATATTAAATCTTAAGTATTTTCAATGAGTAGAAATTACTTTTCTAAAATAAGACAAACAAGATTAAGTCTTTATTTCATGTGATGTTTGTGATGATGCTAGATCATCAAGTGTGAGCCCTAGTGTGTTAAATAGAAGTAGTTAAGTATTTTTTGGTGATTGTGTACCTCTTATTCATTTATAGACGATATTACCGACCCAAGATACGAGGAGCTGGAGTACTACCAAGAAGAAGAGGATAACTTCAATCACTGCACCACTCAAGGCAAGCCATCACTAATTGCAAGCTAGAACTATGCAAGCTAACACTTGAAAGTTTCATACCTATGCAAGCCATCAATAATTGCAAGTTAGAACTATGCATGCTAACACTTGCAAGTATTATACCTATGCAAGCCATCACTAATTGCAAGCTAGAACTATGCAAGTCATCCTTGCAAGATAACCTATGCAAGATGCATTAGGCATGCTTGGTTATGCAACTTTGATTATACCAATCCCAGGTTTTAATTGCAAGCTTTAGTCTTTTATTTTACCAAAGTTCTTTACTTTTAGTTAATGCTTTGTGAGTATTGGAAAAATAGTATAGATACCATAAAGAGTATAAAACTAGGCCTAACTAGTTATACTTAGATGTCATTCCAAGGCATGAGATTGGAGTTGGATAGTTACCCTTGATTAGCAACCCTCATTAGTGAATACCCTCAACTTTAGTGGCTAGTGCTAAGTATAAAAGTGGATCACTTTAGATTGGAATACTTGGTGAAAATGATTATGAAAACCTTGGAATGAGGATTCATTCTATTGAAATGTTTTGACATGTGCTGAGAAACACAAAAGGATTTGATGATGAAAATGTTGAGGCATGAGCCTTAGCCCTTTATAAAAACTGATAGTTGGGTTCGGATGCGACACCATTCCAATTTTACCGTACAACCACAATACCTGAATTGGGTAGGGCTTAGCCGGAAGTTTATATGCCTTAGTATGGGTTCCCTTGCGGAAGAGGTTGAGCTGAGGCTACCTCATGAGTGTGAATGTCCACCTATGTAGTGCCCAGGATGGCAGATGGCCATGGCTGGGAGGCCAAGCTCATAGGGGAGGTGGCTATACTAGAGTGTGTAATTGAAAGGTTATGATTGATTATCCGCATACTAAGTATGATGATTCAGGGTTATCCATGACGGATGTATCGATTTTTGTGGTGAAAGTGTACCACCTCTGCAGAGTGTCAAACTATTCAAATAGCCACGTCCACGGTCATGGACAGTAGGAGTGGCTATACTGTTCCGTCATCAGATGTTTTCAAAATGGCTTGTGAATTGAACTATGATTTTGACTTGACCACAACAGGGTTGTGAACATGCAAACTAGGTTCCCACTTAAGTGATTTAGAACATTAACTTAGTTTTCTTTACTTCTAAACTCAGTTGAGATAAACCTGCCTTTTTGGAAATAAACCTAGAGCTTAACATTCCATGAACCCTAGAGATTTCCCTCTTATCTCATTATCTATCTCAATCTTCAGATGACTCGTGGAAATCCCAGAGGAAGCAGTTCATCTCAGGACCTAATGCTGCAGATTCTGCAAATGCTAGTTTCTAACCGTGAAGCTAGTAGAGCCGAACGCCAAGCCAACCTAGCCACTCTTCAATAGATAGCTCAGATGGCCCACAATAATCAAGGTCATGGAAACCAGGATCACCATGGATCCAAGCTCAAGAACTTTTAGAATACCAACCCACCTATCTTTAGTAAGTCTGAGGATCCCTTAGATGCTGATGACTGGCTGCAAACCTTGGAGAACAATCTGGAGGTCACAGGAGTTGAAGCCAATGAAAAGTATTGTTTGCCACCCATTATCTGGCAGGGGATGCAAGAGCCTGGTGGAATAGCACCCATACCATGAATGAAGGTCAGATAATGACTTGGGAAGCATTCAAGATCAAGTTCAGCCAAACCCATGTGCCCCAAGGTTTGGTCACCAGGATGTGGGATGAGTTCAGGGAACTGAAGCAAGGAAGGATGATGGTAGTTGAGTACCGTGACAAATTTCTGTCCCTAGCTAGATATGCCCCTGATGAGATTAACACGAAAGCAAAGAAGAAGGAAAGGTTCCTGAATGGATTACATGATGAGATGTAGACTGTGTTAGTCAGCATCTGTTTTGGAGATCTAGAAGAGCTAGAAGACTCTGCCATTCAGATGGAAGGAAAGATAAACCAAGCCAATGACAATCGCAAGTGCAGGATGATGCACCAGACTGGATCCCACAATACCAAGAAGTATCGCCCTAACCTGTCTACAGGATACGCCCCAAGAAACAACAGACCCCCTATGTCCCGTCCAAACTATCCCAATCGTAGCGGAGGAAACCTGAAGTTTGGAGGAAACCACAACAACAACCCCGGCAACTCCAATAACTTCAACTGTGCACCGCCCAAGTCGAACAACAACACCACCAACAACAATACTGCCCCAATGACTGGAAGCAATGTTGTTCCTATCACAGGAAAAGACAAGTCCCAGATTACTTGCTTTGAATGTGGAATCAAGGGTCACTACTCCAATGAGTGCCCCAAGAAGCTTGTAGCAGCCAACAATGTGAATGCACCCGCTCAGCAGCAACGCCGTGTTCAGCCTGGAAGGAGATTTCCCCGGGGAACTCGCTCAACCGCAATGGCCGTCTTTCCACATGAATGCTGAAGAAGCTCAGGAAGCGCCAGATGTCGTGCTGGGTATGTTTTCTGTTAACTCAGTACTTGCAAAAGTGTTGTTTGTTTCTGGAGCATCGCACTCGTTTGTTACGTAAGAATTTGCATGCACTAGTAAGATTCAACCAACAAAATTGAAGCATGTTATGATAGTTCAAATACCTGGTTCAACCACGAAAGCTAGAAAACTTTGCAAGGCTGTACCTATCAGAATCCATGGAATAGATTTTTATGCTAATCTAATAGTACTTGGAACCAAAGGTTTGGAAGTAGTGCTAGGAATGGATTGGATGTTGAAACATAAAGGATTGATCGACTGTGCCAAGAAATCCATAACCATGACCAGTAGCTCTGGAGTATTAATAGAGCATGTATCTGAGACCTTGCCCCATCAATTCAAATACAACAAGAGTCTAGCCCAACCAAGCCTAGACCAAGTCAGAGTAGTCTGTGAATACCCCGACGTATTCCCAGATGAATTGCCCGGTATGCCCCCAGATTGGGATATCGAGTTCATCATTGAACTAATTCCTCAAACTGGACCCATAGCTCAGAGACCTTATAGTATGAACCCATCTGAATTAGTGGAGCCGAAGAAATAACTTGATGCTATACTGGCGAAAGGTTTGATTCAACCAAGCACATTGCCATGGAGATCCCTTGTTTTGTTTGCGGATAAGAAAGATGGAGGTAACCGTTTGTGTACAGATTACCGGAAGCTGAATGATGTCACCATCAAGAACAAGTACCCACTATCGAAGATAGAAGATCTGTTTGACCAGTTGATTGGTGCAAGAGTGTTTTCTAAGATTGATCTTAGAACTGGTTATCATCAACTCAAGACTCGTGCAACGGATATTCCAAAGACCGCCTTTACCACCAGATATGGATTGTATGAGTACATGGTCATGTATTTTGGATTGAACAATGCCCCCGCTTATTTCATGAACCTCATGAATAAGATTTTTATGAACTTCCTGGATAAGTTTGTCGTTGTTTTTATCGATGATATTCTGATCTATTCCAAGTCAGAAGAAGACCATGAGCTACACATGAGAACCATCCTTGAAACCCTTAGAGAACATCAGTTGTATGCCAAGTTTAGCAAGTGTGAGTTCTGGTTGAAGGAAGTAGGATTCCTAGGACATATTGTGTCGGCAGGAGGAGTCGTAGTTGATCCCGCCAAGATCAAAGATGTTGAAGACTAGAAAGCCCCAACCACTCAAACCCAAGTCCGTGCATTTCTCGGATTAGCGGTATATTACCGCAAGTTCATTGAAGGATTTTCGAGCATCGCAAGACCGATGACCCAATTGTTGAAGAAAGATAAGAAGTTTGAATGGACTGACAAATGTGAAGCAAGTTTTCAAGAACTCAAGAAGAGATTGATTTCAACCCCAATTTCGATTATGCCAGATATCAAGAAGCCTTTTGATGTGTATTGTGATGCATCCAAGATTGGTCTCGGATAGTTTGTTGATGCAAGAAGGCAAAGGCACAGCATATCTGTCCCGACAACTGAAGCAGCATGAGAAAAACTACCCTCCCGATGACCTTGAACTAGCAGCCGTAGTTTTGGCATTGAAGACATGACATCATTACCTTATGGGTAACCACTGTGAGATTTATTTGGATCACAAGAGTCTGAAGTATATTTTCACTCAGAAGGAACTGAATATGAGGCAAAGGAGATGGATAAAGTTAATCAAGGATTATGACCTTGACATTCACTATCACCTCGGCAAAGCCAATGTGGTAGCGGATGCTCTTAGCAGATTGCCGTGTAGATTAAACACCATGATTAAAGAAGCTCAGCCAAGTTTGCATGAAGAGTTGGAGCAGTTTACAACGGAGCTAGTTAGCAAAGGATTTTTAGCTAGCATTGAACTTCAACCCACTTTGATTAGTCAGATCAAGGAGGCGCAGAAAGGAAATGCAAGTATCGACGGAATCAAGCGTCGTATTGGTACAGGGAAGGTACCCGGATTCACCGAAGATGAAGAAGGAGTTTTGTGGTACAAAGGACGTATCTGTGTGCTCATGATACTCTTTATTCTATCCACCCCAGAGGAATGAAGATGTATAAGGATTTGAAGGAGCAATTTTGGTGGCACAAGATGAAGAGAGAAATCGGAAGCTACATAGCCAAGTGTGATATCTGTCAGCGAGTCAAAGTGGAATATCAGAGACCCGCAGGACTTTCGCAACCATTGCAGATTCCAGAATGGAAATGGGATTCTGTTGGAATGGATTTTATCACCGGTTTGCCTACTTCTAGTAGGGGAAATGACTCTATTTGGGTCATAGTTGATAGATTGTCCAAGGTAGCCCATTTTATACCTGTCAAGACTACCTACCAGAGTTCGAAGCTAGCAGAGCTATACATTGCTAGGATCATAAGTTTGCATGGAACCCCTAAGACCATAGTATCGGATCGAGGAACCCAGTTTACCTCAAGATTTTGGCAGAAAGTCCAAGAAGGATTAGGAACCAAGCTGAACTTCAGCACAGCTTATCACCCGAAAACCGATAGACAAACTGAAAGAGTCAACCAAATTTTAGAAGATATGTTGAGAGCTTGTGTGCTAGAATATAGATCAAAATGGGAAGATTGTCTGCCTTTCACCGAATTCTCATACAACAACAGTTATCAAGCCAGTTTGCAAATGGCCCCCTTTGAGTTCTTATATGGAAGAAAGTGTCGTACCCCCTTAAATTGGTCGCAAGTAGGAGAGAGTCAGATTTTCGGACCCAACATCCTACGAGAAGCTGAAGAGAAGGTTCACAAAGTCCATGAACACCTCAAGACCGCCCAATCCAGACAGAAGAGTTATGCTGACAGGAGACGTAGAGACCTGACCTTCAATGTCAGAGATTTTGTGTAAAAGTGTCACCCTTGAAGGGAATGCAACATTTTCAACTGAAAGGAAAGTTAGCCCCCAGATATATTAGACCCTTCAAGATTTTGAATTGCCGAGGAGAAGTATCATATCAACTAGAACTGCCAGAGGAGATCTCAGCCATCCATAATGTGTTCCATATCTCGTTACTTCGCAAATTCCTAGAAGTTCCCATTCGTATTTCTGAAGAAGCCTTCAGAACCACTAGGACCCGGAGTATCAAATTTCTCAAGGTCCAGTGGAGCAACCATAATGAAGAAGCTACTTGGGAGCGAGATGATTACATTAGGACTGAGTTTCCAAATCTCTTTGGTTCCTAGTTTTCCTTAAATATCAGGACGAGATTTTTTTTAAGAAGGGAAGGTTTTTAACACCCCAAAAATACTAATCAAGATTATCCAGTTCTAATCACCCAAGTTTACGGTTAACAAAAATTTTTATTACTAAATTGAATATGTGAATGCATGTGTGAATTGCATTAGTATAGGATTGAGTGAAATTGCCATATTTGATTGCTACAAATGATAAGAAATGGTTTAAAGATGAATACTACATCATCTATGCCAATTACAAACAAAATCAAAAGAAAAAGAAATCAAATATAAAGCAAATGATCAAATGGTCATTTTGACCAAAATCAACCACTAGGCCACTTTGTGAGTTCCTAGAAAAGAATTTCTAACAGCAACATTTCCACTTCTTTTCACCCCTTGCTAGACCAAGTAAAAGTGAACCCAAGCCCACTTTACAAACTATTTTCAAATCTATTTAAAGGACAATTCAAAATTGAATCAAGTGTATGTACTAAGATCACCATTTTGCAAAAACCACTCAAATCAATTCACCTTGCCTTTTCCAAGCAACCATAGACACTCAAGCATAAGATCAAAACACTCACGAAATTTCATTCAAAAATTTCAAATTTAAATTCTTGCGGCCATTTGGTCGAACACCTTGTAGACACTAATTAAACCACTGCCTAACTTCTGTTTTGAGCATTGATCACTCGACCAAATTGTCCCCTCTTCACTCCCCTGCCTCCCCTAACACACATCAGCACCAGACACGCACCCCCTCTTTGCCGTTGCGCCAGTGCAGCGCCGGCTGGAGCTTGCCACGCCTACCGACCATGGACCGCTCGCTAGAGACAATGCTGCCCTCGTCCATGATGTCCAGGAGGCAGGCCACCATCCACCGCCACCCCCCTGTCCAGCCCTCGATCGCGGCTAGGCCATGGACCACCCCAGCACCGCCACGCCTAGTGTCTCTGCGCCGTGCCAAGAGCGCGCCAGAGCGCCGCAGCCAACCAACTCGCCCACGCTGCTCCTCGCCCTCTCCGCGCATGCACACACTCGCCATGATCATAGCTAGCTCCAAGACAACCCCGTTCACCGCCGCGCGACCCGTAGCCCCCATGCGCCGTCTCGAACACTGCTAGTTCCGTGCAGAGCACCGCACACGCCCGACCATGCTGATAGCTCGCTATACCGCCGTCGCCGGAGAAGCCAGCCCATCCCGCTCTGTCCCCCACACCGGTGTATAAATAGAGGCCCCCTCCGCCTCAATTCACCACACCATCACACTCCCCACTCCTCGCAACACCTCCCACACCTCTTCTGGAGCAAGGCGAGCACTGCATCGCCGGAATTTGGCTGGAGTCCACCGCTGTAGAGGAGGAGAGGAGCCGTCAATTGGAGCCGCCCTAGGAGCCGCCGCGACCACCGTTCGAACCGTCATCGTCTACAATGTCATTCGCCCACATCGCCGACCCTAGCTGGAGACCAGGTGAGCCTCACATGGCCCCCACCGCCGCGTTAGGGTTCAGACCTTGCCAGAGCTGTTCATCGTTGACGATGAACCTCAGCCGTTAGATTAGGTTCTAATCATAGGTCCTAGATTTAAAGATACCATTCCAGTTAGATAGAGTCACTGACTAGTGGGACCCTGTTGTCAGTAGCCCTCTACGCCGTGCTGTGTAGATTGGGCCGGCCCGTCTACTTTCCCGCGCGGGCTTGTAAATTCAAATAACTATTTTCCATTTTAGTTAAAACCAGTTTCTGTCAGTAGATTCAAAAATCAATTCAAAGATATTCACTAAACCAAATTGCATGATTCAAATTTTGTTAGAAAGGTAATTAAATTATCAATCCAAGCCCGTTGGATTCAATCCATTTGGAGTTAGAGATCACCTATAGTAAAAATAACAAGACAGAGACTTTTCAACTTCAAACATTTTTCAAAATTCAACCATAAATGCTTTTGAGTTGATTGCAACTCTCAAAAATCACATTTGACAAGATCTATCTGAATGTATAAAAATATTTAGGTTTACATGCAGTGACATTAGACTAGTACCAAAAGAATGTTATATAGGAATTTCTAGTCACTTTAATTCTATTAAAAGATAATCTTAAACTTTATAAAATATGACCAACACTTTAAATCACATTCCCAAGTATTAGAATATGTGGTGATGACATGTGTCAACATGATCCCATATTTTAATTGGAGAATATTAAATCTTAAGTATTTTCAATGAGTAGAAATTACTTTTCTAAAATAAGACAAACAAGATTAAGTCTTTATTTCATGTGATGTTTGTGATGATGCTAGATCATCAAGTGTGAGCCTTAGTGTGTTAAATAGAAGTAGTTAAGTATTGTTTGGTGATTGTGTACCTCTTATTCATTTATAGACGATATTACCTACCCAAGATACGAGGAGGAGGAGTACTACCAAGAAGAAGAAGAGGATAACTTCAATCACTGCACCACTCAAGGCAAGCCATCACTAATTGCAAGCTAGAACTATGAAAGCTAAGACTAGCAAGTTTCATACTTATGCAAGCCATCACTAATTGAAAGCTAGAACTATGCAAGCTAACACTTGCAAGTATTATACCTATGCAAGCCATCACTAATTGCAAGCTAGAACTATGCAAGTCATCCTTGCAAGATAACCTATGCGAGATGCATTAGGCATGCTTAGTTATGCAACTTTGATTATACCAATCCCAAGTTTTAATTGCAGCTGTAGTCTTTTATTTTACCAAAGTTCTTTACTTTTAGTTAATGCTTTGTGAGTATTGGAAAAAATAGATACCATAAAGAGTATAAAACTAGGGCTAACTAGTTATACTTAGATGTCATTCCAAGGCATGAGATTGGAGTTGGATAGTTACCCTTGATTAGCAACCCTCATTAGTGAATACCCTCAACTTTAGTGGCTAGTGCTAAGTATAAAAGTGGATCACTTTAGATGGGAATACTTGGTGAAAATGATTATGAAAACCTTGGAATGAAGATTCATTCTATTGAAATGTTTTGACATGTGTTGAGAAACACAAAAGGATTTGATGATGAAAATGTTGAGGCATGAGCCTTAGCCCTTTATAAAAATCGATGGTTGGGTTCGAATGCGATACCATTCCAATTTTACCGTACAACCACAATACCTGAATTGGGTAGGGCTTAACTGGAAGTTTATATGCCTTAGTATAGGTTCCCTTGCGGAAGAGGTTGAGCTGAAGCTACCTCGTGATGATTGTCCACCTATGCAGTGCCTAGGATGGCAGATGGCCATGGCTGGGAGGCCAAGCTCATAGGGGAGGTGCCTATACTAGGCTATGTAATTGAAAGGTTATGATTGATTATGCACATACTAAGTATGATGATTCAGGGTTATCCCTGACGGATGTATCGAATTTTGTGGTGAAAGTGTACCACCTCTGCAGAGTGTCAAACTATTCGAATTGCCGCGTCCGCAGTCATGGACAGTTGGAGTGGCCATACTATTCCGTTGTCAGATGTTTTCAAAATGACTTGTGAATTGAATTATGACTTTGACTTGACCACAACAGGGTTGTGAATATGAAAACTAGGTTCGCACTTAAGTGATTTAGAACATTAACTTGGTTTTCTTTAGTTCTAAACTCAGTTTGAGATAAATCTGCCTTTTTGGAAATAAACCTAGAGCTTAAGATTCCTACTAGAACTACCTTACTTGCTAGTGATAGTTTGCGAGTACTTAAAGAGTACTCATGGCTTTGTCCCTGGCTATTCCCGTGGCCAGCCTATGAGGAGGACTACCAGGATGATGGACAGCAGGAGGTCTATGACAACTAGGATCATCTCCCATTGTCATCATTGCTTGTGACTCTGAAGATGGAGCCCCTACTACGTTTAATTTCCGTTGCTTGATTGTATTTTGACTGGATCATGAGATCCTTTATTTGTAATACCTTTATTATGGTTTGTAATGGATGATGTACTATGGTACCAATTCTGTTATGTCTCGCAAAAATGGTACTCATGGGATTGCGATGTATGGCATAACAGGCATCTGGGATTAAAAATCCGGGTGTTGACACCTACTTGCTCATCGACATACGAGGCCATGGCCAGCTTGAGGTCGGGAGGCCATGGAATGTAAACCTCCTCCAAAAGTTATACATAGAACTAAAACTTGTACCTAGATGATATATAATGAAATACATTCGGATTGGACAAATTGTGCCTACTCGCCATCATCTTGTGCCACTGACACTCGTACATTTAGCAATATGCTACCTACGGAAGTCAACCCTTGGTCGAGCGACCGACACGGCTAAGTAGTGCGACCCAAGGGCACCGAAGATATTTGGGCCTTGTGTCGTCCACGAACACGCCAACCCGGAGCCACCATAGGAGTCGCCCCGCTCGACTCGCCTACCGGGCCAAGACGACCGATAAACGCTTCCCACAGTTACCTGTCCTCCCCATCCTCGTGTAAAGCGACTCGAACGGTTAAGTACCACGCACGGGGACTTCGCAGCAAGAAAACCTCACGTGGCTCGGGAACACACCAAGTAAGAGAGCTTCCTTGGACTCACCACACGACTGGTTTTCCGATCCAGAGGAAGAGACGCATTACAAACAACGCATCAGACCTTACAATAGGCACACACCCAAGAGGGTTAAGTACCATGCTCGGGGACTCCCCTAAAAACGACCTCACCCATGCTCGGGGACTTGCCTAAACTGACCACACTCACGCTCGGGGACTCGCCCCTTCGAAGTCGCAAGGCGACTGGCCCCACACGCCATGGAAAATCAGCCTAAACCAAAACAAAAACGCAAAGCAAACAAACATGCACATAAACGAGTTATACCCCACTAAAGGGAGGACGCGCTCGGGGACTCGCTTAAACAAAAGTCAACATATCACATAACTGACCATGCATTGCGAGTCGATTGAATCCCCTTACTTACATATGTATTGCTCAGATCACAAAATGGCCATCAGGCATAACTTACAAAAGCCCCCAGGGAAGATATCTATTTTGCAGGCTCCAACGAAGAAGCGCCACTACTGCCCTTGACCCGGACGAATGGCTCCCACAGATTCGTCGGGTACGTCGTGAGTGACTTCGACAGCGCCGGCCGGAAGGGATGCTTCGACTTCAGGTCGTGATGCTCCGGCTCGGGGTCACCCGGTGCCACCACCGTCTCCTGGTACGGAAGCAAGTCCCCCATCGCGAGCACTCGATCCGCGAAGGGAGCAGCCTTGGCGGTCAGCTTCAGCACCACCGACATCTCCACCAAGCCAGTCGCCGAAGGTTAGCCGCTGGTGACATCGTCGAGGTCGAAGTCGTCAGGGAAATGCGCGAGCCCCTAGGCTCAACGCCGTGGTGGCCCCGTGCCTGAAGGCCAAACGTGCCATCCACTCTACAATGGTAGGCGCCTCCTCTAGGTAGCGCCATATTTCAGTCAGTCCCCTAGGTATAAGCTCGGTGGGGGACATCCCTTGAAGCACAACCTGGATGCACAACACCGAGGCGGTGGCCGCGTTCACCACCTTGCCCTATCAAAGCTTCAATGTCAGACACACAATGTCACTACAGACTCACCCACTCGGGTACTCACCGCATATATCAAAGAGAAGAGCAACCACTCACCAAGGAGTTTCCAGTAGTTCTCTGTCACATGCTTCTCAAGGGCAGCAAGATCGCTCTGCAGCCCAAGGATAAGTGAATCAACAGCCTTTTCGCTCCTCCTCCGCCGCAGCGACTGCGGCCTTGGCCCTCTCCTTAGAAAATATCATTGACGCCTTCGCCTCCTCCAACTCCTTCACCAACGAGTCGATCCGCCCATTCGCTATGTGCAGCTCCGCAGCCGAGACATACCCATCTCGGGCCTTGGCAATGGCAGCCATAAGACCATATAAAAGGAATAGCAACAATAGTCAGCCTCCCGCAAACACCAGCAGCTCACGGTCGCCAAGTAAAACAATTACTCACCGGCAGTCTCCTAGAGTCGTCGATTAGCCTCCTGCGCCACGCGTAGGTCACGCTCTAGGCGCTCCTTCGTGGCTTGCCAATCAACCGATTCCCTCTGTAAGCCCTGCAAGCAGAATGAACAATCAGCAACTGCAGAACCACAATTTTAGTGCCTAGCCGCTGAAATTCAGCGACTAGACACTTGGGGACTAGCGACTAGAAAAATTTGAATGCCTAGCCGCTGAAATACAGCGACTAGACACTCAGGGACTAGCGACTAGAAGAATTAGTGCCTAGCCATTGAAATTCAGCGACCAGGCACTCGGGGACTGGACATACCTGAATGGCGGCACCAAGCATGCTATCAAGCCCACTGGCGTCCGTTGAAAGAACTACAAAGGAGGTACGCCTGCGACGAAGCCCAACGTCCTCATCAACAATCTACGGCATCTACGGAGATTGGTTTTCCGCCACGAACGGAAAGCCCTTCGCCATGAAGCATGGAAACGACGCAGACGCCCTCGTCGGGGCACTAGTCGTTGGGGACGGTAGTTCTATCGACGGAGCCCCCTCAGCTGGCTCCGATTGGGTGACCACCACCTCCTCGGCACCGGCGGCAGAGTCATTCCCCTGGTGTTGTCTACTGCCGCAGCATCGCCGGCATCCCCCTCTGCTTCTTTGCACCCTCAGCAGGCGCGACGTCCGTAGCAGGCTTCCTCTTCCTGGGAGGATCGCCTTCCCCTGGGGTGACGACCGGAGGAATCTTAGCCACTGAAGGGCGACCTATCTTCTTGGCGCCGGACCTGCAAAATCACCAAAGTCAGCAAAGAAATCATACAAGAATAGAAAGGAAAACTCGCGACTCACTTGGTGACCGGAAGAACGCGTAACCCCGTGCTGATGTGGGCGGGTTTGTCCAATTCCGGGCCCAGCTTGCACGAGAGACCCTTCTCAAAAACATCCGAGTCCCATGACACCGCGGGTTTCTTCGATGATGAAGCCGCGGTCTCTGGAATTTCTGGGCCGGACAACGCGGTCGTTCCCATCGGTTGCGGCGACTTGCTCGCCGCAGCTCTAGCAGCTCCTGGCTCCGATGCGGCCGAGACAGTTGGCGCGATCACCGCAAGCGAAACTTCTATTTCCACCACCGTGTCCGCTACCTCTAGCCCCATCATCGGAGTCGTATCCTCCGGGACCTTAGGTGAAATCTTGGTCACGTCATCGTTGGACTCATCGTCCGATCCGAACGCCACTGCTGACCTAGGTGGTTACGCCAGCTTCGGAGCATGCTTCTTCGCGGGTGACTTTGGTTTGCACATGGGTTTCGCCGGTGTGGCGGTGCACCGCAAACTATGCTCCTGCAAAATGTCGTCATCTTCATCCCGCTCGTCAAGACTACGGCTTGCGTTGATCTCACGCTGCTTCTGCATGAAAGTCTTGCGAGCCACAAGCGCTGGGGGAGGAACCTCCCTCTCTTCTTCTTCGCTCTCGGAAGAGTTCCCTTCGGACCCCTCTTCGAGCTCTCTGGGAACCTCCTCGTCGAGTTGAGGAAGCCAACCCTCGAGAACCTGAAACAACTGGGAATGGCTACGAACAAACATCAATGGATGCGGTTGCATATTGCCCCGTGAGAGTCACGACTGAAGATAAATCTAGTGAGATTGGCTTATCGTAGGAGCTTCATTCTTCTCGAGAACGTACGGGGCGAGCCCGGCCGATGTGGTGGTAAATTCCGCGTCGGTGATATTCTTCAGGGCGGTCTTGTAGTCCGTGGCATCCCACGGCTCCTTGCTGGTCCGGGAAGGATCATTCTTCCCGGTGTACTCATACATCCAATGGGGCCGGGCCGCCAACGGGACCAAGCACCGCTCGAGCCAGTAGTTGTACAGATTGATGGTGGACAATCCTTGGTCCTTCAGCTTCTGGATCTCGTACATCATCTCCACGACGGCCATTCTCTGATCATCGGGGAGCTTGACCGCTGTCAGCCGGCAAGTCTCGCTTCTCTCTGCGATGAACTCGGGAAGCGCCACTTCGCCGGAGGGTGTGGATTCTTTCACATAGAACCAGCTTTTCTTCCACTCGCTCGTGGCCTTCTTTGGTAGCAGGAGCTTGAAGAAGTTGGCCTTCGGCTTCAACTGGAACGTAACGCCACCTACCGCCAAGATCGGGCCACCGTAACCCTCGCGCCCGATGCGACCGTGGAACAGCTCCGACCACAGCGGGAAGTACGGCCTGAGCCAAGGTAGCATTCGTAGAAGGCGACAAAGATTGCTAGTTGCTCGATGCTGTGCGGGCCGAGATCCGATGGCTTGATCGCGTAGTACGCGCAGAACCGCCGGAAGAATACCGAGGTGGGGAATCCCATGCCCCTCTCCAAGTGGCTTGGGAAGCATATGAACTCGCCGGCGCATGGTTTTGGCTCGACCTCGGAAGGCGCGGGGATCTGCCAAATCCCCTTATAGAGGAACCCCGCGTCCTCAAATGACTTGAGCTGCGCCATAGTGCACTTGGATTTCCCCCATAGATCTTTTGGAGGCGCCATCGGGAAAGAAGCAAGGTCGCTCGGTCTGGGGAATCTGGATCGAGGAGAGATAGAGAGAATGGATGCGCGAAGGTTAGGAATGCGGGGAATGGTCTACAGGACTGTTCTGTCACTCTCCTTATAAGGAAGCGTTACCCGCGAATCTCGGGATAGCCATTACCCGCGGTAATCGTGCCAAAGTTACCGTTGGATTACCCAACTGCTAATTTGACCGGGTTGACGGTCCAACTTCTTCCACTCGAATCACCTGCAACTATACCTTGTTCAGTCGACAGGAGCAGCGACTCAGTAGTGAATGCATTCGCCAAGGCTGCGACTGGAAACCTGGTGGAAAATTTCCTTAGTTCTCAATAGAGTCCATCGCCGATTCGACTGGGCGTCCAAATTGGACTTGCCTACTCCAACTGCCAAATGAACACCTGCGTTTGAATCAACGATGGCCTCGGGGACTACTGATGGGGATATGCCGAATGGGGTATGCCCAGCAGGATGTTCCGATCGGGCCAAAGGCCTCACGAGTGGGCCTGCAGGACAGCGACTAGAATGCGACCGAGATGAAGGCCTGGCGATTGGAGATTGAAGGCCCAGAAGTGTAGCTGAAGCCCAGTCAGATTAGGTCAGAGCCTCTGAACCCATATCTTGTTCAGTTGTAATCTGTAAACCCTAGCGAGATGTCCCCTATATAAACCTCCCTAGGGTAGTTTGAGGACTTACGTTCCATCATACACCCCTCTCAAGCGACTCGCTGCTTAGATACTGAGCTCGCCACCCCTGTAACTCGCTCTCCGTCAATCTAATCTAGCAGGAGTAGGTCTTTACCCTCTGGGGGGCGAACCTGGGTAATTCCATGGGCATCCGCCCCCATCTCGCACCGCAGATGGCCGCCATCTCTCGCCCCTGATTCTATCAATCGCTGCCCATGGCAGCGACTGCCGTGGCCATTTCCACGACAATCTGTGTTTTACACTTAATAATCATTTGTAGCCCAATGCTTCGTGGTGCACTCGGTTGGATCAAAAGACTATTGTTATGCATGTTGCCTCTCAAGGGCTCTAGTATATTAGGATGTTTTGCCCACGAGAGATTATCTCTATTAAAACATTAGACATGACTATGCTTATTATTATATTTTATCCCATATGATGTGCAGCTGCAGGTGGATCTTCAACCCTGGTCTATCTCCATCCATTGAATCAACCCACGATAAAGTAAACTAGATTGGTCTGATAAACAAAGGTAAAACAAAGAAACAAAGTCTTCTAGATGTGTCCTTTTATTTCCTTTTAGTGTTGTTTCCCAAGGTTCAATTAAACATAGGTCTACTAGGGAAAAGGACTAATATACTACATCTATGAATCTGGATCGAAGGTATCAGCGCTCGTACCACATCAAAGTTTTGGAAAATAGAAGCGTTGATTTTTGCCGCAGGACCCAGTGATCACAACAACCACTAGTATGGTCGGAGGCGGTCATACCGCCTACCCGTACCGTACCCTCGAGCAAAACATCAACTTTGAAGCAAACATACTGACCGCTTAATGACTAGTAGTACGGGCGCGTGTGACCGTACCTCGCGTCCGTACCGAGTGCGCCACCGGAAGGGGTTCTTCGACCCCAAGGTATGCACTTGGTACGGGCGTGCTCCGGCCGTATCGCCCGCCCGTACCGCCCACCCGTACCACATACTCGGCCGCCATATCATCTCAGGAGGAGGTAATCCTAAATTCCCAAAACACAAAAATTTCTCTTTATTCTACCTCCAAACTCCGAACCACTCTTAATACAGGATCATTTAAGTCTGGTTTCTTTGTTATTGGGATAGGCGAACTCTTTAGGATCCATCCCCCAAAGGACCATTAGATCTTCAATTTTATTCGATTTTTCTTTGATTCCTCACACAAATCGATCTAAGGTATGTTTCTCCTCGGATCCCCAACTTATTTGCATCAAAACTTTTCTCAATATTTCACCATTATCAATCAAGACTTAGGTCTTGTTCTTGAGCTAATCTTGTTACTGAGCATGTTCAGTTTTGTTTTTAGAGGAGTTTATTTTGTAACAAGTGTAGAGGATCATTTATGCTATGTTTCTATTGGACTAAAAAAATTCATTAGCAAATTTTTTTTAGATGAACACGAGGAGCCGTACACGTGTGATGGCTGCGGAACAAGCCGCGCCACCCATTGATACATTGACCCCCCAAGTCACTTGGTATTGAGTTCACCGAGGAGTTTTAGCTAAACCGTTTCAATCGTCTCTGTGGGGTCCCAGGATTAATCCTCCGAGAATCCCTGTTATGCATACACCACGATCCCATGATCAATTAGTCGTGGCACATAAACGACAAGTATCAAAGGAAACATCCATTACTTAAGCGAATACAAGTCATATCTCAGTTGCCATTATGGCTACATGCATCATCTTTAGCGGAACTTTATTGAAGCATAGAGCCCGAGCCATTCCTTAACCTACAGGCAACTGACTAGGAGAACTTCCTAGCTTGCATAGACGTTAACTTCGTCATGTTCTCAATATCTAACCAAGTTAATAGCCAGGGACAATGCCAGTGAGTATTTAATGTACTCACAAACCACCTTAAGATAACAACAATAAGAGGATATGTAATATAGCTGTGGTAGTAGGAGGGCTCCATGAGAGGTTCTTTTCTCAAATAGTTACTCTTGTAGATATAGCATCTACATATCTTTGTTGAAAACTTTTGTAAAACATTTTGGAAACCTTTTTGAAAAGTTTTGGAAAACACTAGGACTGGGTCACCCCATTGGTTTCTTCCTTCCGGTCATCTCATGACCAAACTCCTTACCTTCCTTTCCAACCATCCCATGGTCAAATCATTTCCAAAGCCTTTGTTTTTCTGAAGTCCTTTTTGAAATCAAAACCAACACTGCTCTATAATAGTATGTCCAACCGGTCCATAACCGCGAACACGACTATTCGAATAGATTTACACTCCTCAGAGTTTGTACACTTCACCCACACCAACCGAGTACCCTGCCCTGATCCATACCGATCGTGGGTAGAGTAACCGATCAAGACTCTCCGGATGCCACTCTAGCATAGGTCCTACCCTATGAGTTGTTCCCCTCAAGACTGGGACGTCTGGATTCATGGACCAACCAGAGCACCCCACTCAGACCTGGAGGGGGAACTTTCAATGAAGGGCTCATAGTATCGCCCGGTCACTCACATGGGTGATTCGGCTTCCTCTAGGTGACTGTCTAACAGTTGACCCTTTTTGTAAAGGCAAGCCTGGAATTTGAGGGAGATGATACCTTATAAGAAGTTGTGAGAATTCCCACACCAGAGTAGCAAACTTCAAGCCCAGCCCTATCCCATTCTAGAGTAATGTGGTTGTCGGGTTAAGTTGTTATAGCTAAAGCTGCAAAGAACAGGGTGCGTTTTCCTTAACATTTTTCCTCCATCTTTCTTTCAGCATTTTGTAAAACATAAACCCTTTTTCCTTTCTCAAACTTCTCTTGGTAGGTCAAACCTCACCAAGGTTTTATCATAAAACATTTTGTAAACTTTTCCGGGGTCTTCCCATCCTATAGCTTTGCTTCGGCTAAAACAGGGTCTCCAAAGGGTTATGGTGTTATACACCATCTACCATTCTAGGGACAAATAGGTGTCGTCAAGGGGGTTGTACTTAGTAGTACACATGTGTAATGGTTTGGAGGATCCAAGCCACTACCCGATATAGATCTTCATAATATAACACAATGCAGTTTACATAAACAGTAGATAAAACATGCATAAGTAAAATAGTAGGACAAGGCTTATGAAAAAGAAGGTGGCTTGCCTGAGATCACAAAACTAGCTATATATGTACCTGGACTTCTTCTTAGAATACCGTAATAACCAACAATAATAACCATCATCTTCTGATCTTCGATATAATCACATCTAGTGTCGTTATGGATCACATGCAAGCAAACAAAGGGCACAATCAATAGAAGGCATACAATCACCAATACCATACAGAAAATAGACATACAACACCTTAATCACTTCAGTAGATTTTGATAGATTGAGATCATAGCATTTGGAAATACTTTAATTGCTTTTGTGGATTTGCCTTTGTGATTTATTTGTCAAATACCACCTAATGAAGGGGTTTTTGAACTAAGGCTTGGGTCTGTATGATATCAATGTACAAAAATGATATCAACTAAAATGATATCAACTAATAGGTATTGGAATAACAAGGCCAACAAAAGTGGTTTCGTGATTTTATCTACAAAAATGATATCAACTAATAGGTATTGGAATAACAAGGCCAACAAAAGTGGTTTCGTGATTTTATCAATTTTCCTTAATTAATTGTGATTATTTTAGTGGAAATGACCCTAGTTTAGGTGAATAAATCTATAGAAAAGATCTATAGCTCCAATAAATTTATCCTCATAGGGTTTTGTACATGTTAAAGTTTGTGATTTTTAGAATTGGAATCACCTCAAAATAATTACCATAATGCCCTTGGGAAAATCCCAAAGTCAGTTCTGTAGTAAAAATTGTCTTTCTAACCAGATTTATTTTACATCTCAAAACGGTATGAGGCCAAGGGCATTAGATAGGTATTACCAATACCTTCCATTAGAAATTGTAAACACTATTTTTGGAGTTGCTAAGCTATTGAAATGATTTATCTAGTAATAAAACCTCATATAGAAGTGTTTAATTCCTTAAAAATCCTCAAAACCTTAATAAATAGTAAGATCCTTGGTTTTGATGTACCACATCACTGAGATTTTAATACAACTCAATATATAGGATATATTCTCCTAGAGAATTTCTACAAGACATTTATGAATTGATCTTGTTATTTTTATTACTTTAGACCCATATCTCCAATTGGCTTGAGACAAGGGTGACATGATAGACAAATTAAATGTCTACTAGGGGAAGTTGGAAATACTCCATTTGGAGCTGTATAACTCAGGGTGTGATTTATTTACTACAATGGATATTTGTTTGGTAAATTAAATCTCAGAAAAGAACAAAAATGAATATTGACATGAGACTAGTTCCGCGTGTTTTAGAATCTTGTGTATACCCAAGGAAATTTAGATATACTCAAACAGAGTCATTTAGCTTTTTCATATTGAATTAAACGAACATGCATTACTGCAGATCTGGAAAAGATTTAGCAAAAGAAAAAGGGAGAGGGGCGACGCGGGCCGGATCTGGAGTGGGATGGGCCAGAGTGAGAGTATTCAGCCCATCTGGGCATCGCCGCATGCGGGAGATCTGGTCTTCAAAATCAAATCGCCGGGGCGGGTCAAGTTGCCAACATGAGAGGGACGCGAAGGGGTAAGAGGCGTTGTCGGCCGTTCGATTAGAAGAAGGTGTATGGTCGAGGCGCTTCTTCCTTGCTGAGCCGGAAGAGCAGGGCAGGAACCCTAGGTTGCGAGAGCGAGGGTTCAGAGGCTCACCTGGAGTGCTCGGGAGATGGCGGAGAGGTGACACGGCGATGCGGTCGACGACGCCGAGCTCGGGGATGGGTGGCAAAGTGGAGTTTAGTGTAGCTCTGATGCAGCGAGCTTCACAGCGGCGGAACCTCTTTGGGTGCTCGCCGGGGCGACCTTGGGTGACGCTGCATGTCGTCTAAGAGGTCACTAAGGGGTGTGTGGATGTCCGAGGAGTCACCCGGGTGGTGCATGCAGCAGGGTTGAGGCTATGGAACTTCTGGCCTATAGGAGAGGCTCCGCTCGGCCTCGAGCTTGTGGCGGCGGCCTCCGGTGACCCTGTGACCAAAGAAAAGTAGGGAATGAAGGGTAGAGGGAGGAGAGCACATTGGCAAGAACAAAATAGGCATAGATGGCATGGATTCATGGTGACCTTGCTCGTAAGAAAATAGACCGATAGGAGAGGTTCTTTGTTTCTCGGGAGAGGCAAAGCAAGGGGAGGATGAGTGGTATGAAGGGGAGGTAGGTAGGAGTGGATGGGGGCAACTGAGCCAGAGGTATGGGGTTGTGGCGACCTGTGGGATTTATACCTAGAGGAGAGGTCCATGGTGGACTTTGTCCACTTAGGGCAAGGAGAGGGTGGTTCTGGCCATGGATTGGTTGAAATGGGCGGTGAGAGAGGGGACAAGAGGTCCTGGTCATGCAGCAGGGCAGAGAGAGGAAGGGATAGCTGCTGCAAGATATTAAATGATAGAGCTTTGTTTCTCTCTCACCTTTCTTCTCCTCCAAACACAAGATACAAGTACTAGGGCAAAGCTACAAGATTGCTATAGTGAATGTCGACCATGGATGGGTGTGGTGGCTATGGAGAAGTATGGTGCAAGCTTTGATGGAGTTTGGATGGGGGTTGAATCATGTTCATGGTTTACTTTAATTTTTGAGAATATGGTTGCTCATGAAGAACTTCTGACATTTTGATCATGTCTAGGTGATTCAGTGCTGCTGGTAGATAAGTATGGTCAAGGTGTACTTTTAGGATTTATTTGGGATTTTTCAAAGGTTTAAAAGTCCACTTATTAACATTTAATCAAATAGTGCTGAAATGGTTTTCAGAAACTAAATTGATATTTTTGAACTGGGCAAGGTTGTTTTTTGATGTGATAAGGTCTTACATATGATTACACACTTTGGAGAATTTTTCCAATATTTATTGAAAGATAAAAGTATTTAAAACAATTAGTATTCCAATTCAGCCATTTAAGAAAATGGGCAAAAAGAAATAATAAAACTCCTCAAAAATATTTATTTTTGAGGTGGGAAGATAGGGTATGATATTTAGACTTAAAATGAGCCTAAATATGGGGATGTTCTTTGGAGAAAACCAAACTTTCTTTTATAGATTAAGTTTTGGAGGTTTTGTCCATTAAGGAGATTAAAAAGGTTTTGGTCCATAATAATTACGGATGATATTTTATAAATCTTTATAATAAATGTAGAGGATGTAAAAAATGTGTATTTAGCATTTTCAACCTTGTGTGTTGAGAATGAAATTTGATTTTGGTGGAAAACATGAGATTAAGGATCTAGGGTAATGTTATTTTATTACCTTCAAAACCTTGTTGGATCTTGGAGCTCAGATCTCCCCTTGGGGCATGGGCTAGATAGATGGATAGACCAAGTTGATTATATCACCATGGTACAAGAATTTGAGCTTGATCATGCTTGAGTTCTCTAGGAGTTGATTTCAAACTTTGAATAAAATAAGGGTGCCAATGCGGATTATCAAATAGCCTTGAAAACCTTGTGGGTTTTTGAAGTACAGGGATCCATTTGGAACAGGTGAAGTAGGTATTGCTAGACCTTTATGAGTACAACATAATCATTCAAAGATTTGGTGCAAATAAGGTAGGATGAAGGTGTGAAATTTTGACAAAGTGGGCTAGTTGGTAAGATTTGCAGAAAACGTTATTTTCTTGCCTGCAAAACCATCAAGAACAAGTGTGTTAGAGGAGGGTCTAGCCAAGGGAAATAGTGGTCCTTAGTAGTCCTTAAGATGGTCTACAATATGGTTCAAGTTCATTACCAAAAATGCAGAAGGAGTAGAAATGAGGGAGACTCAAGGATGTGATATTGATATCAGATTTTCAGACTTAGTCATTTTTGGTAGAGGGGAGATTTTGACTAGAATATAAGAGGGGATAATTTGTGAGGGTGCAAGGTTCCAAATCATCATCAAATGGATGATGTTGAAGTGTAGATGGGGTAGCAAGGATCCATGCTTGATATTGGTCTTTATAGACTTGAAAGCTTCTAGAAGGAATGAATTCAAAGGTGATCTAGTTGAGGGATTAGATGGTCACTTTAGTGCCCAGATGAAAGGGTAAGCTTATGGAATTTGCTTAGGGTTTGTGAACTTACTTTAGTTTGATCCTAGAGGATGAGCTCCTAGGGTATCTCATACTACTTCCTAAGCAAACAAGTCAGACAATAGATTAAGGCAAATCATCTTCCAAGCAATTAAACTCCTAGTAGGGTTACCATCAAGCCTAGCTTGAGGTAAAGATGGGAATTTTGAAAGGTTGGAGTTTGAATGAGGTGAGAGTCCTTGGTATCTCTACCAAGAGTAGAATTCAAAAGCTTTGTAAAAGGTTTTGGAAAACCTAGAGATAAGACTAGTTGAAAGTTCTATCTTGAAAACATAAGGAGGTTATATCATATAGATCTCCATGGTTTGGTAAGTAGAAGCTAAGAAGAATAGTTGTTGCTACAAAGGCATCTTGGCTCAAGTTTTGAAATGCCAGAACACTTGAGAATATGTAAAATGAGCTAGGACAGTTTTGTTAAATATATTTTGTCGACTGGGTTGAGGTAATGAGTATATCATCTACTATACTTTCAGATGCATAAGCACAAGTAAACAACAAGCAAACACTGCAATATTTAACAAGAAAATGTTTTTGTTCCCCCTGATTTTTGCATTCTAGACAAATAATCAGGGTTGCTCAAAGTGGGATGTTACAGTCTCAAGCTCCAAGAAATCAAGTCCACCAAGTGGGCGTGTCACTATATCCTGAACCAACTTGGCATTTGTGTTGATTTCAATTTAGTCTACAATAATGTTGGTTTGTATGACTTTGTCTTTTAGGATGTCACCATGTATCGCCGCTTGACACTTGAGTATCTCAGCACCTTGATGCATACGGTGTGCTCTTACTATTGTTCTGAGGAGTAAATGCCTGGAGTTGATCGCATCAACTTCCATCTTATGAACTATGATTACTCCTTTAACACTCGACCAATGGGCTCACTACTTTTGGTTTGCCAACAACACCACCGACATACACTCCACCACCTTTGTTTTAAATCCTGCACCTTGGGAGTACTTTAATAGAATGAGAATTCGTGGAAACACACCCAAGGGGAACCAAATTGTTCATCCTGCTTTTCGTTATTTGTTTTATGTTATTGCTAACACCTTGCAGTGACATGGTGAGTTTACTAGAGTCAATGAGGAGGACATGATGATCCTCACTAAAGCTTCTATTATTAAATGTAACTTAATGCCAAATTTGGGCGGCCTTCTTGTGGTTTACCTTAAGCATCAAGATCTGTAGTCTCGAGGTCCCATATGTAGAGGAAGAGTCATAACCATCCTTGCACGTGCACTTCACATCAACCTAGGTAACATCCAACCGTTGACAGGAAGTCACCATCTTGGTTTTTCTACTCTGATAGCTTGTGGTATGATTTCTAGAACTAATGGTAGATACTTCATTTATATACCTCAAGCAGATCACATGATCCCAGCTCCTTTGCCTAATGGTCTATTCTCTATCGAGGATGGATGTTTGCATTATGACGTGTAGCTTGAGGAAACTCTCCCCAACAAGAAGTACCCATGGGAGAGGAAGGAGAAGATGAAGAAGTAGAACAAGAAGGACCTAAACAAGATGTGCAACCACCAAACTTCTACACCACCTATGAAGATATTTATGCTCTTGAAGAAAATATACAAAACATAAACAACCTCTCCGTCAACCTTCGAGATCCTACTTCCAACCTCGCCACCTAGTTCCATGATTGGAGCAGCCAATGGAACGTGGGAGATTATCCACCACCACCACAATGAGCAACAACAGGGCTTGCAAAAGCCTGAGCTTGGGGATGTGTCCACCGTCAATTTATTTGTGTAATAATGAGGTTGTACTCCAGCTCCTTGTGAGCTTTGAAATACTCGTGTTGGTTTGTTCCAACACTTTGCTTCTATTTTTTTGTTTGCTTTTATTTTTCATTTGTTTTTATTTTCTTAGTTCCTTGATTGGTCGTAAGTTCTTTTTTATTCTCTAATCCCCATCCTCAAAAATACAAAAATATATTTCCCTTTTTACTTTTTTGTGAAAGTGGATTTGCACTTTGCTTTAAATTTTTTATGGGAGTAATTTTACTTGAGTTTTGAAGGAACACATCCCTATAAGGAAGAGGATTATGAACTCGCTCATGAGAGGTATGTCCTATGTCTCCCACTTCTAAAGTTTGAATTTCTTATCTTAGTTGGTTGATTTGCTAAGATGCTATGCAAATAGGAGTAATTCAAAATAGTTAGAGTAAAGCTTTTTATTTGTATGAATGATTAGTTGTGGAAGCTTTTGCTCTAGTTCTTGTAAATAATCGAGTCTTGTCTTGGAAATATTATTGCCAAACAAGTACAACAAGAAAAAGTCTAAAATTTATGACTTGTTTGATGAATGATTGTCTTGAGAGTTTACATTTGAAGATACTTAACCCCATAGATGTTTTGATAGACTTAATAACACTCTTGAAAGGAGTTGTTTAATTGAATGAAGTCTAGCAGTAATTGTGATGCATGCAAAAGCTAACCTTGTGGATCAAACCATTGTACTATTTAAAGAGTTCTATGTTTTTTATGCACACCTTTAGATGCCAATAACTCCGCATGCCTATGAACAATCAATGGTACAACCCCAGATTTTGGCTATGAGTTGACGACAAGGGTGGCATACGTGTCACCATAATGGGCAAAAGTATTGGTACTCTCGAAGGTTGTGCAAACCATTTTTTTAAAAGAATCACCCAATGATCCTTGTTGAGAATTATCCTTGAAAGAAGGAAAAAATATGAAGATCCACATAACAAGTCCTTGGCATGGTCTCATTACTACTTTATGAATTTTCTTGAAAGACAATGATTGGAATATAAGTGTTTTGGTAGCCTTGATTTACTAATGTGGGTGTCAATAAGACACTTCGCTGTTATGCTACTTAGGACATGAACTCTCTTACTCAATTTTGCTATAATAAAACATCCTAGTGTTCTTGGCAAGATGAGAGTTAAATGGAGGATTTGGATTGATTGTAACATTTCTAGTTATTTATACTTATATTAAACTCTACTTTGATTGTCTTGATTTACCAAAGCTTGTATAGTGTTCTTGTCATCTCTCTAACTTTGATGAGCCTTTCAAATGGATGAAGTGCTGGACGCATATGACTGCCAATCATAAGCGAATTCATTTTCTCATTGTTTAAAGTTTAAACGCTGAATTCCTTATAGTTCTTTTGTTTCTTCTTGCTCGAGGGCGATCAAGTTTGAGCTTTGGGGAGGTTGATGGCTCTAAAAATAGCCATCGTTTCCCACATTTAAACATTGGTTTTAGTCAACAAATTTACAAGAATCTCTCTAGCCTTGCCACTAATGACTAATTATTGCAAAAATATGCAAACTATTGCTTTGAATTGTGTTGTGCAGGAAATCACACTTTTTAATGCAAAATCAGGAGTCATAAATGAAGATTTTGAGCAAGTCCACACGACCAAGTAATCCTGGAGCAATTACCAAGCGTCAGCAACCATAACAACCACTGGTATAGGCTAGGCCCGCCCGTATCGTCCACCCGAACCATGTGTAGGTGGCTTCGTCTCATCAAACCCTAGAACTTTCATGAAGACACCTATATATTTTGAGGTCCCAGACGCTGCCGAGAGGTCTTCCATTCTCATATTGCATCACAACACCACCAAAGGAGATCCACACCATAGTTCATCCTCTCCATTAGCCATAGCCATTACTTTGTACTCGAGATCTCCTTGTGATTCAACGACCATTGTAAGAATATTTGATTTTAATCTAAGTATTTTTCACAATGTTTTCTATCCTTGATCTTATTGTTATGAGTGAGTAGTCCTCACGGGCTGCGGGTTGGGGAGAAATCTCGTAGCAATTATGTGCATCTGATCTATGGGAGTATGGTGTATTGTTTGAATAAGGGATTTGTATCTTTTGTTTCTTTGTCTCTTGCATCGATCTTTGGACTTGTAGGTACCCAAGACCCTCGACATCGATAAAGGCTCGAGGTGAGAACTTGGCTAGCTACGATCTCATATCAAACCTAGTGACAGAAAGGGTTGTACGGTCTTTGCTTAGCGACCCATTCGGGATCAACATCAATATCGCTTCTTAAAGCTTTGATCTATGTTTTTCACTTAATAACTGTCTATAGCCTGGTGCTTCATGGTGCATTAGGTTGGATCAAAATACTATTGCTATGCATGTGGCTTGTAGGGGCTTTAATATATTAGGATGTGCTATCCACAAAAGATTATCTCTATTAAAACATTACACATGACCATGCCTATTATTATCTTTTATCCCATATGATGTGCAGCTGCAGGTGGATCTTCAACCCTATCCTATCTCCATCCATTTAATCAACCCACAATATAAAGTAAACTAGATTGGTTCGGTAAACGAAGGTAAAACAAAAAAACAAAGTCTTGCAGACATGTCCTTTTTAATTCCTTTTAGCATTGCTTCCCAAGGTTCGATTAAACCTAGGTCTACTAGGGAAGAAGACTATTATACTACATCCGTGAGTCCAGATCGAAGGTATCACTAGAACTGAAGGTACTACTAGAATGAAACAATTCCCTTATCAGTAATCATAGCAGGATCCCAGCTATCGCATTAGTAGACTCTAGTTGTTCTAGTACCTTCCTTGATTACTATTTTGATGTGAAGCTGAATTGCCAATGAGGAAAATAGCACCAAGGCAAGTAACAATAGCTGGTGGAGGTTCCCTCACTACTGAGGAAGTTATTCCTGGTTGTATGTTCTCTATTCAAAAGGTGAAATTCAAAAGTGATTTTAAAATCCTACCATTAAAGGGATATGACATGGTACTAGGAGTGTGTTGGATCAAAAGTACCACCCAACTACTTTTGACTGGGTTAGAAGAGCCCTATCCCTCACTAAGGATTCAGTGGAGCATACATTTGTGGATAACCTCCAACTTCAAAAGAAACACACTATCAATTCAAAGAGATTTTCCAAGTTATTGAAAAAGGGAGTAGTTGGATTCATGTTGCAGATATATTGGGTCATAGAAAAGCTTCAGAAGATAATTCTGAGCAGTAACCCACTTCCTAGCAAGATTGCACAAATATTGGAAGAATTTAGTGATATCTTTCAAGTACCAAGTGGATTACCACCAAAAAAATCCTGTGATCATAGAATACCATTGAAGGCTCGCTCTACACCTACTAACATAAGGCCCTGCAGAATGCCACACAAGCAAAAAATGTGGTAGAGAAAATGATTAAGGAGCTGCTAAACAACAATGAGATTAGGCATAGCTCTAGCCCTTACTCATCACCAGCCTTAGCAGTCACCAAAAAGGATAAAACTTGGAGATTGTGCACTGATTTCAAGCAACTGAATGCTCTAGCAATGAAGAACAGATACCCCATACTTGTAATAGAGAATTTTTTAGATGAATTACATGGAACTTCCATTTTCTAAACTAGATTTGAGATCAAGATACCACCAAATTAGAATGCATGAAGATGATATCAGCAAGACAGCCTTTAGAAATCATGCTAGGCACTATGAGTACCTGGTGATGCCTTTTGGGCTCACTAATGCACCTGCAACTTTTCAAGAACTTATGAACAACATTTTTTCAAAGTTTCTAAGAAAGTTTGTGCTAGTTTTCTTTGATGACATCTTGATATACAACTAGAATTTCGAAGATCATGCAAGACACTTGAAAGTTACAATGGAAATTCTCAGAACGCATGACCTAAAGGCCAAAATGTCTAAATGCACTTTTCTAGCCCCCCAAGTTGAGTATTTAGGCCACATTATATCAGCTGTTGGATACCAAACTGATCCAACCAAAATTCAAGACATCATTGGATGGAAAAAGCCACAGAATGTTTCTTAGTTTAGGGGATTCCTAGGATTAACCGGATGTTATAGAAGATTTGTGAAGGGGTATGCTACCATCTGCAAACCACTACAAGAAGCTTTGTAGAAATCTAGATTCAAGTGGGAAGAAGCACATGAAGAAGCTTTCACCAAGTTGAAGCTAGCTATGACAACCCCACCAGTATTAGCACTACTTGACTTTAACTTACCTTTTGTACTTGAAACTGATGCTTCTGGAGTAGTATTGGGAGATGTTCTTATGCAACAAGGAAAACATATAGCTTTCTTTAGCAAGACATTACAAGTCGAGGCACAATCACAGTCAATATACGAGAAGTAAGCTTTGGCTATTATTAAGCATTGAGAAAATGGAGACACTACCTCTTGGGACATAAGTTGATCATTAGAACTGATCAAAAAGCTTGAAATACTTGACAAGCCAAAGAATCCTAGAAGGTGTCCAACACAAGCTTATGCTCAAGCTCTTAGAGTATGACTACAATATTGAATACAAAAAAGTAGTGGGAAACTCTGTGGCAGATGCATTGTTAAGAAAAGTGGAACATTCAAGCACAAATCAGTGTATGCCCATATCTGTGCTAGTACCCAAATGGATGGAGGAAGTGTAGAAATCCTATGAAGGAAATGAGAAGTGCATGAAACTAATGCAAGAGTTAGCAATTGATCCTCATAGCAACAAGAATTACTCCATATCTTATGGTATTCTCAGATACAAGAATAGAATAGTGATAGGACTATAGGAGAGAATTCCAACTTGTGCACTACTCTGTTTGAAGCTTTTCACAATTCCTCAATGGGTGGACATTCTGGACAAAGGGTGACTCTACATAAGATCAGCCAACTATTCTTATGGCCTTACATGAAGCAATTCATCATTGATAAGGTCAAACAGTGCCCTATATGTCAAATATCAAAGATTGAACATGTCCAATACCCTAGTTTGTTTGAACCATTGAAGGTTCCTAAGGAAAAATGGTCTGAAATTACTATGGATTTCATTGAAGGACTACCTAAGTCAAGAGGTAAGGATGTCACCTTGGTAATTGTTGATAGATTGACAAAATTTGCCCGTTTCCTACCTCTAGCACATCCTTTTACTGCTCAGCAAGTATCTCAAGTATTCATGGATAATATACACATATTACATGGCATGCCTACAGTCATTTTCAGTGATAGAGATAGAATCTTCACCAGCAAACTGTGGCAAGAGGTGTTCTCTGCACTGAAGGTTAAATTGCACTTCAGCACTACATACCACCCAGAAACTAATGGGAAAACGAAAATAGTTAATCAATGTTTAGAGAAATATCTCAGAAGCATGGCTTGTAAAGAACCAAAGAAGTGGTTTGAGTGGATACCAGTTGCTGAGTGGTGGTATAACTCTTCCTACCACACAGCTATCCATAAATCACCATTTGGAGCTCTATATGGTACAAGCCACCAAAGATTGGAGAAATTGCTATCCATTGTGATCTTACTGAAGAAACATAGGTCATACTAAAGGAACATGAAGCTATTCTGAAGTCCTTATAGCACAATCTACAGCAGGCTCAAAATAGAATGGAGAAGTTTGAAGATAACAACAGATTAGAGAGGCATTTCCAAGTGGGTGGTCTAGTTTACCTCAAAATGCAATCCTACAAATAAACAACATTGGGATTAAGAAACTCCTTAAATATCACTTCCAAGTTTTATAGTCCATTCAGGGTCATTTAGAAGGTGGGAACAGTAGCTTACAAGCTCTAGTTGCAGAGGGTACCAGGCTGCATAATGTGTTCCATGTGAATCAACTCAAACAACACTTGGGATCTGATGCGGGTACCAAACACTCAGTTGCCAGTCCTTACTCCTGAAGGTAAAATCAAGACAGCACCAGCTAAAATTCTCCAACGTCGACAGATCCCTCATTCAGTTGGGGACTATGACATACTAGTGGATCAATGTCTCATTTAGTGGGAAAACATGACTGAGCAAGTAGCTACTTGCGAGGACACCAAGATCATCCAGGCGGTGTTTCCTTTATTCAAGCCTTGAAGTATTATTTCGAGCGGGAGGAATTGTCAGGATCGGATCCATGCCATCTCCTGTCATCTTCTGTTTGTATCTACCTCTATCATACGATGTAGATCCAACGGTGCTGGTTCTAAGTTACCTTCCAGACAGACATTAGCCTTAGTGCCTCGTTATTGTAATAAATGCACTTAACCTCCAAGGCTCATGGTCTCAAGTATAAGACCGGAGAGTGGGAGGCTGGGTGGCTCGACATTTGAAAACCCTAAAAACATTTGCTTTCTCTTTACCTTCTCTGCTATTTACCTACCCTAGCATCATAATTCCCCTACTCTTAGTTGCTTATTTGCATATTTGTAGGATCTAGCATCCCTGAGTAGAGTGGAGTCCTCACAAAATGCCATCACCAGATTCGGCCACCCCTCTTTCCCCTTCCCACAGTCGGTTGGGCATTCGACCCGGATCCCCTCTCTCATTGTTGTTTGGAGGCCAGAGTTGCCTGAGCATCGCCAGGGCCGGACATGGGAGGAATGCGGCCAGGAGCATCACGCCCACGACCTGTTCGGCCATTTGCGGACAGCAAGCTGGTGTGTTTGGCCACTTCATTTTGTTGACATCGCAATATTGTTGGTAATTCTTGTTGTGACTATTACCTATTTGTTATGTAGATCACCATGGATAACAAGGACGAGTTCCTTTGTAAGCATTTCGTCGATACATCCGACAACTCCTCTAATGATGTTATCGAGATTATCGTGGTCATAGCCACAGTCATCGAACAACTCGAAGAAGATGCGCTCCCACATTATAGAGGCTCTTTGATCGGGATAGGGAGTCTGTCCATGTCTGGCTATACAACGACTACTTCCATCACACCAATGCCTTTTACACTCCTGCTTAGTTTCGGTGGTAGTTCCAGATGAGGAGGCATGTTTTCATGAGGATTCTTTCGAGAGTCAAGGTTGTAGACGATTATTTCACGTTGAAGAAAGATGCCACCACTAAGCTTGGCTTTACTTCCTACCAAAAAATGCATTTCAGTGATTAGAATGTTTGCCTATAGAGTCACCGGTGATCTCGTTGATGAGTACATGCACATGAGCGATTCCACAACTCTCGAGTCCATGTATAGGTTTTGCCACGCTGTTGTTAAGGCATTTGGCGATCAAAACTTAAGAGAGCTAACGATGCAGGACACTACCCAAATTTTGTCTATCAACGAGGCAAGAGGGTTTCCTGGCATGCTTGGTAGCATAGATTCAAAAGCTATTCTACCGGATGCACAGTCATACTCGAGGCGGTAGCATCACATGATCTTTGGATTTGACACTCGTTTTTTAGCATAGAAGATTCTTGCAGTGATATCAAAGTGCAACAATGCTCTCCGTCTTGTAGAAGGCAATGCTCCATAGATCAACTTTGTTGCAAACAACCACCACTACACCAAGGGGTACTATCTAGCTGATGGTATTTATCCTAAGTGCTCCATATTTGTGAAGACAATCCACAAAACCAATGACGAGGCTGAGCGTAGGTTTGTTAAACAACAAGAGGCATGTAGGAAGGACGTGGAGCGAGCATTTGGAGTGCTGCAAACTCGTTGGGCCATTGTTCAGTTCCCTGCAAGAACATGGAGAAGGAAGACGGTGAACAAGGTGATGACTACTTGCGTGATCATGCACAACATGATTGCAGAGGATGAGCATGATGACATGCTTCATGATCAAGATTGGGAGTTCCGTGGGGATTTGGTTGAACTTCAGCCAGGAGCAGCAACATTCCAATAATTCCTGCATACTCAACATGAAATTCGTGACCGAACAACCCACAATACACTCCAAGCAGATATCATCAAGCACATGTGGATGCATCTAGGTCACTCGTAGTTTTATTGTTGGTGTGTTGAACTTTTTAATATGCAGAACTATTTGAATGTGTTATTTGTATGGACAATTGCTTGTGTGGCCGAATTGTATTATTTATATGGATAATTGCATGATTTATATGTATAACTGTGAAATAATGGTCCCATGTGGTTTGTTTGAGGCCAAAAACTATGAAAATGGCCTCTCGGGCCATGTGCCCACATCTGTAGCCAACTTGGCAGGAGCGACCGAAGTTGGTGGGAGTAATGCTCCTAAAAATGTTTCTCCCATTGGGCACCCGCACGGACAAAGGAGGACACCGCAGCCTCAACCCACCCGAAATGAACAAATCCAGACACATTAGGAGCACATTTGTTAGCCTGGGCGTGGTAGGTAGGTTCTGTTGTATGTAGAAGATTCCCTTTTTCCGTAGGTTGTCAAACAAACGGGGTCCAAGGAGACAGCCCACGTGATGCGAGCATGAATGTGAAAGCACTCTGAGCCAGACCCTCAGGAAATGCTCAAATCAACATTTTCTCTAGGACCAGGCCTATTTTCATCACTAGGAGGGAAATATTCCCTTGATTTCAGTGCCATGTTGGTCTTCTCTGTGGACTTGGGGTACCGCTGGATCCTATGGGTGGGCCGTGACCCCGGGACCGAAGAGCCATCACTGGAAGCAACTGGATCCTACCCAAGACCATGACGACGCCTCCTCGGAACTCAAAGGCGCTCGAGAAACAACTCCTAGACATGAATCAGATTCATGGGACATAACTCAGCGCGCCCCCGCATCTCAGGAACGACAAGCCACATGAGCGTGCTGCCACGTTGTAGCCATGCACGTGGCGCATTGCCGCGTGGTGACCGACCCTTGTAATGTCCCCTTGCCACTATAAAAGGAGGCCCAAGTCAGCCAAGAGGAAAAAATAGGCTTAGAATGGAAAAAAAACTAGCTGAGTTCTTCCCCAGGAACTGAATCTGTAATCGTGTGATCATCCACCAAATAGTTGATAGCTGCAGGATGTAGGGATCCGCACATCGCGGCCTGAACTTGGGTAAAAAACTATGTCTCTGTGTGATTGTGTGTTCGTCTCGCTCGTTGGACGTTGCACCCCTGACCGAACTAAAAAGGGATCTCCCATCCCAGCGTCCAAATCTCAGACACGACTATTGTTTGCCCCTCTCACATCACAACGCCGCCACAACCAAACGCGCAGCCCGAAACGTCTTTGGCCCCACCAACCACCACGCGGGCTATCAAACAAACCGTCAACATTGTTTTTGAACTGATTTTTTGCGTTTCTGGCTAGACAAACCCCTGAGAAACTTGCCCTAGGGAGCCCTAAAATAGATCCAGGCTGCCAAAAGCACCTTGGGTGTCTGAAATGGGCCGCACGTTGGGTATTCTCTTAACAATGCATGCATTACTACATACTCCCTCCATCCCAAGGCTTAAGGCATATAATTTTTTTGAAAAGTCAAGCCATGTAAAGTTTAACCAAACTTTTAGAAAAAACCATCAAGAACTATTATATTATATAGATACCATGTGAAAATATGTTTCATGATGTATGAAAAGGTATGGATTACATAGTGTAAATATTAATATTTTTCTCTAAAAACTTGGTCAAACTTTAGTTGGTTTGACTTTTGAAAAAAATTATATGCCTTAAACCTTGGGACGGAGGTAGTATATGAAAGTGATGCACTTCAGCCATCGTTCAAGGAGCCAAGTCAGCGATTTGCACTGTAGATTGTGCATCTACAGTAACCGTCATTTTTTTCTCTTCCCTTCCTCCAGATGTCGGTGGACGGCGCAGAGGGGGTCTCCACTCCGTCGCTGCCAAGCCTCTCACGTTCCATTCCCTCCCGTTCGATGTCCAAGTCGGGGATGTACTGCCGCGCCTGCCTCTCCGGCCCCTCATCTTCCCTCTCCCCCCAATCGCCAAGCCAATGGCGAGGGGACAATACGGCAGCGGGAGAGTGGAGGAGCAGAGCCACGGTGGTGCATGCAATAGAGGTGGGGCGACCGGAGGCGGGCCCGGTACCCTCTCCTCTTTCGTGTGTTCCCTGACGGATTTACCTGGGGGAGAGAATGTGCGCGTGGTCGTCCTCGGAGTTGTGGCCGCGCCTCGCCGCCGTGGCGGCCGTGGTTTCCGGTGGTTAATGAACCTCTATTATTTTCATCCGTCCCACATAGGGCGCAGAGCAAGAAAAAATTTATAGTCTAGAGAGCTCGAGCGCTCGTGACATCAGGTTTGAGAGCATGGTGATGGCGTCCAGGCAGCAGCATGTATTCATCAGGTTTAATGCCGCTAATCTCTCTCTCTCTCTCCCTCTTCGTTAGTGGATATAAGCTTGTGCAGATTCTCGCTTCTTTTTGTGTCTACTTGTGTATGGCCTCACGCCTTCTACCTGTTCGATATTATGCTCATACGAACTCAAACTATTTGATTAAAGTTTCTTTGTGGGATTCTGGGAGTTACGGCAATTGCAATTGGCAATACACTGCAAGTACCCCCGGTTGAAGATTTTCTGTTGGTTTTGATATGGCAACTTCTGTTTTGCTTTAGAGTGTGGTGGCTCAGATGACCGCGATGATTATTTTGGGGGTGTTCCACAAGTGAATTAAGATGCAAAGACAGAACACGACATGATCCACAATCGCAAGGTTCTCTAGGACGTGTTCAAAAGCTGCACATAAGCATGGTACCGGCTCATGGCCTTGCCATTTTTCCATTGATCCATGGATTGGTCATGTGATATGCCATTAATCCTGCTCTGTTATTGCTTGCAATATTTAGAGGCATATCAATTTAACCTCGAGCAGACCCCATGGTCATCATTACCAGCGAGGTGTTCATACCCAACATAACATGTACCGAAGCAACTTGGAAACAAAAATACTCTAGAACCCTGCCTATACCTTTGTTTGTTGGGTGACAATGATCATTTTTCTTAGTATCTTGTGATTTAAACAATTATTGTTCTTCTCATCCGATTTTTTCGCGGAGCGGTCCAGGTACAGCAGACGCTGCATCACGAGGACGGCTAGACGAAGGTCTGATATTGGTGCGGCCCCGGTCATCATGGACGCCGCTCCGCTGCAACTAGGCTTGCTGCACACGGCTTCTGAAGTTCCATCTTCTCCTCTTCTGAAGTTTCATCTCCTCCCGGTGTATCTTCTACTGTCGACATTGAACAACCTTTCAAACCCTATGGACAACAAGGTAGATTTTCAAGCGCATCACTTATGGGCGATTTTTTATTGATCTTTTGACGAGAGCTTATGCATGATTTATTGCCCTTTCTTCCTATTGGTTATTCAACCTGGATTTCTACCATTTTCTATGGCTGTTGATACTAAAAATATTTCCTTGCAGAGAAACTAAAGGGGAACTTATGCAAGTATCCTTGGTAAAAGGTTTGTCACCTCAAGGTTCTCAATGGAAAATCCTCTTTTGTGTTGCTTGCATCTGGGAATTCAGAGATCAGACAGCTCGAGCAGCTCGACATAATCTATATGAGATGGAATTTATAGTTGTTAACTAAGAGGTACTTCTGAACATTTACATACTTAATCTATCCACTACCATTTACAGATACAATATATGTGACTAACTCCGATTGTTTGATTCGTTTCCTGTAGGTACCAATTCAGTCATGATAAGCAGTATGTACGCACCCGCTTATCTCACCTAGATTTTAAATTGTTGGTTTTCCACAATGTAGTCAAGGATAGCTAATTGTACACCTGTCTTGTAACTATTTGCCAGTAAAATTAATTTCCTACATATGAAATCTATATCCAGACTTAGTTGATGCTCTAGAGGAGCACAATGGAGGGCTGTGTGCAAGACAATCGGTAGACCAGTTCAGACAACGCTAAAGGAGGATTCAATTGGTAGCCAATGCCATAAATGATGTGGCTTTCTCTAGAGTTCCTATGGACGATGTAGGGAAAGTTGAGAGTTGTAATACTATTTGCAATAATGGATCATATGGCCGATGAAGGATTGCTCTATCCTCTGAATTTCTTCATAATGTGGATCTTAGCAGCTTTCAGTGTTATAAGATTTCTCTGAAGATGGCATTCAGATAATGTTATTTAGGAATATCAATCACTCCATTGGGCTACACAGTGGTACCCGTCGCACGGTCACAAGGTTGGGTGGATGGGTCATGGATGCTGAGATCGTGATCGGAAGACTATTACCAACAAATACTTTACAATCTCTAAAAATATTACCTCCAATCTATAGGTGTACGAGTACTCATGACCCCATAATTTCAACATATGTGCATTATACACTTAGTTGATTGAGGTTGTTTCCGGTTACTTCATTTTCAGGATAAATTTTGTGCACACGAAATATAAATTCCTTAAAGTAAAGTATTTTGTGGTAGCAATCTTAGGATTGCGAGCTGCCCATCATAGATCTTGATAATTGATAGTTGGTTCAACCTGCATGTAACTCCTGGACTACACTCTACACGTTGTAGCTTTCTTTAATGATACATTCTGCCTGTATACTTGCCGTGCTTTGTAATCAGTATGTACCACTTCTTTTTAAGGATTCTTTTTAAAGAAAAACGATGAAATCACAACTGATTAAGCAACATGGGCACGAGCAAGTAGAACTAGCATCCATACAAAAGAGATAACACCAAGGGCGCGGTAACATGCCGCGCCAAAGTTCCCTAGTAATGAATTTAAAATGGTGGGTATTAGAATACGTATACGTGTATAGGATATAGATAGACTAGGACTCTACATCTTATACTCCAAGTCTCCACCCACCCCGTGTAACTTTATATAAACCCCCACAAGGGTCAGATCAATACAACACACAATATTCTAGGGATTCATAATTTCCACATGGTATCAGAGCGGTTAGCCTCACGGCGCCGATCCTAAGTTTCTTCCACCACTTCCGCAACGCGCGCCGCCCCCGGGGAGATCATCTCCTTGGGGGCGCGGCACCCGATCTAGATCAAAGATCTGATCGATTCTTTAGACTAGATTAGATCCAAAATTTTCGAGATTCCGATTTCATTAGTTTTCTTTAGTTTCCGCTAGATCCAATTTAGCTATACATTAAATCCCTATGCCCAGTGCATACCGGTGCAAAAGCTTCGGAACGGCAGCGCACGGCACGTCGGCTCCTTTGGGTGTGACCTGCTGTGCCTCCACGCACGGGCTGCACATGTCCTCAAGAAGGCACGTGCGGATCCGCACATGTCCTCAAGAAGCTACGATCTCCATGCGGGCATGCATCCTCAGGACTTCAAGCAAGGTACGATTTGCAGATGGGTGCCCTCGTCTACATGGAGCTACCACATGCGCATGCAGCCTCTACGAACGACTTCACGCCACACCAATTCGGAATTCGCACGCGTCTACATGGAATCATCACATGGGACACGATCTTCTCCAAGCCAACTCCATCGATCTCCCGCCCGCCGGCGTCTACGTCAAACTGTACAAGATCTACACTGCTTCGAGACACAACTACATCGACACCAAAATCTGTACTGCATCAAAACAGACTACATCGACCCAAACATCTACGTCAAGCTATACAACTACACCAAGATCTTCGTCGAGTTCTACGTCGGCAACAAAAATCATCGCCAAGGTCTACATCACGTGGTCTAAAACCGCCGCCGCCGCCACATCCCGACGCTCTGCTAGGGCGATCACATAATCGCCTCGCCCGCCACCGCCGATCCTATGCGATCCGCCGCCGCCGCCATAAAAACCTTGCCGCTGCCGCTTGCCTTGTGCCCCGGCCGCCGCCTCAAAAACCCTACAACCAAAAGCCTGCCGTCGCCGCACAAAAACCCACCGCCGCCGCAGATTACTGCCGCCGCCGCACTACGACCAAGAAACCCGCCGCCGCCGCAGATTCCTGCCGCCGCCGCACAAAACCCTAAAACCCTACGACAGAAACCGCGCAATTTTTTTTGCGCCTTCGGCGCGGCTATAATGACCACGACAACCTCGACCACGGCTACATCACGACCGGCTACCTCGACATCGACATCAAGAACAACGTCTACAGCAACTCAAGAACTCCAATCAACAGCGTCCGCGTCGTCACTTGCGTTCACGTCACTCCCGCTGTGACTGCGGGAGGGAAGAGAGGTACCAGAAGGGGACGCAGTAACCACCCCTAGGTGCTAGCCATGATCATGTCCACGCAGGTGATGATGACAAGGAGGTGAAGACGACGAAGCGCAAGACTTCAAATCCAGTCGCAAACGTCCGCTTCACTCCCGCTCCGACTGAGGGGGATGTTAGAGTACCTATACGTGTATAGGATAGAGATAGACTAGGACTCTACATCTTGTACTCCAAGTCTCCACCTATCCCCGTGTAACTCTATATAAACCCCTACAATGGTCAGATCAATACAACACACAATATTTTAGGGATTCATAATTTCTACGGTGGGATCCTGTCAATAGTAAAGACGGACATGTGGCTATGCTGATGGGGAGCTGGGTCTTGTCAGCAGCGCGATTGACGTTAGTCACTCGGGGTGGATCTTAGTCAGGTTGACCCGCGGCGGTTTCGATCTGGCCATCAGAGCAGGTCGCGGCACGTGACGTGAATCAAGGTACACGCACCAAGTGGACTTCCATGATTGGCATGGACGGCTACTCCACGTGGTTCGCCGCTCATCCATCCCAACGGCAGTGGACGATAGCACTCTTTTCACCTGAGCTTCCGGCCGCCGGAACATTGCCGTGAGCTGTAAAAGTGTCGTGAACTGGCCTGAGCTTCCGCCTTCGGGTACCCCGAAAGCCGGCCGCCGGAACATTGCCGTGAGCTGTAAAAGTGTCGTGAACTGTGATATATACTCTCCCAGAACACAAACTCAGCTATTCATTTAGGTGGCTCTCGGTCAAAAAGGAAATATTCGATCGGCTCTTTCGTCAATCAAAAAGAAAAGAAAGATAGTCGATAGGTTCTTGTCTGGGTAGATCGGGCAATGTGGACGAGCTAGAGTGCTAAACGCTGCTGGGATCGATCCGATGCTTGCATTGAATTGGGCTCATGGGTTTGGGGATCTACAACCTGGCACGGTCGATGGTCGGCTACGAGCGCACGAGGAGGCGGCACACTTGTAGTACGCAGCACACGGTTTCTCTTTCTCCCTCCCGAGCAAGCATCCACGCTCCACCCACCGCCACCGGCCTCCGACTTCTCCCCGCAGCATCCCTATATTTACCACGCCGAGCAGCTAAGCAGGCCAAACACCAAAGACACTCATCTCTCTCGCTCTGGCGACGCTCGCAGCCCCGCACTCGTACGTGCACCGTCTCCTCATCGATCCTTGCCGCGGTGCGAAATGGACGCCCCGGACGTGATGCCGGCGTGGTCGCTGGTCCGCGGCTACTTCTCCGGGGCCACGCTCTTCCTCCTGCTCAACGTGGTCATCGGCACCATCGCGCTCACCTCCCGCTCCCGCTCCCACCGCCGCCGCCACAGCCACCACGGCGACGGCGACAACCACCACCAGCAGGATCCAAAGGACTACATCGACCAGTACGCTCCCGCGCCAGCTCCCGCCCCGCTGGCGCGCACGTCGTCCGTCATGGAGCGCCTGCGCTCCCTCGGCCTCTACCGCTTCCGCTCCGGCGACTTCCCTCCCGAGTACAACTACAGCCTCTCAGCCGCCGACGACGAGACCAGCAAGCAGCAGGCTCAGTACGCACGGAGCCAGTCCGAGCCGGCTGCCAGGCCGCCGGTGAACAAGACGGGCAACATGACAGAAAAGGCGGCCAAGGCGAGGGTGGCGAAGAAGCCGATCCCGGAGGTGAAGAAGCTGGAGCGCGCCCCGGTGCCGGCGCCCGCACGGCTAGTGCAGCGCGCGCCGAGGGCTCCCGTGGCTCGAGCGGTGGTGACGGAGGCCGCTTCGGGGACGTGCGTGGACGAGAGGGCGGACGACTTCATCAACAAGTTCCGGCAACAGCTGCAGCTTCAGAGGCTCAACTCGCTGCTGAATTACAAGGAGATGCTCAACCGCGGCACATAGCAGATGCACAACCAGCGCGGCGTTCGAATAGTTATTAGTCAGCGCAGTGGTCTCTTGCTGTTTGTTCATTTGATTGGTGTGTAGTTGCGCCGTGTACGAGTTGTTGCACATGTCAATCCACTGGATGCCACCAAATAATACACAAGTATCTTCTTTTTTCCTCCCCTAATCTCGTTCACCCTGTTAACCCAAACAATTCGTGACAGAAACGAAGCTCGAAGCGCAGCAAAGAATCCAGCCTGTTTGTGTGTTTTCCTAGGAACTGGAAGCTTTCGATGAACAAGAAGCCCATTTTCACGGTTGCGTACTCGTGTCGAGCTTTACAAAACAAGATCCAGGTTCATATGTTTCGGTGCTCTTTTGCCATGCCGTTAGTCGGATTTGCTAGTTCTTGGACCGAGAACTTCCTGTGATCTCAGTCACCTCTCTCAACCGTGGATTTACCTCGTGATTCGTGCAATGTGAAAGTTACACATGAGTTACGAGTAAGTTGTAACTGAGAAACTAAGAATTAGTATAAAATTTTATAAATTACATGAGTTACACGTGATACGCAAGATATCCGACGAACAATTTTTCAGACACAAAGCCCCAATCTCCCGGGAGTGACCTCGTGTGGTATTCTTTCGGCTATGGGATGGTCTAGGTAGGCGTCATCGTCCCTATAGCCTCGTGGCTTCGAGGATCGCCGACATAGTAAGAACTACGGAAGAATGAGATACATAGATACAAGGGTAAATGAAACACGAAAACCGTAATAGATTGATAGATTTGCTTGATGTTCTTCAATCGGCCATCACCTCTCATGTATATATGAGACGACCGGTCTTTCCATACAAGCATAAGACTCATCTAGGCTTTCCTTACATCAAATCGCGTCCTAACTTCCTAGGTCTTCCCTAAGCCGAACTCCTGTATGAATTCGTAGCAACTTCCTGTCCTTCTCCTTGTTGTGGTTGTAGAAGTCACACACTAACTCAGATGGAGACGAGCCACACTTCTCCAAACAAAGCAGTCTTGATGACTTGTCGGGTCCACCTTTACCTCCAGGTCGGAATATGGTAGACAACTGGCTAGGTAAGCTGACCCTCATCATGGCTCTGTAGGTCTCATACTAACCCGGATCATTATGACTCAACAAAAGTTGTACGTCTCGACGATACGAATAACTTTCATGTTTGCCATATTCCATTAGGAAATCATGTTGAAGATGTGCGGATCAATTCTTTGTAAGTCGTGTGTGTCATTGTCAATACAATCGGCTAGTAAGCCGGATTATGATATAACTTGGTGCCAAGTTGACGCAAATCGCAGTAGTAACCCACCAATTGGGTTATGGTATCTACTGGCCGGTTGTGGCGGTATTGTAACTACCTCGGTGAATTACGCTCTTAGTTACATGCCTGGATGAGCGAAAGTGGTTAAAATAGTACGGTGGGGCCCAGGGCCACTCACGGTAGACCTTTCGGCCGTCCTAACCACTTCCAGAACATCGGGACAAGAACGAGCGGCATAATCGGCAGGCGAAGGGATCAACTACATACACAAGTGAGTATGTATGCAAGCCACATACAACAGTTCTCAGAGCCACTCCATCTAAAAGAAATGGAAATATTGCAACGCCATACGGCAAGATTCAAATATCCTAGATAGAGATAATATTTTAGAATAGCTCCTCATACATCAAACATCAGAGTATCAGGCGGAAGAGGAAAACAAGATCCGAGTACGAATAAGAAGCAAATCGGCATAAGATGCCACATAAATAAACACATCCCGCCCACAGATCTCACGGATCCCCGTTCCCGGAATCTCTACACCGAGTGATCGTTGCCAACATCATCTGTCTCCTCCACCCAATATCCATCTTGCAGGTACACCTGTTCATCTGAATCAAACAATTTATCGTGTGAGACCCTAGGGGTACTCAGCAAGTCTTTATGCCACTAAAGGGGACACAACCTGGGGTGACGCAATTGCAGCAAAAGATAATAACTAACAAGTCTATAGATACTCGCTAACCATCCGCCTAACCAATGATAGACGGATGTCCGTGAATTTAGAACAACAGTTATAACAGTATAATTAACAGATCCATCCTCCTCCTCGCTCACCAACGAGGAAGCGGACGAACAACCCCCCATCCGTAGGCAGTTTTATTAACCATTCTATGAGTATTGCACTATTTACTAGTCAGGTACTTAGTCAATTTAAAAGCGGTACTTTAGTTAGACTTGTCTATGATCGAGAAACTGTGCTCCAAGTCGTCCATAACCGCGGACACGGCTTTCAGAAAGATTTACCCTGCAAGGGTGCACAAATAGCAACACACACTCGATCAACCTCAGAAAAACCAACTCAAAACCCAACGAGGCATTCACGACAAAGCGATCACAGGATTCAAAAATATTTCAGGGGGCCACCCCATTAAGCTACCCGCAACGAAGTTGGCCGGCTCCGAGACGGACCCAAGGTTTGTGTCAATGGCTGTAAACGACTGGGAACCCGAAAGTGTGGCTGGGCTTGTTGATACCGCGAAAACATTCCACGATCCAAAACAGTACAGGTGCTCCACGCACAATCTTAATAAAGCAGTAACATGGCATACGTATATGATAGTAATAAAGCCCCAAACTATTTTATGGCCCCAAGAAATAAGAATGAATCAAGCTCTGGCCCAGGGGAGTCCATAAGGCCTCCCGGATGTGGATAGTGCGAATAGTCAAGGAACAGGAATCAAGTACTCGGGGTCCTACGGGGCACAAGTGAGCATGAAAAACCAAATAGCAGATATTGCTCACCGGTGCCTCTTTCATTAGTTATCCCATTACTACTCAGGTTAAGTTGTTTAGGTACCTCGTTGTCCATCAGACACTCACATACCCTACACATGCTTTTCTACGACTCGCATGGCTCAAACAACTCCTGTAGTAATGGCTCATGGGATGGAGGAACAAGCTTCGGTGGGGTTTAACAGTAAAGCCTATGCAGTACTTGGGATTCAATTTAATGCAATCGCGACTCAATGATGCAAGAATAAGATAGAGGCAATAGGTATTAGATGTATGCAAGCATGTGGTAGTGCTTGTCTGGCAGCTCAGTTGAAGCGAGAGATGGATCTGGGTAGAACTCCTGTGATTCCTGGTAATTCTCCTGCTGGGCGTCTATTCGAAGAAGAACCAAACAAACAAGGGCCAACATAAATAAGGTACACAAGCATATGAATTAAAATGCGACAAGCAAACAAGCATGCCATGATGAATGATGCACAATTTACATGGCATTAAAGTAGCATGGCAAGGGTGAGGTGTGGTACAAGAATAAAGCATTTTATTAATTATTTAGTCAAATTTTATTGCTATAAACAGTTCTGATTGGTAATAATGACATGATGCATACTTCAATTCAGAACAAGGAATGCATATATAGAACGGGCTCGTCGCGCTGATCGATTTAGACATATTATTTGTCAAATTTGTAGTTGTAGAAATAAAATTATTAATTTATTAAGAAAAGGGCATTTTATTGTAATTTTAATCATCTCGAAAAGTTAAAGTGGTCAAACAACATTTTGAATGGCATATTTGAATTCCTCATATTTTTCTGATTCAAAAACATATATCATTTGTATTATTTGGGTTTATAATTTAAAAGTTATTTAAAATCTAATTTGAATTTGTTTTTAAGCATTTTTGAATTGGTTTTGTTAAAACAGATAAACAGGAAAAACTTTTTACACCCAGACGAATTCAACCCAAGCCACTGACGGGTGGGCCGCTGCTGACTGGGGCACACGCGCGCAGAAAAGGTTTTTCTCACCGCGGTCTTACCTAGCCTCTGCGAGTGACAGGTGGGGCCAGCGGCTATGAGTCCACGTGCCAGCGGCTGAGCCAGCAGAGGCTGACAGGTGGGGTCGTACTGGAGCGCGGGTTAAGGGTTACGAAAACCAGAGTCCTTTTTTGTAAAATGCCCATAGGCACAGACAGGTGGGGTCGGGCTAGACCGCGGGTTGAGCCGGCAAAGACGCAGGGGTGTAAGTGCAAAAAGGGGACGCGTACTATGGATCTTCCTCGGTCTGGCGGATCTGACGGACGCGCGCGGCGCGCGGCGCGGCGGGGCAGGGATTCGAGCCGGGGACCTGGGGCTCGCGCGCGGAGGCGGTAACCAGTGTGGTTGGGTGTGGGATGGTGACAGAAGAGCGGACGGGGCCTAGCTAACGCGGTACGCAACGCGGAGGCGTGCAGACGCTCGCGGCCACGGCGCACTGAGAGCGCTCGGCGAAACGACTGTCGCGGCTAGGGTTCTACAGTAAGGCGGAGGGTGTCTAGGCGGGAGAGGGACTCACCGCGGAGAGATCGACAGTGGCGGACCGGTGCGGGAGACGACGGAGCGGCGAGGAAGCAGAGGCCGGGGAATTAGGGTTTTGCGGTGGAGCGGCGAGGGTTCTGGTGGCAGCAGGGCGTTGGCTTCTCGCTGGCGTGTACTGTACGAAGCAGGGGTACCTCCTCGGCCTCCTCGACCACCTCCACGTCGCGCTCGCCTGTTGGAACGAGGAACGGCGGTGGTACTGACGGTGGACGCCGGTGAGGTGGGGGAGAGGGTGGCGTCGTTGGAGGAGAAGGGGAAAGGCAGAGCCCTGGGGTGGATCTGGCTGTTACCAGACGAGAGAGAGGGAGTAGATAGGAGAGGAGAGAGGGTGCCGTGGGGAATCAGTAGAGAGGAGAAAGAAAAAGGTGGCTCGGGCGCCACCTTCCCTCCTTGTCCTTCTCGAGCATGTGCTCGGCGTGGGAGGCCAGGGCAGACACGGTAGAGGCTGTCAGGTGGGCCAGGGAGTGAGGGGAGCTCGGGGTGGGGCTAGCATGGCAGGGGTAGAGGGGGAGGAAGAGGTTTGGTTTAGCTAGGTCATGCTTGGCATGGAGCTAGGTTTAGGCTTGGCTAGGTTAGGGTTGAGAGGGTTGGTTAGGGTTTGGGGTAGGGAGTAGTGGGTTAGCTCGCGCCAGGTTGAGCATGGGAGGCTCGGGTAGGGTTTACCCTAGAGGGGTGGTTAGGCTAAGGATAAGAGAGAGAGATTAGAGAGAGAGGAGAGGTGCTAGGGTTTGGATATAAACACACTTGGTCATTCATGGATGGAGGGTGAGAAGGAGAGGAAAATGAGGACATGGTGTAGGGTTTTACATGATTAATGACAAGCTCCACCAAGTGTGTGGTGATGACATTGAGATAGAGATGAGAGAAAAAGGTGATGAGGGAAAAGAGCTCACATGACCATACATGGTTACAAGCACTTGTGAGAGAAAAAGAGAAAGGAGACCTTGATGCACATGGCAAGGATACAAGAACAAGATGGAAAAGGATTTAGAGAAATAGAGAGCTCAAGAAGATGATAAACCACCCAAATTCCAAGTAAAACCAAAAGAGTGGAATGGGGTGATAGTTGCATGGCCCATGCAAATAATAAATGCCATGTTTTTATCCTTGTGAAAACAAAGGAATTAATCCTGGCATTTATACTTAGGCATTCCAGAATATGGAGTAGAGCCAAACTAAAGAAAATAGAATTGGATCCATCCCACCCACATGAGCTAGAATAAATATCAAAAGAAAAAGAAATACAAGCTCATGGGTAAATGGAATGGTGGAATTATAAGGTGGTGACAAGAAAAGGTGGTGGAGTGGAATAAAAGATATGCCCCCAACTCAACTTGGGCATTAAACAATATATCAATAACCAAATACAATATATCAAGAGGCAAATACAATTAATAATGCATATGAGAGAAGAACCACATGGGAAAAGGTTTTATATGATGCTCAAATGCAAGGTGGCATGATGACATGAGCATGATATAATTATGGTGCAACAATTATATGTAAGAAGTAGCCATTATATTACTAGACCAAGTAGCATTACAATTGTTAGACAATTAGGATGCTACAGGTATGCTATCCTAGGAGACTTGGATTTAATTGTCCTTTATGTGCTTGCTCCTGATTGTCTTCTGTCCGTCTCCTACAACCTTTTTCATGTTCTGAGCCTCATCTTAGGTGTGTCTCACCCGAGTCTTCTGTCGTAGCAGGATCCCATGTTTGGCCATAAGCCGACCCAAAATGGATGACAACATATGCCCCAATGTTTTGTGGTGAAGCTTGTGTGCTAGAAAATAACTTGCTAACTCGGACAAAGGATGATGTTAACACTCTATCGACCATGTATGCTTAGGTCAACACATATGTGTGACTAGGCTACTTGCCACACGTACGGATGTAATCCCTTCAAATATGCGTGTTGATAGTTGGAGTAGTAAACTTTTCTCTAGATTCCATCGTATGTGAGCTACCGGGTTATCTCCTCATGATCCACCTCATAGACAAAGTCGTCAAATCAAGCGAAAACTAGATCTTCACGTTTACACTCCTATTACCCATAGATCCATTTTTGAAATTTATCTGTGCTTCATTGATGTTGTTTGGTTGGTGGCCGATAAATGATTTGTTTCACGAACCCAAAGGTAAACTGATTCAACACTACGGATAAACCGGCGTCATGTCTGTAGATGTATGGAGCAAACTTTTGTAGCATCATTTCATTAGACTTTATGCACCCACATGTTTTTGGATGAGATCAACTCGCCCTATATCACCTTGTGGATCATACAGCTAGGAGGTGTTACTTGCAGTGTTGCTGCCATGGAAACCTTGGCCCGGTCTTGATCTTGGCACTTAGAAGTGTTTCATGTTTGGGATTGAAGTTATAACAGAGAACCCATGAATCTTGTCCAAGAACCTTAAAATAACACCGTCAACTATTTGACAACGTATATTACTTGAGAGCTGTAACACCCTCAAATCGGCCCTATGCAGATTTAGCGATTCGAATCAACCTGCATAGAAACGATTCAAAGATTACCACCACGCACTCGCATGCGGTGGAAAAAGAAGTAATATCATTGCACAATATTTCACGATTGAGCCTATAAAAACATATATATACAATGACTCAATGAGTCAAAAATATAAATATACACTTCAAAGATCCAATTTTATCACATTGAAAATGACACAACATCCAAATGTGGATAAGAATACAAATGAGACTAAGAGTACTAAAGAATAACCAATAGTGTTGAGGATATACTTTCTGGGTATACCCACTTTAACTCGCTGACTAGGGGGGCCCACTTCCGGGTTAGAGCTATGCTCGACGAACGGCCCAGTCGAAGAGAGAAGATGGAAGCCCATCCGGTTATAGGAAGGCCCATAAGACTTACCGACTTAGACATGTAGGAATACTTGTAGTCCAAGATGTACTTTGTATCGTAGCCGGATAGGACTCTCATGTAACCGTAGGCCTAATGACTATATAGGCTGACCTAGGGATCAACCTTTAGGGCACGCACTACCAACCAAAACTTGCACATGCGAAACCTCTCTTGTAATCTGTTGTACTTCTGGCTCCGTTGATATACTGAATTGCTAGCAGGAGTAGGATCTGTCCATCACAGTCAGATCTAAACCTGGGTAATCTTGTGTGCTCACCGTCCCGGATAACCGTACGTCTCACACCCGCCTTGTCCCACGCCTCGAGGACCCCCTCATGGCGTACTTGTCTTCAATACGACGACAAATAGCGTCCATAATCCTGCCTAGGCCAAGCCAGAATGTTAACCTTCCTAACATCATCAATCACATACCTGTCAAAGTGGGGCCAAAGGTTGATGACAAAAGGGAGAAAAGCAAAAAAGGGTAAGTACTAAGGCAAGTACTTAGCGAGACTTAGAATTCGGTTGCTCTCGCCTATATGGGTATGGTGTACTTAGCGACATAAAACCATGCACTAAAGCTAATAGAGACACGATGCAACTTCCATCTATTAGAGAGGGATATGAGTGTCCTATTCAGAACCAACTTGATACTAACACTAAACATAACCCAGCCAAAGCATTACCCATGTCGCATAACCACTAGGGAGCAATACTAGAGGCACTCACATAGTTGACAATTTTATTAATTCCTTCTGATAGTTGCGCTAATTACTAGTCATGTCAAAGTCAAATTTATAGCAGTACCTTAGTGTAAATTGTCTATGATTGAGAAGCTATGATTGAAGTAGTCCATAATCGTGGACGCGGATTTTCGAAAAGATTTACCCTACAGGGTTGCACAAATGTACCCACACGTTCCATCCACCTCAGAAAACCAAAGGAAGGCAAAAAGCAACATGTATCATGACACAACTCTTTCAAGAACCAAAGAAAGTTTTAGGAGACCATCCAACTAAGCTACCCGTGACGAAGTTGGCCAATCTCCGAAGATGGACCCAGAAGTTTGTGGCGGCGGTTGAAAATCTTAGAGGTCCGAAAGTGTGACTAGGCATATCAAGAAAGAATAAACGTGGCATTCCTAAATAGTACATAATAATAAATGATTCTCGAGCAACATAATGTAAATGAATTGACAACATGGCATAAGGACAGAATAATAATAAAGCCTGAACTAGTTGTGTCCCCCGAAACAAACTTTAGAACAAGTTCGAGCTGAGACCCACAAAGAATCCCCATGAGCGGTTTGCGAGATCAGTCTCGGAATAGGTATCAAGAACTCGAGGTTTTAGTTGGACACAAGTGGGCGGGATAAAAATCAAATATCAACTAGTGTCCACCCATGACTCTTTATTAATTTAAATACTCCCAACTACTAATTTAATTAATGAGTTGTAGGTGGAACCATGATTATTCCCAACATAAAGCATGTGATAACTTCCTAGCAACTTCGGAACTCGATAACTCGAACAACTGAGCAAGCAACTACGACTCGCAAAGCCAACTATCTACCAAACAACGGGCAATAGGAAGTACCAAGGCAATATAGGATGCCAGGAGTAATAATGGTACATAACTAAAGTATCACAACAAGGATAGCAATAGAGAGAGAAGCAAACACATAAAGTAAAATAGGTAGCATAATATTTCACCGCGATCAACCTGATGATAGAAGAGCCGAGACTCGAACCCCTTTCCCCGATGTACTTGATTGGATCTCGGGACACGATCCTTGTTAGTGGTGTCGAGTTGTAATGCCTGAAAATATTCCAAAATAAAAATTGCTTGATATTTTCTTTTTTGCATCATCATGACATCATCATACATATTCTATCCCTAAAACTATTTTCATTAAAAGCCTATTTTATTTTCTAATTAGTATCCTCCTTTAATTTCAAATCAAAACTCCGGTCTTTTCTGAATAGTTTATTTGTCTAAAAACTATTTATAAAAATCTTTCTAGTATGAAAACTAATAAAATATTTAGTTTGTGGCAGCCAAACGGCCAGGCCGAAAAGTCCAGTAACAGGCCACCTACCACCCCACATGAACCAAAACCCTAAACCTACCCTAGCCACACCTACACGCGACGCTCACAACACACCCTAGATTCAACACGACGCACGCACGCGGCGCAACCTGTCCCCTGCCTCACCCCTCTCCTCGATCCCGCTAGCTGCCATGATCCCCAACCTCCCTCACCTCCTCCCTGTAGCACTGCCACCTCATCAAGCCCCATCACCATGAGATGCTCCCTTTGCTCAATCCCCGCGCCTCCGGTGCATTCCCGGCTAGGATGCCGCCCACCGCTGCCTCCTCCATGGCCGTGCAATGCTGCCTCCCTTTGTGGCTACTGCCGGCCAGTGTCCCTGACCGCGTGCACTACTCCTCATGTCCGTGACCCGCATATTCCATAGACGAGCCCCATCAGCCTCAGGGCGGATCCCCCTTGTCGTGCCCCCTAGTCAAGCTCTGCCAACTCCCCGCAGCATCAGCTGCATGCGAGCGTCGCCGCGCCTGCAACCTCGGTGGCCACATCCTCACCATCCTCCTCTATGCTGCGATCTCCCAGCGTTGGCCACCATCCTCCTCATGTTTGTTCTCTCTACCGCGTCTCACGATGTTGTTCCCCGTGCCTGCCTCCCTGATGGATCCTTTGGTTCTTCTTGTAACCAAGTCCCGATGGAGTGCTACTGGGTGAGAAGTCTAGTGATGTTTTGGTACTGATGTGAAGATGTGATATGTCGATGTAGCGGCAACCGTGTGTGTGATGCCCATGTGGTGATGTATGATGCGGGTGGGTGATGTTCGGCTATTCCAACACCGACAAGAACCGTTTAATGTCAAGTTCTCCTGAAGACCCGATGCTGATCCAAGTTCTACATGGACCGAAGTCGGTTCCCTGATTATTGGCTCAACATGTCGAGCTCGTTGGGGAACACCAAGAGGAAAGTATGATGAGCACAACATCAAGTTTTCCCTTAGTTATGAAACCAAGGTTATCGAACCAGTAGGAGCAAGGAAACACCTCCCAGGTGTTGTTGCCAACTTGGAATCCTGCACAACACAACCACAGAACTTTTCCCCCAACTTACAGTGAGGTTGTCAATCTCACCGGTTTTGCTGAAAACAAAGGATTAAACGTATTGTGTGGAACAAAGTAATAGCTAAACAGAAAATAGTAAACAGTTGTAGATTGATGGTAAAAGAAAGGACCGGGATCCATAGTTCACTAGTGGTGGTTCTCCTTAAGATAGATGACATGTTGGGTGAACAAATTATAGCGAGGCAATTGACAAACATCGAGAAAGCATACAAGCATATACTAATCATCTTGACTCCTATGAGATTTGATTGGGCATTACAACATTATACATAGACTGTAATCCAACTGCATCTATGACTAATAATCCACCTTCAGGTTATCATCCGAACCCCCTCCAATATTAAGTTGCAAGCAACAGATAATTGCATTACACATTGTGTGTAAAGTAAACAATACGATTGTTCTATGAACAAAGGATTGCTGTTTTCTCCCTAGTAGCAACATCACATCTAGTACCTTAGAGATTTCTGTCACTTCCCTAGATTACTAGAGGCATGAACCCACTATCGAGCATAAATACTCCCTCTTGGAGTTGCTAGCATTTACTCAGCCAAGATATCTACTAACAACGGAGAGCATGCAAGATCACAAATAACAAAGACATGATAGAATTCATAATCAATCTGAAATAGCATCTCAATATCCATCGGATCCCCACAAACACAACATGTAGGATTACAAATAGATGATCTTGATCATGAACGGAGCTCACAAGATCTAAACATGGTAGCACAAAGGAGAAGAACCAACCATCTAGCTACTAAATGGACCCGTAGTCCAAGGATGAACTACTCACGCATCACACCGGAGGCTTGCATGGTGATGAAGAAGGCCTCCAGGGTGAATTCTCCCCTCCGGCAGGGTGCCGGGAAGAGCTTCAGATCCCTCCCGCTCTAGGGATGGAGATGACAGTAGCTACAGACTCTTTCGTGGAATTTTGATCGGGTACTTAGGGTTTCTGTATCGGAGGCATCTTATAGGCGAAAGGGGGGCTGGGGGGTGCCCTAGGCGGCCACACCACCCCCTGGCGTGGGCCAGGCCTGGCCGCGTGGCCAAGTGGTGTGGAAGCCCTATGGCCCCTCTCCATCTCGTATTCTAGCTCCATGTCCCCCTCGATGAAATACTGACTTTGGCTTTTGTCCCGTCCAATTTCGAGAATATTCATTTTCTGACTTTCCTGGAACCAACAATAGCAGAAAATAGGCAGCTGGCAGCTGGCAGTGTGACTTTCCTGGGACCAATAAAAAGTACTCCAAAGTATGGACAAAACATAAGAAAGTAGATAAAAACCAAGCATGGAACATCAAAATTATAGATACATTAGCAACTTATCAACATCCCCAAGCTTAACTCATGCTCGTCCTTGAGTAGGTAAGTGATAAAAAGAAAGAATAATTTTTGAGGTGACATGCACCATCATAAATTTGATCAAAGTATTTGTAAAACATTGATAGCTGGGATCATAGTACTTCAACATAGCATGAAAGACAAAGTTCTAACAATAAGACATAGCAACTATGCTGTAACATGAAAGGCACAAACAAAAGATTCATGAATAACAATGCTTTGCAAGACGTTTGTTTGTTTCACATAAAGAAAACATAGCATAATGGCATTCAGCTTGTCCCTCATAGAATAGCAAACATAAATGCATAGGACACCTTCAAAGTTTATAAGGGTGACTAGATACAAATAGTTTAAGAACAAGCAATATCAAAGTTATGCATCAATGAACAAGTCTTGGGACAATGCACATAGAACTAAGAATGGACACTATACTCTCTCAATAAGTGCATAAATATAGAAGGTGGAGACTCAATATAAAAGTAAAAGAAAGGCCTTCATAGAAGGACGTAGGGATTCAAGGTCCATAAAGAGCTTCCAAAAATTATGGTACTTATTAGCTTTCAGCTCTCATTTCCCCTATCATAAGCATCTTGAAGTGATTAAGGTAAAAGTGAACAAACTATGGAGTATATGCTTGACAAAGTATAAGTTGGAAAATCTCATGTCCCTCGAATACGAGGGCCGCTCCTCATTCTATTCAAGTTTAGTTACCGGTAAGTTCTTGTCATAGTAAGTACATGTGTATCATAGAGAACCGCCAACGGGGTACCCCTTGCCCGATGATACGGGAGAATCCCCATATCAAAATGACAAGGCAAGCAGACAACGAGCATCTCAGCAATCTTCTTATTTACTATGGGAAAATGGTGTTTTTTCTCTCTTTCCTCTTTTCTCATATCTCTTTTTTTTTCCTTTTCTCTTTTTCTCAATATCTAACTCTTTTTTATGAGAAGAATGCTTCATAGACAGCTCATTATGGTTACGCTGCAGGTTTCCACCATGATTAGGCATGGATTAGATCGGCGGCCAGGCGTTTCTCTAACACACATACATAACTCCATGGAGTTACAAGCTCCGCTTTCATTTCACACCGACGACATCCATAGACAAAAGAACATGATATCAACTAGGTACAAAGTACAAGTGCAATGTTGAAAGCGTTCCCCATGACAACATGGTTCTGCTAATCCCCAACATATAAGTGCAAGCATATACAACATACATGACACAATGGTTCAAGTTTATTAAGGGCAATAAAATTAAAGTGTGCCATCAAGTTCGTGAGAGCTTTAATCACTAGTTTTCTCATAACAAGTTTAATTTGGAAGGTAGATAAAAACATGAATATACTTGGAATAGCAAATGTTAATAGGTAGGTATGGTGGAATCTTTGGAATAACTTGGTTTTAGGAGTTGGATGCATGAGTGGAACTCATACTTGGTTATGGAGGCTAGCAAAAGACTGAGAGCGACCAACTAAGAGAGCAATAATGGCCATAATCATGCAGAGCGAAAAAACATCATTAATTAAATCATATTACAAGTCGAAAAATAAAGGATCATAAAGGCTATGGTGACTTGGGATAGTCATAACATGGTGTGAGCATGTGCCAAGTCAACCCAAATAAAGCATCAAAAGAGAATACCACAATACTATGATTTAATATGCTAAAACAACGCATGATTCTTTCAAGGCACATTAAGCAATCTCAATTGTTTATAACATGTCATGCTACAACAAAGATCACTAAGCATAAAGCCAAAACAATACCAAGCATGACATGACAACGCATAGGCCACAATCAAAAACAAGCTCTCTTTGCCACTTAAGCATGAACTTTGCTACTTTTTTCCAATCCAAACCAAACTATTTGAAAACTAATGTATGAAAGAGGGGGTCCAACCAATTTTGTTCAAGCAAACTAAGAAAACCAAGCAAACGAAAACCAAAAATGAAAACAAAGACGCTCCAAGAACAACACAACTATGCATGAAACAATAAAAATGAAGTGTTTGGAAGAAACCTGTGATTTTTATTGATGAAGAAGGGGATGCTTGGGCATCCCCAAGCTTTGACACTTGGTCTTCTTGGATATTTCTTGGGGTGACACGCGTGGCATCCCCAAGATTGAGCTTTAGTCCTCTTCATCTCATTACATGATTCTCTCCATACACCTAATTGTTTTCCTTCATACAAAACTTCACACAATCTTTATTAGCAACATTAGTGCACTCAAGATAATAAGTCTTTGTGTTCAGTTTCAACACCAATAAAACTTCCATTAAAACACAAGATAATGAAGCACTTCCCTCAAAAAGCTCTATTCCCCAAAGAGAACCCAAAAAGGAAACAACAATAAGCAAATACAAATAATGGCAGAAATCTGTCAAAACAAACCAGCAGGTAAAAACCAATTTTTTCGAAGACCTTCTGTTGCTCAAATAGAAAAGTGTTGAACTAACAAAAGTTAGATAATAACCTGGGGCAGAAGCACAAAAATTCACGCCTCAAATCGACGTACAGAGATTTTACACGAATTTTTACGGTGAAGCACAAAAATCTGTTTCGGTACAACAACTTTCCCAAGCATTACTTCTCTCTCATTAGAGGTTACTCTTGGCACAAAAAGAAAATAAAAAGGATAAGAAGCGGTTATTACAGAGGTAATAACTTCCAAGACTCATCTAAAACTTTTGGGTTATCTCCCAATAAGTACTTTTCTTTAACGCCTTTAAGTTAGGCATGATAATTTCGATGATGCTCACATAAGAAATATGAATTGAAGTAAAATAGAGCATCAAGAAGAAAATTCAAAACACATTTAAGTCTAACCCACTTCCTATGCATAGTAATCTTGTATGCAAATAAATTCACAAAGAATAAAGTGACATGCATAGGAAGATAAAACAAGAGTAACTTCAAAACTTTAGCTCATAGAGAGGTGTTTCAGTGCCATGAAAACTTTTACAACCATATTTTCCTCTCTCATAGTAATTTTCAGTAGCCTCATGAATAAACTCAATAATATAACTATCACATAAAGCATGTTTTTCATGATCTACAAGCACTAGAGCTTTATTATAAACATTTTCAAAAGAATCCTCACGAACATAACATTCATCCTCCTTTAGTAAGCATAGGGGGCAATCAAATATTGTAAAGGGTAAAGAGTTACTCTCATTAGAAGGTATGAATAGGTAGATCCATTCTTCCTCTTATTGATCATCACTCTCCTCCTCTTTTTCATCCAATGAGCTTCCAGTTTCAGCAATTTCTTCTTCCATAGGCTCCTGCAAGGCATTAGTCTCTTCCGCTGGTGGAGAGCATCTATTGAGATATTCAAGAATATAGCCATTTTATTCCTTGTAATTATCAAAGCAAAATTGAAGTATATCATAAACTTCATATTTATAAGGTGCATCATTAGTATTTTCAAGAAAATAAGCTAGTTCGAATGCACCCTTCCAAGCAATAAATTCTTCAATTTGTTCCACATCATAAAAGTCATAATTTCCCTTAACATAAGAAGATATGGTAACATCATCATTATACTCGCATTGAAAATGGAGGTGTTTATACCTCTTACAGCAACAAGATGTATCAAAGCAATAAGTAACATTATAAGTAGAGCACACGTTTCTAGCAATGGTATAAAATTTATCAATTTGTTCCCATAAGTGTTTCCCTTTTTGTGACAAGCGGTGTTCCTTATAATAGTATTTTTGTTCTTTCGTGAACCCCCCTTGACAATTAGATCCAGTTTCAAAGAAACCAACCATTGATAGAAAGCATGATAAAGCAAGACAATGATAGGCCAACGAAAATAACAGCTATAGTAGGAACTATTTTTTTGTATTTTTGATAAAAAGAACAAGCAAACAAAGCAGAAATAAACTAAGCAAAACAAAAACAACAAAGT